>CAWUFW010002763.1:0-600000 GCA_963921515.1 Calotriton arnoldi | reverse complement strand
GAAGAAGATTCGGCACGACCGGGCCCAAGTCATTCTTGTGGCTCCGGACTGGGCTCGAAGAGTTTGGTATCCCGAGCTACTCAATATGAGCGTAGATCCCCCGATCCGTCTGCCTCTTCGGGAGGATCTTCTGTCGCAGCAGCAGGGGACGGTCCTCCACCCGAACCTGTCCAGTCTACACCTGCTTGCGTGGAGATTGAGCGGCGGCAGTTGATTCCTTTCGACTTGCCTCCCGAAGTTTGTGATGTGATTCTGGCAGCCAGGCGTCCCTCCACTAAGGTGGTATACGCCTGCAGGTGGAACAAATTTATGGCATGGTGCACAGCAAAGGCTGTGAATCCCCTTTCTGCCCCTCTTTCTGAGGTCCTTCTGTTCCTTCTTTCTCTGGCCCAACAGGGTTCTGCCCTGGGTACCATCAAGGGTTATCTTTGTGCTATCTCGGCCTTCCTCAGGCTCCCTGATCAGCCCTCCCTTTTCAAGTCCCCTGTTGTTAACAGGTTCTTAAAGAGCATTACTCACCTCTTCCCTCCTGTTCCGTTTGTGATGCCTCAGTGGGACTTGAACTTGGTTCTTACCTTTTTAATGTGCGCTCCCTTTGAGCCTCTACATAACTGTCCTCTTCGTCTTCTGACTCTGAAGACAGCCTTTCTGGTGGCCATCACCTCCGCTCGGCGGGTGAGTGAGCTCCAGGCTCTATCTTGCAAACCTCCCTTTCTGCCTGTTCATCCAGACAAGGTTGTTCTTCGGACGCGTCCGTCCTTCTTGCCAAAGGTGGTTACTGCTTTCCATATTGGGCAGACTATCACTTTGCCCACCTTCTTTCCGCCTCCGCATCCTTCCAGAGAGGAAGAGAGGCTCCACCGTCTGGACCCAAAACGTGCGCTCTCCTTCTATATTGACCGCACAAAACACTTCCGGGTGGATGACCAGCTCTTTGTTGGCTACGTGGGCGCCAAAAAAGGTCGGGCGGTGCACAAGAGGACCATCTCCCGCTGGGTTACCTTGTGCATTAAGACCTGCTATTCTTTGGCTAAGAAGGAGCCTCCTGTTGGGCTGCGTGCCCATTCCACCAGGGCAACGGCTGCTACCACGGCCTTGGGCCGCGGTGTTCCGCTGCCGGTTATTTGTCAGGCAGCTACGTGGGCCTCGCTGCACACGTTTACAAAGCATTACTGCCTTGACAGTCAGGTCCGGAGGGACGGCTTCTTTGGCCGTTCTGTCCTCCAGGACTTCCTTGTCTGATCTTTGTTCGCAGACCCACCACCGGGGTTGGTATTGCTGGGGTATCTATTCTAAGGTAAGGAATCTGTCACTAACGTGTCTCTTTCAGATGCACAAGTTACTAACTTGTGTAACGATATATCTGTAAGAGACAGTAGTTAGTGACAGATTCCTACCGCCCACCATCCTCCCGTTCTGCGAACTGATTTCTAGGGTTAAGGACATCCCTTTCAGGGCCCTAGTATTTTTCAGACACCTATGTCGGCTTCTTGCATGGCTCTGCGTTCCTGGCGCGGAAAGTCGTGTACAGAACTGACGTCAGCGCGCAGGGGCGGCGTCTAAGTAATGCCCGCCACGTCATCCCGGCGATCACGACGCCGACGACGGACGCGGAGCCGCACGACGCCGCCTACCGACGCGCAAGGGTACTGCTACGCAAAAACTTTCCGGATCCAGCCTGACGCCTGGGGATATTCTAAGGTAAGGAATCTGTCACTAACTACTGTCTCTTACAGATATATCGTTACACAAGTTAGTAACTTGTGCTTCTGACAGAGACTTGGCTTACCTCCGCCACGGTGGCTGAGCAACAGATGGTGTTACCTCAGGGCTATTCTATACTGAATAGAGAGGACAACAGGGGAGGAGGAATAGCGATTATCTGTAAAACCAAATATGCCTATAGTCTCACTAATGAGACGATCTCAGGTTGTGAAAGTGGCCTCTTTAAAACTTTTCTGAACCACAATTTCACTCTGACAGGGCTGCTCATCTATCGCCCCCATGGACCTCCAACATTTTTTAGAGAATCTCTCACACAGTCTATTACCATCCTGGCAACTAAATCCACAAATTTTAATATTGTGGGTGATCTTAACCTCCACTTAGAAGACTGCCAGGATTTATTTATTTATGGGATTTGTAAAGCGCATGGCTACCCAAGGGCTTCCCAGCGCTGCCGAGAGGAGCAGTCGGATTGTGAGGGCTCATGGAAACAGCCAGGTTTTGAGTTTTTTTTTTTGAAATACCGTTCGTTTTTGACCAGTCTTAGTTCTGAGGTCATTGAATTCCAGAGTTTTGGGACCTGGTGTGAAAAGGCTCTTCCACCCCATCTTGATTTCCTTACCTTTGGGGTGTTCATAAGGAAACCGGATGATGACCTGAGGGGCCTGCTGGGGACGTATGGGGAGACCAAGGACTGTATCATGGCCTGACCTCTCCCCTGCATGGTTTTGTGGGCGATGCAGAGGGCTTTGAATTTGACCCTGGATTGTATTGGCAGCCAATTTAGCTTCTTCAGAGATGATCTCACCGATTTGTGTCTGGGGACCTTAAGAAGCATTCTGGCTGTGGCGTTTTGGACCACCTGCAGCCTTTCTGTAACATATTTGGGAGAGCCCAGGTACAGAGAGTTGCCGTAGTCCAGTCGCAAGACCCTGTACCAGTGTCTTTCTAGCTTTTCCTGGGATTAGGTTCATGACTTTACGGATCATCCGTAGCATACCAAAACTGATAGCTGATAATTTTTTGGCTTGTTTCCATTGATAGGTTTTGGTCTAACCACATCCCCAGGTTTTTTATGGTGGTTTTAGGAGTGGTGGTGCTGGGGGGGCCCCAATTCCCTGGCCAGCTGATCCTGACCCGGGGCCATGGATGGTGAGATGACCAATTTTCTGGCGGACCTAGCAGCTTGTCAACTACTACAATACGTCCCCAGCTCAACACATTCTGCCGGCCACCTTTTAGATCTGGTGTTCTCCAACATACCTTCCATTAAGGTCCTTTCCCCACTCCCTATGGCATGGACAGACCACTATCTTATCTCTATGGCACTTCCTGGCGATAATCCACCATTGTGCACTTATCCTAGGCTTATCTTAAAATGCCCTTGGCATAAGTTAGAGGCCAACCTTCTTGCAGACACTCTGCGCTCCTGTATGCCACAACTGGATGGTGATGTTGAAGCAGCTAATAGCTGCTTCCATGAATGGCTAACACATTCCCTCGATAAACATATCCCTATTAAACTTACGCCCTGCCGTAGAACCCATACTAGCCCTTGGTCAACAACACCTTAACCCAGATGAAAACAAATTGTAAAGTGTTAGAACGTGCGTGGAGATGTAAATACGATTCTAAGCTTAAGACACAATATCATTCAGCCATCAATGCTTATCACAAATCTATACAGAAATCACACGCTGAATACTTTGCGGAAAAAATTAAAAATAGTAATAATCCAGCCAAAAGCATTTTCTCTCTGCTGAACGACATTAGAAATCCCTCTTCAGCTAGAGCACCCACCATTACCTCTAACTCCCAATGTGAGGCCTTAGCTACTTTTTTTGTTAAAGTCGGAGACATTCATAAATCCTTCCCTCCAGCTATCAGCATTGCAGGGCAACCTCACCCTACCAACGGCTCAGGCTCCCTCCTGCCCTCCTTTCCGAGCTATCCTGTGAAGCTTTAAGAACTCGGTTATAAAATTAAATCGGGATCTCCAGCCGATCCGCTCAAACCTGATCAGCTCCTGCAATTCCTACCCCTACTTTTACCCACACTCCGTGAATTGATAAACCTATCTCTAGCTTCCGCAGTTGTTCCAGCTTCATGGAAACATGCCAAGGCTATCCCGCTACTAAAAAAATCTACCTTGGATGCCTCCAAACCAGAAAGCTTTCACCTAATCTCATTACTTCCTTTTGCGGCTAAAGTTACAGACTCCTATATCAATTCTATTTTGACCTTCTTTATAGAGTCCAATAACATTCTGGACCCTATGCAGAATGGCTTCAGACCTGACCACAGTACTGAATCCGCTTTGCTGGCAGTGACTGAGCAGCTGCGGAGCTCTCTGGATTTGGGTCATGCCTCTGCCTTGATTCTTCTTGACCTCAGTGCCGCTTTCGACACTGTATCGCACAAAATCCTGGTACAGCTCTTACAAGAGATCGGATTGAAAGACGCTGCCCTTATTTGGTTCGTGTCTTTTTTATCAGGCAGATCCTTTCAAGTTAACTCACCCCCTTATGGCTCTCAGGTGCAGCTCGCACATCATGGGGTTCCACAGGGCTCGGCTTTGAGCCCAACATTATTTAATATCTACGTTCAACCCTTGGCAGGCGTTGCAAAAAGTAGGGGCCTCTCTATGGTCTCATACGCTGATGATACCCAGCTGGTGATCTCTTTATCGAACACCTCTGACCAACGCATCACCAAGTTTCGGAATGACATGATGGCCATTGCGGAATGGATGGCAACCAACTGTCTCCAGCTGAATGCTAGCAAATCTGAGATCCTGCTTCTAGGAAGGGACACGCATCTCTGAAGTGATCAATGGTGGCCTGCTGCTTTGGGAGCCCCCTCTACCCCCAGGGAAACGGTTAAAAACCTGGGCGTCTGGTTCGACTATGCTCTCACCTTTCAGTCTCAGACAAAATCGGTGACTGGCAGCTGCTTCGGTCTCTTACGCGGACTGTAACCTCTGTTCAGATTTTTCGATGTTCAAATACGCCAGACCATCATTAAATCCACTATCCTCTCCAGACTAGTTTATTGTAACTCCCTTTACCTAGGTGCTAATAAAGCGGGCATCAATCGGCTTCAGAGGGTGCAGACCGCCATTGCCCGGACCCTCTTCACCCTCCCCAAATCCTTCCCTACTTCCAAATTCATACGTAAATTGCACTGGCTCCCAGTAGAAAGGAGAATCCACTTTAAATCCTTGTGCATCTCCCTCAAAATATTTTATGCCCAAGCACCTCCCGTCCTAGCAAATCTTCTTACCCCCTATATACCAGAAAGCGCCCTCCGCTCCTCCAATCAACATCTGTTATGTGCTCCACGTGTTAGAAGAGCACGGGCGGGAGGCCGTTCGTTCCGTGCTTTAGCCTCCTCGCAATGGAATACTCTCCCAGGCACTATCAGGAACATTCAGGACCACTGGGCTTTCAGGAGAGCAGTTAAGACCTGGCTCTTCCCTGAATAACCCTTTCTTGCATCCTACTCTCAGACTGGTAATCTGTGGATCTAGCGCTGGGATGCCCCGTCGCTGGGGCAGCCATGCGCTTTACAAATCCAATGACATAACATAACTCTTCCTGATGAACCAGACTGTCTAGTCTGTGCCCACACCGGCCAGAGGAAACAGGTGGAATAAACAAACCACAGGACAGTCATTACTTGCCAATAATCATATTATACAGGCATCCTTTCTTGAGCAATCTCTCAAACTAGAGCATCAGACAATAAAGGAAGTGCACCCAATCAAGTGGCCCACCTCAGAAGCCATGACAGTCAAAGCTACTCTTGGAGCAAAAATCTAAGAAATCCTTTGAACCCTTGTTAGAACAACCATCTACACAATCAAAAACGATCCTCTAGCTGCATTGTGATCAGCTGCTTCCTGGGCACCTACAACCACCGGACCCAAGTTCAAGCTCCCCATCATGCACCTCACTACAACATGAGAAACTAGCAATGCACCAAAAGCCAATGAGGATCAGTTGACTTTCTAGACACACCCAAAGACACCTGCGTCATGGTCAACACCAGATCATTGAGAATAAGTGGAATCCACAACACAGTCTATTATGGTTATCTGAACCGGTCACCGAAATGTGAATGAGAGACAACACCCCACTTGTATTACATAAAACTACGACAATTGAGTGCCTAACAATTTATATAACTAAACAAACAAACTTTGCGGAGGTGGACTAGCCGTGGCATCCAAAAGCTCTTTAATGCCTGTCATCATGAAAGATCATGTAACAACTGAGTGTGAGATCTTAGTTATTTGCAACCACTGACAACTTTTTCTGCCTCATTCCTTCTATGCTGACCTCCTCCATACATTGCTGCTTTCGCTGATGCCCTCTTGAACTCTGTTTTGGACATCATGATTAAACACACAGATGTTTCCTGGACGATCTCAGTACCTGGATCTATTAATGAGACCTACATCACACTGCAAAATTACTCCACAACCTTGAGCCAATTAACTGTCTACTTTGTCAACAGACTCTACAGGGTGACACATGAAGTGTAAAGAAATCAATGAGACTCATCAATATTCAGAGCACTCACCAAAATCAGTTTATAGCACCTTTTCTTAATGTGTTTACTTCTTAATACTATATTTCAAATTTTTATCTCACTTGTTTTTTAGAGTATATCATCTATAACATTAATGATGATTTTCCTATCTCCACCTGTCTAATGCATTTCCTTCCCCAATGTATTGCGGGACTAATGGTCCCATTTTCAGGGGAGTATTATTTCTGTGTATAAAACACTAGACTACTAAACAAAAGCATAATTTAGGATTCTTTTCAAGCCAAATCACAAATCCATTTTCGTCACGTTAGTAGCATACAGTAGCACTTGACATCAGAGCAACTTTTCCACACATTGACCTCTGTCGCAGCTGCATCTCCACTGTGAGCCCATAATTCAGTAGGGATGAGAGCCTCTCTGATTTATATTGTACATATAAAATCTTTTGAGTGGTTTTGAAAGTTGGATAGAAAACAATAAGCGGAATCCACAACAGTCAGAGGGAGGGTTTAGAAAGGCTTGTTTTGGGGGATCGCAATAGTAAAAAGAGGTATGAGATGATGCAAGGAGGGGTGGAGTAGGGAAGAGACTCGAAAGGGTTATTTTGGGGATCATAATATTGGTATGGGATGAGTGAGAGAGAGTGGAGGCAATGGATATATTGATCGAGCTATAGGGTGAGAAATAGGGTAGTGAATTGGAAAGAGTAGTAGAAAGAGGTTTGAGATGAGTCGGAGAGTTGAGGTAGAGGATATATTGAGAGCGGTATAGGGTGAAAAATAGGGTAGTGCATTGGATATGCTAAATTAGAAGAAAAGTAATAAATAAGTAAAAGTAATAAATATATAGATCCAAAAGTAATAAAGATATAGATCCATGGAAGGTATATAGATGCATAAAAGAAGGTAGTATATGTAGATTAAAGATGCATTAAATAAACTCTGGCTTTCAAGTGTTGTTGTACTTTAAATTAGTTATATATATATATATATATATATATATATATTTGTAGATCAATAGTGAAGCAATTGTAGATAAATAGTTATGATAAAAAGATTTACTTATTTATGCAGTCACTTATATACATGTTAAAAACATAGAATAATATAACTATCAGTAATATGTTCATTTGTTAAGCAGAACTAATGAGTATCTATGTATAATATATTTTTTTAAACATAATTATTCTACATGTTTATACAAAGCAATACACATCTATAGGTACATATCTGTAGTACAAATAAATGCTTCTATACAGAGAGATATGCTGTAAATTTCTATCTGTTTCCGTATGATGGTTATGTGGGGAAGAGCCAATTCTTGAGTAGTTTTCTGAACATAAGGTGGTTATCCGTAGATCTTAAGTTGGGGTGTAAAGAGTTCCATAGTTTGGCTGCTTGAACAGAGAATTATGTGCCACACATTGTTTTTTCTTGTATCCTGGGATTTTGAGGCGCGGTGCCACTGTAGAGCGGAGGTTCCTTTGTTGAATGTGTTTGGTGATTTTATTCCTGATGAGCGGTCCCGTTCCATGTATCGCTTTGTGGGTGATACAAAGCAGCTTCAACGTGGATCTTCTGGCAACCGGTAACCAATACAGGGCTTTCAAGGCAGGGGAGATGTGGTCTTGCGGTTTTATATGTAAGAGTAGTCTGGCAGCCGAGTTCTGAATCCGTTGAAGTCTTTTCATGGTCGTTAAAGGTGATCCGTGGTTGAGGCTATTAGCGTAATCGAGTTTGGACAAAACAAGGGAGATGGTTGCCTGGACCTTGTGTGAAAATCCCAAATGGGGGAAGATTCGTCGCAGAGTTTTTATAGTAACACAGCTTGATCTTGCTAGTTTGTCCACTTGGGCATTCATCGATAGCTTTGAGTCCATGGTCATTCCGAGGTTTCTTACTTCCTTCGATATTTTAGGCAGTGTTCCCAGATCATCAGGCAAAGCGTGTGGATCTCGCAAAGTAGAGGTAGTAAGTGTAAGCGGAAATGCCATGTGGGAAGGGGAAATTCTGGAAAGAGACTCCAATGGGGATGCAACGCCCCCTTAATAGGAGCTAGGGAAGCTAGTGGTGCCGCCCACAGGCCCGTGCGGAACCAAATTGGAAGAGAGCGTGGGCTCATCTGTCAGCAGACCTCGGCCCCCCATAGGTCATTCCTCCTGGATCCTCCGTAAAGTGACAAGGGGGATGCACTAGAGCCCAAGTCAGTATCTAGGGAGCTACTGGGGAGGCGGGGATGGTATCTGGGGGATTTCCTAGGAGACAATAGCAGGATGATTGGTGCAGGGTGTTCACTGACTCAGTAGGTATCTGGGTATCTTCATCCCTGGAGAAATGTATCCCAGACCTCATCAAAGATTTGTAGCTCGTCGTTTAACTTGTAGCTAATTCTCTCAAAACGTGCTGTGGTCATACATAAAGTCCACACACAGCAAAGAAGTAGGGTTTTTTGAGATCGCAATTTTTTACTACTATAAGGTGTAGCAAAGGCGCATTTACTTTGTAAAAACTGCCCTCACCCACAACGTATTGTGGCATGCTTCATCATAGGGCTGCTGCGACGCCTCAGCGCAAGCCAACGCTTGAGGTGGAGCAATGGGGTGGGGGAGACAATACAAACAAGTAAAGAAAGGAAGAAAAAAGGATCCAACTGAAAAGTGCAGATGGTGAATCTTAAAACTAACTAAGGGATATCCTGATAACAATTTTATTCCTGGATTCCCTTGTCAGGGTTAAAAAGGTAATTCATACCCTAGGATGGTGGTGAAGTGAGTGTTTTATGCACCCTACACCCCTCTGTTTTGCATGAAGGTCGACATGTTTCTGCTGGAATCCGTATCTCTACCGGCTTTCATCAGGACTGTCGGATCCCTATGCTAAGTTCCCTTCCTGCCCCTAGTACATCAATATACTTAAGGTTACTCCGCCTGTATTATGTGGTGTGGTCCAGTACACATACTCTTATTTGAGATCTGTAACTGGAGAAAATAAAAATAAAAGTGAAGCGAGTTTGTGCAACAATGAACAGACGAACAAAGATAGTGATTCAAGTGACTAAAGTGCTATATATGCTACCTTTGTTGTTAATAAACCATTTTGATGCGACGCAGGCATTCTTATCACTATACGCCACCGCTAGTGAGGGAACATTGCCCTTATATTAATTGTGCACACTAAGATGCAAGTTTCAATATTGCAAGCACTATGTGTCTACGTCCTAACATAAATGAACACACCTACTTAAAAGAACTTTGTTGGTAACCATGCCCCCAACAGTACTCATCAATAATTCTCTGAATTCATGTGCTTAAGGTCACACACATAGCCAAACACTCGGTGCATCTTACCGAGTTTACTGTATCATTCTCTAAAACTGGCACAAGAGAAGAGGGCAACCCCCTGTAGTCACACACTGGTTAGGAAAAATATGCAATCAGGTAAGTTTCGTAAGTATCAAGCCAGGCTCACGTTCTTAGTGATTATAAATCTTTTCTATTGGGCTTTTCATCTGGCCACATTGGTCCCCCAGCGAGGGCTGTCATAATGCACAATTAGCCATCCCTCTCCCCCTGCTCCTTACATCGTCAAGGGTGGTGCGCGCCACAATTTTGGTCCCTCCTGGTGGCGTGCAGGTACCCGGCTATAGGGAGTGCCGGCCCTTCTATGCCGTTCGGCTTCCCGTCATGTGTGCTGCGTCCCAAGGGCCGTCAACATGTGACGTGGTGCGTGATGTCATCGCGCTCAAGCTACAGAGAGCTAGAGCGATGGCTGGCGCTTTTGGTTCCTTATCGTGGCGCGGTGAACATTACACGTGCTGATTACTGAATACGCTCACCCATTCATTCATATGAGACACTAAGATTTAAAAGAAGCAAACTTCGTTGAAATTGTCATTTAATCATTGTAAACGATGCAGGAGTAATGAGCCAAACTAGTCCCCTTAGAATATGTACAAGATGGTTTTTTGTCAAAACTTTATTGACAAACATTATAAACCCATTATTAGTGTGGACAGAAGACTTCATTAACTAGCATCTTATTCCACATGAAAGTGTGATAGTCCCAGCCTTTCATGCTGTATATACTAGTCATGATGTGTGGCAGTTACCTTCCTTACTAAGTGTGCTTCATCAGGGTCACCCTTTGTATACAGCACCTACAGGCTCATTAATATGTGTCATCATGGCCTGCCCAGGCTTGTCCACAGGATGTCATCATTCAGGCCTATTTCATGACTCCTCAGCCTGTAGACCCATTTCTGTTCGCGTATGAACAGGGTGTGGTTGGGATCCCTCGTATTGGGTGAGATGTAGGGTTTATCCAATACTCTCCAATGCAGGTCCTCCACTGTGTCTCCCATCTCTGCATAGTGTGTTGTGAGGTGCGTGGTGGTCCTCGCACAGCGGATATTACTCCTGTGCTCCATGATTCTCACTTTCACCTTCCTTGATGTCATACCTACATAGATTAAGTCACAAGGGCATTTGATCATGTATATCACATTAACAGAATTGCAGTTAGTGTGTGTTCGTTGCTCCCATGGGTAGTTTAAACCCACGTCTACACTCTTGGTGTTGGCAGTAAGTCTGCAAACCTCACATGAGCCACATCTGGTGTGGCCTGTGACAGGAGGGAGCTCCCACATTCCTCCTTGTACTGCTTTGGGTGTAATGCGTGGTCTTGTGTGGACCAGATGGTCCCTGATGTTGGAACTCCTTCTAAAGGAGAACAAAGGTTTATTCAGATGAAGGCCACTAGAGTTCAGTTAGCGCCAGTGTTTCAGGATGATGCGTTTGATCTGGGTGGAGGCTGTGTTGAATGTGATCACGCAAATTGCGTTTTTGTTCTCAGGTCTTTCTACCTTCTCCAATAGCGCTTCCCTTTGACAGTTCTGGGCTCTTTTCTGGGCTCGTCGTACCACTTTGGTGGGATACTTCCTTTTTATCAATTTCTCTAACAAGGAGGTAGCCTCCTCTCTAAAGTTCTCCAGTTCCGAGCTGTTTCTGCGCAAGCGCAGAAATTGTCCCACCGGTAGGTTCTCCCTTACGGATTTAGGGTGGAAGCTATCAAAGAGCAACAATCCATTCTTATCAGTGGGTTTGTGGTACACCCTAGTCGTCAGTTTTCCTCCACATGGGATGATTTCCAGGTCCAGAAAGGGAAGGCTTTCCTTGGTGATGGTGGTAGTAAAATGTAAGAAGGCATTCTGTGTATTGAGCCATTGCATAAACTCTTCAATAGATTGTTTGTTGCCTTTCCAGATGATAATAACGTCATCAATAAAGCATCTCCAAACCCGGATGTTTTGTGTCCATGGGCTCTCTGCGTTAAAGATGTATTTTTGTTCCAATGCAGAGACATACAAGCCCGCTAGGCTTGGCGCAAAGGCGCTACCCATGGATGTCCCATGGGTCTGTAATTAGTATGTCCCTTTGTACTCCAAGTCCTGCTCAAACAGTATCTCCTCTACTACCCTCAGGGTCTCCATCTGTGGAATATTGGTGTACAGGGGTTCAATATCCAAGCCCACCAGGTACTCCTCTTCCGGGTTGAAGTCCATATTTTTTAGTAGAGTAAGTACATCGGTGGTATCCTTAAAGTACGCTGCTCTACTTTGGACCAGAGGTTTAAAAAAGAAATCACAAAATTGTGATAAGGGCTCCAAAATGGATCCGATACCTGCGACGATAGGTCTTTCTGGCGGTGGTCTCCTTTCTTTATGCACCTTGGGGAGTGTATAAAAATAAGGTGCTACTGGATCTTTTTTCTGCAGGAAGTTAGCCTCATGTTCTGAGATCCAGTCATTGTTTATCGCCTCTTCTACCATGGTAGTGATTTCCCTTCTCAATTCCGGTGTTGGATTTCTAGGAAGGACTCTGTAATTCCTCTCGTCCCCAAGCAGCCTCAAGCATTCCTGATCGTATGCTGTCCTTGTCTGGATTATGATAGCCCCTCCCTTATCCGCAGGCTTTATGACCAAGTCTTGATTTTTTTAAAGTTGGTCTAGAGCCTCTTTCTCCCTCTTAGTAAGGTTCCTGAAGGGTTGAGTGTGTGACCTGGCCAGTTCCTCTATCTCATGGATGACTGCCCTTTTGAAGGTAATGACTTCAAGGGGGAGAGTGGAACTAGGAGGGGTGAAATTAGATTTAGGGCGAAAGTTGGTGTCCCCTCTATCCTCTGTTCTCTCTGGACGTCCTTCAAAAAAGACTTTAAGTCTCACTGCTCTGAAAAACCCGGACAGTTCCTGTCGCAGTCTGAAACTGTCTAAAGTGCTGGTGGGAACGAACCCCAATCCCTTATTTACCAGTGTTTCTTGGGGAGCGGTGAGTGGGGTGTCTGTGAGGTTCATGACTAGACTGCATCTCTGCTGGTCCCCGGTGAGGGGTCCCGTGCCATGCTCCTTGTTACCCTCTGGTTGAGGTCTTCCCATTGTACACCTAATGTCTCTCTCTGTTTGCCCCTGCCTCGTCCCCTGCCTCTTCCGAAAAAAGGAGCGTGTGTCTGTGGGTAATGGGGGTTATGAGGTCCTTGTATAGGTGGAAAAGGTTGGAACATGGGAGGTCAACCGAAGCCTTGGCCTGGGTAATTTTGGTACTTGGGATTGTAGCTAGGTCTAGGGCCCTGGTACTGACCTCTACCTCTCCACCTCCTTCTGGGCCTGTTCTCATAATCACTTCCATCACTGCTAGAGCTCATGGAGTCTGCACTCTTTCTCCCAGTCTGTTGTCCCTTCCTCATCTCCTCCATCTTTTTCTCAATATATTCATCTGTGGTATATGGATATATTTTTTCTTTGGAAAATTTCTTAAGATCCTTCTGCAATTTTGTGATCTTAGATTGCATTAGATAATCTTTGTATTCTCCAATTTCCTTGTTTGTCTCCTCTAGCTTTCTCTTGTACGTAGCCAGGACTGTTTGCTTTTAAACCCTGCTCACTTGCTTGTATTTGAATGAGCAGAGTGTCCGCTATCCTTTTTGCTGTGGTTATGATCAACACTAACCAATCCCTCGTACACTTCCATGCGATCAGTGCCCAATCTCTTCTGAACGAGGAATCTTCTAGGAAGATTAGTGGTTCATTTGTCACTATTAGGCCTCTAGGGGCAGCATTTGCCCTCAAATATTCTGTTAGCTTGGCCCCATGTAAAATGGCTTTCACATGTGTTCTCCTAAGTTCCACCAGGGTGTCCCAACCTTCCCCTTGGGTAAGGACCTGGCTTATGGTAGTTTCCCACAACAAAGAAGGGCCCGCAAGGATTTCCAGGACAGCTTCTTCATCAAAGGCAAGTCCCTGCTGCAAGGACATGGTTACCTGTAGGTGTGTTCACTTGGCTATTGGCAAACAATGCCTCTATCTTTGCCCCCGTGTACCAAAAGGTACAGGTAAGCTATATACCCCTACGGCTCAGCGGCCGTGCTAACTAGACTCTACAGAAAGAAAAAGGGGGAGAAGGATAACACCTTACTTCATCCTCCTCAAGATAAGTATCAACACACAACAAAGAAGTAAGGTTTTTTGAGATCGTAATTTTTTACTACTATAAGGTGTAGCAAAGGCACATTTACTTTGTAAAAACTGCCCTCACCCACAACGTATTATGGCATGCTTCATCATAGGGCTGCTGCGACGCCTCAGCGCAAGCCAACGCTTGAGGCGGAGCAATAGGGTGGGGGAGACGATACAAACAAAGAAAGAAAAAAAGGATCCAACTGAAAAGTGCAGATAGTGAATCTTAAAACTAACTAAGGGATATACTAATAACAATTTTATTCCTGAATTCCCTTGTCCGGGTTAAAAAGGTAATTCATACGCTAGGAAGGTGGTGTAGTGAGTGATTTATGCACTTTGCACCCCTCCGTTCTGCATGAAGGTCGACATGTTTCTGCTGGAATCCGTATCTCTACCGGCTTTCATCAGGACTGTCGGATCCCTATGCTAAGTTACCTTTCTGCCCCTAGTATATCAATATACTTACGGTTACTCCACCTGTATTATGTGGTGTGGTCCAGTATACATACTCTTATTTTGAGATCTGTAAATGGAGAGAAATAAAAATGCAAGTGAAGCAAGTTCGTGCAACAATGAACAGACGAACAAAGATAGTGATTCAAGTGACTAAAGTGCTATATATGCTACCCTTATTGTTACTAAACCATTTTGGTGCGATGCGGGCGTTCTTATCATTATACGCCGCCGCTATAAAGTCCAACCAGGACTTGAGGGAAGGAATTTGGGCAGTTTTCCAGTGGCACAGTATCGTATCGCTGGTATGCATCTTGAACTTTTTGAACTTATGTTGTGTATGGGGTGCACCAAAATTTGAATATAAACAAAAAAAGTAAAGAGTTTCAAGAATTCTAGTAAATCTGACAAGCAATGACATTGAGTGTCATTTTATTGTTCTAACAACCACATAACTGAATAAAATATTGTGTATGTGACATATTTACAACAATAAAGGTAGACTTTTAACAGTAGACTGGAAATATTTTAATTTTCCAGAAGGGGGTGAATCCCAGCACAACATTAAAGCAGTTTAAGACTGCGTGGGTATATCACTGCTTTTAATTCAATCGTTGGCAGTCCAACATAACGATCTACTGTCTTAGGTGCCTTTTGCCCCCTGAACTAAGTACACCCATCTTGGATTTCCTTGCTTCATTTGCCTGGCATTTCTGTATATCTACAGGTGTAAGATCTCCTAATAACACGTCTGAAATGATCTGCAAAGAATGCTGTCTTGATGGGTCTTAAAATAAAATTAGATCTTCACGACTCTGGAGAATACAAGGGTAACCAGGTGGTAAAGTAACTTCTTCCTTTAAAGGTGTTTTGTTACAATTTTGGCAAATTTCATGTCCTTTCCCAAAATTCACCACAATTCTGGTCTCTGCTTCTAGTTAGAAACAAATTATAATCTTTAAAATTATTCATTGTTGATTGAAAATCGTGGCAGCTTTGATTATTTCCCGTTGTCTGAACCTGTCAGTGATATTGGAGTACTCCGGCTCGGCTGAAGTTTTCACACAGTAAACTATACAACTGAACCACATAAATACACAACAAAGTTGCTCACCGTTGGTCATTATCATTCAAGGTGTGTGGTGTGCCCGATGCCCGCTGCCAAAGGGTTAAATGGCTATTACAATGCGCTTGCCATGCTTAGCATAACAGACACTCTGTGTCCGTGTACCTCTTGTAAAACAAGTAGGCAGGGCAGACAGTTCCACAGGAAGTTGCACTCAAATGCAAGCCCGGTGCCAAGGCGTAGCCTTGCAGTCACCTGTGCCTCCACAAAGGTCGTGAGCAGTCCCCTGCCTCCCAGTAGTGCAGAAACACTACAGACAACGTCTGTAACATGATATAATACAACTTCGATGGTAGAATTCAAACACCACAACATGGCCAGCAATCCGGATGCAGAACTGGCAGCTGGGGAGATAATCCAACACGTGGTGTCACTCGAGCTCAAGCTCTGATTCAAGACTTCCAGTCACTGGCACTGCCACAAGGGTTGTGAGCATCCATCTGGCTCCCGATAACACGGAAACAAGACAAGAGTGTGTACTGAGATAGAATAGATGCAACTGCCAAGGCACAGTCTCTAACCTCCTTGTTGTCACTCTAGCTCCTCTTTTGTTCCTTGTCCTGTCCTCTGCCTTTGCACTCATTCTGCCTCACTGCTTTTTCAGTTTCCCCAGGTCCTGCTCACTCTGTTGTTCCTTATTCGGTCCGTTCCCTTCAGCCTCTTATTCCTTTGTGTTTCTCCCCTTTGTACTGAGGCTCTCTTCGCCTGTGCTTTCCTTCTCAACTGTAATATACTCTCTCATTCATGCTAACTTTCTAACACGGTCTCATGCCATATGCTGGCTCTCACTACTGTGCTGCCTTTCGCCTTTGCGCTCTATTCATTTAATCTGCTGTTGCTCCCTTTCCTTTTACTGGGTCACACCTTTGTCCCTAGCATCTTCGTGACTCCAGTCCAAACATGTTGCTCTCATATGTGTCAAATGTTCTCCTGGGAGAAGAACAAGGTGCACCGCTGGCGGCTAGCGTGGTGCATCACCTACAATATGTACCTGTTCAAGGCAGGGTGTCTGTCACACAGTGAAGCAAGCCAGACTGTAGGATGGGAAACGAGAGGAGGGCAGCGAGCAAATCCAGTTTCCTGTTGTGTCCCTTCAGAAACGTCCAGCTCCTGCTGTCCCTCATCTTCATTACAAGAGGGGTGGTGTTGTGGGTGTCGCTATTTCCGAATACCAAAACTTCCTGCACCCACTCTGCCCTTTATTTTACAGCAGTGCTAAGGTTTATCCGTTAGCCTTAAGAAACTCATCTTTATTCCAAAGGCCGTCTCTGTGCTCCCCACTTGACTGCCTCCTAAATAAAAATACTGAAAATGACAAACTGAATTTTGTTATGATTTTTACAAGACTGTCACGTATCTTAATAACATTTGAAAGCATCAGCCATTCCAGTCTTTTCAGCCATAACCATACTGCACTTTACGTAAGAAGTTTAGCTTTTTACACTATTATAGGCTCATCGCAACAAAGAGATTTAACTAAAATGTCAGAATTGACTGAAGGTGTCAGAAGACAGTCACCTGGCAGCTGTTGTTTTGTTAACAATCTACAAAGTAATCTAGTCCTTTTTCATATGCAAACCCTAAACTAAAATTTGTTGGTTTTCCATTTATTGAGAAGCAGCTGTAAGCTACTAGTTCAGTGTTTTGAAGATGCTACTTCCTAAATTAATAAGCTCAAGCAGGCACACAAGTGGCAACCTCTTTGAAAAAGAGTTTAATGTGCGGCCCCCAAGCTCATTGCAATCCCAGCCTCAGTGCTTCACCTATTCAAACAGTGAAGAAATGACACTGCACATTTATCCACAGCGTGGATTTGTGCTTAACTGGACATACCAGACTGGCTGGAAAGTGTATGTTCTTCAAGTGTGTGGCACCTGTTTGGCGAACACATGCATAGTTATCAAAGGCAGTCTTTCCTTGCAGATATGGTCCGACTTGAAGTGGGAGATTTTGTCTGAAGCTACAAAGTGTGGAAGTTTTTGTCTGGCCTCTTGAGTTCAGCTTAAACTGTGACTGGCAAAGGCATCATATAGCTTTTGTTGTGTATGTGAAAATATGTCATCTAGGTGCTTCCCTAAATTCTTCACCTGAAGATCGCCAAAATGTCCTCCTAGAGTCAACTTTTACCTACAAATACCCCCAGACAACAAACACTCACCCTCCAGTTTCTAATACGTTTGAGACGGTTTGGGTTTTTTTCCAGGATCTGCAGAAATTCATGCAGAGTTGAAGAGCATACTGTCACCTGGGAGGGTATCCTGGCGCTGAGCAGGTGCAACTCTAGCTGCATCAAGGGCCGAGTGGGACTACTTGAAAAGCCAGGTCTTCAGCTTCTTGCGGATTTCAAGAAGTGAGGAAGAGGCTCTTACCTACTGATCTATGCCCCCTAATAACATTAGAGAATACGCTTCAAGCACCCCTTGCATCTGTTCCGGCAAAAGCAATCATTAATAAACCACTTTTAATTGGAGAACTTCCAGGGAATTAAAAACTGCCAATCCTGAACAAGAGCACATGGATATGATTATGGATTCTAAACTCTCACTTCAATGCAAGACCAATAAAGTGATAAAGTATCTTCAAGACCAGGAGAACATTACAACGCATCTTTCCTTACCTGGGCTATCGACAAAGGGTCCAGGAATCAACAGCATTAATGGTATTAAATACATAAGACTCGAAGCATTTAAACAAAAAGCTTCAAAGAGTTCGGAGTGTAGCTGCCACACAGGTTCTTAGCTTGACCCAGTGTCGTCCTATTTCTCCTCTGTCGCAAGAAGAAGTTCGATTTTGTTTGTTTACCTGGCAATTCATGATACTTAACCAATTTTTCACAGTACAAATCAGCTTCTGCACCCAAACAAGGAACCTTGAATCAAAATTGGCACTGCTTCTAACCATGCTGCCTTACAAAAGTACAAACTTGCGAACTAGAAAAATCCTTCCCAAGAAAATGAGAATAATTTACAACATTCTAAAATTCTGTAAATCACAAAAAAACTGATTTATCTCCAAAACATGGTTCAACTCACCCACCATATGACTATAAGTTCTCAGGACAACACATCTGATAAAATGAGGCCACGGTCAGTGGATTAATTCTCTCACTTATTAATCTGACTGCACGAACATTACCAGACAACTCGCCCTAAGGACGTCTTATCACTGCTAATCTCCCCTAAAGCACACAATAGTGCTTTGTGATCACCTTAGACTTACTGTTGGATTAGACCACTAAACACTGTTGCGGACTAATTATTGATATGGGCTCCCGCTGTCCTCACCACTGGGCCGGCCCCACCCCAAAAATGACCTAACTCAACAACTAACTAACTAATAACCTCATGGACCACCTCAACTCACTTCGAAGGCCTACTCCTCCCAAAAAGTGGTAATAACGTTGGGCACTAAACATGACTTTTCACTTTCTCCCATTGTTTGTCCTTACAAGTAAATCACTAGCCCATTAGTTGAGACAGATTAAGAGATCAATTGAATCTCTTTAGGGGAACGATAACATAAGCTGGCAGTGTTTACTAACAGCATATTGATTATACTTGGGGGACCTTGCTCAATTCGTACTGCCCTTTATGGCAGTGCTTCTCAGAAGTAAGGAAAGTGTTCTTTTTCAAGCTAAATATGGATAAATCTATACATGAATGCTGGTACAGTATCTCTAGCAGTACAGTAATTTTTCTGCCATTTCTCTGCCGTGGGGCTGCCGACTGCCATTTTTTGATTGAGGGCCCAGGGCGGAGAATACTGATGGCATTAATGATTTACTGGTTAATGTTCGTAGACTTGGTGACATACTCATTTCCTTGAAGCCTCGTAACTTGCATAAGTCTTGATGGTGATAAATGACGAAATTCTAATTCTTTTAGTTAGATTTCCACTCCCCTTGCTAACAGATCTTCTCTCCCTCAGGCTAGTCATCAGCACAGTTACTTTTGATTGAGTACTGCATCAGTCTTTATTTTTGATTTTATCAGGAACCTAATTCCTTTCACTGGTGATTGATTAGTCATCATACGTTTAGTGGGATAAGATTGCTGGTATAATACCTCTTTCAGAGCGACAATTACTAGTGTAAATTATCTGTAGATTCATATTGTACACGTACTTCATTTTGTGGGATTGGTGGGGTTAATTCCCTGTTTATTACCTTTTCCCAGTTTGGAAAGGCAATGGAGAGGAGTTACAGGAATAATTCCTCTGTAGTGAAAGAGATTCAAAACCTGCTTTGTCTGCTATGGTAGATGGTTGACAGTTTTTGCACTTCCTTGTAATTTATATGGTATCTGTTCCTTTTCCCAACAGAAGTAAAGAATTTGAAAAGGAAATTGAATTTGCAAAAGTTTCACACCAAAACAAAGCGCTGACTTTACAGAGGTAAGTGATGTAATGGCTGATTGTAGTAATCTTCAATAATCGTGTGACAAGTTGTTGCTCTAAATCAGAAATGGTATGAAGCATTGCATGTTGATCACTTTAATAGATTACTAAACCCTTTGGCTTAGTGGTGTATAATTTGTCTTCAGAAATAACATTACTTATATTTCTGGATTCTGTTTATCTAAAGTGCATTTTTCGCTCTTGTTCATTACTGTTCATACTGCTGTTGCTTGGAAATTCAAGCGTTAGAGTAAGGTTGGCAGACAGTACATATGTCTACTTTGAAGTGGTGGATGCTCATGGATTGCGTTCAGCATGAAAATATATTGACACTAATTTCCAGCAGATTCCATTCAAGAAACTTCAAAGAGATCCACCTTGTTGATATTTACTGAAAAATGTGGCAGGAGTTTATGTGCATCCCTCCTGTGTACACCAGCGTGTTTGCTCACCCAGCCACCTTTCTTTTTAATTGTACTTGGTGCTGTAATTATACATGTGTAAAGATAAATGTTTACTAGTTTTTTCTAACTCCTACCCTACAGTTTAATGTATGTAGGCAGCCATCCGTGCCACTGAACTCTGACCTTAGTAGGAGAAAGACCTGGAGATGTCAATGTGGTAGGCGACCCAATGTGTTTGTGTAGGCTGCATCAGTCATTTGCCCTCCAATTACTGTTTTTTCCAACACAGCCATGAATATTTTCTTTATAACCAGCACATTCAGGGCCTCTTGTTTTCAAGCAAACATATGGCCAATACTGTTACCCTCCCCTTGGTGAGACTATTTTTAGGTCTCGCCTAGGCTGCGCTGTCTCTTCGAGACATGCTGTATTCAAGTATGGACTTTAAGCTCCGCCCATTTTTTTGCTCATCTTTTAGAGGCTCCTCTTACTGTCCTTTGTAAAGAATGGCTTTTGATTTGTGTATAGGCTTAGTAGTCCCTCCTTAGTACCTCTCTTTTGTTGTTACCTCCCATGAGGATAGCCCCTCTTACAGGTGTCCTTACTCTCTAGGTTTCATTAACAGTTAGTGAGCACTATTTAGTTCATTAATGTCTTGCTGAAGCAGGCACAACATGCTGCACGGGCGGCCACCGCATTTGTTTTCCATTTATTTACTTTTGTAGCAATGGCGAAACGCAGTGCTTTATCTTTAAACATCTTAAGCGAAAGTGCGGCATGCTGCGATTGATTCGCAGACCTTTTTTTCCATTTATTTACTTTCGTAGCAATTGCGGCACATTTGTTTTGTTTTGTAGCAATCCTGGCAAGCCGCACTTTAGCTTTAAACATCTGAAGCTAAAGCGTGGCGTGCCGCGATTGCTACAAAAGTAAACACATTTTAAAAAAAGTCGGGTGGCCACTGCATATTTTTTCCATTAATTTACATTTGTACCAATTGCGACATGCTGTGCTTTAGCTTTAAACATCTGAAGCTAAAGCACAGCGTTAGGCAAATCGTTTTTTGCAGTCTTTTCTTGCGCCTGTGCAGTGTTGCATCTTCCTCCATCCTGGGCTGCTTGGGAATAAATAAGGTTGTATTGTACTACGGCTACAGGAGAAGATCCCTTCACCTGAGCCAGAAGGGTAGGGAGGTGTTCCTAGAGGGGATACGTCCTCCCAATTCAAATATTGGTCCACAGTGGTATCCCACCTAGTATAGAGACGGTCGGGTACTATTCTCAACTCACAGGGCACCAACCACTCATGCACGGGGAAGGAAGCAATTCCTTTTTGTTAAATAACCCTCACACACTCTAGTAGTGTCATGCTTCATCATCAGGTTCACCCTGACTCCTAAAGGTCAGGGTGGGCTCGACCGTATTTCAGGGAGCACTTAAGAGTAATTGGCCATGGGGTTTAAAGATTAAAACGCCTCCTCCGACTCCAGGTATCCCTTTATTAGCGGAGTCGTAGGGGATATTAAAAATTGAAAGAGGGGGTCGTAAGGAGGTAATGGTCCTATGACCCTAATGCCAACATGTTTCAGCCCTATTAAGTGGCCCAAACGGGTCCTGGACTTTCTTCTGGGCAAATGGATCTCCCTCCCTGGTTTTTAACTAGGTACTTTCCTATATTTAAATACAGAGTGTAGAAAGCTGCACTCATAAGGACCGGTAAGTAGAATACTTATCTCTCATCCGGTACTGTATGGTTTCATGTCCGCCTGTAAAAGAAACAATGATTGTATAATCATGTGTCCAACTCGCGCTGCGCCTATATCACCCAAAAATTAATTCAGGATGGGTGCTATAGTGTGCTTTCATCCATCATGCTTTGTGTGGTTGTGTTCAAACACAAGCTTTCTGGGATGCTGTCCCAGGAAATTACAAATATCGAGTGGTGATGCCATTCACATCTCACTACCCATATTGTGGAACCAGGTAAAAAGGTGTAGTTTTTAAACCTCACATCACTTTACACTCATATTCATACTTCCGGGTTAGATATTGTCCGTGATTTATCACTTTTCACTCGATAGTATTCACTACATTTAAATATCTTACCCTTTTGCGGAGGTTCTAGAATGTCCAAGGGACTGGGGGTAAAGAGGGTAGCCTTGTAGTCAGACTCTGTACATGTACGAGCCAAAACGTAAATAAATGAGGGAAGACAAAACAGAAGAGACACTCGCTTCGTTAATGAACTGCGGCCAGAGGACTTACACATGCATCTCTCGGATGTTCACTACGCCTTCAACTCTAGTCATCTCAGGGGAGCTCCAGGCAATATGCAAGAAGGCAAGATTTATAGTTTTACATTTTTTGCACTGAACCCGGTCAGGTGTGTACTACAAGCGGTGCAACTTCTTGAATTGTATTAACTTATGTCGATAGTTAAACAGCATATTGTTAACCTGTGTACAATAGTAGCTCCAACTTTTATCGGGTATGGGTCTACCCAGCTTTATCTCCCAATACTGTATCTCCCAATACTGTCTAGATGCATGGTCTGGTTTAACCAAAGAAATAATCAATTCCTCATGCATAACTGATATAGTCTTGCCCACATCTCCCCTTTGTATCAATTTGGTCAGCATTCCTAGTTCTGGCAGGCACTTGGAAAAATTGAGAAATGTTGAAGGTGCAGTGTGCCTTAAAAAATAGTAGAGTAGCATCACCAATGTCGTGTTTCCACCTTTATCTCCAAATTCCTGTGGGCCAATAAAATTGTCCCCTGGGAACAAGTAACCTAGTATGTTAATACCGGATTTGTGTAATACTCGTACTGCAGTTCTTTCTAGTAGTGGTGAAAGTAGTGGTTCATTATCTGTTTTAACAATGGTGAGTAGGGTATTTCCATTCCCTACAGTTTAGCAATTTTCCGCCACGTCCCGATCGGGATGGCTATGACATCTACCTCGTTGCGCTGGTATACTGTTTTGCCCCTGTTATTTTTGGAAGTATGTACGGTCTAGCTAGTGTCTTTTCGTCTCTGACATGAGTCACAGCTGCTGTTTCCATGAACCTCTATTTAGCATGATACGCCTCTGCAATTAAGAAATACAGCGAAGGGTCTGGTACTCCTAATCCCCCTTTGTTTGCAGGCTGTATAAGTATACCCCATTTCAAGTATGGTTGCTTACCCCCATATCAACCATGTTAGCAGTTGTCAGAAAAACTCTTTTGATATTCGTACTGGGATGTTCACAAATAAATCTGGCCATTTTGACAAGAGCACCATTTTGATTAAGGATACATGACCCAGAATGGACAAGGGAAGCTTTATCCAATGTTCTTTTCCCTGTTTTAGGTCTTGCTCTGAAATTTCTTCTCACTAGCTCTGTGGTGACTCTAGTGACATATATCCCAGATATTTCATTCCTTCAGGACTGCAACAGAGCGGGTATTCTCCCTTCCACTGTCCTGTTTCATTAGTTAACAGGAACACCTCTGATTTATCCCAATTAATCTGTAGTCCGGAGTACAGACAAGATTGGATTATATCTCTAATGGTAGGTGCCGCATTTGCTGCAAGGCCCTGAATATTTAGTATGACATCTGCATACATTGGCACTAATAATAATCCACCTCTGATGTGAATCATCCTACCTGAGTGAAATCCCGCAGCCAGCAAGTTAGTGGCTCAATGCATAACACAACAAGCATTGGCATAGCCAATAGGTCTCGCCTTTGGGACCTTATAAGTATTTAGTTATGCAGCACAATATCCTTGGTGCAACAACATCAACTGTTGCATGGCTAAACACTTATAAGGTCCCAAAGGCGAGACCTTTGGCTATGCCAATGCTTGTTTTAAATACGGAATTGGCAGCTCAGCCAAGTTTCCCAAATCCCTGCGTGATGAACTCCTCCCTGTCGATGTACTTCTTTGAATTCTGGGACTTGCAGACTTTGATAATAAAACTAGCTCTACAAGTCCTGCTCTTGGTAGGAAAAAATAGAGCCAAGAGACCTCTAAAATAAAGCACTGTCATTTATTTAAATATATTAAAAAAAAAAAAAATCTGGGAGTCATGTGACGAGTCACCTCGCTGCAACGTAAACGCTATGGAAAAAAAATATTTTCCAGCAGTTCGCAGGGATTCGCAACGAACATCAAAACCAGATATTGCAGGTTTATATGCCTTATGTTCCCGGCGATCGTCTTTCTAGCATTTAACATCGCCACCAACTGAAGAACGATAAAGAATCCCGTTGCGAAATGGCCGCGGTTGAGACGTCGGACTAAATAGATTGGGAAGAACCTCTGTGGAAATTACTAGAGCTCCCCATACCAAGATGGCCACTGTAGCATGCGCATTGGCTTCGTTTAGATAGCAGTTCTAAGCTTGTATTTTTCTGCCACACGGAGTCCTTCCCCACACGCCGTCTCGTTGTTTGACATCAGTTCCGGCCTGAGGTCAGCTCAGTTCCCATCACGGGTTTAGAGACTGTTTTGTTTTTAGTTTCGGGCTGCCTGTCGTTGCAGCCAGGACAACTATAACCGGAGCACCGAAAGGATGAAAGGGCAGGGTGAACCAAGTAGCGCTGCCGGACAGCGTTCAGAAGAGCGCCTGGGGACATGGTGAGGTTGGACTTGAAGGAGGAGACTCACATCCGCGAGGGCAGAAGAGCTGTCAAATACAGGACGCTGGGTTTCACAGATACTGGGGTGAATTAAGGTCGGGTGTTCAGGGGGGCATGCAGGGGTGGCAGACATCTAGCCGGTAACATCCAAAGTAAAGCACCCAAAGTGTTGTGGGTATTGGATGTCACTCATCCGGGGGAGTGGGGTGTCACATCTACATAATTGCACAGGCAACCCATTGGCGGATGTTAATCTTTCAGGAGTTCAGGCTGTGGCATGCGAAGGCTTAATTAGTGTAACATTTAGAGTGTCACTCGCTTTTCGGGTGTCTAATCCATTGAGGTAACAAGCATTGGCCGTGCGAGACGCGCTCTGTGGTGGGGGAGGAGGGAGGAGCGGGAGTGGCCGCGCGGCCCCGGGAAGCGCTCTGGGGAGGGGGAGGAGCAAGTGACATCAAAGGCAGATGGCCTGGAGCATGCGAGGAAAGCGCGTTACTGTGCGCGTACTCGCATGCTCTAGGCCAGCCAAATGTTGTGGGTGCATTTCTGCAAGCCCACACTACAAAATGTCTCGCCCAGAGCCAGCGCTGAAGCGCTGGCTTTCAGGGCGAGACCTAAAAATAAGCGGTGACAGTGGGCACACCTGATGGGTACCCCTACGTATAGGGAATGCTGAGTATTGCCTACCATTTATAGTGACATGACCAATTATGTTCGTAAATCACAGTCTAATCCGGTTCCTGAAGTACATGCCTAGACCAATTCTCCACAAGACCTCCTGCATATTTTTCCATTGTAACACATTAAACGCTTTCTCAGCATCTAGTAACATGGCCAATGCCAATATTGTAAGCTCTATTCTATGTAGCACAGCCATTAACATGCGAAGATTGTTGCTGTCAAATCATGAGTAATGAGACCGGACTTTTCCAGTAAAACAAGTCTCTGCATTAAAGGCTGTAATCTTTGTGGTAAGATCTGACAAAAATCTTACTGTACACGTTTAATAACGAAACCAAAGCGGCCTGTGTGGGCCACATTCACTGAGGTGTTGGCCGGGTTTTGGCAGAACTGCAATCACTTTCTCAGGCATTGACGGCGGCAGTTTACCTTTAAATATTGCTCCGTTATAAACTGTCAATAGTCTAGGGCTCAGTACATCAATGAATTCTTTATAAAATACCACCCGTAAGTCATGTCCTCGCAATCCACTAAACCATTCCATTTGCCAAAGCAGCAGTCGCCAATTTCACATCTTCTTTTATTGGGGAGTTTAGCAATTCCTGCAAGTTTCTATCCTGGCTAATGCTACATTATCCAAATAACTATTTATTTCCTGGTCACCAGATCCCAGTCTGGACATATATGGCTGTTCATACTATTGTCTGAAGACTGCTAAGGTGCCATCCACTTTCATTTTGTCACCCTTACCCATGATAGAAGGCATTTCCAAGTTCTCTTCATGCGCCTTCAATACCTAGGCAAGTGTCTCTCGCCTAGCGTGTCGCCTTCGCCAAAACCCTAAATGTTTGTTTCCCTACGTACAGTACTTCTTTCTGTCGTCTCCCTGAAGTCCTCTAGGTCTTGTTGAATTTTGATCAATATGGCTGAGTCTTTATTGCTCTCATAATCTATTTCACAGTGTTTTCCCACTCTAGTATGCCTAATCTTGTAGGTAGCAACTTTAATAGTCCTGCCCTTTGGATATACAAACGTCACTCAAATAAGCTATGAATGCATCCCATAAAGTTCCTAATTCTGCCACTAATCCCTGGTTCTGTTAAAAATATTCTAGAATACTGGCTCATAACTCTGAACGAAAAGCTGAATCCCTCAGCTCACCCCTCTTCAACTTCCAAGTCCTAGCTCTATACACCCTGTATGCCACAGTCAAGACTAATACCACCAAGAAGTGGTCAGGCGGGGTTCATGGTAAGATCTGTACCTCGCTAAGTCGGGGGCTGTGCCACCAACCAGACACTCTTTACTGTACTAAATGTTTTCTATGAGCTCAGTTATTGCCATTATCATTATGTACACCGCATGGCCCAATGGATAATGCACTTGTATGTTGGATTCCAATATACATAATAAACAACTATAAATGTATAACTTTTTGGGGGCGGAGCTTGCCTGGCTGCAAGATGGCAGCGCATTGAAGTAGCTCCGTGAGCCGTAAATCCTATCCGACTCAATCCTGCTCTTCTATTCACCATATAACACTCCCCTGCTGCTTCCGTCTCCCAGAGAACACATCAGCTGCCGGGATTGCCTGACAGGCTCGGTGGCGGTGGCATGCCCCGACTGGGAACTGCGGCTTATATCCGGCCTCGTGAGCGGAGTGCGCAGCCCGTCTGGTTGTGTGGTGCTGCCGCTGCGGAGTTCGCTTGTCTACCTGTGGCTCCCGCAGTGCACTGAGGAGTGCTCCTTGCCGGTCATACAGCTCTGGGGTATCGGCGCTGCAGCGGCCGGAGTGCTGGTTGTCTCCCGGTGCCGCTGACTCCTGGGCCCGGCCGCGGTGACGCCATATCGGTGCGGCCGCGAGGTGCGCCTGACGCTTCGCTGGACCCACATTTGCAGCTGTTAGTACATGCGGTGACGCACTCGTTGCATGGTCCAATATCCTGGGGCCCCCCGCTGCATAAAACACTGTTCTTGCTCTGTGGCATGGCCACAAAACCCATGTGGGGTCCTGGGCCTACAGATGGTTGGGACTCGGTCTACATCCCCTGCTGGGAAGACCGCTAGGATCTCTGAGCCCCCTTCCTCTCTGCCTTCCACAACACCTGCATCACGGGCTGAGGTGGTGCAACTGTAAAGACGCTGGCAACCTCCGGTACCATTGGGCCCCGTGTCTGTTCGTGGGGGCAGAGGAGCCTTACTACTATTGCTGTGTGGTGCGCACTCTTCAGCTCCGGTCCTCCCCACACTACCGTGAGGGCCTACGCCTGGCGCACGACTCCTGGTGGCATAGGGAGGCGCTCACCGGTCCCCCCAGCGCGTTTAACATATTGCGGCTCCCCCCCGTGACCATCACTGAGACCGCACTGCAGACCCCTACGACGCCGGTCAGACAATTTCATACGGGACCTTGGTTTAGCAGCTTGTTGAATTCTACGGTACATTCTTGTCTGGGGAGTTTTGCTGCTAATTCTGGACTCCCTCCCCCTCTACCTCTCCCAACGCCAGCACTACATGCATAGGTGGCACTTGGACTGCTAAGCCTGAGAGGAATTGAGGGATTGCAGGGGTTCCCATTCTCTGCTCCTGTGGTGGACTTCGGATGGGCTCGCTACCCCCAGATATATAAACGCTGGCAAGGCTGTAACTGAAATCGGGGAAAGTCCACAATAGCTACCTGCAGAGCGGGGGCGGATCACAGTAGTCACTCGAGAATTGGCGCATCCCTCGGGTGGGGTCCCAGCCCCTACTGAAGTGGTTTCTGCGATGAGGTCCTCTTTAAGTCCTATAAGCTTCCACTGGCTGAGGCGCAATGAAGTGATCTCCTCTACTGCCGGGGTGACGATGGGTCGTATGGAGAAATCTCAATCCAAGTTGCAATTTGAGCCACGCAAGACCCCCAGGCAGCAAGATATAGAGAAAAACGCTTCTGAGTCTGGATCGGAGATAGGGGACACTGCTGCTGACTCTGACCTAAAACAGATTCTCATGGCTATGCAACTCAGCTTAACGAAAATTGACAGGAAGATTGACGCCCTCTCCTTCAGGATGGACAGAATGTCTGAGAGGCTGGACAAACATGCGGCGAGATTAGACACAGTTGAACAGAGGGTGTCGGGCGCAGAAGACACGCTGAACTCCACTTTGAGCTCCACCACAAAGCTAGAAAAGCTCCTCCACTAAGTCCAGTCTAAAGCTGAGGACTTGGAATCGCCATCAAGGAGGAACAATTTGCGCATAGTGGGTATTGCTGAATCTTCCAACATCCCAAATATGGAGCTTTTCGTGGAACAATTGTTGGTAACACTCTTGGGTATGGATACCTTCTCTAACATGTTCATCATTGAGCACGCCCACGGCTCTCTCGCACCCAGACCTGTCCCTAGGGCCCTCTCAGCGCCCCATCATCGCACGGGTGCTCAACTATAGGGATAGGGATGCAGCACTGAAGAAAGCCAGGGAATTGCAAACCTTGAGATATGAGGGCTCGGAGATATCCATTTATCCGGATTTCACGCAAGGTGTTCAGGAGGCGCGGCGCCAATTCGTACCAGTAAAACGGAAATTGCGAGACTTAAACCTGGAATACAACATGATCTACCCAGCAAAATTGAGGGTTCGCGCTGATGGGAAATCTCACATTTTTAATTACCCTAAACAGGCCGTGCACTTCTTGAAGAAAAGAGAGTGTGACAACCGCAGTGGAGGTTACCCAAAAACTCGCTTTATGCTGGACGACGATTCTCCAGAACCTGAGGAACAGTGAGTTAAGTGTTACGCCACTGAATGTGTTTTTTTGTATCTGGCCCTGAACAATGGGGTGTCACTAATTGTGTGGTGGTGTGGGGTGATGGCCCAGCTTCGAAATTTTGTTTTGGAATATATGGGCGGTTCTACTGCAGTGGTTTTCTTTATGCACAACAAAGCGGATTAGATTTGAGGTTCAAATAGATGTACAGGCTCTAGTACCCAACTGTAGATGTTTGCCAGGCAACATCTGCCCTGGTGTGTATTCCACCTACGACAACTGGGTTTGTTTATGTTACTGATTGTTTGTATTGTGGTATTGATTTATGTTTGCGGGAGGCTGTGGGACCAATTATGCCAAGTTGGGGTAAGCATAGCGTGGGTGGGGGGAGGTGTGGGTCGATGACCATTTATAAATTGAGGGTAGGTAATGGCACACTGATATTAGATAGGCACACTGGCATGGAGTATGACACTGGAAATTTCTGTGTAATGCACATTGTTTGCGAACTCCATACATGACGTCCAAGACGATTAAACTCTGGACATGGAATGTCCGGGGACTGAACTATTATCGTAAGCTCTGTAAAGTTGTGGCTTCGTTGAAAAGACACCAAATAGACATAGCCATGATACAAGAAACCCATCTAGCCCCGCAAAATAAGATGCTCTCCAGGCAGTGATTAGAGGGTCTATTCTGCGCTGCAGGTTTTACCTCACACGCTAGGGGTGTTCTCATTTGGGTTAATCCTAGATCGGACCTTGCTTTGCATGCGGAGGAGGTCGATCCTAATGGTAGATTTGTAGTGGTCTGATGTCAGGCTGAGGGATTTAGTGCACGTCTAGTAAATATATATGGACCCAATTACGATCATCCTCAGTTCTTTCAGGCTATGGCGGCACACTTGCTCACCACTGATGAGCTGCCACAGGTGGGGGGGGGGGAGATTTTAATTGTATACTTAACCCCAACAGAGATAGGTCACGAGGCTCGCAGAAGAGGCCTGCTGCGGCTGCCAGCGCTATCACTGTGTTAATGGAACAGCTTGGATTAGCAGATGTGGGGAGGCAGCGGCCCAGTGTCACCCCTGGGTTCACTCACTACTCTGCCCCACACGACACCCACACTAGGATCGATTACTGGATGGTTTCTAGAAGTCTGCTCCCTCTGGTGTCAAGCTGTGAGCCGCTCCCCAGAACCTATTCGGACCGCTCCCCGGTACAGCTGAAGCTGACAGTCCCCACAATGAGACATGCCCCATTTACGTGGAGGTTCCCCCCTTATTCCTTACTCGATCAGGTATTTCGCTCGGAAATGGCTACAGCTATTGATACATTCTTTGGGGCGGATATAGGCTCAGTTCCTGCCTTTTCAACCATCTGGGAGACTATTAAAGTGTTCATAAGAGGGGAGACAATAGCTAAGCATGCAGGAGTTCTTAGATCAATTCAAAACAGGTTTACTAAACTAGAGGCAGACATTGCGGCCCTGGAAAGGGAGCATCAGCTGATGGGTAATGTAGAGAAGCTGAACAGTATTAAAGAATTACTGGAGGAATATCAGGACACAGCGGAAAGCGAAGTCAAACACTTAGGCAAGTACGCCACAACGCATGTGTATGGGGAAGGCGAACGTCCTGGTGCCCTTTTAGCTATGCTGTAGCGCCCCCCTAGGGAAGCTAACTCTATAGTTGAGATCATGGGCGAAGATTGTAGAATGATATACGACTCAAAAGGCATTGTGGATTGTATTGTATTGTAATTGCATTTGTATAGCGCTTACTACCCCAGACGAGGCGTCGAAGCGCTTTTCGGCGAGTAGCACGCTACTCCGGGACCCATAGAGGATTAGTGTTGAATTAGTATAGTGAAACATGCAAGTAAATTTTAAGTGGTGGATATGTTAGTCAGTTATTTGGATTCGGAAGGATAGCAGAAGGATAGAAGAGGAAAAAAGGTTTGTATTTATATAGCGCTTCTTACCCCTGATGGGGTTTGAAGCGCTTTTTTTTGGTGAGTAGCATGCTACTCCGGAAACCCATAAAGGATTAGTGGTGAATTAGTATGGTGAAATATGAAAGTAATTTGAGTGGTGGATATTAGTCAGTTATTTGGAGTGAGAAGGATAGCGGAGGGATAGAAGGGAAAGAAAGGTTTGCATTCATATAGCGCCTGTTACCCCTGATGGGGTGTTGAAGCGCTTTTCTGGCGAGTAGCAGGCTACTCCGGAACCCATAAAGTATTAGTGTTGAAAATTAGTATAGTGAAATATGAAGTAATTTGAGTGGTGGATATGTTAGTCAGTTATTTGGATTGAGAAGCGTTGGGGAGGGGTAAAAAAGGGAAAAAGGTTTGCATTTATATAGCGTTTGTAACCCTGATGAAACACTTTGTTGGCGAGTAGCACGCTACTCTGGAACCCATAAAGGATTAGTGGTGAATTAGTGTAGTGGAATATGGAATTAGAGAAGTGAACATGTTAGTCTGTTATTTTGATTGAAAGGGATAGTGGAGGGATAGAAGAGTGAAGGATTTCTTTTTTTAGGTCATAGCAGTAGGAGGAGGCTTTTGGATGAGTAAAAAGGGTTTTTGGAGGGGAAGAGTTAGAGGGAAGAGTTTAGAAAGGTTTGTTTTGGGGGATCGGTATAGTAAAAGAGGTGTCAGATGATGCAAGGAGGGGTAGAGTAGGAGAGAGTCAAGAAAGGATTATTTTGGGGAATTATGGGGTTTGGGATAAATGAGAGAGTGGGTGTAGAGGATATAATGATAGATGTATAGGGTGAGAGATAGGGTAGTGCATTGGAAAGAGTAGTAGAAAGAAGTTTGAGATGAGTCAGAAAGTTGGGCTAGAAGATATATTGAGAGAAGTATAGGCTGAGAAATAGGGTAGTTCATTGGAAATGCTAAATTAGAAGAAAGTGATAAATATATAGATCCATAAGTACATTGAAAGTATATAGATGCATAAAGGAAGTAAGTATACGCAGATTAAAGATATTGATAGAGGTACAGGATGAGAAATAGGGTAGTGCATTGGATATGCTTTTTCAGGAGAAAAGTAACAGACACACAGATCCAAGTACATCGAGGTACATAGATGCACAATGGAAGCAAGTACATGTAGACCAAAGATGATTTTTATTTTTCATATAACAACATAATTATTATACATGTTTATACAAAGCAATGCACAAAGATAGATACATATCTATAGTGAAAATAAATGCTTATATACAGAGGGACACAAACATAGGGTGGGTATTAATGAATGGGAAAATGGGCAGCATTTCTGGCCCAGGTCCCGACCAGTCTTGAACAGGCTCAAACAGGCACTCACCCTTGTCCTCTCCACCCTTAGCCTCGACGCCCGGGCTGAGATGCCCTAAACCTTGGCAGTTTATAGCCCTAGTAGTCAGGTGACCCCTTCAGCCAATGGGAACCCTAGCCCTAACACTATCCAATCACAACACTAGCCCTAAAAGCTAGAACCAATAGGAGACCAGGACCTTACAGCCAATCTTCGCCCTAGTCCAAGCACCCAATCAGTTTCTAAAACCCTGATCTCTACGTCCAATAGAGGCCCTAGCCCTACCAGTAGTCCCAACCCTAGTCCAAGCAACCAATGGCACAGGAAGCCCTAGTCCATACTTCCAATAGAAAGCCTAACCCTACTCTTAATCCCACACCTAGTCCAGCAACCAATAACACCAGAAGCCCTAATCGCTACTTCCAATAGAAATCCTAACCCTAGCCCCACCCTAGTCCCAACAACCAATAACACAGGCAGCCCTAGTCCCTACTTCCAATAGAAATCCTAACCCTAGCCCTAGTCCCAACCCTACATTGATTGAATCACAGACCCAGAAACCAATCAGAACCCTCAAATACCTAACCAATGAGGACACTAACCCTAATCCAATAGAAACATCAGATACAACCACCAATAAGTGTACACATGTACCAAACAATATCAGACTATATAAGGTCCCAGCTACCTCAGACAAGGTTTGCTGGCCATGGAGTTGGAAGCTGCTCCTCTAGTCAGAAATCTCCTAGGAGACAGACAGGCTCAATCCACACTTTGGACTTCTGCAGATAAGGCCCTAACACACTTGTCCTCTAACAACACTATTTGCATAAAGCTTTACTCCCTCTCCTGGCCAAAAAACGAAGTGCACAGTCCCTATTAAACACAGATTAAACAGTTTACAGCAGATTACTGCTGTCTCAGGGGGGAAGGGGGGGGGCTGGTTTTCACCCGTTTGTTAACACAAAATGGTCGCTGGGGGTGCACTGCTTAACATACAGGTCTTAGCACAGAGCAAAGGAGACATTTGGAGGGAAAAACTGATAGTCACGGGGAATGAGAGGGAAGAACTACAGAGTTTGGACTTCAAATCCCACAATTCAACAGGTTAAATGGAAGCAGTCACGGGCAGGAAAAACCACAATTTTAAACACAAAACATGGGATAAATTATGCAATCACTGGCAGGCTAAAACTACAATTTTAAACTGTAACAACCACAGTAGATACTATGCTGAGATCTACAGATCGTGGATCCCCCCCGCTGGTCCTGCTATAGAGGACTATTTGACACATATCCGCCTTGCTTGGCTCACTGACTCCCATAGGGAGCATCTCATGGCTCCCCTTGACCCCAGGGAAGTTAGGGTTGCCTTATCGATGAAAAGTGGCACCGCGGGCTCGGACGGGTTGACAGTCGCTTTCTATAAAGCCTTTCAATACCTTCTAATACCACATCTCGTTACACTATTTGAAGAGATGGCGGATAGTAAGGTGATGCCCCCCTCAATGCGTGAGGCAATGATTGTTACTCTCCTCAAACCAGGTAAATCCCCTAGCGAGTGCTCGTCAGATAGGCCCCTGTCCCTGCTAAACATAGACACAAAACTATTCGCCAAAATATTGGCCAATCGTACTTCTCCCCTACTTCCGGGACTAGTGGGAATCGAACAAGCAGGATTTGTACCTGGGCGCAACCTAACATCCAACCTTAGAACAATTTTTGCCGCAATTCAACACATTAACCCCAGAGTCAACGCTGGTGCGGTTTTTCTTGATGCCAAAAAGGCTTCCGACTCTGTCGAATGGCCTTTTATGGAAATGGTACTTAGGCGGTGTGTGTTGGTGAGATCTTTCTCCAGCTTGTTAAGGTCCTATTTGAAGCACCGAGGGCTAGAGTCAGGCTTGGGAATATGGTGACGGCTCCGATACCAATATCTAGAGGCACTCGCCAGGGGTGCCCCTTGTCCCCACTATTGTATGCTTTGGTCTCCGAGCGACTGCTATGCGCACTTGGAGAATATCACAGCCACAGAGGGGTGCGCTTCCCGGGATACCTGTTAATAGTCTCTGCCTATGCAGATGATCTGCTCTTATATGTCAGAGACCTCGCTACCCACCTCACTCCGGTCTTGAATGAAGTGGTCCGTTTTGGACAGCTGTCTGGACTAAACATTAACTGGAATAAGTCCCTGATCTTTCCACTAACTTCATCTACCCTCCCCCACCCATGCAGTACCCTTTGGCCTGGACAACAGAGTCCGTTCACTATTTGGGGATTCAGATACATACCGACCCAGACGTAGTACTCGTAGACAATTATGGGAAAGTATTAGACAGGCTGGATGAGGACGTTACTAGATGGATACGATTACCACTCTCACTGCTGGGACGTGTTTCATTGATGAAGATGATCGTTCTCCCCAGACTGCTATTCCTGTTTCAGAATATACCCATGGTGCTCCCACAGCACATATTCACTAAAATAAGGTCCCTCATGATAAAATTAGCCTGGGCTGGCAAACCACCTCGAGTGAAATGGGAGATTCTCACTCTGCCATACTCTATGGGTGGCCTCAATGCCCCAGATCTAGATTTATATTGTAGAGCAGCACAGTGTTCACACGCCTCTGCCTGGCTACACTGCCTCGTGCCTCCCCCCAACTATATATAGAGAAAATCGCTGCAGATACAGATACTCTTCCGCAGGCACTATTTAGAAATCCAACAAGAAGACATAGTATAATAGACTCTATCAATGCCACTACTCATGCTTGGCGTAACCTGCTGGACAGAGAAGCTGGCGCTATCTTGTATTCTCCATTGACCCCCTTAGAGTGTGGCACTTGGCTTCCTTCCAGCATAGATAGTGGGGTAACTAAAGCCATGAGCCAAGTTAATGTTGCTCTTCGAAGGGGGAGAATTTCGCAGCTGGGAGCAGTTGACAGTTGATGGTCCTACCCCTACATTATTGGTTCGATTCCAGTACTTTAGATTACAGCATGCTCTGAAGACGCTTTTAGGGAATTCCCTACAGGAACCGCCCGAGGTCCAGGCCCTCTCCTATGTCATCAAAACCCCTTCACCTTCAAAAATGAATCTCTAGAATTTATAACATTACGCAAGCAAATAGGTCTCTGCTATTTTCAAAACCTAGGCAAGACTGGCAAGGAGACCTGGATCGGGTTATTGGGGACAAGGAATGGCAATATTGTTGTGAAATGACGAAAAAGATATCAATGAATGGTAGGCATCGCCTCATACACTTCAAATTCATTAACAGAACATACTACACCTCAGAGCGTTTGCACAGATATGGTTTACGAGAGACAGACACATGCTCTCGTTGCGCGGAGACAGTGGCTGACTTCATACACTTGGCCTGGTGCTGCCCTAGCATATTGGAGTATTGGGGGAAAAGTATTTCAGAAGATAAACAATATTGCCAGCCTTTCAATGATCCCGGACCCGTTTTTAGCCCTCCTAGGTTATACCAAAGCTATAGACAAAGACTCTAGGCGATTGGTGGCGATGGCCCTGCTGCTGGCGAAGAGACGTGTTGCAATGAGGTGGGGCAGGGGCCCGATCCCCACAATTGAGGAATGGACAGAAGACATGATTTATTGCAACACGCAGTCGGACGCATATGGTGAACTTCTTCCGCTGCAATCTAGGCCAAAGTCTTACTGGGGCGTTTTCCAGCAGTACTTGATTGGTAAAGAAACTGGCGAACCTGAGGGTGTAGTGGATAGCGATGAACATAAAGTGTCATAATGTGAACACGAATGGTTGATAACCTCTAGTCGCCTCCGGGCGAACAGGATTTTTACTCTGGCGTGCTGGGTAGAGCTTACCAGTGACATATGCATCACAGTGTCTTGTTTTATATTCCTTATAGTGCTCTCATGTAAGTGTGCGTGGCCTCTCTGGTTATCTAATTGCCCTACAACTATTGCTTGATGATGTGTTACGTAATTGTATTGTGTTATTAAAATCAATAAAGAAAAAAAAAAGTATAATTTTTCAAATTCCAAATGACCTGTACAGAGAGGACCCAACCGTCTGGGCTCCTTACATCAATATGCTAACCAACGCCATCACATCAGGTATGAACATCCCTCCCTCGTGGAAGATAGCGGAAATAATCCCAATCTACAAGAAGGGTGATAGAGCTAGCCCGGTCAGTTACAGACCCATAAGTCTCATTGACTGCTTGTAGAAATTTATTTGCAAGCAAGTATTGGCTAGGATCCAGGACTGAATTTCAGAGTCGCACATCCTGAGCGACTGCCAAGCAGGCTTTTGTGCTAATATTAGCACACTGGACCAGGTTTTTCGCTTCCTGCGTATCTACTGGAGGGAGGTTGCCATTAAAGGTGGGACGTTATATGTGGCCTTTGTTGACTTACGGACTGCGTTTGACTTAGTACCCAGAGACAAACTATGGAGAGTGGTGAAAGAGATGGGCCTTCCTCGCAACCTTTTAGAAATTTTAATTCGATTGCACTCATCAAACACAGCCCAAGTCAGGTGGGGGGAGAATAATCAACTCACAGAGCAATTTCCAATACAACATGGAGTGAGACGGATGTGTCCTGGCGCCCACCATAAATGGGGTGGTAGTTTCCTAGATAGGGATAGGTGTGATGCCCCTAAAGTAGGTGAGAGAAGAGTACCTGCACTTCTCTTTGCCGACGATACCCTACTAATTTCCAAATCCCCACAAGTCCTCCAACCACTGTTGAATGATTTTTATACTGTTCTGCAACGAGCAGGGTCTGGTATTAAATGAGACCAAGACAAAATACATGATTTTCTCTAGAGGGATTGTAAAACCACCCAAAATATGTATGTATGTATGTATGTAGGAAAAAGTATCCTAGAGCAAGTATCTGTTTTTGACTATCTGGGCATCCGCCTAACACCTAACCTAAATTGGGCTCCCCATATTGATAAAGTCCAACTGTTGATAACCCAGCAGACCGCTCATATAAGCAAAATTCATAAAAGAACAGTGTCCAGGAAAGTGGCCCCAGCGCTAGAAACTTATAATATTTAAGCCCTAGCAGGGGGGCACCTTATGGGGCAGAACTTTGGGGTAGTGGGAATACGAATTGTCTTACTACCATAGAAAATCGTTTCTTAAGATCTCTTTTAAACTTACCCACCAGTACCCCTCTGACCCCATTGTATCTGGACTTGGCCCAATGACAACTGGCCCGTAAGTTGGACTACAAACTATTAATGTTTTGGCATTGCTTGTGGTCTGTTGAAGAGCTAGCCCCCTACCGAGCGGTGACGATTGGCCGTCTGAAACAGCCTCAGGTAACCTCCATCCATGGTTTAGCTCCTTGAGAGATCTACTTAGGAGGCTAGGGATGAAGGCGTATTGGTTTCATCTTGAAAGGCTATCTCTAATACCAAAGCCCAGGGTCAAAGCGATCTATTGGGAAACAATAGTGGAGAAGGAGATGTCCAAATCGGTGGGTACCTTGACTCAGGATTTTATGAATTTTATAATTGCTCCTATTTATGAGGAAACTATCGATGAAATTGTTCCCCCTTTGGCACATAAATTATTTATACAATTTCGATATAAGATTTTACCCACATAACGGTTTTGTAATAAGTGGCGCCAAAATGTTTCCTATGATGACCTTTGTCCATCTTGTAAAGCCAGTTCAGAATCTATAGTTCACTTGTTATTTTTTTGTCCCCACTATAACATTTTGAGGGGCAAGTGGATTATTCCTTTGTGTAAACAAATTGGTCCTGGCCATTATCTTGAGGTACAGAGAATTTTTTATCTACTGATACCCGTAGGGTAATAGTTTTCGGCTTGGCCAAATACTGGCATGCACTATGGATTAAACGCTCTAAATGTATTGTATGAATTGTTTTTTGTATCTCTTACAGTGTATTTATGGAAGCCTTGTCCTCTTTTAATAATGGCTTTTATTTTTTTTATATCGTCTTAACTTGTGTTGTGCTATGTACTTTTTAAGATCTTTGTGATCGAAATAAAGTTATATATGATGATAACTTTTCCTACATGACTAACTTTAACACAATATAGGTCATCAGTACTACTTGAATAGTCACATTGAGGCGTATATAGCTCAGCTCATTTAACAATTATGTGGTGATTTCAACATCTTCAATCATTATGGCTACCAGCTGATTTGTGTCTATGGCCTCCACAGGCAGCAGCTGGACTGCTGGTGCCTCAATTCGTTACAGATCTCGGTTGAAAGTGAGTCTTCAGAAGTTCCAACACCGACTCAGGCTGAGTGTAAAAATGTAATTTCACGTTATGCTGCTCGTAATTTCCCGTTATGCTGCACTCTGAATTTGGCCGGGAAAAGCATAGAGTATTCATCACTTATGATGTTATATCTTTACTTCCAGGAAGGATCTCAGGAATTCTTGCACAAGCGATATAAAGTCAGGGTAGAATGCAACTGGGGAGCCTTTCTATTGAAGATCCAAATGTTCCCTATTTAGGCACAGATCGGTGACCCTATAATTTAACAAGCGGGTTATAATGGGTCTGTGGTTCTGGCTGAGCCTGGGCGCAAACAGTCTAAGCGCTGTCTCGACAATAAAGACTGTGGAGAATACCTCTAGTCCAAACAAGGATTCAAGCATCGATTCCACAAAGTGCATCCTGAAAGTAAAAAAAACAAGCATTGGCATAGCCAATAGGTCTCGCTTTTGGGACCTTATAAGTATTTAGTTATGCAGCACAATGTCCTTGGTGCAACAACATCAACTGTTGCATGGCTAAACACTTATAAGGTCCCAAAGGCGAGACCTATTGGCTATGCCAATGCTTGTTGAATTGGCAGTGAAAAAGGTGCGACAAGGAGGGAGGGGTAACGGAGGAGAGCCGAGTAGTCTCTGGTTAAGAACTGAAAGCAGACGAATAGCTATAAAGATTGCTACCGTTCTCTCTTCTACACAACATATGGGTCTTGTTTGGGCATGTGAAACGCTGCCTGTTTTTTCTTTCTTATCTATATTTGTTAAATTAAGCATTCTGTTTAAATTACAGAGCTCAAATTGGAAAAGAAGCATGAAAGTAATCATTTTAAATAATAGCGATTGACAAAAGAGACACAGAGCTATGTATAGGTGCCATTGTGCGATTTGAATGGGGTGGCAGGTTTGAAACACAAGCTGCAAAGTAAACAACCGACCGGTGTTATGGCTCACACTTCACAAAACAAGCAGGAAAGTCATCAAACCCAAAATGTGTTACGGTAGGGAAAGAAAACAGTCGACCGGCAGATACTCTGGAAGTGGATTGTGAAAACGAAAATTAGAGTAAAAGTGACACACATCCATTTACAAAAGAGACATAAAGCCAATAACTGGTGCCTTTGTGAGATTGGAAAGGAGACGGCAGCTAGATGGAGTGCAGGGTTGTTTAAAAATCCTGTCTAAATGTCGGAGTGAGAATGCTTTTGATGGTAAATGTAAAGCAACACGCTGATAGTCACAAGTACGGATCCCAACTCAAAACAAAAGCTATTGTGCAATTAGAAAGGAGACAGTTGGCAAATGCAATGCATAGCGATTTCACAATGCAGTCCAAAACTCGGTGCAAAATGCTCTGAAGGAATAAACAACAAGCCCGGGAGTGAAGCGTGCGTGCGAGGTGAGCCCGCGAGTGGTGCGCGCGTGCGCTTGGGAGAGCAGTCTGCTCATTTTCAAGCACTGCACTCGTGCTTGTGGCGCGCCGCTGCTCGCTCCCGCAAGGTGGATGCCGCCACAAGCACGAGTGTGTGCTTGGAAATAAGCAGAGCGACGGCTAAAGGCCCTCCTAATCAGTGCATGCGCGCTGCGTAGGCGAGACCTAAAAATGATACATCAGAGCCTAATGATGCAACTCAAATGCATTTAGCTATGTTCGCACCCGGTAAATGAATTTGCGAAACTTTGCCAGGTGCAACTTGTTTCCAAGGAGAATAGGAGGTTTTGCGCCTCTGCGACAGTGTGTGTCCCATGGTGTAGGAAGATTGACTTCAAAAACTAGCATCGGGCATTGTACAGAGCTGGGCAACAGCATAACAGATTTATCAATAATGTGTTTTTTTTAGTTTTTTTTTTTATAATCGCTCAATCTGCATCGTACAATGCTAATGAGGGATTTTCAACCAGGGTTCAACTCTTTGATTGTAAGAGGTACTAACCTGGCTCGCAGTGTTTGTTTTATGCATCATTTCCCCAAAGCTTGATGCAGATAGGGTTGTATGTTGTGCTTTGTATAAGATTTTATTAGTAGACAATAAGTGCCTTTCTCCGCTAAAGCCTTGATGTTGGTTTCGCTTGACAGTTGGTACAGCTGTTTTTTTATAGAGGCTTTAATAGCTGTGTAAGAGATTCTTCAACCCAAATTTCTATGGCCAGATTTAACTTTTCTGCAGCTATATTCAAATAGTCGTGCCATGGATTATTCTCAGTAATGAAGATAGATTTTTAGACTGCTTTCATTGAGTTATCAGGTTCTGAAATTATCTGAAAAAAGTATTTTGCATGTGCGACCATGCATTCAAGTTTTTAACCTCGGTCGTAGGGCTGAGAAGATTTGTGTTTGATTTACACAGGGCATATATATCCGCTTTCCTTTTATTTTCATCGTTTGCTGGTGTGTGATGGATTTCCCAGTATCACAAAACCAAGCACCAAGGGAGTTGTAGTTTCGGACACACTCTATCTTCTGAGACCCAAGTCTCCATTTCTGGGTCTTTTTTTTCTGTAGTGCCCGAAAATCATTGCTTTTGTTTTATTTGAGTTGGCGACGAGGTCATGCCTTTCGTTGTATTTATTCAGTTCATCCAATGGCTTCTGGAGTCCTATTTTCGTGTTGTCTAAGAGGATGCAGTCAACAGCATATTGCATATTGTGGCTCTTGATAGTGCAGGCCCAAATCAGCTGTATACAAATGAAATAAAATTGGGTGGAGAACACATCCTTGTTTCTCTTGGATTTTTTGAAGTAGCCATTTCATTAGAGAGCTTTATGCATACCCATGTCTTGTTGTAAAGTGACATAATGGCTTTCAGCAGTATATTTGGTGTATTCCAGTTTTGCAGCTTCTGCCAGAGTTTGTTACTCACTACTCGGTCAAATGCGGCAGAGTAGTCTACGAAGCAGGCAAAAATGGGCAAGTTGATGGGAGCGGCTGCTTGTTGTGCTATATATAGGAGAGGGCCTTACTCTATAGGATCTTTGTAATTACTGCTAAATTCCACGACATTATTTTCATTGTTGCAGCCTGGTGGTTTGCGCTTCCCACAGCAGTGTGGTTATTGCTAGGAATATCTAAGTTTTTCCCGTGCCTGGTTTGCGGCAATCTAGCTCCAGTCATTTGTTCAGTCACTTGCAGTTTCCGGCAGCATGATTATCCTTTGGTCTCTTGCGTGCGCCTCGGGTCGGTACTGAAGAATTAAATTCCTGAAGCTGTAATTGGGCTGCCTTCTTTATGCGCCCATTGAAATGCCTTTTTTTGTGGGCTGTAACTCGTGAACGCCGGCCATATTTCTTAGCATGTGTGGCTATTTTTCATCATCTTGGCCTAAACTAGGATTCTCTGGTTCGCAAACAGTTTTTTTTCCAATAACATCCTTTTTCACATGCCTGCTTTTTAGGTCTCGCGCCTAGCGTTGCACTGCGCGAGACATTTAGTAAGTGAAAAAACGGGGATTCAGCACTGACCTAGGAATCGCACACGCTCGTGCGTGTGCGATTCCTTTTGTGCTACCCCATTGGCCTTTTCGTGCGTCTTTTTATAAAAGACTGCAAGCTATTGGCCAAAGGCGTGCGCATTGCTCCGCCCATGGCCTATTGGTGTCTATTACGCGCTTGGTGCGCGTAATAGACACCAATAGGCCATGTGGTTTCAATTATCGTGCCCAGACACGGGCGCGATAATGGAAACCAGATGGCTCGCTGTGACGCGCGCGCGCGCACCACTTGTTTGCTTTTTTAGTTCAGATGCTTCTTTGTTAGTGCTAGCAGTGCCCATGTGTCGCAATGTATTGGAAGGGTTTCCCTGAGTCTATCTTTCATCTTCAGTCATTGTTCTATCAACTGTGTTAACTGGAAGCTTCTTCCGTGTGTTCTGGTCTCTTAAGGTTAAGTCGGCTCCGGTTTGTGTTACAGCCCACCCCTATGGGTTCTGTCCTACCGATGTCTATCCTTGTTTCTCTCTCCCTGCTATGACGGCAGTATCTCTACTATGTGGTTACTCTTCTGCACAGGGCATCAGCACAGCTCCCACTATCTAGTAGCTGAACTTTATAAATATGTCCAATGTGTGGAATCTTTAAGTATCCGCTTTTGCCCATTCAGCTTCTACGTGCTGTTGCTGGCGCTTCCCAGTGGATGAAAGCACCATTTGTGTACACTACCAAAGACGACATCCATTACCTTCATACCAAAGACATGTGAACACAGCAGTTTTCACTCTGATTGCATAGAAACTCCCAAGGGAGCAAGAAGATTTTTCATCAGATCTTGCTTTAGACTTGTTTAACTTTATGTTTAGTACAATATCAGAAGACACAGATTTCATGTCTACGGACATGTTCTTTGCCTGTTATTTTTTGCCGTGTCTCGGAAAAGAACTTAGCGGTCCTGGGCCCTGACACGCTATAACAAAAACTTAAATTAAACGTATTGGTCAAAATGCTCATCTTGCTGCGGCAAGTTGTATTTTTCTGGAACTTTGAAAATATGCGCAACTTAAATTATAAAAGATAACTTTCAGTATCGCTATGACAGTAAAATGACCTGCAATACAGCAAATCAACGGGTACAAAATAAGTGTATGGGAAGGCACCTACACATGCTAGAAGAGAGTTCGGAGAGCCCTGGCAAACAACGGAACACCGGCTTCGGCTTCAATCTTCCACTATATAGTGTACTGCCGCAAAGGGCGCAATCCGGCGTTGCACACTCACCTGCCGAAGTGGCAGCTGGCCAAGGTGAGAAGAAGAAGTAGGAAAAGCAGGACAACAGACCTCCTAAAGTTGGACTTTATAATTACGGTAGGCAGGTGTGGCGTAAACGAGGTAGGCTGCTGGGTTAGTATGAAGGAGGCGCACGACCTGTGACGATCATAGAGCCCGGGTGGCTCCCGGCAGCGGTCTGTTGTCTTACAAGTTGATGTCACAGCCCTGACGAAAAGTCCACTCATCAGCGACCTTCCCGTTTACGACGATCAAAGGGGTCTTTGAGGTACTTGTGTCCCAGTTCACTGGCTCACTCAATGGGGTTAGCAAATGAACCAAGTGAAACTCCAGAGAATCAGTTCATTGACAAAAGGGGAGGACAGTCTGTTGCAAAAAGCTAATTTTGTTCCGGTCACGTGAACTCTCTAGGCATCACAACCAATGAACAACTGGGTTTGATGTTTAAACTTTAGTCTTTAAAAGAACAAGCGGTTATCAAACCAATCATAAGCATTCAAAGCCCGATAGCCAATGAACTCCGCGATTCCCCCGCCCAATCAAGAACAACACCATTTTTTCACAATTTTTAAAATACATTTAACACTCCTACGTGGTAGTGTGTGTGAGCGTCAAAGTGCTACCCTGGGCTGATTGTTTATTGTAGTAATGGTGTATTCGGGAAAGGAGTAATAACGGGGTTCGTTTCAATTGAATGACTGTCTAGATTAATTCTACTCAAGTGGTGAGATACCTTGTTACCTGCGAGAGCCACAGGAACCCCGACTGTCAACGTTTGTGCGGTGATAGGAGCATCGCCGACAGGAGAGCCACTATCCTTTCGGTAATTACAGGACTTCACTCTAAAGTGTTTTCTACGAACGAGTGTGATTAAAGCGTAGACATTCATGGTTCTTTCTGTTTTAGCACTATCTTGTGTAGTTGCATGGATGTTGACTTTGGATTTGAATGAATACTTGAATGCTGTATGCATTTAAACACCATTTTTTGAACGGTTACGTATCTTTGTTTTTTAAAGCACGGTGTCGCTTGCCGAGTTGTGGATACTGAACTACACACGCCCAGTGGAGAAACAAAGACAACTGTCCTAGTTCTCCACGTTCAACGCCTTTAACTGCTGACTTTAAGTTCTTTGTGGTGATCGTGTGGGTTGACAATAGAACTGCCACCATGTAAAAATCGTTATTTTCTTTAATATTTATTTTACCAAAAATGTATGCGTCAGCATCATTATTTTGGCGAGTTGTCTCGTTCATCATGGGGTGTCATCTACAATGAGAACGTTTTGCTGGAAAGGATGATGGTGTACTACCATATCCTTCGATTTTGTATCTCGACCTAATACGGCGATTATGTTATTTGTATGCTTCTGTCTGCTTACTTAATTTCAAAACGATAAACTTGTATAACAAAGTGCCATCTGAAACCATTAGACCTAAACAACAAGTCTAGGATGGGACTGCATTTTACACTGTTAGTTGATTAGATGTCTGAAAGGATATGTTGCTTTCAACTGGATTGTGACTAGGGTGATGGAACCAGCAGTGGCAAAGACAGTGTAATTTACTTTTGTGTGGTGCAAGCACAGACCAATCTTTTTACACGTTGACCTGTACTACCTCGAAATATGCACACCAATTTGGCTCCTTGAAACGCCTCAAGTGGAACATAAGTCTTATGAATGTAATGATTTTTACCAAAACGGTGTGGCAGTTGTTTGTTGGCATCTATTCAACAAGCTGGAAAGAGGAGGTGTATAAATATGGGTGGGGTGGAAGTTGGCAATAGTAGACCGTTAGATACCAGGGAGAGCTAGCTAGCAATGGCCGTAAATCGAACACAAGCAGGCACGCGTAGAGGGATTGGGGCGCACAAAAAAGAAAGAAGGAATTTATCAGAATTGTAGAGTGCATGGCTATTCAACCAAGGGTTTCCCAGCACTATGTCATGGTTTAGGCAAAACCTGTGGGCTATTCCGGAAATAAGGAGGTAAAACAACCAAGTTGTGAGCCTCTAGGGAAAGATTAAATACGAGCTACAGGCTCTCAGATTGGGGGAAGAGAGTTCCACAGCTTTGGCCCTAGGAAATAGAAGGCTCATCCTCCTTGCCTGGATCGCCCAACTCTAGGGACTGCTGCAAAATCCAGGTTGCTCGACCGCAAGGATCGGTTGGGTGTGTAGGGTAGCACCAATGATCTTAAGTAGGAGGGACCAGAGTTTGATAGCAGCAGCGCAGGTCAAAGCCCACAAGATCGTGCTGCAAGTACCAAGGAATGCTAGGAACACGAGATTACGGCTGGAATTAGGGCTCGCTAGCCCTCCAGGGAGACATTATAAAGTTTTATATTGGTGTCCTTAAAGCTCCGCACAACTCTCTAAAACATCATCTGGTAACAATCTTCAAAGAAGAGGCCTTCCCCTGGCACACCAAGCTGGATAAAGCAATAGAGACCCTGAATATAGATCGAAACAGTCTGCCCCTAACAGAAATCCCGTATAAGGCCTGGTTGAACACCATGAGACGGCAGGTCCGCTCCATTTCTTATGAAAAGGATCTAACTGCACTCCGACACAACACCTATACGAAGGCACTGGACGAATCTTACATCCTGGGGAAAGTCCAACCATACCTAATGGAAGCGTTGGGGGCCCAGGCCCGCAAGAAAATCCTTTTTATGAGGCTAACGGCCCTTAGAACTTGGGACTTTAATCCTGCATGGGCACGAACAGACGGAGCCCTTTCATGTCGCCTATGCAACTACAAACGGGAATCCTGGCTTCACTTACTGTGCTGTTGTCCAAAACTCATCAACGAACGACAGAGGCTGCTTCGTCCCATTTTAAGAGCCCTTCGCATCAGAACTTGCAAGGAGGCATCAGATTGGTGCTTCTCGGAAACAAAAACACACCACCTTGCAAGAGCTGCAAAATTTATTTACCAGATTGGTCAAGCTCTAGACGCTACAGAGTAACAAGCATTGGCATAGCCAATATACCTTGTTACATGGCGATAACAAGCCAATATATAATTGGGTAATGGCTGTTTTTAGAAAATGATAAGGCAGCCATATTGTTTTTAGTACACTGTGCTATTGGTGTCTATTACGCGCACCAAGCGTGTAATAGACACCAATAGCCATGGGCGAGCAATGCGCCCGCCTTTGGCCAATGCGTGCAGTCTTTTATAAAAGACGCACGAAAAGGCCAATGGGGTAGCACAAAAGGATCCTTTGTGCTACCCCATTGGTCTTTTGTGCGTCTTTTATAAAAGACTGCACGCAATTGGCAAAGGCGGGCGCAGTGCTCCGCCCATGGCCTATTGGTGTCTATTACGCGCAGGTGCTGTGAATAGACTACCAATAGGCTATGGGAGGAGCAATGCTCCTCCCATGGCCTTTTGGTGTCTATTACGCGCTTGTTCAATCTTGTTGAGAAAGGCACGATGTTTCAGAATATTAAATAAACAGCCTTAATGCCGCCCATAACTTTGCTGAACTCAATAAACACCTTCAAAGGGACGTCAAGGTCTCTCTCCTAATTAACTGCGAAACGAGGCACCAACAAAGGATATCTTTTGGTGCATGGTCGTGTTTATGTTTATTTTTTGAAAATAACATTTCTCTTATTTCGGCGAACAAATACCCTTAGTCTACCGGACTTTCGCAGTCGGAAGGGCTGGCAGCGCCTATTCACAGTGGGCTGACTTGTTCTAGGCAGCTTGCCTCGCTGTGCTGTTCCAGTGAGACGGAATGTTTACTCTCACACAAAGTGCGAAACAGAGCTCGCCCGGGCACACCAAGCAGACTTCGCACAGCAGCGCCTTTATCCACGGGTTCAAAGGGATTTGGCTGGCCCTGCGACCCCTAAATCTTAATTACACACGCCTTATTAGATCTTTTTTGAGAAGGCTGGGATCCAGTGCATGAAAAGGGAATTAAGCGAATATGCTTACAGCAGCGTGGAGCAAAATATAGCCAATCTGGCAGCTAACTTTCAAGGGTTTATAACAGCAGCACTTTTTATATTGTGTTTGGATCGTCGATAACAATCCGTCCTGATAAAGCTGTCACATTGTCACTGATACATACCAGCTGGCCAACCTGAGATGCGAGCATGCAGAGAAGGTAGGAACAGAGGCACTGACTTAAACTATAAACTTCTCCAAGCAGGAGAGAGGTGCCATTGGTTGCCCTCTGGATTTTGAATAACTGCAACACCGAGGTTGAGATTGCATAGTGTCTAAAGCGCATACACTCAAAACCTTTTCGAAGAGGTTGGTACCTACTTAGGCTGTGGCTAGAATGCTCCAAAAACATAATCACCTTATACATAATGGCTACTTCTCAATACGTGGAAAACCAAAGAATGAATACAAACAGCAGGTCTCCAAGTGACAGGGCAGGACTTTCAGGACCACAACGAGCAATATAATTTAAGCGAGAATGGTGTCAGCACTCACTTATACACTCATTAGTACACTTGTACAATCCTTTCAGTGACTTAAGCACTGGCTCCAGAGATTTGTCTGTGACCCACTTGCTATTCATATCTTAATTACACATCTGTGAACTATTAAATCTGCTACTTTCAGAGAGAGATAGAAGCTTGTTTTGCTGTCACCATGCTGGGAGGAGGCAAAGTTTGCACTGCTGCTGCCCGATTTGTATCTGTCCTGTGTTGGGAAAGCTTGCTATGCTGTTGCCCTAGCTATACCTATCCTCTGAATGGAGAAAGCTCGCACTAGTTCTGACCAAGTGGATTCCTGTTTTATGAAGAAGGGATGTTTGCACTGCTATTGCCCCATCTTATGAAAAATGAAGGATATATTGAATGCACTTGACGAACATTCCCTATGAATGAGGAACTGTTTCACAAATATTTGATGTGAAATACCTAGAGTCCTAAGGAAAGCGCCAGATTCAGTTGAAGCATTCTTCATGTGCAGAAACATGTTGATGGAAAAGAGAGGCTTTTATTTGTATGTACTTTTATGGCAGGTTTTACTTGTTTTTTAGGTCGAGCCTCGAGTAGCGCGCAAGCGCTGCTAGGCGAAGACTTTAAGTAAGGGGTTTCAGAAGCTGACCACACGCTCGTGCGTCGTGGCCTTTTTCGGGCGGTTACCCGCGCGGCAGACATGTGTTTCCAATTATCGTGCCCAGACGCGTGCGCGATAATTGGAAACATATGCCGGCCGTGCGAGGAAAAGGCCATGACGCACGTGCGTCTGGTCAGCTCTGCAGGCTGCCGCGCTCACTCGCCCCCGCTTCTCTCTTGTAATTTCGAGGTATTGTGCTGAATCGGAATGCGATGGACGCGTCCATCGGGCACTGCAGAAGAAAAAGCTCTGAGCGTGTTGCCATGGAAACGTATGGACACAGCCGTGCCAAAGCGCAAAGAGGAAGGGGTGCTAGGGTCGTGCTGGTGCCGCTTGCTAAGTTTTTGCAGATGCGCGCCGAATAACGCTAGAAAGAACAAAACCTGTCAGTTTACCAGAATAGGCAAGGGCTAGCTTTGGGGGTGAATGTTTGCCAATGTGCAGCATTCCGTCCATCATCTTGTGTGTTTTGCATTTCGCCCTATGTGGGAAGGGTATGCCCAGACGTGGGTCCCGTGCTCACTACGCCACTGGAGTCAAGCTATCCTGGCTGATGAAGGCTGATAGCCTGAAACCGGTCCTAGGATGCTTGATTCTGGTCCAGGGAAGACATGGCTTGGCAGTTCGGTCTGGACTGTTCCCATGAGGCACAGGGTCAAGGCTGATTTGCATATGGCTATGTCTGAACTGGGGTGGCGTGGTGAAGCAAAATAACGCTGGATTAAACCCAGATCTGTGACTGGGGGTGAATGTTTGCCAATGTGCAGCATTCCGTCCATCATCTTGTGTGTTTTGCATTTCGCCCTATGTGGGAAGGGTATGCCCAGACGTGGGTCCCGTGCTCACTACGCCACTGGAGTCAAGCTATCCTGGCTGATGAAGGCTGATAGCCTGAAACCGGTCCTAGGATGCTTGATTCTGGTCCAGGGAAGACATGGCTTGGCAGTTCGGTCTGGACTGTTCCCATGAGGCACAGGGTCAAGGCTGATTTGCATATGGCTATGTCTGAACTGGGGGTGGCGTGGTGAAGCAAAATAACGATGGATTAAACCCAGATCTGTGACTGGGGGTGAATGTTTGCCAATGTGCAGCATTCCGTCCATCATCTTGTGTGTTTTGCATTTCGCCCTATGTGGGAAGGGTATGCCCAGACGTGGGTCCCGTGCTCACTACGCCACTGGAGTCAAGCTATCCTGGCTGATGAAGGCTGATAGCCTGAAACCGGTCCTAGGATGCTTGATTCTGGTCCAGGGAAGACATGGCTTGGCAGTTCGGTCTGGACTGTTCCCATGAGGCACAGGGTCAAGGCTGATTTGCATATGGCTATGTCTGAACTGGGGTGGCGTGGTGAAGCAAAATAACGATGGATTAAACCCAGATCTGTGACTGGGGGTGAATGTTTGCCAATGTGCAGCATTCCGTCCATCATCTTGTGTGTTTTGCATTTCGCCCTATGTGGGAAGGGTATGCCCAGACGTGGGTCCCGTGCTCACTACGCCACTGGAGTCAAGCTATCCCGGCTGATGAAGGCTGATAGCCTGAAACCGGTCCTAGGATGCTTGATTCTGGTCCAGGGAAGACATGGCTTGGCAGTTCGGTCTGGACTGTTCCCATGAGGCACAGGGTCAAGGCTGATTTGCATATGGCTATGTCTGAACTGGGGTGGCGTGGTGAAGCAAAATAACGATGGATTAAACCCAGATCTGTGACTGGGTTGAATGTTTGCCAATGTGCAGCATTCCGCCATCATCTTGTGTGTTTTGCATTTCGCCCTATGTGGGAAGGGTATGCCCAGACGTGGGTCCCGTGCTCACTACGCCACTGGAGTCAAGCTATCCTGGCTGATGAAGGCTGATAGCCGGAAACCGGTCCTAGGATGCTTGATTCTGGTCCAGGGAAGACATAGCTTGGCAGTTCGGTCTGGACTGTTCCCATGAGGCACAGGGTCAAGGCTGATTTGCATATGGCTATGTCTGAACTGGGGTGGCGTGGTGAAGCAAAATAACGATGGATTAAACCCAGATCTGTGACTGGGGGTGAATGTTTGCCAATGTGCAGCATTCCGTCCATCATCTTGTGTGTTTTGCATTTCGCCCTATGTGGGAAGGGTATGCCCAGACGTGGGTCCCGTGCTCACTACGCCACTGGAGTCAAGCTATCCTGGCTGATGAAGGCTGATAGCCTGAAACCGGTCCTAGGATGCTTGATTCTGGTCCAGGGAAGACATGGCTTGGCAGTTCGGTCTGGACTGTTCCCATGAGGCACAGGGTCAAGGCTGATTTGCATATGGCTATGTCTGAACTGGGGTGGCGTGGTGAAGCAAAATAACGATGGATTAAACCCAGATCTGTGACTGGGGGTGAATGTTTGCCAATGTGCAGCATTCCGTCCATCATCTTGTGTGTTTTGCATTTCGCCCTATGTGGGAAGGGTATGCCCAGACGTGGGTCCCGTGCTCACTACGCCACTGGAGTCAAGCTATCCTGGCTGATGAAGGCTGATAGCCTGAAACCGGTCCTAGGATGCTTGATTCTGGTCCAGGGAAGACATGGCTTGGCAGTTCGGTCTGGACTGTTCCCATGAGGCACAGGGTCAAGGCTGATTTGCATATGGCTATGTCTGAACTGGGGTGGCGTGGTGAAGCAAAATAACGATGGATTAAACCCAGATCTGTGACTGGGGGTGAATGTTTGCCAATGTGCAGCATTCCGTCCATCATCTTGTGTGTTTTGCATTTCGCCCTATGTGGGAAGGGTATGCCCAGACGTGGGTCCCGTGCTCACTACGCCACTGGAGTCAAGCTATCCTGGCTGATGAAGGCTGATAGCCTGAAACCGGTCCTAGGATGCTTGATTCTGGTCCAGGGAAGACAAGGCTTGGCAGTTCGGTCTGGACTGTTCCCATGAGGCACAGGGTCAAGGCTGATTTGCATATGGCTATGTCTGAACTGGGGTGGCTTGGTGAAGCAAAATAACGATGGATTAAACCCAGATCTGTGACTGGGGGTGAATGTTTGCCAATGTGCAGCATTCCGTCCATCATCTTGTGTGTTTTGCATTTCCCAGCACTATGTCATGGTGTAGGCAAAACCTGTGGGCTATTCCGGAAATAAGGAGGTAAAACAACCAAGTTGTGAGCCTCTAGGGAAAGATTAAATACGAGCTACAGGCTCTCAGATTGGGGGAAGAGAGTTCCACAGCTTTGGCCCTAGGAAATAGAAGGCTCATCCTCCTTGCCTGGATCGCCCAACTCTAGGGACTGCTGCAAAATCCAGGTTGCTCGACCGCAAGGATCGGTTGGGTGTGTAGGGTAGCACCAATGATCTTAAGTAGGAGGTGATAGCAGCAGCGCAGGTCAAAGCCCACAAGATCGTGCTGCAAGTACCAAGGAATGCTAGGAACACGAGATTACGGCTGGAATTAGGGCTCACTAGCCCTCCAGGGAGACATTATAAAGTTTTATATTGGTGTCCTTAAAGCTCCGCACAACTCTCTAAAACATCATCTGGTAACAATCTTCAAAGAAGAGGCCTTCCCCTGGCACACCAAGCTGGATAAAGCAATAGAGACCCTGAATATAGATCGAAACAGTCTGCCCCTAACAGAAATCCCGTATAAGGCCTGGTTGAACACCATGAGACGGCAGGTCCGCTCCATTTCTTATGAAAAGGATCTAACTGCACTCCGACACAACACCTATACAAAGGCACTGGACCGAATCTTACATCCTGGGGAAAGTCCAACCATACCTAATGGAAGCGTTGGGGGCCCAGGCCCGCAAGAAAATCCTTTTATGAGGCTAACGGCCCTTAGAACTTGGGACTTTAATCCTGCATGGGCACGAACAGACGGAGCCGCTTTCATGTCGCCTATGCAACTACAAACGGAATCCTGGCTTCACTTACTGTGCTGTTGTCCAAAACTCATCAACGAACGACAGAGGCTGCTTCGTCCCATTTTAAGAGCCCTTCGCATCAGAACTTGCAAGGAGGCATCAGATTGGTGCTTCTCGGAAACAAAAACACACCACCTTGCAAGAGCGGCAAAATTTATTTACCAGATTGGTCAAGCTCTAGACGCTACAGAGTAACAAGCATTGGCATAGCCAATATACCTTGTTACATGGCGATAACAAGCCAATATATAATTGGGTAATGGCTGTTTTTAGAAAATGATAAGGCAGCCATATTGTTTTTAGTACACTGTGCTATTGGTGTCTATTACGCGCACCAAGCGTGTAATAGACACCAATAGGCCATGGCGGAGCAATGCGCCCGCCTTGGCCAGTGCGTGCAGTCTTTTATAAAAAGACGCACGAAAGGCCAATGGGGTAGCACAAAAGGATCCTTTTGTGCTACCCCATTGGCCTTTTCGTGCGTCTTTTTATAAAAGACTGCACGCAATTAGCCAAAGGCGGGCGCATTGCTCCGCCCATGGCCTATTGGTGTCTATTACGCGCTTGTTCAATCTTGTTGAGAAAGGCACGATGTTTCAGAATATTAAATAAACAGCCTTAATGCCGCCCATAACTTTGCTGAACTCAATAAACACCTTCAAAGGGACGTCAAGGTCTCTCTCCTAATTAGCTGCGAAACGAGGCACCAACAAAGGATATCTTTTGGTGCATGGTCGTGTTTATGTTTATTTTTTGAAAATAACATTTCTCTTATTTCGGCGAACAAATACCCTTAGTCTACCGGACTTTCGCAGTCGGAAGGGCTGGCAGCGCCTATTCACAGTGGGCTGACTTGTTCTAGGCAGCTTGCCTCGCTGTGCTGTTCCAGTGAGACGGAATGTTTACTCTCACACAAAGTGCGAAACAGAGCTCGCCCGGGCACACCAAGCAGACTTCGCACAGCAGCGCCTTTATCCACGGGTTCAAAGGGATTTGGCTGGCCCTGCGACCCCTAAATCTTAATTACACACGCCTTATTAGATCTTTTTTGAGAAGGCTGGGATCCAGTGCATGAAAAGGGAATTAAGCGAATATGCTTACAGCAGCGTGGAGCAAAATATAGCCAATCTGGCAGCTAACTTTCAAGGGTTTATAACAGCAGCACTTTTTATATTGTGTTTGGATCGTCGATAACAATCCGTCCTGATAAAGCTGTCACATTGTCACTGATACATACCAGCTGGCCAACCTGAGATGCGAGCATGCAGAGAAGGTAGGAACAGAGGCACTGACTTAAACTATAAACTTCTCCAAGCAGGAGAGAGGTGCCATTGGTTGCCCTCTGGATTTTGAATAACTGCAACACCGAGGTTGAGATTGCATAGTGTCTAAAGCGCATACACTCAAAACCTTTTCGAAGAGGTTGGTACCTACTTAGGCTGTGGCTAGAATGCTCCAAAAACATAATCACCTTATACATAATGGCTACTTCTCAATACGTGGAAAACCAAAGAATGAATACAAACAGCAGGTCTCCAAGTGACAGGGGCAGGACTTTCAGGACCACAACGAGCAATATAATTTAAGCGAGAATGGTGTCAGCACTCACTTATACACTCATTAGTACACTTGTACAATCCTTTCAGTGACTTAAGCACTGGCTCCAGAGATTTGTCTGTGACCCACTTGCTATTCATATCTTAATTACACATCTGTGAACTATTAAATCTGCTACTTTCAGAGAGAGATAGAAGCTTGTTTTGCTGTCACCATGCTGGGAGGAGGCAAAGTTTGCACTGCTGCTGCCCGATTTGTATCTGTCCTGTGTTGGGAAAGCTTGCTATGCTGTTGCCCTAGCTATACCTATCCTCTGAATGGAGAAAGCTCGCACTAGTTCTGACCAAGTGGATTCCTGTTTTATGAAGAAGGGATGTTTGCACTGCTATTGCCCCATCTTATGAAAAAATGAAGGATATATTGAATGCACTTGACGAACATTCCCTATGAATGAGGAACTGTTTCACAAATATTTGATGTGAAATACCTAGAGTCCTAAGGAAAGCGCCAGATTCAGTTGAAGCATTCTTCATGTGCAGAAACATGTTGATGGAAAAGAGAGGCTTTTATTTGTATGTACTTTTATGGCAGGTTTTACTTGTTTTTTAGGTCGAGCCTCGAGTAGCGCGCAAGCGCTGCTAGGCGAAGACTTTAAGTAAGGGGTTTCAGAAGCTGACCACACGCTCGTGCGTCGTGGCCTTTTTCGGGCGGTTACCCGCGCGGCAGACATGTGTTTCCAATTATCGTGCCCAGACGCGTGCGCGATAATTGGAAACATATGCCGGCCGTGCGAGGAAAAGGCCATGACGCACGTGCGTCTGGTCAGCTCTGCAGGCTGCCGCGCTCGCTCGCCCCCGCTCCTCTCTTGTAATTTCGAGGTATTGTGCTGAATCGGAATGCGATGGACGCGTCCATCGGGCACTGCAGAAGAAAAAGCTCTCAGCGTGTTGCCATGGAAACGTATGGACACAGCCGTGCCAAAAGCGCAAAGAGGAAGGGGGTGCTAGGGTCGTGCTGGTGCCGCTTGCTAAGTTTTTGCAGATGCGCGCCGAATAACGCTAGAAAGAACAAAACCTGTCAGTTTACCAGAATAGGCAAGGGCTAGCTTTCTCAATACATATCAGTGTGCACCCAAATGACGGGTGACAGAGGTTTGTGAAATAGACTCTTGCTACAGATGTGTTCTTTCTTTACATCACATTGGTCCGGGTCGCCATAAAAAAGAACCAAAAAACGTTCGGAGCAGCCTGGGGGTGCCGCAGGGACAAAGTGAAAGCAGCGACTGTAAATCCCCAACTGGATAATGTAGCTAAGGTAACGCGGTTGAAACTTAACCTTTGGTTGCTGAGTACTGAAATATCACAAAGGGGGTCCATTTTCTTAATTGGATGAACGTAAAACAAATTCCTGGATAGGCAGCACAAGCTGAGAGAAGACGGACCGCCCTGGAACAGCAGGTCAAAATGGAACAGTCTGGCAGCCTGAGGCAGGGGTAATTAGGGCTCTTCATTCACACGGGCCAAACATTTATAGAGTCGTAAATTTCAGCACCCTGCCCTCTGCACAATAAAGCCTGTAGTGCTGCAAAGTGCGTTCCCAGTTCCTTAATGTTGACGTTTAATTTATACCCAGAGAACATTTGTTTCCTCCATCCAGCTTTCCTCCTCTTGACAAATTTGTATCCATAAAGAGGAAACCGAGATGTAAAGAGCCTTCCAAATGGCGTTCTCTGTGTTTTTTGTAAATGCATGTTTGAGGGCGTGGCTTGTCCCAGAACTCATATAGCTGGTTCTGTCTGGTACCCAGTGAAGGGCCTATATATGGGATAAAGTAGCTCCTGACATACATTATAGGGATATTGCAAGTCACTGAGGAGTTCCTTGATCATATCGAGGCTGAGGACAGAATTCACATATAAGGTCATTTAACTCCAAAGTGACTTGTAATCTACCCATAATGTATGGTAGGGGGTACTTTATTCTGCATAATACACAGTCACACCATCACCTTTCCCACAAACCACTTAAATCCTTGGTGCGATGCTCTTTCAAATGAGAGGCCACATATTTACAAGTATGAGGAATACATGTAGAATCTCTAGTGTAAAATTAAATATACCAAAAAACAGTTCAATTTTTGTTACGAAAATATATTAGAATCCGTTTAATATCAGTCAAATTTTAAAAAAATATTGCACTGTAGTGAAATGTTTAGAAACATGCGAAGAGTCTATCTTTTGTACTTATTACCCAAGGGGTGCAAAAATAAACATGTTGCCATAAATATCACCTTTCTGCCTACTGTTACAATCTAAATCCTCGTAATGTGTATGTTAGACGTTCATTTGATCCATCTGATAAGGTTCTGGTTTTCGCAACTTATAGTAGATTTGTATGAACTTGGGGAAGGTGCTGGCTTTGTCTATGAAAAATGAAAATGGAGGTCCGACATGTTGGGCCTGCTCTTTTTTCAGGTTTTTTGAATGCAGATTTCCAGTGACACTGGATGGTGGTATGTATCAACAAGCATTGGCATAGCCAATAGGTCTCGCCTTTGGGACCTTATAAGTGTTTAGTTATCCAGCACAATATCCTTGGTGCAACAACATCAAGTGTTGCATGGCTAAACACTTATAAGGTCCCAAAGGCGAGACCTATTGGCTATGCCAATGCTTGTTTTTGAGGCAGTCAACCCGGTAATGCGCAATTGTTCCTTTCAGCCCCCGTGGGTTCTAGGCAACAGGATATAAACCATCGCCCACTGAGCATTAAGCACCTGTCAGCGCTAGTTTTAGGTGTGCGTGGAATAGAACAAACAAACAAAAAACTCTCACTTCCATTTTTTAGGGAATGTTTTCATGTTGTTAGACTTAAACGTGACTCTGCAATCATGTTTCTTTATGTTCCAGATAGCGTATTACTTTGTATTTTCATGGCAGAACTTGCATAGACTACTAATATTCAGTTTCATAAAGCGTCCTTTCACATTCCTTGCTTATCAAATGTGGGCAGCAAACAGGCGGATCATTTTTGCAGCGCAATATTGATCGCAAATTCAAAGCCTGCATTTATGTGCAACTCCCCTGTGTTCAACAACCTCCAGGCTTCCACGTCTGGTGGCACAGATGGCGCACAATTTTACATCTAGAGCTGCACAGTTGCTTCTCTTGAGTGTCTGTCGCACAGTCTGAGAAAAATACTGCAACATTTCTCAAGTAACGTAACTCTCCACAGCGCAAACTGGATTAGTAGGAAACTGTTTCAGTTTTGTTTGGGGAATTCATCTTTTCTTAAGGCTCTGGCCAATAAAGGGTGTTGGCGTCTAAAATGACTAATCCCACCACCCTGCATGTTGCATCACCGATTAGACCAGAAAACTGTATGCTTTGGTCCAGGGCCGGCTTTAACACCGGTGGCGCCCTGTGCGACAATGTTTGTTGCCCCCCCACCCTCGCCCCCCCCATGACCACCTGTAGGAAGGTGGAATCTGACTATATGGTTGCCCCCACTTTTTTTATGGTGTTTTGCTGGTTTATGACTTAGTTGGACTGGGATCCTGCTATTCAGGGCCCCAGTCTATCTGCTCTCTCTAAATGACATGGAGTGCACTCTAGGTGCACTAGTGATTGGTTACTGTGGTGCCTTATGAGTCCCTAGTATATGGTACCTTAGGTGCCAAGGGCATAGGTACTTCACAGGCCTACCAGGGGCTGCAGCATGTATTATGCCACCCCTGGGAAGCAGACTAAATCTGACACCACAGGCCTGCTACTGCAGCCTGGGTGAGGTGGTGCTAGCACCCCTCACTGAGATATAGGTTTCCTATATCTCTCCTGCACACACATATAAACCTATCAGTCACCCCTATGGCAGGCCCTATCAATCCTGAGGGCAGGGTGCTTGGCTTCTATGTGAGGGGGTGCCTCTGCATGAGCAGGGCCCCTCTGCAGTTCTCAGAGTCCATTCTCTGGTGCTGTTTGTGGATGCGGTTAAACCATATACTCTTAAGTGCATTATATCCTCGCGGTAAATGCTAACTTTGGAATGGCTGCATCAAAACATGTCGTGTTTGGTGTCAAACATCTTGGAATACTACCCCCCGCCAATCTTGGCGGCGGGGGTAGCATTCCACCCTTCTAGAGGGATAAGACATGTACCTGCTGTGGAAACGCGGTAGAATCCTAAAGAGCCCTGGCATCACAAAATGGATGCCACCAGTCACAGACACTGGGCTGCCCTCCTGCTGATGACCGAAACTCACAGTGGAGGAAGCCCAACAATAGGCATCCTGTCACAGGGAGGTGTAACCACCTCCCAGACAGGGTTTAGTGTATTGGGGCTGGGTGGGTGCACTCTTAGAGTGCTTTGAAGTCCTGCACTGGGGGAGCAGAAGGCTCCTCTGTGCATATGCCAGTTCAAACCAGCTCAGGGGCTACCTGCCCCTGCTCTGGCGCGAAACTGGACAAAGGGAAGTGGGTGTAGCCACCCCTCCCTTGACCCTCCCATAGGTGGGGTCATAGAGCTAGTCCATCCCCTCTTTTTAGTATAAGAGGGGGAACCTTGCCATTGCAAAGCAGATAACCCCTGGACGACGCTCTACAGAAGAATCCTGGCCCTTCGACGTTCCACTACCTTTGGAAGACAGAAGAATCTCCCTTGGAGTCAAGGAGTGACTCCCCTGCTTGGCAGGCACCAAAAACGACAACGACGGTCGCAAACTACGCCGCTCCCGCCGGAGTCCGAAGTCCCTGCAGCCCAAGAAGTGGATTTCCTGACCTCTCCCAGGCCATCGTGAGTCCCCAGCGAAGCTGAGGCAAGTGGACCCCACGAGTAACGAGGAACCGCGACCCCTGGGTACCGTGCACTATTGTCGAGTGCAACCCCTTCACAACGTTCTACGAACTTGTGCTTTGGACCACGTGTGGTCCCGACCTCCAGCAGGAATCCCTCCGAAGATCAGAGGCCTACACTGTCCCGAGTGACCGTGGGCCCCTGTTGAGTGATTCCGCCCGAGGTGTCTTCGCGATCCCTTGCCCGCTGGCTTGTGGGTCCCCAGAAGACTTCTTAAAGAAACCAAAGGGCTCCCCTGATTGCTCCAGGCCTGCCCTGACTTACCCTCGCTGGGTGAGTTCCGCAGACCTTGCTGGTCTGCGCCATCGACTTTTCTCCATCTCCCCGAGACTTGCGGCTGCCAAGGCTTGTTGGCTCCTATCGAGTTGCCGACACCGCAGTCAGCTGCAGACGTCGAGGGACACACCGAATCCAGCTCCTGGTCGTCGTCGACACCTCCTGGACCACGTGGCTGAAGAGTCAAGGCACCTGCAACCGACCTGAAGCGACCGACGACGGTGGGCATCCATCTTCCTTGCCCCGGGTCACTGCCAAGTGACTTTGAACACTGTCCCCTCTGCTTTCAGGTCATCCTTCTTCAGAATCCAAGCTTGGATTCCACCGGACACTTCTTCAGCTCCCGCAAGCAGCAAGTCTTCTTTGTTCGCCATTGAAAACGACGCCGCGACCCGACACCAAAGGACACCTGTGCACCCGGCTTCCCTGGGTGAGGTAACTCCAGCACTACGGTGCTCCTGTGGGTGTGGGCCCTAGAACTACTTACCCTGTAAGTGACTTGCTTGTAGGTTCTCCCGAAGTATCCTAAAACTCCTTATTTCCAACCGCGACTTGCCCCATTGAAGTTAACGGCGATTCGCGCCTGTGTATCCACACTGCACGCGTCCCCCGTGGGTCCTTTACTTACCTGCCTTGGGTGGTTTCGTGAGGCCCCAGCACTTCTGAAGGCCCTAGGCCTTGTCTCCTTGCAAGTCGTTGTTTCTAAGTCTCTTACTTAGTATATGGTCTGGTACGCCCCTAGGGCCCCAGCCATATTTTGTGCTTAACTTATTGTGAAACGTTGATTTGTGCATATGTTTGTCTTCTAATCTCATAAAGAGATTAGTAGAGAGTTATTTAGAAATAAATACATATATATTTGATATATATACCTGTGTGGTGTCTTTTCATTTGGTGATTCAAGAGATTATATGGTAAAACAAGCTGCTTTACATTCCTCCGAGACTTAGCCTGAAGGCTGCTCTCCACAGCTACCACTAGGATAGCTTTCTTTAAAAGGTTGTCTTAAACCTATCTACCATAAGAGTCGATTTGCCCTGGTGCAAGGTGTCCACTTTAATTAGTGAACAGCATATACCAGGCCAACTTCTCACATTGGTGGGCAGCGTGTGGGATTCCAGCTTGCCATTGTTTTACCAGAAAATCTCTATTTGAATTACTAACTGAAAACCATTATAGGTACTCAAGGTACATATAAAGTCAAGCTTAGTATCAATAAGTTCTACTGAACTTAGAGCTGTGTGCCAAGGGATAGCACACCCTTTCCACAGCTCAAGCTAGGATCAGTAGGCCACAAACTAGTGTAGGTAGTACAACACTGCACAACACTAGAATGTCCTTAAAGGGTGGACCCAGTGGATCCACTCAGCCTCAGTATAAGGACATGGCTTTCTCTGACTTGAGAGCCATGTGTGTTGACAGACACCTGAGGATAGGACAGAGTCCCTCAACCCTGCACCTGATAGATCTGCTGACAGCAGATGACCTTAGATTGGCTCTAGGAGCTAAGGGGTCTGAATCAGTGGGTGGGTCAATCATAGTATCTGGGTCAGATGAGGACAATCCGAATGACCAAGACTCTGTGGTTGAAGGGCCAGGCTTCAAGGAGCCTGAACAGGACAGAGGAGTTCTCCCTAAGAGAACTGGCAGAGTGGATGAGAGGCACAGATCCCCTTCCAGGGAATCTGAGCACTCTTATCACTCTGGCAGAGAATTTGTCCAAGAGAGGAGCTCATACTTTAACTTAAGAGAGACCTCCTCTGAGAGAAGGTGCAAACTGCTCCAGTATGAGGAAGCCAAAGTGGCCCTCAGAACCAAGCAGTTGGCACTGGATAGAGAAGCCCTGGAGATCCAGAGAGCTTCCAGAAGGGAGGGTTTAGAACCCCCTGGTGGCAGCAACAGTGTCCCTAGAGGCAGAGAATATGTCCCTGACCATAGGAACCTGAGCAAGGTTGTTCCTCCCTACCAGAGTGGGGATGATATCCACAAGTGGATAACTGCTATGGAGAGGGCCTGTAGAGTACAGCAGGTCCCCCAAAAGCAGTGGGCAGCAATCTTGTGGCTCTCCTTTTCAGATAAAGGTAGAGACAAGCTCCTCACTGTTAGAGAGGAGGATGCTGATGATTATGAGGTCCTGAAGAGTGCACTGATAGATGGGTTTGGCTTAACCACTGAAGAGTACAGGTTGAAGTTCAGAGATACCCAGAAGGCACAGACTCAGGACTGGACAGACTTTGTAGATTGTGCATCCAAGGCTCTGGAGGGTTGGCTGGTTGGCAGTAGGGTTACTGATTTCAAAGGATTTTATAATCTAATGATGAGAGAACAGATCCTTAATAATTGTCAAAACCAGCTTTTACACCAGTACCTGGTGGACTCTGATCTGACCTCTCCCCAAGAATTGGGAAAGAAGGCAGACAAATGGGTCAGAACCAGGGTAAGGCCTAAGAATCAGGGTGGTGACCACAAGAAAGATTCTACCAAGTCCCAAGAGAAAGGTGGGGATAAATCTAAGGATAAGTCCACTACAGGGCCCCAAAATTCCTCTTCTGGGGGTGGGTCCCAAACTCCTTCCTCTCCTGAAAAGAAACCATATTGCCATGTCTGTAAAAAGCCTGGGCACTGGAAAACTGATCCCAGTTGCCCCAGGATTGGCAATAAAGAAAATGTTCCTCCCACAACTACTACCACCCCTCCTGGTACTACCAGTAGTAATCCTCCAGTTGGGAGTAGTGCACCCAAAAAGTTAGGTGCTTTTGCAAGAGGAACAGAGGTGGGCCCTAGTTTAGACAGGGACCCCTCAACAGACTCCTCTGACTCTGATGGTGGTATAGGATTTGCCACCTTTACCATGGGTCCCATAGCATTGGGCAGGTACAGACTGGAGCCAATGATTAATGGTCAGAAAGCTGTGGCATTTAGGGACACAGGGGCTAGTGTCACCATGGTGGCAGGGAAACTAGTCCCCCTCACCAGCTTTTACCTGAGTTTAAATACCAGGTGACCAACATTGATGGTGTCAGAACAGATCACCCCATGGCCATAGTCAATCTCAGCTGGGAGGGGGTCACAGGCCCAAAAAGAGTGGCAGTGTCCCCAACCCTACCTGTAGATTGCCTGATGGGCAATGATTTGGAAATTTCAGCCTGGGCTGAAGTTGAACACCAAACCCATCTTAGGATGTTGGGCGTCCCTGCAAAGGTTAGTGGGGCTGTGATGGCCACAGCCCCAGCCCAAGAATTTGGAGAGATGGAGCCTGAAAGAATGGCCCACTCTCCCCCAAAAGAGAGCACAAGGGTTGAAGAAAAGTCTTCTTCCCCCAGACAGTAGGTAAGGGTCAGCCTCCTCAGGGAACTGACCCTACCCCTAGTGAAGGAACTGCCACAGAGGTAGTCAGGCCTGGCCTGGCCACACCCCTGATGGCAGAGGACCCTTCCAAGGTGGTACCCAGTCTGGAGCAGGTAACCTGCCCCTCTCTACCCTGCCTCAGTCAGCCCAGGGCTGCAGAGGTCAGGGAGGTCAGTGGACCCCCCGGGCCCCCTGTCCAGAGGAAGCCCCCCATCAGCAGATTAGGGGCACCCAGTCTAGTAGCCCTAGCCAGGTGAAAATTCCTCTACACACTGAGGGATCCCCCATACCTTTATGTAGGGACCTCCCCCAGAAGGACTCTGGTAGGCAAGGGCAAACCTGGGACCAGAAGGTTCCAAACCTGCCATGTCCCTCCAGTGTTCCATCCAAAGGGACCCAACCCCCAGCTGTAGGCAGCCAAAGGTTGACCCTTAGAGCAAAGTGCAACTCAGTCATGGAAAGACAGGCATACATGGTGACCAGTGATCTGAGGAAGCTGAGGCCAACATTCCTAGGGCCTCACTTCCCTACTCAGACACCTCACCGGCCTTGTACTTTACCTAAGCACACCAGAGGTAGTGATTCCCCATGGTGGAGACCCTCTCTTACCCTTAGGGCGAGGGATTGCTTAGTGGACCATAACATAGGGGGCAACCATGCTAGTGCAGGTGCTTCCTTATATGGCCACTTAGTCAATATAGGCTCAACTGGTCAAGGTTAGCCTTATCTCCTTTCGTTTGGGGGGTTATGTAGGAAGGTGGAATCTGACTATATGGTTGCCCCCACTTTTTTTATGGTGTTTTGCTGGTTTATGACTTAGTTGGACTGGGATCCTGCTATTCAGGGCCCCAGTCTATCTGCTCTCTCTAAATGACATGGAGTGCACTCTAGGTGCACTAGTGATTGGTTACTGTGGTGCCTTATGAGTCCCTAGTATATGGTACCTTAGGTGCCAAGGGCATAGGTACTTCACAGGCCTACCAGGGGCTGCAGCATGTATTATGCCACCCCTGGGAAGCAGACTAAATCTGACACCACAGGCCTGCTACTGCAGCCTGGGTGAGGTGGTGCTAGCACCCCTCACTGAGATATAGGTTTCCTATATCTCTCCTGCACACACATATAAACCTATCAGTCACCCCTATGGCAGGCCCTATCAATCCTGAGGGCAGGGTGCTTGGCTTCTATGTGAGGGGGTGCCTCTGCATGAGCAGGGCCCCTCTGCAGTTCTCAGAGTCCATTCTCTGGTGCTGTTTGTGGATGCGGTTAAACCATATACTCTTAAGTGCATTATATCCTCGCGGTAAATGCTAACTTTGGAATGGCTGCATCAAAACATGTCGTGTTTGGTGTCAAACATCTTGGAATACTACCCCCCGCCAATCTTGGCGGCGGGGGTAGCATTCCACCCTTCTAGAGGGATAAGACATGTACCTGCTGTGGAAACGCGGTAGAATCCTAAAGAGCCCTGGCATCACAAAATGGATGCCACCAGTCACAGACACTGGGCTGCCCTCCTGCTGATGACCGAAACTCACAGTGGAGGAAGCCCAACAATAGGCATCCTGTCACAGGGAGGTGTAACCACCTCCCAGACAGGGTTTAGTGTATTGGGGCTGGGTGGGTGCACTCTTAGAGTGCTTTGAAGTCCTGCACTGGGGGAGCAGAAGGCTCCTCTGTGCATATGCCAGTTCAAACCAGCTCAGGGGCTACCTGCCCCTGCTCTGGCGCGAAACTGGACAAAGGGAAGTGGGTGTAGCCACCCCCTCCCTTGACCCTCCCATAGGTGGGGTCATAGAGCTAGTCCATCCCCTCTTTTTAGTATAAGAGGGGGAACCTTGCCATTGCAAAGCAGATAACCCCTGGACGACGCTCTACAGAAGAATCCTGGCCCTTCGACGTTCCACTACCTTTGGAAGACAGAAGAATCTCCCTTGGAGTCAAGGAGTGACTCCCCTGCTTGGCAGGCACCAAAAACGACAACGACGGTCGCAAACTACGCCGCTCCCGCCGGAGTCCGAAGTCCCTGCAGCCCAAGAAGTGGATTTCCTGACCTCTCCCAGGCCATCGTGAGTCCCCAGCGAAGCTGAGGCAAGTGGACCCCACGAGTAACGAGGAACCGCGACCCCTGGGTACCGTGCACTATTGTCGAGTGCAACCCCTTCACAACGTTCTACGAACTTGTGCTTTGGACCACGTGTGGTCCCGACCTCCAGCAGGAATCCCTCCGAAGATCAGAGGCCTACACTGTCCCGAGTGACCGTGGGCCCCTGTTGAGTGATTCCGCCCGAGGTGTCTTCGCGATCCCTTGCCCGCTGGCTTGTGGGTCCCCAGAAGACTTCTTAAAGAAACCAAAGGGCTCCCCTGATTGCTCCAGGCCTGCCCTGACTTACCCTCGCTGGGTGAGTTCCTGCAGACCTTGCTGGTCTGCGCCATCGACTTTTCTCCATCTCCCCGAGACTTGCGGCTGCCAAGGCTTGTTGGCTCCTATCGAGTTGCCGACACCGCAGTCAGCTGCAGACGTCGAGGGACACACCGAATCCAGCTCCTGGTCGTCGTCGACACCTCCTGGACCACGTGGCTGAAGAGTCAAGGCACCTGCAACCGACCTGAAGCGACCGACGACGGTGGGCATCCATCTTCCTTGCCCCGGGTCACTGCCAAGTGACTTTGAACACTGTCCCCTCTGCTTTCAGGTCATCCTTCTTCAGAATCCAGGCTTGGATTCCACCGGACACTTCTTCAGCTCCCGCAAGCAGCAAGTCTTCTTTGTTCGCCATTGAAAACGACGCCGCGACCCGACACCAAAGGACACCTGTGCACCCGGCTTCCCTGGGTGAGGTAACTCCAGCACTACGGTGCTCCTGTGGGTGTGGGCCCTAGAACTACTTACCCTGTAAGTGACTTGCTTGTAGGTTCTCCCGAAGTATCCTAAAACTCCTTATTTCCAACCGCGACTTGCCCCATTGAAGTTAACGGCGATTCGCGCCTGTGTATCCACACTGCACGCGTCCCCCGTGGGTCCTTTACTTACCTGCCTTGGGTGGTTTCGTGAGGCCCCAGCACTTCTGAAGGCCCTAGGCCTTGTCTCCTTGCAAGTCGTTGTTTCTAAGTCTCTTACTTAGTATATGGTCTGGTACGCCCCTAGGGCCCCAGCCATATTTTGTGCTTAACTTATTGTGAAACGTTGATTTGTGCATATGTTTGTCTTCTAATCTCATAAAGAGATTAGTAGAGAGTTATTTAGAAATAAATACATATATATTTGATATATATACCTGTGTGGTGTCTTTTCATTTGGTGATTCAAGAGATTATATGGTAAAACAAGCTGCTTTACATTCCTCCGAGACTTAGCCTGAAGGCTGCTCTCCACAGCTACCACTAGGATAGCTTTCTTTAAAAGGTTGTCTTAAACCTATCTACCATAAGAGTCGATTTGCCCTGGTGCAAGGTGTCCACTTTAATTAGTGAACAGCATATACCAGGCCAACTTCTCACACCACCTCTGCCACGGATTCCCTAACTAGCACCCTTTAACAGTCACCATAACCACTGTCTCTCAGATTAATTTAGTTTTATAGCACCACTCATATTAGTGTAGGGTGTCAGAGCACTTTACATCACACACTTTGCACAGAGACAATCATGTGTGTAAATCAGTGTATAGGAAATGTTACATCAGACAGGACTACACGGTGTAGTGTAGGAGTGACATGTCATCGATGCTGGTAGGCAATTTAAAGAGTCCATATTCTGGAAAAGCACAAATTCAGAATGTAAAACATAACATCATTGTTAGGGGTTCTCTTTAATAATAAGAATTGGTTTCTACCCAAATGAACCCTTTTGGCAAGATTAGGATAATAAAAGATGGGCAAAAAAACATATAGCTCTAACATATACCTTTCAGTTTGCATGCAGCTCTTTGATGACAGTTAATAGCTCAATGTTCTATATTAGAATTTTGACTTATAAACGACCAGTAACAAAAGGAGCACTCTTACAGAAGCAGTAACCCACTGACCTATTTACATTATGGGCACTTTGTGATCTGCATGGTACACGTTCTTAGCAGCAGGCATTTCAACCCGCTGCGCTACCTTAGGATGAGTCAAAACTTCCACTAGACAAACCTCCGGTCTCTTTTGTGGAAGAGGATTAATCACCGGAGTTATCTTGACATTTTAATTGATGCCTGAAAATTGCTAGAGGTAAGGAACGTGGCAGCAGGTGCTCTTAAAATGATAATATACATGAAAAATGACGCCCCCACCCCAAGTCAGTGCTAAGTGAGGTGGCACCGATTGCACCGCCCTAGAGCCGGCCCTGCTTTGGTCATGGTAGGTGGGGTGATAGATGGAATTGGGTCCTGTTGCTCTGCATCATAGGATCCTCACTGATGGTCATTAATGTAGAATAATTCTACAACACACCACATACCTCCAAAACACACCACAAATTTACACATCATACCACAACTAATAATTCCAATACAACCCACATAATTTCACACCAAACCACCAACATCCACTACACTACACTCCAAACCAAAACAAATGGGAAAAAGACATTGTCATTTACAACGACAATAGCTCTAACTCTCGCAAATGCGAGACCTATTGCATTGCAAATGCTTGTTTCCAAGTTATTATTGTGGATTCTCTCAGTTTTCCTTTCCAGTCGAATTGGACGCTTAGTATGTCTTTGCCTTTATTGGAAACTAATGAGGGTATATAGACTACCTAACCACGTATGGCTCCTAATGCCTACTCAAGTAGGGAACTTATCACCCATGGGAAACTTACCCCAAGGGCACTATGCAGACAGAAACTTTACCCTGTGGATAATCCCACCTATTGGCAATGTGGCACTTGCAAATTTGAATGGACCAATAGGTCTCTCCCAGACAGGCATTATGACCTTGTGCCCCCAACAGCTGTCCCTCCTAAAAGTAATCGTCCTGCTATCAGCAATTACGCCAGCCTGGAAGCGGTCTCTAGTACCCCATCCCAGCTACGTTGCATCTATCTTAATGCATGTTCGATTCCTAAACATGCCTCAGAACTATGGGACCTCCTAGATTCCACAAAGCTGGATATTTGTTTTATCACGGAATAGTGGCTAACCCAGTCCTCCTCCTCTTCCATAGCCATAGCATTCCCTCAAGGCTACAGCATAACTAGGTGCGATAGACAGCACAAAAAGGGGGGGATTGGGGGTAGCCATAGCGATAAGAAACCCTTTAAGAGTAGACACCCTGGACTCATGCTCTACACCTATGGTGGAAATGATAATCTTTCAACTGAAGGTCCCAACGAACATAACCTGGAAGGGAGCCCTTGTTTATCGCCCTCCGGATGGGAAAAAGGACTTCAGCACCAAGCTGATGGAATGGGTAGTGCCTCATATCATAACATCAGATAACTTCCTGCTTTTAGGTTTAGGAGACTTTAATTATCACATAGGCAATCAAACAGACACTGATACTGTGGCCTACTAGCAGATATGGAGTCACTCGGTCTCCATCAACTGGTAATAGGCCCACCCATACGGGAGCGCATACATTAGACCTAATCTTCACAGATGCCAATAATTTAGTAGTAGACACTCCTGCCGAGCAGGTATGGACCAACCATTTCTCCATTAACTTCCACATAGAGACTAAAACCCATAAGGAAACCCACAGCCAAAGAACCAAACTTACAAGACACTGGAGAAAGGTAGTGCCCTCTGCCTTTCTCCCTGTCTTTACCCCTCCTATCATCACTGGCCAAAAAGATATCAATCTGGTCCTAACAGCCTCTGAAGACTTATTCATAAAAGCCTTAGACTCCATTGCTCTGTCAAAAAGACCTAAACCTCGAGGAGAAACCCCCCCCACCACCGTGGTACTCCGAATCTCTAAAGAAGGAGAAAGCCACAGTAAGGAGACTAGAACGCAAATGGAGAAAATCTAAAACCATGGAGGGTAAACTCACCTATAAAGCTGCCTTGAGGACATATCTAAAGTACTGCAATTCGGCCAGAGGAACTCGCATAGCAGAGAGAATTATCTCTGCAAAAAACTCATCTAAGGAGCTTTTTAAAATTCTCAAGAAACTTACCAACCCTAGTAGTAGCAATCACACAATACCTGTGTCACAATCGCATTGCGACAACCTCGCGGTTCACTTTGAACAAAAAATTAACAGCACGTACAGCTCGTTTACAAACAATGCAGCCTTCATAATCCAGGAACCTCAAGGGGCACTGCAGTCTTGCACCCTGGAATCCTTCACTCTGATGACAGAGGACCAAGCTCAAGTCCGAATAAACACCATAAAATCTGGCACCCCGGCAGACCCGGCTCCTCCCGATGTGATCACTATTCTATAGTCTATCCTGCTCACCCCTATTACAGATTTATGTAACCTCTCCTTACAGTTGGCCACTATCCCTCGCAAATGGAAAACAGCGTGTATTAAACCCCTCCTTAAAAAAGCCACAGCAGACCCACAGAAGTTGGCTAACTATGGACCTATCTCTCGTCTTCCTTTTGTCTCCAAAGTTTTAGAGTCTTCAGTAAATGCCCAACTAGTGTCATACCTTGAATCTAATCATCTGCTGGACCCCTCGCAGTCAGGCTTTCGTGCCTCTCATAGCACTGAGGCTGCCCTAGTAGAAGTAGTGTATACAATCAAACTGGCACTTGACCAGGGATCCTCGGCCATGCTTGTACTTCTGGATCTTTCAGCTGCTTTTGATACCATCTCCTATCATATCCTAGTACAAAGACTCAGGGAGTTTGGAATCAGGGGTAAAGAGTGGCTGAAGGATTTCCTGTCAGAACGCACAAACTTGGTCCAGCTGGGTGAGCTTACATCGGCATCCACAATCCTGGATAAGGGGGGTGCCACAAGGCTCAGTCTTGAGCCCCACTCTATTCAATGTGTATGTAGCCCCCCGGCAAGACTTATAAAATCATGTGGATTTGAAACCATCTCTTATGCCGATGACACACAACTGGTTATCACCATGGACCAGGACCCAACACTGACCAAATTTAAGAAATGGTTGCTGACAGTAGCCACATGGATGTCTAACAACTATCTACAGCTGAACATGACTGAAACAGAGATTCTCCTGTTCGGGAAAGCACACACAGCCTGGTCAGCCGACTGGTGGCCATTGGAGCTGGGCCCTCCACCTATTCCCAATAAATATGCAAAGAACCTAGGAGTGCTCATTGATGACAATCTCACTATGAGTGAGCATGTCAAATCGGCCACTGGAACCTGCCTTGGCCTCATGCGATTTCTTAAAAAGGTCTTGCAATGGACCCCTCTACAGGCCAGGAAAACTTTGGTACAGGCATTGATAATGAGTCGCCTGGACTATGGCAATGCCATTCTGGTGGGTATCAACAAAAGCCTCCTATCCAAGTTACAGATGGTGCAGAACTCTGCTGCTCGCCTGGTCTTGAATCTTCCCCCCAGCTCCCCGTCGGAGCCCGCTCTCCGCTCCCTGCACTGGCTCCCGATCAAATAGCGTGCCCTTTTTATACTTCTCTGCTTGGTTTGTACGACCTTGCACGGAAAGGGTCCACTCTACCTTAGGCACAAGTTGCAGCCATACATTCCGCCCGCCAGCTTAAATCTAGTGATCTATTACTTCTATGCCCCAAAGGCATTCGAACAACCAGGTTGGGGAGCCGCTGCTTCTCATTCCTGGCCCCCCATTACTGGAATCAGTTGGCCCTATCTATTCGAGCATGCTCTGTCCTTACCACTTTTAAAAAACTTCTGAATAAACATGGTTATTCACTCAGTAAGCTCTCCATCTACAGCTTGCCCCATCACTGCAAAGGCTCCTTGAGATCCTCTTGGGGATGATTTGTGCGCCTAACAAATGGAACTAAATAAATATGTTGTAAGAGTTTAAATATATTGGATCAATTGAGGATATCGAGTTTGCCCCAGGATTCCTATTGTGGATTAAACATTGTCTTTTGTGGTATCACCCCCCTTCTTCTGGGGTAGGGCTTTCGTGTTATGAGCTCGAAGCCAGAATTCATTTTTGTCGGCTGGAGGCTGTCCGCCGATGTCTCAAACATGGACTGCCTAGCGGCGTCTGATGTCGCTGTACTTGTAGTTGGACTATTTATCCCAGTGCAAGGGCATTCTATGTTCTCTTGTCCTGTCGGTTCCTCGCGTCCTCGCATAATGTGTGCATGGCCCTCCTGGGGACATTGAGTGACCCTCCATTTATAATTGGCCTACTTCTCTATGCAAGGGGATGCCCACATTTCCCTTTACAGTTAGAGTTACTGCATTCTCTGGTTTGTTGTATGTTTATAGTTTGAGCACTTGTCTCAGTATAAGGGCATTCTTGCTTTCCTTGACTCATTAGTTCTTTGCGGTCCTTGCATATGGCATACATGGTCCTCCTGGGTGACCTCTGAGGTCCCTTTGCTCTTTATTGGGTTGCTGCTTTCCCTAACTTGTTGTTGCACTGCTTGTGCTTATGTAATCGTATTTGAGGTGGAAGGGGCGATTCGCTCGCAAGCTTGTTGGACCATATCTCGAGCCCTATTGGTTTGAAAGATTGCATTAGAGGGTCTTAGTCGAGCTGTCTGTATTTATTGGTGGACTTTTTGCCTCCGTTGGATCATGGCGGACTTTTACTCTTGTTGTCTCACTTGCTGTTTCTTCTGTATTTTTTGATGTTTAAAGCGTTTTTTGGCTTTCTGTCACAGTGGCGTGGAATTCTGATCCCTTTCCCATTCTTTATTATCAGGCCCTGTCTCTAACTCGGCAATGGGGTCTGTTCAGTAGTATTTTTAGTGGTGAGATCTCAGTTTGTGGAATCCTCCAGAGCCTCTATATGTTTATCCTTTTGTCTCTTTACAATTGTCACTAGCTGTGCTCTCCGCGTTGAGTAGGGAATACTGTAGGGTGAACAAGGCCTGCACTGCCAGCGTGGGTGATTATGGGCTTCAGAGATTGTAATAGTTATGGTGTTTACTTTGGTTTTGATGTGTCACTTGTTGATGTCCTTTTATTTCTAATGCAGTTTACTGTCACATTTGGCATAAGCAGTTAAGACTAGTCACTTTTTAAACTTTACCCCTGCTGAAGGCTGAGTGCACCCTTTCACCTAGTTTCAGGGTACCCAGTTGCGAGTCAAAGCAAGCTACGAATGTAAAGTCTTGGGGCCCTTCCTGTTTTTCCAGTGAATCGGTCAGGACAATGCTGGGTAGTAAGTGGGTACGCTCATCTTTTGTTATAGCGGGCTTTGCAATACTTATATCGCAGTCACTAGCTTTTTCCCCGGAGCGCTTTTATTAGGATGAGGTATTGGAGTTATGGTCTCGCTTTTTATAAAGTTTCTTTGAAGAATTCATATTTCCACCTCACACTACAGCGTTTCTTATCTGGCTGGAAGAGCTCACCGAAAAGGCAGCCATCTTCTCCATCCATCAGCTCTCTAAATATGATGGAAAAGTTTCAAGAGATAGAACAGACTACACCTATCCCATGGGCCAAGATTTGCAAACTAAATACATTTGTGCAGAAATTCAAAGCTAGCCTTAATACCGTATGTAACAAACCAACAGTTTTATATGGTGGAGCAGGACAAGACGAGCAAAGGCTTTGATGCAGGAGAACCTTTTACTGGAGAGATATGAAGAAACTGGCTAAAAATATAAGAGAATTATTTTTAATGTATGTTTGGGTTCCAATGAGGTGTGGAGGTCCACCGCGCTTCAGGGGTTTATGGACACTTTCTAGGGCAACTTGAGTTTTCATTGGTAGAATAGTGTACAGATCAAAAAATGCTTCTACACCTGGTCATGAAGGCAGGCAGGTGAATGATCATGTTACAATGTGACTGTATGTTATTGAAGCTTCAGTTGTGGACTTAGAACAACTAATAAAAATATTAAAGAAACTGAAGCCAGAAGGGGCCGTGGGCCCGAACTGACTCCCCAATGCCCTCTTTAAAGGAGATGTAACTTACTAGGCCCATTACTTTACGCCTCTTTTTTTTCTTTCTGTTTTCAAAACTGATTTTATTCGTATTTTCAGCCATATATGGCTCACTGGGCCCAATTCACACATACCGGTCAATGCTAATAGGTATAGCATTATCTACGTCTATACAAATCAAAGACAAAATATCATTCAACGAAACAACTAAGGGCCTGAGTACGATCTCGCTAGGAAGGCCTCCAGACAGGTTCTGGAACGAGCAAATCCGAGCCTATGTTTCCGACCGAATCGTCCCCCGTTCCAAACAACCAAGTACGATGCGAAGATCTCGTCCTCGTCGACCGAATAGTTTCTGAACCCGATCCTATCAGTCCGACTCGTTCGCAGCCGAATCGTGCCGCGCAATGGAGCCGGCTTCCAAACGAGCGAGTACGATGCACGATTCGGACAGCCATATCGACTCGGTCTCAGCGAGACGAAACAGCTGTGGGAATCGGACCCTGGGGGGCTGTAGTGGGCCCCCTTCACCAGGGGCCCTCTGAATCTGTCCCGTGAGGGTACCCATGGGTCGCCCCTTTCCATGCATGCACAATGTGGCGGGCACCATGGGGTGCCCGCCAAAGGGTGTACGCTTTTACCCACCCACCCCGTTTTGCTATGGGAGCCTGTGTACACGTTCAGTATACAGGCTCCCATAGAGTTCAATGGGAGTCCGAGCGAACAGAGTCCGTCACCATACGGGTGCATCGTACTCGGTCGCTCTGACTCGCAGAGCACAATTCGCTAGGAAAGCCTTCCGGATCCGAGTCATACAGAGGGCTTTCCTAGCGAGATCGTACTCGGGCCCTAAATGTGCAATGGCCCTACTATGCTCCTCTGCAACTGCTCTCCTGCACCTAAATGTCCCCGACACATATAAATTACACAGCTGTTTAATAAGCCAGTACCCCTATCCAGATTCATTCTCGAAATTGCAATGTCACAGAGGTCAGCACCTCTTTTTAATGATCTTTTCATAACAACCGTATTCCTGAGTCATGGAAAGGTAACATCTTCCAAACAATCTACAAGAGTGAAAACCCAGCTTTACCAACCAACTATATAGGCCTATTGCATTAATCGATGTAGAAGTAAAGCATGATGCGACTTGTCTACTTCAGCACTTATAAGCTTGGGCAGAAGGAAGAAACCGGATTCCACGAATACAAACAGAGTTCAGAGAAGGCACGGGGACACTAACTAATCTCCTAGTAGAGAAGGCCAAACATAGAAAATCACAGCTATTCGCTTGCTTTGTAGATCTCAAATCTGCTTTTGATCGGGTTCCACGTTGATGCCTATGGTCAAAATTGGATGAATGGGGCATCCCAAGATGTTTGCTGAGGGCAATTGTAGCACTGTATACAGAAACCTGGGCACTAGTTAAAATTGGAGACGGAGGCAGAGTTAAGAACAAAATAGCTGCAATGAACGGCCTTAAACAGTGATGCGTTTTGGCCCCAAGTCTGTTCAACTTGTGCCTTGCAGATCTTGTAGAAGCCCTCTCACAGAAAAACAGCTGCCCTCCAATCCTGGCTTCAGAGAAACTAGGATACCTGCAATATGCGTACAATATCGTCCTATTGAGTCAAACACCAATAGGCCTGCAACGCAGCATGAATGCCCTACAAAATTAGATGAACGAGCAAGGGCTAGAGCCAAACTCAAATAAACCTAAGTGGTCCGGTTTGTGGATTCCAAATTCAAGTTATTTACCTGATTTCTAGAAGGCAGAAAAGTTGAGGTGGTTACCACATAAATATCTAGTCAATTTGGAACATCGAATTTTTAAACATCATCTACTACCATGCAGGATAAAGCACAGTCGCTAACTTTTGGGTTCAAACTATTAAAGAAGAAATTGAGTTATCCGTCATTTAGCCATCTTCATACCTCAGTGTCCGCACAGCTAATGCCAACGGTGACCTATGGCACGGAAATTATGCGGGGCCGGGAAATAGTTACTCTTAATAAGATCTAAATAAAAGTATACAAAACTGAGTTTAACATTCCAAAGTTAGTTTCACCAGCTCAGGTACGTCTAAAATTTGGCTTAAAAAGTAAATCTTTTCAAAGCAAGAGTGCTTTTATTAAACTAAGCTGCCGGCTGCACGCTTCTGAAAGGGTTTCCATCCACAATTTATGCTGGCTGGAAATTGAGGAGCAACAACACAGCAATGTAAAGCGCTCATGTGGAAAATACTGAAGCCAGGCAGTTAAGGAATTTGGCATGCAAGACGCCTGGGCCACCAGTATGGGAAAATCAGCATTTTACCAAGCAACCAATGCCTCCGCTCGGATCTTGTCTCATTTAAAAGATAACGCCCTCGTGTGAAGACTGCATACCTGGGCCGTGATTAACTCGTATACCAACTTGAGACCCCAGGAATATCTCTCAGCGCACTTTTCCCAGCCCTTAAAGCATCAGCTCATGTTATTTCACTTCGGGATCATAGACACTAAAGATCTCATTCCAGCCTGGACAATTCAGTGTCAAAATCAACATTGCAGCCTTTGTGGATCCATGGAAGAGTCGTTAGCACACATTTTTTACCTATGTCCGGTGCCCCTGGCTCAAAGCAAACAAGCATTTGCAATGCAATAGGTCTCGCATTTACGCGAGTTTGAGCTATTTGCATTGTAAATGACAATGCCTTTTATTAATGGTTTGGTTTTAAAAACATAAATAAAAGTACTTACCCAATAGTGCGCTCTGAGCATCCTTGCACATTCGGGTACCAGAGTAACTAACGGCCCGTCTGCACCACTGTCTACCATTCAACTTAATTCACCCATTCATTCCTCTATTCACATACCTTCTGGCACATCCGTTGTTCGCTATATCCGCCGCTCTGCTTCACACTTTTAATTTGTGTATGTGTTGAAAAACATCAGTCCAAGTTTTTAACCACAGCGCTCATCTTTCATCCCTTGAGCCTGAATTGTGAGTGTTTGCGCGGATCATAGACCCCTCACAAGTGAGAATGCGAGTGTATGCAGGCTGTCTGGATGAATGGATTCCATGCTGGACCACGGCGCATTTGGAGAAATGAAGCAAATGAGTCTCGTGTAGCCGTATATGGTATATCATTAGCGCGAACCTAGCCAAAGGCAGCCGAGCGCTGTGGAGAGGGTACCGCTGCTGTAGAGGGTAAACGAGGCATAAAGTTACTGAGTAATGCAGCTGAAAGCTGGGTTGTGGACGGGTAATGCGCCGTAATGTAGAGTTCTTTAACGAGGCGAGATTCGACTCTTTCCTAAATTGGAGAAGTGTGTTTAAAACATGAACTGTGGTTCACGAAACTGAGTGTAAAGTCCCGGGTGCAGGCTGTCCGTATACGAGAACTTGGGCTATCTGGCTGCTTGGTCGTGTTAGAAGTTTGGTTCACGTTTCATTCTTACGCTATTTTCGAGTGTGCCTAATTTTGTTAATGTTGGGTTAAACATAAGATTCTCCTAAAGTTATCAATCAGTGGCGATTTATTTTTTAACTTCTTCCTCTCGGAGACTGTGATAAAATCGCCTCATTGATAGCAGTGAGCGCCGGTGTGACGGGGGTCAGCAGCTGTTTCCTGCCGTGTACTACACGTGACTTGGCGGCGTTAGCCATCGGGTCTTAGCCGGGAAGAGCCCAGGGCTGCCGCAGTCCGCGGATAACATTCCTGGAGCAAAGAGGCTCGTCTCGGACAAAGAGGGGATGGCGACCAGTGCCGCGCTCCCTGGCAGAGCAGCTGCCCCCTGACGGACAGAGCGATAAACCCCGGGATGGTGGGGGCGGGAGGAGGGGCTCGACTCGTGAGTGGGGATCAATTGGAGCCCTCAGCCGGCACTTCCCTTTCTCAGGGTCACTTCCAGAATGTGGAAACAGAGGGCTGCCACTGTGTTCTGTACAAAGCCCAAATAATTGTCAAATCTCGCGCACTGAACTAAACCAAAGTTACCTGCTGAGGTGGTATGGCCCTGTCCAGCTCTCGCTCAGATGGCGGTAAATACACGTTCAAAAGATCTGACGACTGGATGGGACAATATATTTTAGGAGATGTTATGTTATTTGAGTTTATATAGCGCACGGTTACCCAAGGGTGTCCTGGCGCTGAGCATACCTGCTGGTCGTCAGTGATAGAGATTTTACTGTGAGAAAAGCCAGGTTTTCAGCCCCCTTCTAAAGGAAAGGAGATCTGCTGAGTTCCTCAAATAGGGTGGAAGCTCATTCCATGCCTTAGAGGCACAGGTGATGAAACTTCTGCCCCCCCAGCTGGCCTTTTTAATCGGAGGAACTAGGACTAGTTTCGCCCCTGTGGACCGAAGGTTCCTTGCGGGGACATACCATTTAAATTTTTGCCTCAAATGGTTGGGGCCAATTCCATTGAGGGCTTTAAAGGCAGTGCAAAGCGCTTTAAAGCGTACCCTTAGCTTCACAGGGAGCCAGTGTAACTGTTTTAGCTCCTTCCTTACAGAGACGAATTTGGGAATACCTGTTAGCATTCTGGCTGCAGCATTCTGTGCAATTTGAAGCCTGTTAACATGCTGTTTTTGGGCATTTAAATATAGACTGTTACAGTAGTCAATCCGTGACATAATAAGGGCCGTGATCACTGTCCTGAGACTGCTCTCCGGAAGAAAGAACTTTATTTTCCTAATGATTCTCAGGATTAAAAAACATGTCGAGACCACCGAGCTTATGTGATCGCCAAAAGAGAGCTTATTGTCCATAATCACCCCCAGGTTTTTTGCTTTCCTGGTGGGAGAAGGGCAGAGGCCCAGCTCTGCAGGCCACCAATCTGGCGTCCATAGGTTAGGGTTGTTTCCAAACATAATAACCTCTGTTTTGCCTGAATTTAGTTTCAGGCAGTTGGACGACATCCATCCTGAGATGGCCCTCATGCAATCATGAAAGCGAGCTCCTGTTTCCTTCTCTTCCCCATCTCTAATTGACAACACTATTTGCGTGTCGTCTGCATAGGAGGTGGTTTGGAAGCCGTAGGATTTAATTAGGCCCGCCAAAGAGATCACATACACATTAAAAAGTGTCGGGCTTATCGATGAGCCCTGTGGCACCCCACACGGGAGGGAGAAAGGCTTTGACCTATGATTGTCCAGGTCCACTGTTTGCGTTCTTCCAGAGAGGAAGGACTGTAGAAGGTTCCAAGCTACACCGTGTACTCCTACTTCAGACAACCGGTCCATAAGAACTTCATGATGGACGGTGTCGAAGGCTGCTGACAGATCTAACATAATCAGAATCGCCTTTCCTCCTCTGTCCAACGCCTCTCGCACCTCCTCTGTGGATTTGATTAGGGCCTGTTCAGTACTGTGTTCTGCTCTAAACCCGTATTGCGATGAATCGAGTAGATTGTTAGATTGCAGAAATGTGCTGAGCTGAATGTTCATGGCCTTTTCAATAATCTTGGCGGGAAGCGGGAGTCTTGAGATTGGCCTATAATTGTTTGGATCGGTAGGGTCCAGGGTGGGTTTTTTAATAAGGGAAGGATAGAAGCCTTCTTCCAATTACTGGGGAATTTACCCGTTGTAATTATGTTATTCAACAATGGTGTAAGAGTCGATCCTATAACTTCTGGGATTTGCTTTAATACCGATGCCGGACATGGATCCATCGGGGATCCAGACCGAATGGAACTCAGAAGTTTGATTGTGTCTGGTGTCTCTAACAGAGAGAAATTGACTAATGCCGGTTTGTTTTGTTCTATATTCGGAGGCATCGTCCTCAGCCCCCTTTGAGCTAGGCTAAATGAAGAGAAAATAGATTCCACTTTTTGTTGGAAAAATTTAGCCAATTTTTCACAGAGCTCTGGGCTGCTTTGGCTCTTGGGGGCCTTTGGGGATGCTAGTTTGGTAATGGTTTTGAAGAGCTCTTTGGCATTGGATTCAGCCTGGGAGATTTGTTCAACAAAGAACTTTTTTTTGGTTTCCCACAGTTTATCCTTGTATTGTCTAAGGCTTAGCTTATAGCTTTCTTTGTCCAAGTTATTGTAGCCTTTCCTCCACACCCTTTCTAAACGTTTACAGGCCTGTTTTTGGTATTTTAGTTCATCCGAAAACCAAGGGGCAGATGGATGAGCCCTTTTAGGAGTCCAGACTTTAACGGGGGCGAGTTTGTCACATGCTACTTCAAGCCACTCCGTAAATGCAGAGGTCGCTTCGTCTACCTCTACAGGGAGAGGAGACTTGGTATTTTCCAGTGCCTCTCCTAACTCTACGCAGTCTACGTTTTTCCATACTCTTTTTTTCAATGGTCCCTGAAGGTTCTGATCTAAGTTTGTGGTCCTTAGACTCTTTCACCTTAAAGAGGATGGCGCAATGATCGGACCATACCAAAGGGAATACTGACGAAACTGTCAGTGTAGAATTATTAGAATAAATCCCATCCAGCGTGTGCCCCTTGTTGTGAGTTGGAACTCCGATCAACTGCTTCAATTCCCCTGCCTCCATCACTTGCCTCAGTGTACTAGTATCTACGTTGGATTGATCCTCCAGATAGAAGTTAAAGTCCCCTAGTACCGTAAAGGAATCTGCACATAGCCCTTCTTCGAGCAATGTCCCCAGTGAATCTAAAAATCCACCCCTGGGGCCTGGAGGGCGATAGAGGAGTATCCCCTTGAAGGTACTATGGTGTGAGGTGCAAAAGCTAAATGAGAGATCCTCACACGTGGCATTTGAAGCAGTGTGAAAGGCGGGCTTCAGTGACTCATGGTAGATGACTGCTAGTCCCCATCCTCTCCCATGGAGTCTGTCCAAAGTATGACAGTGGAATCCCGGAGGGGTCGCGTTGGCTAAATCAGGGCCAGACGCCTGATCAGACCAGGATTCAGTAATGAAGGCCAATTTAATATTTTGTTCCTCAATAAGCAACGCACACTCCATGCTATGCTTAATGAGAGATCTGGCATTCAACAGCATACAACTAAGAGGAGGTTGGTCTACTATATTATCTCTCCTTCCTATTCTGTCATTAGGGCCGGAGACCGGAAAATCCAGAATATGTGGCAGAAGTATGTTACAGTTAGAGCAAATACTTCTGAGGCGATCAGGCAAAACCTCGAAGGGAATACAGGGGCACCCATCAATTCCTCCACGTGGGTTTAGTCTAACGAGGTCCTCCCTAGAGTAAGCCGTCGTATTAGAAATGAAGCGGCCATGGGGACGGGCCCTGAGCCCGGTCCAAGCGCAGACGGGCTTGCCTTAGGCGCGCCCGCTGCGCACGTCCGCTGCGTGTCCGCATCAGCGTGCCTTTTAGCCCCCCTGCGTCAAAAAAGCTGGAGTGCTAACCCCCAAGATGGCGGCCCCGTTATTTCCTTCTAAAAACACTCCGGTCAGTGCAACGATACAATACAGGTAAAAGACATCATATTCCAACAGTATTACACAGTAAAATCGATTATGCTTTAAAACCAATTTAAAAGAAGCCTAAAAAATGAGGTAGGAGACCCAGCAAAGCAGCGCTAGTTCTGGCGAGCGTTAAACACAGCTCTGACCCAGTCAGGCAGCGCTGCGCGTCCGCATCAGCGTGCCTTTTAGCCCCCCTGCGTCAAAAAAGCTGGAGTGCTAACCCCCAAGATGGCGGCCCCGTTATTTCCTTCTAAAAACACTCCGGTCAGTGCAACGATACAATGCAAAATAACGCTCCATTCAGACCAAAAGAAGTGTAAAGACATTAAATTCCATTTGCCATAACATAGCGTCGGACACATGGTTTGTCGGCCTCTCTATGGTGACTCCGCTCGGGCATGCTATTTTTTCGAAATGCTTCATATTTAAATCAGACACGGATGTCTGGAGCTCTTGTGATTCAAGAGTTTTGAGTGTTGCTGATGCAGAAAGATAACAAGCGCGGTCCCGAAAGTGAAAGGAGGACCGCGCTGCAGCCGGAGCATGGGGATCTCTTGTCTTTATGGGGCCATGTGTTTCTAATTAGAAACACATGGCCCCATAAAGATAAGTGCTTTGCGACAGCAGCAAAGCAGGCCACTGAGTCCGGATCGGAGGCGAAAGGGCGTGAACCAAAAACCCTCATTTCCAATGGCAGGCCACCGTTTAGCATAAACGGTGACGCCAGCCAATGGAAATGAGGGGCGAGCTTCAAGCCCTCTTCTGAAAGTCCTCCTTAACAATAAATCTTGCCGAGCGTGCTGCGCATGTGCGCAGCAACGCTAGGCGAGACCTAAAAACTGCTGCAACCAATACTGGTAAACTTGCAAAAGTGCTCTTGCAGGCAAGCAGTAATTACTTGGTTAAGTGGCACTTCAATCCCTTTAGCCTGTAAGGGGTTAAAATTTGTAAAACTATTCCTAAAAGAACTGGACAAGTTAACGAGCAAGGTCTGACTCCGAGGCATTTGCCTGTGCAAACTTCTGTGGTCAGGCAAGTCCTAGGAGCACCTAACAACACAAGGCACAGGCACTTTATATCCACTCTAAAAAAGCCAACAAAGTAGCTAAGTATGGCCATTTTTAAGGATGCTGGTTTGCACAAGTCATTACTTACCAAGGCCTGGTTATTCTTCAGGATAACTAACCGTATAAGCAATCTGCACTTTATAATCTGCTGCTAGGGGGAAAATGAAGCAGCAAGGGCGGCCTACTGGAAAGATTGCAGTTACGTATACGACACTTGCATTTTTGCCTGCAAACTGAGCAATGACAGGCCCCACAATCTGCGAGTAGGAGGAAAATGAAGCAGTAAGGACTGGAGACTAGGAGTAATATTGGCCCAGCAATCTGCGCAAAATGAAGTAGTAAGGACTGTGACTCGCTAGATCATTGGTTTGCACAAGTCACTCTCGCTTTACCTGTAAACTGAGCAAGGACAGGCACAGTATTGGGCCAACGAAAGACGCTGGTCCAGCTACTTGTACTTTATGTATTACATCATCAATTAATTATAGGCCGAATGACACAATAATGAGGTGTAACAGCAGAATTCTTTTGCTTAGGGTAATGCAAGGTTTTTAGAATTGTATTCTTTGTATTTTAAATGAATCTATTAGAATTTGTTTTATATTTTTACAGAAACTCTATGCAATTGTTTTAATTAATGATGCAAATTGACTTGACTGTTGTGTTCTCTCTTGATGATTGTGAGAAGGGTTAGATAAAGGTTTTTATAAAGTTTCTCTGTAGATTGTAAAAAGAAAAGTATGGATGAGACCATAAAAAGTCAGCCATCTGTGAATAAAAACTAAAACTAATACTGTTAACCTCATGGAATAAATCTTGTAAATGGCATGCAGCTGAAACATGGTCTCTGGTGCCTTAGCCAAGTTTAAAATATATGGCTGCATTTTGTGATCCTACCGTTTTTAGAGAGAAAGGGGAGAACAGGCTTCAACCTCCTCAGCTAAAAAACATTCTGAGCACCTAATTGACTTTTGGCCAAACAAGACATCTGCATCCAATATTATACCAAGGTTCTTCCCTGCATCAGTTGTTTTGGAATAAAGGTTGAAATTTTAGGTGGTTTCCTTAACCTACCACTTTGTACTGATTATCTCATTCTCAGCGTTTGGTTACCCTGCAATGTAAAGCAGGCAAGGTGTAAACCACAAATGGTTTAATGCCCTCAACAGGTTGGGAGGAGATTAACATAAATTGGAATTAGATCCTCACTAACTAAAGATCTTTTAGCACCTGTGACATCCAAATCTTGAACTGTTTGAAAGAAGGAACCACAAAAAATGCTGGTTCCCTTCTAGTAGGTACAGGCAACCACAAAAAAAGGCAAAGTGCTTTAATTGAACTTGTCAACAAGATGAAGAGAGAGCTGTATATGATCATCCTGTCCGCCTCAGCATGACCCAGGCCATGTTGGGGTGTCAGGCCTCTAGCACCTCACCTGCAGACCACAAATTGCCATTAATATTCCTTTGGCTCTTCTTTCCAAGCTTTAGAGTCACTTCTTGCATGATATCCAAATTTCACTCAGTTTGACAGCCTAGCTCCAGAGATCCTTTTATTTGCCCACTTAGAGATTCCAACAGAATGCAAATGTGTGGTGACTGAATCTGGAGCACCATTGATGACTAAGACCTATACCCCTGCTGAAGGAGTTTACAAGGTAATTGTTTAGAATTTTAAACTCCTGTGCATCAGCCCCTGGTTTCATGGGAACTAAATACTGCCCAGACACATACTTCTTTTTAAACCCATTCACACAGTGAACATGAAGGTTCTGCCTTGGGATATGGCCCTGTGTCCTCAATATGAGTGGATAAGATCCATGTTAGCTTTCACATTAAAAAAAATGCCTTGGTTTGAAATGCAGAAAGGTATATTTATTACACATTTCAAGTTCTTTTCAGATCTTTGTCTTGATTATTAGTCTGCACTCTTTATTTTCAAAACCTACTACTGCAGCATCTCTTAATGTTAGGTCACTGAATGTAAAATGTAAGGTGGTAACTAAGAACACAAGGTTCTCTCTCATCCAGGCAGGGAACAGCTTGCATCACATTTTTCCACATGAAGGCTAATTGTCCTCTCATAGGAAGAGATACCGCCCACTTTACAAATTGTGTGTAGACCACTGTGCCCTTGTTTACAGGAGTATCTTCTCGACATCTGTAGAGCTGCTGTATGTAAGAGTCTGTAGATGTTCACCAAACTGACAAAGCTGACAAATTAGCTCTTTTGCAAACAGTTCATCACAATTCTTTGTTAAGGTGAGCTTACTTACTTGCTTACCACCTTCTTATAAGTATTATGTATATTATGAACTGCTTGCCATTCTGATTCAAGCACATGAATCTGAAAGATCCAATGTGGGGAAAAAATAAGTAGCTTGAATTTTCCCGTCATCGAGGTGGAAGTCCCATGGTAATTATAAGAAGTAGTGTATAGTAAAGCATTGTCAGCTAAGCCTAAACTAGTGACACTGTTAGCCAGTCCCCATCATTTTAAAAAGAAACAAAGTTCAACCTGAAAACTGCTCCTCAAGCTCTCTTGCCCTCAAGAGCCACCATACTTCACATTTCTTACCGCACAGTGTGTGAGAGAGAGTCTCCCTGAACTATGCTCAGTTCATAAGTTTTCTAGTTGGTTTACCTCAACTTTTGTACTTGTAACTGTTTTTGCTGCCATTGGCTCTCATTGGCTGCGAGTGGCTACAGGAATGTTTTTGAAATCTTTGTGCATTGTTCACAAGGCTCTAAATCAAGCTGCCCCATTTATTTGACTAACAAAATTAAGCTTCATGCTACCAATTAGGAAGGAATAAGGAAGTTAATAAAATAAAAATGAAAGAGAAGAAAAAGGACTGAGTAGACGAGAATTTAAAGTTAGAAATTTTGAAAAGTAAATGAGTAGTGAAGCATATGTAATAATAAACATAGAGCATTATATACTTATGATTCTGATAATTCAGAAAAAATCATCGTATGATATAGAAAACCAACAGCCATTTAGAATTATCACGTTGTAAAGGAATATATATACATGTTATAGATAAATGTGGTAATTAATTATAAATTGTCATAAACATAAATATTAAAGAGGGAATTTCAAGGGGTTTAGGCACATCTTCAATCAACGTTTGAGGTAAAACATACAAAATAGCAGTATTATTTAGATCAATGGTAACAGGAGACCATAGAGCTTCCCTATTCATAGCAAGTGAGATGGGCACAATATAAGCTTCATCAAGTCTATGGTTATAACATATTCCATACCACCAAGTTTGAAACAAAATGTGTTTTGAGTTCTTACAGTTTTTAGTAATTTGTTGTAATGCAACTGCTAACATAATGTCAATTATTTTAACATTCAACATACAATCACTCCAGTCGTCCGATAAGCTGCCTAGGAACAAATTGCCATTTAAAACCCAGAATATATCTGTTCCCAAACCTTAATCCAAAACTAGTGAGTATAATGACAACTAAATAGTAAGTGCTTTTAGACTGTTACATTCATTACATGACCAGCATGTGGTGTGTCAGAAGTTATGATAGACAAAATTTGAGGAGTTATAAGAAGTTTATTATTTATGGAAATCAAGCGTTGGGTAGTGTTTGCTGCTTTTCAAGATTTTCGAATCTTGAGCCAAATTTTATTCCACAAATTAACAGACCGGTTAACATTGAGATCTTCTTCCCACTTCAGTTTTACCTGTGATTTTTACCGCTCCTTATCAAAAGATCTAATAATTTTATATAGTGTGGAGGCTGATGGTCGTAAATCAATTGTATCAAAAATGCAATTACCCGATACCTTGACTGCATTAGTGATTGGAATTTTATCTTAAACAGCAGGTATAATTTGTGCTAAAGTATTACATTTGTATTTAAATGAATTTGGAAACTGAAATATATATTGTGCATCAGAGAAAGATAAGTTTTTATTGTCCTTAAAATAATTCCCTGACTTAGCAAGACATTTGGTACTGTTGCAGAGAGGCCAAACTGGGTGAGTACCAGTGTTTTTAGAACCAGAACTGGGCACAGTTTATAAGGGTCTCCAGATTAAAGGAGGCCTAAGATCTCAGAGAAAAAACAATCTAAAAAGGCTAAAAGATGATCATAGTCTTTAAGAGGGATTAAGACACACATCAGAAGAATCCATGACCATCTTTAACGGTAGGGAACTAGCAATGGCCTTCTTAAGAAGTGTGATTCGTCTCAGGAAAAAAAGTAACACTAAGCAAGTTACAGAAAGCCTTTGAGGGTGTGACTATCAGATGGAGAACTGGAAGTTAAGTTGGCTCCTTTAGCATTTAAAAAATGTCCTTTTGGCTATTTTGTGCCTTGAATTGTTTCAAGGGAAAATTCTTTTTGAGGGTCTCAGCACTTGATTTTTAGAAGTACCAAAAGTCTGCTTGTACAGTAACTTGGACTCTGTATCATAAAGGTGGCATCAGGTGACAGGTAATACTTTATTGTACAGTTAATTAAAACCATTACAAACCATCATCAATAAAAACAGTTTCTTGTTTCAAGACAGTCATAACAAATTACGATAGTACTGTGATAAACCATAAGTAAAAACTGCTATTAAAATAATAAAACGAACTATTAAAATGTGGATAGAGTATAAGATTAGCCTAAGAACTGGCTCGATTCTCTTCTGCCAATAAAAACATTGCGGGGTTGGCGCTCTGCATAGGTTGGGCTAGCTTGCATTCCCGTTCAATACAATTAGTTATTGAAGCCCTTGGTGCACCTGGGCCACAAGAGATGATCCACCGCATAAACTTATGCTTACTTGAACCAGCCCAAGAGAAAATTACCTCATGTACTACAGAGAGAGCAAACAGAGTAGGAAGAAAAGAAAAAAAGAAATCCCAATAATGCCCATGAAACAGTACGTAGAATTGGTTGCTTGAGGAACAGAAGGTTTCAGAGAGGCATCTAAGCCGTAATAATTTAGTTCTTAAACTCTAACCGTTAACTCTTCAAGTTTTAAAGTTTTAAAATTTATAGCAGTAAAGCTCAATGAGGACCAAGTTACCGACTAGTCCCTTGTTACCATCTGGTTACTTTGGCTCCTAGAGCACAAAGATTACGCTGGATTCCGACACTGTCCCTCCTGCTTCTCCGCGGCGGAACCTTCTCCATGAGGATTTTAGCGCTAGATTCTGCTCTGCAGCCAGACCAATTTGACTTTTTATTCATTCTTTCACTTTATTAAGGTGAGCTTCTACAGCTTCAAGGTATTTTACCAACCGGCAGCTCAGTTGGACTTCATCGCCGGAGAAGCATGCCAAGACTGCTTGCCTGCATGACCTTATCCGGTTTTTTATTAAATAGCGGTCTCAAAAGGGTCCGGCGTTCTTGTAATAGTTCCTTGCAGATGGTGATAAGGTGTACAATATTTTCTTCGCCGTTGCCACAGAGGCGGCACTTTGCTGGTGTTGGGGGACGCAGCCAAGGGGCCAAATGGTTTGCAGAGGGCAACAGCCCTAGGCGAAATTTCAAAAACTTCTCTTTTGTCTTTTTTGTGAAGCTGGACTGAAGATATGTTTGGGGCCCGAGTTTGGTGTAAGATTTACATAGTAAACCAGCCGTGTGCACGCTCAGCCAGAGAGGCTTTGTCCTGCAAGAGTGATTCTTTCCTGACGATGTTATTTACTGCTTTTTTAAAGCCCGCCAAAGGCCCTGGGAGATTCCATAGTTGACGCAGCCCCAACCGTTTGATTGCGTCCTCCAGGTAAAGCCTTGCGGGGCAGTTTTCTTTAGCTTGCAGTTACTTCCACAGGAGAGCGTTGAGTGTTTTCGCTTCTCCCCTGCTTATTTTATGCCAGCTTTTTAGATATACTCCTTTGCGTGCCAGCTCTTCCTTTGGGAGCCCAAATTCAAGCCTCATCTGCGCAGGTGATGTGTACCTCGGCAAGCCAAAGATCATGCGCAGTGCTCTTGCTACCGTACCATCTGCCGTTTCAGCGTCCCTCCCTCTCATCGCTTCACTGCCGTAAGTGATAGATGGAATCAATTTTGCCTGAATCACCTTTATTAGGGGGAGGAGGCTTGAGCCAGTGATCTTGTTTTTTAGGTTTCTTAGAGATACCGCGGTCATTAATCCTCTCTTTTTTATGGCCTCGCATTGTGGCTTGAAGTTGCCCTTGGAATCTAAAATGACCCCCAAGTATTCATATTCACTTACAACATCCAGCGTCCTTGAATCCAGGAACCAATTATTCGTTATTCCCATTTTACGAGTGCAAAAGCCGGGTTGATTATATGGAATTGCTGTGATATCTGCCACCCACGATGTTGGCTCCTGGAGTAAGAGTCCTGCATAGTATTTGGCCTCGTTATCGAGTAGGGCTACGAGCCGATAACTTCTTGGGTCGTTCCGGTCTCCTTTTTTGAAGATTGGGGAGATAATTGCTCCCCTCCAGGATGATGGGATTGTTGATGATTGCAGAATTTTTTCAAACATTGGTCTGAAAACGACAGCCCAGTATTCCGGCTCTTGTTTAAACAAAATTGGGGGGATACCATTTGGGCCTGGTGCGCCCTCGTGTCTCCCCTTTGAGATTCTTTTACAGATCTGTGCATTCGTGGTTGGGAATTCCTGGTTTTGTACTAGAGCTTCTTTGAGTTGAGGTGGCCGGGCTCCGAGAACGTTTGTGGGATTATGTGGCCCTTTCCTAAATTCTAGGGCTTCATGCAAATGTGCGCCAAGGTAAATTGTCCAAGCCTCTTCAGTGGCATAGGATTCGATCCCCTGACTTCGCTCGCTAGTCAGATTGTTGATCTTTTGCCAAAACTGCGCACTATTATTTGTTTTAGCGTCGTGTAAAAGTTTTGCCCAAAAGGCCTCATCGGCTTCTTTTTTAAGTCGCCAGATCAGCTTCCTACGAGCGTCTTTTAACTGTCTCAACTCTTGATACGCGGCGGGGTCTGTCCTCACTCTTCGAAGAGTTTGGTTAATCAAGGTCTTTAACTTTTTTAGCTGAACGTTGTTTCTAAAATTTTGATGGTTCTTATGTTTCGAGACTTTGGCCATTCCTTCAGTCGAGACGTTTCCTTTTTTTATTCCGGTGTTATATCGTAATGATTTTGTAAACAGATACCAACTCTCAATTAAGTCTGATGTTGCTATTTGTGCCTCTCCTAAAGCCCGCTTAGCTTGGGATAGGAGAGTTTGTGGATCGTTCGTTCTGCACTTTATCCGCCTTTCGTTGGTAGAGTATTCTGAGCCTAGTGTGTTGGCGGTGGGGGGACATAATATTGTGGGAGCCTCAATCATGACTTCCTGGGGAAGGTGGTCACTGTGGTCTGTTGAACCAATGTGGAAATCTCTTGCCCTTTGATACAAACTGCGCGAGAGGAATGTAAAGTCAATTGTGGAGCTAGCCATAGTACTATGAAATGTAGCTGCTTGGGGGCGATCCCCTGGGAATCTGACATTAAGTGCTCGGAAGCCCAACTCTTCTAATGTTGCCAGGAGTCTCCTAGCTGTTTTCGAGCTTCTACCTCCCGAGGTGTTGTCTTGATAACTTGGCTCCCATACAAATGGGTCCTCCTCGTCAGTGATATCTGTGACTAAATTGCTGAACATATTTAGATTGAAGTCCCCGCTAATGATCAAGCTGTTTGTTTTCTCGGTCTTTAGTCATTTTATAAGTTCTTCCTTCAACTGCTGCGCTCCCTTGGTTTTTTCCCGGGGGTGTAGATAGAGGTTTATCAGAACTATATCCTCCTTTTTTAACCCGCTCACGAGTAGAAAGTCGCAGGACTTGCATTGCGTTCGGAGGGGCTAGCTTGTAAGCCAAGGGCGCTGCTGCAACAATGCTCTTTAAGGAGCTGTATGTGGCAAGGCCGCCCTTCTTGTGGCCAAACGATGAGCTCTGTGTAGGAGGCAGACAATTCAAGTTATAGCCCGACAGTGCAGGTGGAGAGTCGGACCATGTTTCTTGCAGTGTAATGATGTTGAATCTTGGCAGATAGATGTTTAATTCAGAGTCCATAAGCTTGTCTCCTAGGCCATTGATGTTCCAGGAGCACAGGTTGAAGATGTTGAGCGTGTTCCCGGTTTTGGCTTTGCTTTGTCATCACGTTCTCCTTGACGTACTTTGTTTTTTTTTCTCTGAGCTAAATCGCGGCACAGGTTTAGCTCGTAGCTGGTCCGGCAACCTGTGCATTCCAAATGTTTTTATGCAAGAAAGTGGTACGAACTCTGACAATAAATATAACAACACACTCCTATACTTCAAGAACAAAGTTCAAGATCTCTTTTCACGCTTTCAAACCCTTTAGCAGCAACCGCCATATATTTTTCCACTCAACCCCAAAATATACATGAAGCGGGAGTGAATTCAATACTGAGATGTACATTAAATAACAGAGTTTTCAATTTCCATTTTAACTCCACTTGACCGTTAAAATATATATATATATATATATATATAAACTCAAAATCAATGAAGTTATGCGACTGGAATCAATAAGATTCCACTCTGCTGCAACAAGATTATTTTCACTCTCTAAGAAGCTCTTTCCACAGGAGCAAAGGTGCTTAGAACACATTGTCCCTTACCGAGAAAAAACTGCAAACTTTGTTATTTAGTATACATCAGAGTGAGCTTTTAAATCTTTCCCACTCCCCGGGGGCGTGGCCTGAGGCGTCAAGATGGCGGTCGCACTCTAAGAGTGCTCCGGACCCCCTCCGTCACCCGCCTTTCACCCGTCGTCGACAGCGGCTACAATCTTCCCCTACCTGCCCGCAGAGCTTCCCTGAACTCTCCGCTCTGCCCCGATCCCTTCTGACGGCGGATCGGAGCTCTGGTTCCCGGGAAACGCCTCCCCTTCTTCTGCGGCCTTGAGATGGCGGACCCGCTGGCGCTCCGGCCCGGGGCCTGATATCCTCCCCGGCCGGCCCGGCTGCATCGAGGCGGCGGCGGTGCCTGGGGCCCATCTGCACGCCCCGGGGTCAGAAGTTGTGTGGTGGAGGGCCCTTGAGGTCGGAGTCCTTCCCGGCCGCACCAGCACCGGAATCCGCGTGGGGTGAGGCGGACCGGACCGGGACCTCGGCTGGACTCCTGTGTGGACTGGCTGCACCGGGGATTGGTCCGGATTGCGTCCCCGCCCCTGACACCTGATCTCGGCCGCCATTGCCGGGCGGCGGCGTTGGGACCGGGACCCTCCTCCGGCCCGTCCATGTGTCTCCCCCCGGCCTGGGGCCCAGCTGCCTTCTCGGGTGAGCCGGTGGGGGGGACGCCCTGGATCCTTCCATCGGGCCAGCGCTGAACCCTGGTGGCCCTGGAGGGGGGCGCTGCCTCTGGCTTTCCGGGTGTCGCCCGGGAGCGGTGGGCCTCTGGGGGGCCTTCCCCTGATGCGGGCGCCTGCTGCCCTCTACCGACATGGGTGCTGCGGCCTCGCTGCTGACGCCGAGGAGGACCTTGGGGCCATCACTGCATCGGTGAGTGGGGTCTGGGGTTGGGGATCGGCCATCTTATCGGGTGGCGGTGCGGAGGGGTAGCCCTAGTACCCCCGCCCCCCCCTTCCCCCACCGCTCTTTAAGCCCCCCCTTCCTTGTAGTTCTGGGCCTGCTCCTTCAACACCCCATCGCTGTTACCTGTTGCCTTGGAGGGGGGCGCTGCGGCTGGAACACCTGGTGTCGCATGAGGAGTTGTGTGCCCCCAACAGCGTGATCTCTGGTGGGGCCTCCCCCTGGTGTAGAAACTGGGGCGCCCCTGGACTATTACCCACCCATTCTTGCAACTTTACAGGAGTACGCCAGCTTCACTGCTGGTGCCGGGGCGGTTGGCCCTGAGGCGGGCGAGACTCTCTTGTGGCCCCCACTATCGGTGCACCGGAGGCCCGGGGAGGGTGTTGGGGATCGGCCATCAGGTCGGATGGCGGCGCAGAGGGGTATCACCGTTGCCTCCGCCCCCCCTTTCCCCTGGCTGTTCTAATCTCCCTCCTCTGCCCACCACGCTCCACGTCGAGGGATTCTTGTCTGGAATTGCCGGCCTGGGGACGACCGGTCCGGTGGCAGAGTCCACCACAGAGTTTGGATCCTTAGTAGCCCCGTCTGACCCCAACTACGCTCCTGCAGGACAAGGGGTCCGTGCTGTCGCCCTGTCGCTGTCGTCTGGCCTGGCCTAACCTCCTTCTGCTGGAGCGCTCCTTGCGGATCCGCCGGTGACCCCGAGGCTCTTCACAACGGACCTGCAGGGGTGGACCTGAGCGCCCGGGTCTGAGTATCGACGATCTGGGTGCCCGGGGGCCCCCCTCGCCTTCCTCTTTGGGACTGCGGTCCATCCCCTGCCCAGGCGGTAGCCGGACCCCTTCCTTAGTGGCGATGGGCAGGACCCGCACCTTGCAGAACCCTGCCCCTCCAACCCAGACCAAAATGGACCAATTCACCACGTCGGACCGTGGTCCTGTGGGGGGGCGCCTGAGGCTCCGGTCCCCACTGGGGGCGACCTCTCCACCATCCTTCAGGCGATCGGCGCATCGCAGGCCTCCGTGGAAAACAAGATTGGCGAGGTGAGGTTGGACATGGCCCTTATTCGCCAGGACCCACGCAACGCCACGGCGTGAATTGCGGAAGCGGAATCCAGAATCTCCACGACCGAAGACGACATTGGCTAACTTAAGACCCAAGTGGCTCGCCTCCAGTCCCAGACCTCGGAGCTCCACCGGCGAGCCGAGGACGCCGAAAATAGGTCAAGGAGAAACAATCTACGCCTTGTGGGATTTTCCGAGGGGATTGAGCAGGGTCAGGCGGATACGTTCGTGGAGAATTGGGTGTGTTCTTGGATGCCCTAAGAGTCCCTCTCACCCTGGTTCGCCATCGAGCGTGCGCACCGCTCCCTGGCCCCCAGGCTCCCGCCCGACCCATTATCCTGAGGGTCCTCAATTTCCGGGACAGAGATGCCATTCTCAGGGAAGCTAGGGCACAGGGTCCACTGATGTTCCAAAATAATAAGATCATGGTCTTCCCGTACTACACCAGGGAGGTGCAGGCCCAGCATCGGACATACGACGAAGTTAAACAAAAGCTTCGCAACCTGGGTCTTCGCTACGGTCTCCTATTTCCGGCCCGGCTCAGAGTTGTTTTTCAAGATAAGACATTCTTCTTTGACAGCCCTCAGGCGGCATGGTCCTGGCTCACGGAGGAGCGGCCCCTCCTGGGTCGGCCGGTGCCCTCTCTCACCCGCGGTGACCTCCCGCAGCCCTGCCCGGCCCAGCCGAAATCCCAAAGACGCCGGACCAGGTCCCGCAAGAAGGGCGACCGCCGGGGGGTGGCATCCCGCTCACCTGGTGCGCCGTCTCAGCGCCCTCCTTCTCGAGCGTCATCACAGAGGTCCGCCACTCCCAGTCCAACTAACTCCCTGATCGACTTGAGCCGGATCACAGACCCATCCGCGACCTTGCGTCCTGCCATATCCGAATCCGACCTGTCTCGGAGCCCTGCGCTTCGTGGAACCGGAGAAGACGAGGGAACTTGAACTCTGGCCTACAGCAGGGGTTCCCTAATTTGTTTTCCGAATAGCTCCTGTACCCAAGAGTGTTAATTCTTCTTTATATTGGGGGTGATTCATCTTCAATGCATTCATGTTCTGCGGAATGTTTTATATTTCAGCTCCTGGACTTAATTGTATCCCCTTGATGCATAATCGTTCTAAAAGTATTTGCAGCTGTTGACAAGTTTTTATCCGGATCTAAGGAGGGGGTCCATTTCCGCCATGCCCATGTTTTGCTAAACGTTTTAGCTTAGCACCTAGACTTATTGTGGGTTGTTGTTTTAAGTTGTTTTCCTTATTAGGGCGACAGATGCTTCATCTTCAGAAGTGTAGGGTGGGGGGTGTTGGGGGGCATGGGAGGGTGGGTAGACCGTTGTCTCCCCATTGTTTATTGTTTTCAGCCGCCTACGGGCCGCCGTTCTTTGTTTTTCTTGGCAGCTATCGATGCATGTACGACACTGACAGCGACACAAGACTTATCACACTGCACAACTTCCACCCAGAGACCCCGGCCGCAAAACGCTGCCTCCCTTGGGACCCGGGTCCACTGGCGCCTGCGCCCCTTCTTCCACACACTTTTTTCCACTTGGATGGCGTCGACCCTAAATAGACCCCTCCATATCCTGTCATGGAACGTCAACGGCCTACTAGATCACATAAAACGCACTGCCGTCCTTCGTAGCGCCCAGCGACACATGCCCGATATCTTATTTATACAGGAAACACACCTTCTGGGTACACAATGCAACTTCCTTGCCCGGTATGGGTTCGACAGGGTCTGGCACTCTGGCTATACACATCGAGGAGAGGAGGAGCACAGACATAGGTGTAACAGCGGAGACTGCATCGTGGATCACGCTGGACCAATTGCGGTCTTCCGCCCTCACCCTCCTATGGGGCACTGATTCCCAAGTTTAGGGTGCTAAATATAAAGGCCATTTCTCAGTGGGTTGTGATCACGTCACCCCCACACAGTGGATGTCCTCTCACCATAATTGTGGTAAGAGCGGAGCCCTCCAGATTACTATTTAGGTCCTGATGAATGCCGCGGACCCTATTGGGCCTCTTGGCAGAAACATGTTGACCATATTGACCATATTGATGTCGGTTAAGGGATAATAAAATCCCCAGTTTACCGATCACTTTATATTTTTAATACCATGCAGATGCCGGTAGATAATAAATTAATTTGACATCTGGAATGGGTTTTAAATTCACTTTTCTTTATAAGGGCCCCCACTTAGTTTAGAAGTGCATCCCTGTCGTCAGGTGTATGCCCGCCCTCTATCAAACCAAGTTTTTAGAGGGCGAGGACTGGTCTATGATGAAGCATGACACCAGGTGGTGTGTGAGACCAGTCCTTCACTTTTTGTGAGACACCTTCACTCACCTATTTAGATACATTGCACGTAGACTAGTATACTGGGAGTAGCTCTTTTGTGGTTATATATCCCGGGGGGTTGCGATACTGCTTTGGAAGGGGCTTCCTTTTACCCTGGCGCAAGCCGAGACAGACGAGCAGGGTCGTTTTGTGGCCCTGACGGGTAAAGTTGAAGGACACCCGTTCAACCTCCTGTGTGTCTACATCCCCCCCGCCGCCTCGGCCTCTGCTCTCCGCCGTCTTACACTTGTAATCTCCTCCTTCCCACAGGGACTGACGGTCATTGGAGGTGATTTTAACGCCGTTTTGCAGCCCTCCCGCGACACGTCAGGCGTTCCCTCAGCATCTCGTCTTGCCTCTGCTAGGCGCTTGTCTGACTGGTCCTCTGCCTTGGGTCTCTGCGATGCTTGGAGGGTGTGGAACCCCGACGAGAACAATATACCCACACCTCGGCGGCTCACCATACCCACTCTCGTATCGACCTGCTCCTGCTTCCAGCCCCAGATTGTCAATTGTTGTCCGGGGCAACTATTCTGCCCGGCGGCATCTCAGATCACTCCCCGGTCTCCCTCCGTCTCGGGAACTCCCCCAATGGTACTCGTACGGCGTGGCGAATGAACGCCTGGTTCCTGCAGGACGGCGAATTCGTTGAAGCCCTCACGCGGGAACTGGGGCACTATTTCTCGACCAACACAGGTTCGGTCTCCTCGCCGGGAACATTATGGGAGGCTGGCAAGGCCACTATACGGGGGGCGGCTAGAGGCTTGGTCCACGCGAAACGCGCGGAACAGACCGCCCGACTTGTGCAGCTGGAGGCCCAAGCAGCACAAATGGAGGGGGCCCAGGCTTACACTGACAGCGATGACTCCGCTCGACGACTTACACTGATCCGCGAAGAGATCAGTCGGATCTCACTGGAGTCAGCTAAAATGTTATGGCGATCCTCCGTAGCGCGCGTATACGGTTGGGGCGATAAGAATGGCAAATTACTCCACAATTTAGTGACCTATCCCAAAGCCAACCGCATTATTCCCGAGATCTGTGATGAGATCGGCGGCCATCATGTCACCTCTCGAGCTATCGCCCAAACCTTCGCAGGCTACTATGCTGCTCTTTATGCGGACCGACCGCCCGGATCCTCTCTGGCCGACTTGTTGTCCGGGACCGGGACTAAGCTGCCCTGCCTCCCCCAGAGGGTCTCTGAGACTCTGGATCTTCCGCTCACCCCGGAGGAGATACATGGGGCCATTTCCCTTTTACACTCCGGCAAGACGCCAGGGCCTGACGGTTACCCCCAAGAATACTACGCAACTTTCCGTGACACTCTGGTCCCACATTTAGTGGACTTGTTTAAAACGGTAGTTGACATGGGGTCCTTCCCTCCGGAGACGGATGTGGCCACTATTGTGGTCATCCCAAAGACACAGCCACCCTCCCTCGCGTGCGCGGATTATCGCCCCATCTCCCTCATAAATACCGAGGTAAAAATCTTCGCCACTGCAATGGCCCAAAGACTCCGCCCCCACTTGCAGGACCTGGTCCACCCAGATCAATGCGGCTTTATGCCTGCCCGGGGTACACGACACTGCATTCGCCGCCTTCACCTCGCCCTGGCACATCGTCACCACCTCACCCCGTACCTGGCCCTGCTTTTCATCGACTTTGAAAAAGCATTCGATACGGTAGATTGGAGCTATCTGGGGGATGTGTTGGAGGTGATGGGCTTCGGGCCCCAGTTCCGGCGCCTTATCCGGGTCCTGTACTCCAGTCCTAAGGCCAGGGTCCTCATCAATGGCGTGCTTTCGGAGACGTTTCCCATTCAAGGGGCACCCGCCAGGGCTGCCGCTCTCGCCGCTCTTATTTGCGTTAGCAATGGAGCCACTGGCCTCCCTCATCCGGCAGGACCCCACATCCGTGGGTGGGCGTGGGACCCGAGCCAGATCGATAAGATCGCCCTATACGCCGGCGACGTCCTCCTTTTCCTGGCAGACCCCGAGAACTCAGGCCCAAGATGCTTGGACGCCCTCTCTGCCTTCGAACGGGTCTCTGGCCTCCGACTCAACCCGGCAAAATCTACACTGGTTCCCTTACACCCGTCCCGAGATTGTTTCGACTGGCAAACGACCATTCCCCTGCGCAGGCAGTCGTTCAAGTACTTGGGGATGTGGATCGCTCTCCTTCCAGAGCTCGAATGGGCACTGAACATTACACCCCTGGTTACCAAGACCAAAGCGGACCTCAAGAAATGGCAATCTCTCCCTCTCAGCCCCCTTGGCAGAAGTGCCCTTTTTAAAATGATGGTCCTCCCCCGCTTTTTATACATTTTACAAAACATTACCCTCCATCTCCCAGGGAGCTGGTTTCGGGAATTAGACAGTGCCCTTGGCCGGTTTTTGTGGGGGGGCGGACGGCCGCGAATGTCCTTGGCACACTGCTGCATACCTCCCTATGACAAGGGCATGGGGGTAACCAATCTCCATCTCTATTATCTGGCCACGAGGCTCATCGTGATCCATGACTGGTTCGCAGGCGGCTGGTCCGACCCGGCATACCAGGTGGAACTCCGGTCATTGGAATTCTCACGGCTCCAGGCTTACTTGTATGGGGCCCCCATACCACAAGCCCTCCCCCCCGTCACCCGAACGGTGCTCATGGCCTGGCGTGCAGCCTTGCGTCACACGAAATGGGACCGGAGACTCACCGGACAGACGCCCTTGTGGAGTGGCGCCTGGCTGAAGGAAGTCTCGGAGAGACAAGGTTTCTGTCAGTGGGACCGCATCGGGATCTCACTACTGGGAGACGTCTGGGTAGGGGACCACATTAGATCGTTTGCAGACCTGCAGCAAAGCTACTCACTCCACTCTTCCCAATTTTACAAATACTTACAACTAAGGCATGCCCTCCGCGTACACATTCCGTCCCCCACCTCCTTCCCGGAATTTAGTACCCTTGAGGCCCAGGTGATGATGGGGAACCTGGGCAGCGGAGGGGTATCGCGGATTTACCGCTCCCTAGTGAACAATGGCCCTGCATCCCTAGACTTGCTCCGTGCCCGCTGGGAGGGGTGGTTGGGACCCCTAGAGGAGGCGGACTGGAGAGACGCCCTTATGGCTCCCAGGATCTTGACGACCTCCTCCAAGCTGCGTCTAGTCCAACTCTATTACCTCCATACGGCCTACCTCACTCCAGCGCGTCTTTACACTTCCCGTATGCGGCCCTCCCCGTCCTGCACACGCTGCAGTCACGCCCCTGCGGACTTCTACCACATGATTTGGCAATGTCCCGTCCTTGTGCCATTTTGGGCGGGGGTGGAACTAGAACTTAAGCAGACTCTGGGGTGGGAAGTCCCTCACGACCCATTGCGCTTGGTCCTGGGCATGTTTGACGGTCTCGATGGCTCCCGGACCGATAAGCGCTTCCTAGGAACAGCATTGGCAGTGGCAAAGCGCGATATAGCGGCAGTCTGGTCCCAGGCCAAACCACCAACTATGCGGAAATGGAGACGGGGAGTGGATTGGTGTGGAACTCAGGAGGAGGCCCTCTTCGAGGCCCGGGGTGCCCGAGCTTTTGGCAGAATATGGGGCAAGTGGTTCAACCTATGGCCCTAGGGGCGCGTGGGCTTTGTACAGGAATGTTCATAGGCAAGTGTGGTCTTTGTACTCATTCTAAAAGTGCTTTACAAGTCTCTGTCGTCTTTATTTCAATGGTGTCTACCCAAACGATGTGTTTGATTTTACTTCCTATATATTTTGTGATTTGTTCTTTAAATGCTAATAAACTTGATTATCAAAAAAATCTTTCCCACTCCCCACCTATCAGATGAAAAACATAACATTCCCTTTTAACCTAGATTTCCTCCCACTAAGCCCACCTTCCATATTTTGTAACTGACTGTCTTAAACATGCAGTATATCCTGGTTCTTTCTTGCTGTTCCTACATTTTATTCCTACATTTTAATGTATGTTGGAGACCCTGGTTTCTTTGTTAATTGTAAAGTACAATGACATACTTCAGGGTAAGCGCTTCGCCATGTAAGAATCATAAGTAAATAAATGTTGAATGAGTTTCTCTTGTTATGTTATGTAGATTTGTATGGCGCTGCTTATCACCCGTGAGGGTGGTGCTCCTAGTTGAACAGCTAGGTCTTCAGTTCCTTGCAGAAATTGAGAAGTGGATTGGCAGTCCTGATGTGTTGAGGAAATTTATTCCAGTTTTTTGCGGTGATGAAGGAGAAAGCTCTTCCTCCTGTCTTGCTTCTACAGATGCGGGGGATTCGAGCGAGGGAGCGAGAGAGAGAGAGAGAGGTAGCGTATAGCTCTCTTAAGGGTTGGTGGAATTGGAGGTGGTCATTGAGGTACGCTGGTCCTGTGCTGTGGAGGGCTTTGTAGGCGTGGATGAGCAGCTTGAATTTGCAGCGTTTCGGGATAGGTAGCCAATGCAGTTCAACGAGGCATGGAGTGATGGGAGCGCTTCTGGTGACCTCCAGGGTGACTTTGGCACAGGTGTTTTCAATGGTCTGCAGTCTTTGCATGAGTTGATCAATCAATCAATCAAACCAGACTTGTAAAGTGCGGCTAATCACCCTTGAGAGTATCCAGGCTCAGAGTCCTGCTGCAGAGGTAGGGCTCAGTTGAACAGCCAGTTTTTGAGTCCTTTCCTGAATTCCAGCAGAGAGGATAAAGTCCGAAGGGGTAGATCGTTCCAGAACTTAGCTGCGAGGTAGGCGAAGGAGCGTCTTCCGCTGTTGCTTGGACGGATGCGAGGTGTGTGGGCGAGGGAAAGGGAGGCAGAGCACAGATGTCTTGCGGGTTGGTGGAAGTTCAGGCGGTGGTTGATGTATGCTGGTCCTTGGTTGTGCAGGGCTTTGTAGGTGTGGATCAGCATCTTGAAGTGACATCTCTTCTGAATGGGGAGCCAGTGGAGCCTCCTGAGGTGGGGGTGATGTGGGTCTGCTTGTGGAGGTCGAGGATGAGTCTGGCCGCTGAATTCTGTATTGTGTGTAAACTGTTCAGGAGGTGCGAGGTGATTCCTGCGTGGAGTGCGTTGCCGTATTCTAGCCGACTGGTGACTAGGGCTTGAGTGACGAATCGTCTGGTGCCGACGGGTGGCCATTTCAAGATCATGCGGCGCATGCGAAGTGTGAGGAAGCAGGCGGAGGGGACTGTGTTGATCTAGTTTTTCATGATTGGCTTGGTGTCCATGATGATGCTGAGGGGGCAGGTGTGGTCTGTCAAAGTGGGTGAAGGTCCTTGTTTGGAAGGCCACCAGGAGTTGTTCCACAGGGAGGTGTTGTACCCGAAGATCAGAACTTCTGTTGTCAGTGTTGAGTTTCAGGCAGTTGTCTTTCATCCAGTCGGCTACATTTGTCATGCACCTGTGGAAGTTGGCCCTAGTGGTGGAGGGGTCTTCTGATAGGGAGAGAATGAGCTGGGTGTCGTCGGCGTAGGATTTGATGTTTAGTCTATGGGTTCTGGCGATGCTGGCCAGGGGGGTTGTATTAGATGTTGAACAGAGAGTGGCTGAGGGATGAGCCTTGAGGGACACAGCAGATGATGTTCCTACATTTGTAGGTGAAGGGAGGAAGGAAGATTCTCTGGTTTCTTCCGGTGAGGAAGGAGGCGATCCATTTGAGGGCATTTTCTTGAATTCCAATGTGGTGAAGCCTCTTGATAAGGGTGTGGTGCGATATGGTGTTTTGTGACAATAATGACTTGCAATGGTCTTGTTCAGGGTATCAACCTCAATCCCTGTCTTGGGGTCTGTGGGTCTACCTCTTCCTTGACCCGCGTGAATCGATGCATTCTGGGTTCCTCCATGATTATTCCCCTGCTTCCGACCCAAAGTTCCTCCACTTGTCTGCACTTGGTCTACCCTATCTGCATTCCTCATCTGGACTAGCATCAGTTTGTCTTTTAATTTCTTATGCTTAGAATCCACCTCATCACTACAATATCTAGCATATCGCTGAATCTCATCCACTTACTTGTTCTGCCAATAAATCAAATCCTGCTGGATTGATAAAGCTAATCTCCGGCCTCAGTCCGAGGACAAATTTGGAAACAAACTGTCCCATGTCTTTAGAATCTAGAGTATCCAACCCACTGTACTGCTTGAAGGCTTGCAAGAGCCTTTCGTAGTAAGCATGCGCGATTTCCTTGGGCTCTTGAGTGGTTCGATCTATCTTAACCCAATCGATATCTTGTGGTGAGATCTTAGATTGCAACCACGTGATTACTTGCTCAAACATTTCCGTAACCAAAGGTGACAGACCATGTGTTATGGGGTCTCGATCTGGTTCAGCAATCGGCCAATCACTGCAATCTTGCAATCAGACCACAAATCACTAGGTACCACAATGTCAAATAGTGTGTTCAAATCAATCCACAACACCTTAGAACTCTTCACAAAACGATCAACATGTTTGTACCATTCGGCAGGCTTCTCCCTCAGCCGAGGAAAGTCATTTGTAAATGCTGCCAAAATTACCCCTGCTCCAAGGCACATGCACATATCCACCACTCTGTACCTCACGCAATTGATAGGCCTCTAGTCCTGCTGTCCCCCCTCCCGAAGGCGGTGTATCTCCTATCCCCTTCTTGACATTCTTTTTCTTCTACCATCTTTCCTCTCATTTATCAAGCATGCTCCATGCACGTATCCCTACAATCAGTTCTCGAATGTGTGTTTTCAACCCTATAACTCTTTTCTCCTCCAATTCCTGATCACTGTAATTCAGTCTGTGACTCCCCTGTAACATTTTGGTTTTGAATAAATCCACATTGTACCTTTGTGTCGATTCCATCAATTTCTCATGGGCTCGCCTCGCCTTGCGAGTAACATCCTTTGCCACAAACAGCTCATCTTGCTCATAAAGTTCTATCCTTTCCAATGGCAGACTTCCACTGATTATTTCTTCTACTTTCTGCCTTCAACCTCACTACCTCCAACACCTTAGCCTTTAGTGCAGCCTTACTTGTTCCCTGACTTGACACACTACTCTGTCCTTCCTTTTCGCTGCTCTGATTCCTGTGGCTATTCCCTGCCGTTGTATTAAACGAGATATGCCGAAATTCTTTGATCGGCTCCTACTTCTGACATGCTTCCCGCTGGCCCTCTAACTGGAGCATCCCACATCCTCATGTCTGAGTGACTTTTACATTGGTCGTTTTGCACTAGTCGCAATACGCACTCTGGAAGGGTCTGCAGTTGCAAGCAATGGGGTACTACCTTCGACTAGCACCAAATAAGGTCCACTTCCAGTTGCTGTGTCTCTTCCTCCCGTTCCTGCCTGTGGCTGACTACTGCTTTCCCCTTGACTTGGATCATACACCGACACAATAGGTCCAATAGTGACCGGCACTGTAAGGGCTTCCGGTAACCGCGTAGCAGTGTTAATTCCGCTCATCTCCGTGTTTCCTGCTGATCTCCCCACTCAGTTGAAATTTTTCCCACTACTCTCGCACTAGGGCTCGTCTGAGGTTCTCCTTGCCCATTGCATTTGCCATTTCTCGCCTTCCCTCATCTGAATCTGGATTGTATGGTTGGGGACACTCTACTAACAATCTGTCTAACAGACTGTCGTCGGAGTCGCTATCATCTTCTTCCTTTCTGTTCCAAGCATCTCCTGTTTTCACCAACAGTGGAAATAGCCTCTCTCCCTCGATGGTGTCTACCCTCCACTTCTTCAACTGTGTCTCCCATTGCGCATCCTGATATGCCTTCATCGCTCTCTTCATCCTTCCCTGTTTTCTTTCCGTGCTCTTCGCCTATGCTGCTCTCATCCACGCATCTAGTGCCTCAAGGTGTGTTGGTCTAGGTGGAGGTCGCAATGAAGCCATCACTCCCCTTAACTGATACAGTACCTCTAATCTAAATGAGCCGTAGCGTGGAAAAGCCAAATCTCCCTCCTTTTCAGTAATCTTATGCCAATTTTGAAGCCAAACTATAGTATGGAGTCCTACATTCGTTGCCATGTAATGTGCTGGCATATCCTCGGGTGGTGCCTCTTCACCCACTCGAGTTACCACCCCTTTATCTCCTCTGCAAAGATCTCGTTATACTTTAAAGCATCGCATTATTGAATCAAAACTTTTTCTCACAAGAGTTATCGTTTCAACTTCCTGATGACAACCCACCAATCCCTGCGCGGCGTTACACCAACCGACCTATCGCGGCGCGGCTCACTCCGACTTCACTCTTCCTCCTCACAGCGATTCACTCACCTTTACAACCTTTCTTTACGCATTCACACTCAATCATAGAAACAGTAACTGTCTGTCCACGAAATGACCGGACAGTCACATAAACCAAACAAGTAACTGCCTGTCCACGAAACGACCGGACAGCTACATAAATAGGATCGATAGAATTCAATCACTCAAGAATATTCACATACCGTGACCCACGGCCTGCGTTGGCCACTTGAGTCTATACAGTCCACCTTCGTGCACAAGGCTTTCCAGACGACTCTGACAGATCTACTCACACAAAGATTCTCAAGTGGGTTGTCGATAGCGCTTCACGTCTTCCCACAATCACTGGTCATACAATTACATCAAATCGGTGTCTTCTACACCACAAATCTACCCCAGGATCTTAGGCTACTCATCGAGCCTGACATCAACTCAAATCAGATCCCTCCGTACCTGCTGCTCCGCATGTGTTACATCCTCTAACACGGGAGGCATTCGGCTCGCTTTTCATCATTTGTGGACCCCCTTCGCTGAGCTCGAAAGTTACTAGACTACGGACACTATCAAGTGACTATTTGTTGAACTGGGGGGAAAAAAGAGAGAGAATCAATACATACGTTTCCACGGAATTACCCTCAAAGCGGACTTTTATCTACTCACATGAACTCACAGTGAAGCATCACTTGGATATAAGACGGCAACGTTTATTCATCCCCTCTGGTAATTTGGTCCGGCCTGGACCGTCTTACCAATAGACAGTACCTGTATCTGAGGTGGCTTTTTCCTGAAGAAGGCATGTTCATGCCGAAACGCGCGTAGAAACCACCCGGGAGCTGTAGTCGCCTCATGACACAGATACACATTTCAGTATCAAAAGCCTACATATAAGGCTCGTCGATATAAAGCATGTGTATAACCATTGTGTAAAAAAAGATGAAATATACCAGAAAATTTTGATTGATGATTCTTTAAGTGTTGATTACACCTGCACATGTATATATTATGACTGTCAAGTATGAATGAAGAAATGGATGTGGTATGTATGTGGTCTGCTTCAGTTTTAATGTTGGAATATGAAATACATCAGTATCAATAAATAATTATTTTTGTACCTTTCGCAATTATATTTGCTTTTGTTTCTCCTGACATTTCGTTTGTTTTGATTGTTTGAAGTTGCCCTAGAAATTTACATATTGTATCTACTCAAATCATAGTCATGGACCGCACGTGTTCGGCCCGAAACCACATTCACTCGACTCTCATCCTAACTCCGCCAGACATCACACAATCAAATTATCACTGCAATCTAACACACCACATCCCTATTCATACTCACTCCACTGTTCACCGCTGTGCCCGCTGCACCATCACTCTCCGTCGGTCTCCGCCAATCTCCGTCGTCCTCCGCTCTCAATCCTTTGGACTCTCATTCTCTGGGCTCAAGGGCTAACTTTTTCCTAAGCTTTTTTGGGATTCTCCCCTCACTTCAAGAAAAAACCATCCGACAGTGCTACCAACTGATAGGGCCAGATTTACTCGGGAACCCCTGGTCAATGGACCGTTGGTTCCTGCTTAGAAGTGTAGAGGGGAGAAATATCTTAGCAATTAGATTTCACAGTTCAAATAAACCATGACTCCGAAGAATCACAGACTCCAGGTTCTAAGTTTAGTTAATTTATTACAAAGCCAAAAATAACTGCACATACAGACACCTCAAGATGAGGGAGTAGAAATACATTGGAACTAATACAAAGCAAAACCTACGTGCAAATGTTAGTCTATAAAACATACAAAGGGTTACTAATTCAAGAATCAAGACGCAGAATATCACTGCGCCGATGTCAAGAGTTTTCTTCATTGGTAGCTCGTAAGTAAAAGCATTAGTCTGTCCCCTATACTACCGCTACGTGACATCCCTACTTAGCATTGTTCCCCAGGCAAGATCGAGGAAAGGTGTCAGCGCGTGAAGACTTCCTAAGAAGTATACTCATGTTAAATGGTTAAAGTAGCATAAAGCTACAGAGCTCGTTCTAAGATGCTCCTTGCCCTCTTTCGATCAGGTCTCATCCTCTCCTCTCCTAACTAACTTCCCCCAGAGCACTGTCCCTAATTCCAACACCAAAATCTCAAGACACACCCCGAGTTACATCAGGTGATCACGCCATCCAGCTGGACACCTCCTCATAGGTAACTTTCCACTCCGATCTTTCCAGGCGCAGGCTCGATGACTTTGTTTCCCAGGCCTTTTCCAGTTGAGAAAGAAGGCAGTTCCACATTATCAGTACCTTTCGTTCAAATGTATCCTCCCCTCCCTAAGCCTAACTCCTAAAACAAAAACGTTATTCTAACTAACAAAGCCGCGTTTCTCCACCTGCAACAGAACCGTGAGAAAGGAAAAATTCTACTTGCACATGAACACTGCCAACATTTCAGAGGCCTACAGAAAATCGGCTAACATGAGAATCAATGTGGGCTTCGTTTAACACAATTATGCACGACTATTATTACTGTGCACGTTTAGATCAGTACATTACATGTCAAAAGATCAGATTCTCATTCGTCACTATTAAATGAACATTAATCTTTTTCCATCTATTGCACGGTTACAATGTTAATTTCTCCACGTTATGCAAAATTACTCTACTCCTTACTTTAAACGTTATTACATTGCACATTCTAATCACCACATGTTAATACGACAATGGAATATATGCAGGTGCAACCTACTGATGATTATAATGCACCCCTACAATTTTAGAGCACCATCGCTCTCTATCAAGCTCATACATGAAAAAGACCAGCAACCATGTGTTTTATTATTAATATGCCTTTATAAGATATAGGAGAGCTGCCAACATTCACTAAGCATTGTGTGGATTGTCATGCAAGACGAGTACAGAAAGTAGTAGGGCAGAAAATATTACAGCATCAGTTGTAACGGTGTTACTCTTAGTCCTGGCTCTTTTCCATTTTCAGTGTGGGGGGGATCTCTGTCACCAAATTTCAGGAGCGGAAAGTACTCTGTCTTTTTTGGAAGGTCTTTTTTGGAGAACCTTGCAAAGCCCACCCTTTTTCCAAACAATACATCTGAAGGTGAATAACAGCAATCACTGTCTTTCTGATTGGCTGCTCCCAGGGTGTGTAACAACCCACTCGACCAGAGGCACAGTAGTAACATAGTTCTATATGCTGAGGCTTGTAGACATTTGCAGAGCAGAAACCTAGAACAACTGCCACACCTTTATAAAATGCTATTGCCTACAGGCAGATATTTCAAGAGAGGCAATGGTGGTGCAGGCAGTTGTTTATAATCTCCTTTAATGTGGTCAGCCCCTTCCTGTTCCCACTTGCCTCTGAATTATTGTGATAATGTACTTCTTGCTACTCTGATTCGGGCATGTGAATCTACAAAAGATCCAGTGCCAGCGAAGAAACATTTTACTTATTCTATTTCCTTTCACAACTATGTTTTTAAAGGCTAAAATGTGGTGGCCCCAGGGAGTATAGTTTACTTTCCCATCATTGTGTGCAGTTTCAGTCTTTTTCAGTGATGTGATTTAGATTTTCATGCTTTTCAGTCTTCCTAATGTTATTGTGGCTGTTTAAAAGCGACCCCTGACCTTGACTGGTAGGTCGCTCCCCCACCACACAGCTCCGTCTGTGTGCCCTGCTGCTGCCCCTGATTGTGCTCGTTTTTTCCTTTCTGTGCCCCCTTGCTGCCCCTGATTGTGATCGTTTTTCCTTTCTGTGCCCCCTTGCTGCCCCTGATTGTGATCGTTTTTCCTTTCTGTGCCCCCTTGCTGCCCCTGATTGTGATCGTTTTTTCCTTTCTGTGCCCCCTTGCTGCCCCTGATTGTGATCGTTTTTCCTTTCTGTGCCCCCTTGCTGCCCCTGATTGTGATCGTTTTCCTTTCTGTGCCCCCTTGCTGCCCCTGATTGTGATCGCTTTTTCCTTTCTGTGCCCCCTTGCTTCCCCTGATTGTGATCGTTTTTCCTTTCTGTGCCTGTTTCCCGCCGCTGCGCCTGCGGCCCCGCCCCCTCACTGCCCATTCGCTGCCCCATTCCCTGCTCCTCCCTCCCACCTCCCCATTTATGGCGGCCGCTGTGTGGTGAAGAGCGACCCCTGACCTTGACTGGTAGGTCGCTCCCCACCACACAGCTCCGTCTGTGTGCCCTGCTGCTGCCCCTGATTGTGCTCGTTTTTTCCTTTCTGTGCCCCCTTGCTGCCCCTGATTGTGATCGTTTTTCCTTTCTGTGCCCCCTTGCTGCCCCTGATTGTGATCGTTTTTCCTTTCTGTGCCTGTTTCCCGCCGCTGCGCCTGCGGCCCCGCCCCCTCACTGCCCATTCGCTGCCCCATTCCCTGCTCCTCCCTCCCACCTCCCCATTTATGGCAGCCGCTGGCGCGCCGAAGGCGCGCCTAAGGCAAGCCCGTCTGCGCCCGTCCGCGCCGTGGCCGCGCCCAGCGCCAGACCCCCTGGTTCGGGCATCCCCCGCGCCCGCCACATCAACAGACGCCGATACGACGCCAGCACCCTCCACGCACTCAACCCCGGAAAAGATCACGCCTGCTACCAGGCCACCCCGAAGCGCACCCAAGGGCCCTTCACCTGCCGGAACTGCAGCTTCGCCAGCACCCGCCCCGCCAAACCACCGCCCAGGAAAGAACCCAACTACCTCAGATGCATCCTCCTCAACACCCGCTCCGCCCGCAAACACGCCATCGAACTCTGGGACCTTCTCGACTCGACCTCCCCAGACGTCGCATTCCTGACGGAGACCTGGCTGAATCCCGCTTCAGCCCCCGACATCGCCATTGCCATCCCGGACGGATACAAGATCACCCGCAGGGACCGCACCAACGGAGTCGGAGGAGGCATCGCCATCGTCCACAGGAACACCCTCAGAGTCTCAACCAACACCGACGACACCCTCAGCACCGCCGAACACATGCACTTCCAGATCCACACCGATCCCAACACCACCCTCAGAGGAACCCTCATCTACAGACCCCCGGACCCCGACCACAGTTCAGCGATTCCATCGCTGACTTCGTCAGCACACACGCCATCGCCTCCACGGACTACATCCTCCTCGGGGACCTGAACTTCCACCTCGAGAACAACAAGGACACCAACTCCACCACCCTGATCGACAACCTCGCCACCCTCGGACTCAGACAGCTCGTGACTACACCCACCCACGCCGCCGGCCACACGCTAGACTCCATCTTTTCCGCAAGCCCACACGTCTCCTTCAACCACACCTCCGAACCCCACTGGACTGACCACCACTGCATCCACTTCACCTACAGGAAGCCCACCATGCACCACCGCACCGAACAAATGCCTCGCCGCTGCTGGAGCAGAGTCACGGAAGACCAGCTAACCACAACCCTCGCCCTGAGCCCACCCGCCGAACCCTCCGACCCCGACACCGCCGCCCGCAACCTCAGACAGTGGATCGACGACTGCGCCAACACCCTCGCCCCGCTCAAGAATCCGCCCAACAGCCACACCAGCAAGAAAGCCACCTGGTTCACCGAAGGCCTCCAAATGAACATGCCGAAAACTGGAGAAGATCTGGCTCCACGAACGGACAGCGGACAGCTACGCCGCCCACAAGAGCGCCACCCGCAATCACCATCACCTCATCAGATCCGCCAAAAGGGCCTCACTCAAAGACCGCCTAGACAACAACGCACACAACAGCAAAGAGCTCTTCAACATCGTGAAGGAACTCTCCAACCCCAGCTCCAACACCAACGACATCCAGCCGTCGCAAGACCTGTGCGACTCACTGGCCACCTCCTTCCACCGCAAAATCGCCGACATCCACGACAGCTTCAACACCACGACCGCCCCGGCAACCACCGAGACCACTGCCCCCACAACCACCAACCGCCTGCTCTCCTGGACCAACATCAACGACGAGGACACCAGCGAGATCATGAACACCATCCACTCCGGTTCACCGCTAGACCCGTGCCCTCACCACATCTTCAACAAAGCCAGTACAGCCATCGCGCCCCATCTCCGGAAAATAATCAACATCTCCTTCGAGACAGCAACCTTCCCGGAAAGCTGGAAGCACGCCAAGATCACCGCCTTACTCAAGAAACCCAAGGCAGACCCCAAGGACCTCAAGAACTTCCGACCCATCTCTCTGCTCCCGTTCCCCGCGAAGGTCACCGAGAAAATCGTCAACAAACAACTGACCCGCTACCTCGAGGAGAACAACATCCTGGACCCTTCCCAGTCCGGCTTCCGCAGCAACCACAGCACCGAAACCGCCCTCATCGCCGCCACCGATGACATCAGGACCCTGCTAGACAACGGAGAAACAGCAGCCCTCATCCTCCTGGACCTATCAGCCGCCTTCGACACGGTCTGCCACCACACACTACGAACACGCCTTCACGACGCCGGGATCCAAGAGAAGGCCCTGGACTGGACCACATCCTTCCTTTCCGGCAGAACACAAAGCGTCCGCCTCGCCCCCTTCCGATCCAAGGCCACCAAGATCATCTGCGGCGTACCCCAAGGCTCCTCCCTCAGCCCAACGCTGTTCAACATCTACATGGCACCCCTCGCCCACGTCGCCCGACAGCACAACCTCAACATCATCTCCTACGCCGACGACACCCAGCTGATCCTCTCCCTCACCAAAGACCCTCACACCGCCAAAGCCCACCTCCACGAAGGAATGAAGGCCGTCGCCGAATGGATGAGGACCAGCCGCCTGAAGCTGAACTCGGACAAGACGGAGGTCCTCATCCTTGGTCCCAACCCTTCAGCCTGGGACGACTCCTGGTGGCCAACATCACTGGGAACAGCCCCGCCACCCACCGACCACGTACGCAACCTAGGGGTCATCCTCGACCCCACTCTCTCCATGACTAAGCAGGTCAACGCCGTTTCCTCATCCTGCTTCAACATCCTCCGAATGCTCCCCAGGATCTTCAAGTGGATCCCCACCGAAACAAGAAAAACAGTCACCCAGGCCCTCGTCACCAGCAGGCTGGACTACGGAAACGCCCTCTACGCAGGAACGACGGCTAAGCTCCTGAGACGGCTGCAACGCATCCAGAACGCCTCTGCACGTCTTATCCTCGACATCCCCCGACGCAGCCACATCACACCCCACCTGAGAGACCTGCACTGGCTCCCTGTCAACAAGAGGATAACCTTCAAGCTCCTCACTCACGCACACAAAGCACTCCACAACTCCGGACCAGCCTACCTCAACAGACGACTCAGCTTCTACACCCCCACCCGCCAGCTCCGCTCGACCAGCCTCGCCCTCGCCACAGTCCCCCGCATCCGGAAAACGACCGCCGGCGGCAGATCCTTCTCCCACCTCGCCGCCAAGACCTGGAACACCCTCCCCACCAACCTCCGACAGACCCAAGACCTACTGGCCTTCAGAAGACTCCTCAAGACCTGGCTCTTCGATCAGTAGCAGCACCTCCCCCTCTTCCCCCAGCGCCTTGAGACCCTCGCGGGTATGTAGTGCGCTTTATAAGTGACATGATTGATTGATTGATTGATTGACTGTGGGGTTTCCAGCTTGACAGTGGGGAATGATTCAACATGTGTATCTATGAATAATTCTAACGCTGGAGAACTGCAGTTTCACGTAAGTAACTGGTTTAAACCTGCACTGATTTTTCAGACACAGATGGTTCTGCTCAATATAGAAAACAGTTTTATTCAACACTGTCGTATTTATTGCAATACACACAGTAACAAAATGTCCAGAACGTTGATCCCTCAAAAGCATTGAAACTTATGCAGGTAAAACTGTTGACATCATAAAGACAAAATGTATTTTCTTAATTTTTCATTCATCAATTTATCTGCCACCATCAGTGTTTCTAGAAGTGCACCCATCCATGCCTTCGTCTGTCCGTACATGCTGCTTATGATTGGTTTGTGTGTAAATGGATCTTTGTTACAAAGGTTGCTTATGTGCCTCTATATACCACTCATGTGCATGTCTACCTCAATTCTTCTCATTATGATTTCATCTTGAATGAAATTTTAAGCCTTATCCAGTCTGGGTTATGAATGATTGCACTGCTTATTTTCACATGCCCGGCTTGACTTATCATTGCTTTCCTCCATGTGGCCTCATTAACTTCTTATACAGTAGTTTCCCATGGTGACCAGATTTGCATTTTGATGTTAAAATCAGATAAATATTTATACATCACAAAAAACCAAGGGCGACAGAATACTGAAATACTGCTTAAACATACATTATTCAAAAAGATGGGTATTTAGCAGGAAAAACTGTTGAATATGTCTGAGATCATCTGGAAACAAGTTCTAGTCCAGCTTCTTTCTACTGCACTTTGGAGGTATCAAAAGCTTCTACCAACAGATCTTAAGGCTCGCTTGTGCTAGAGATCTTAAGGCTCGTTTGGGCTAGTTGTAGGGGAAACTATATTTTAAGTAAGCCATGGGCACTCCTGTATAAAGACTTAAGCAATCATGTGAGTATTATGAGTGATCCTAGAGGCCACTTGCAACCAATGAAACCTAAATAAGAGGTTTGCATAGTAATAGGAAGAGTGAATACTATTCTTAATTCCGGGTTCTACAGCCCATGCAGCTTTCTAACATTTGATTTTGAGGCATCAGCCAGCAGCACATTACCATAATCAAATTTTGAGTGTATCAATGCTATAGTTTTCAAATCAAATTTTGAGTATTTACTGCATAGTTGTTCTCCAACATCTCATTGCTGGTTTTCTCCTGGAGTTGAACAACATTCTTAGTACCAGATGATCGGACTAACATGACATCCATTGTCATCTGTTCATCAGACAACACTCCTAATATATTTACCCTGTCCTATATCTCATTTTCATGTTCCTACCAAGAAAAGCGATATAGTGCCATGCCATTTCTCAGACAGTGATCAGTGCCAAATAACAGAAAATTGTGGCATTTGAGGGTAGACAGTTTTTATCTGTTCACTTTTGCGTCAGCAACTCTAGCTACTTTCAATGTGTCTGTGTTATAGTCATTTGATAGGCAACACAAAACCTTTGTTGCATCATAATAATGAACATTAACCAATAAATTGCGCAGATGCTGAACATAGATATTGAAAATAGAGATAGACAGGAGCCCTGAGGGACACCTCGGGTGACTGGCATGGTACTGATTCATTCCAACTCTAGCCTTCCAATCTGACAAAAATTAGTGAAGGCAACTTAGAACCCCAACTAGTCCCTTCTGCCACTTGGGCTGGTATAGCGTGCCACCAGGCTACTAAAAGGTCCTGTAACATAAAGAGTGCTGAGTCCTCAGAATCTGCAATGCAGAAGATGGCGAACTGAACACTCCTTATACGCTAGTATCTTTTGAGCAATGGAAGTTCTATCTAAAACTGCTTCTGCCGAGGAGGCCTCAATCCTCTATAATAGGTCCAGTATTATGAGATTTGCAACCACCTTCTCTCTTCGTGTTTTTTTTCCCTTTTCCATTAATACTGCGTTAGTAGCACACAAATGATTTATCTATTTGTTTGTATGTGTGATTTCCTATTAGAAGTTCGTCCTATAGATGTAGCAATCTTAGGGCTAGTTAACAACATACATTTTGATAAATGCGGCCTATTATAGAAGAATAGTAATGACATTTGTTATGATGCACCAAATTCTATCTAAAAATGCACTGTTTTAGCCACTAACATTTACTTTATCTTGTGTTTTTTCACCATATCTACAGGATTCAATTGGGACACTCTCTCAGGACAAACTTAGAAGAATGCGGAGACGACTCTGAGTAAGTTTGGATTTTTTTTGTCCATTTCTCTTTTGGGCATAAAACTAGATTATTTATTTTAACTGAATTATCCATTCATGGCTCTAGCAGTCAAAACCAGTAATGAATTAGCTGAAGTGCCTTTAAACCTAAATAGATATATATAAGAAGTGTAATTATTATTTGGGGTGGATGACTTTCCAACTCAAGGAATAATCACAAACCTTATCAGGGTGAACCCTTAAAGTCACTAAATTAACCTGAACCCCAGCCCCTGGTAGCTATAGTACAGAGCAGACAGGCTTTACTTAGGGCAATGTGTAAAGTATTTATGCACTACCAAAACAGTAATAAAGTCAAGACGCAAAACAATAAAAATCCTACAACGTATTAGAAAAATAGAGACAAAATTTAATAAGCAAACTGACACAGATCCATTAAGGGTAACCAGAGGTATAAATTTCCAAAGTTCTAAATAGAGACCGTGCCAAAAAGCATAAAGTGCATAATGATAGTCAATGGTCGCAGTAGACCGGGGCCTAGGCGCAATGTGAGACTGACCACAATATAGCGTGGGTCAGATACACCAACCAGGTTTGATCTTGTCAAAGATTTTACCTTCTGAATTAGGGCCTGATTAAGAATGTGGAGTTGTGTGTTTACTCCGTCATGGTGATGGAGTAAAATACTCCATCGCCCTGACAGTGTACCCATTCTCCACATTTAGAGATGTCCGCCGGCTTTGCTGACCTCTCCAGTCATTGACAGGAACCGCCTTTATGGTAGTTCCTATTAATGTGTTAAAAGTTTGACGCAACGGATGTTACACATTTTTGCTTTTTTTTAAAACAACATTCCAAAGCACGATTTTGTTTAAAAAAAAATAAAAATAAAATAATGACGTCCACCTTGTGCTACCTGTTTGTAGGTGCACCAACGGAACTGTAACAAAAGTAGAAGGTCAAGCACTATTTCTTTGCTTGTACAGCATGGTGCGGCTGATTGAAACCAATCTGACAACTTCCTTGCGCCTAGACACTTTTTCCCCCAGTTTGCAAATGCTAATGCACACTGCATGGAATACACTCCCAGTGCTGTGGTTACATGTCGCAGCATAGTTGCTGTGCCTTTATGGTATTTAGATACATTACAATGCTTGAGCACATCACAGCAGACATTGCATGCATGCAATATATTTTGGTGTTCAACATTTTTACATGGCGTAAAATAGGTCCATGCTCCGGAGTAGTGGTGGCCTCTTTGTCCTACTGGGGCAACACCAATCCCAGCAGCTGCAGATCCTGCACTTCTGTCCACAGCCACAGGAACATATGATCCATCTTCTAACACCTCTCATTTCCAGCAGCTACTTGTCCTGTGGGCTTTGTTCTTATGAAAGTCTCACAGAGACTCTAGTACAATATATATCTGGTGTAAATGGCCCTGCTTAGTGAAATGACTTTTACATGTAACTGTCTGTTTCCTAACTATTGGAATGCATATGTTCTTAAAATGACACCACTTTAACATCTGCACAGATGCAGATCCTGAAGCCAGAAAAATACCAATATACCATTCATATTACAAATTAAAAACATTTGGCAATTGAAATGTTACAAATGTATGTGAAAACTGACTAGAAATGCAACACTGAAGCAAACAATGTTGCATTTTCAGAGAGGCAGCAAACCACAGCTAAACATGTCCTAAAAGTACTTCCTTCACAACATCAGGAATCTGAAATAAATGTGTTATTGAAAAAAATTTCCTAAACGAAGTTGGGATACCAAAAAAAGTCAAGGTTTGACATTTATATTAAACTATTATCCTTGTTTTAGTCTTAAGTATAAACAAGTTTGCATAAAGTTGTAGTAAATATATTGGCAGCATATTTCAAAATACTCACCAGTCCACTTTTTCTTACACAATGTAACTATTCCTTAGACACTAAGCCCCATGGCAACAGGACATGACACCAACCAATTCCTTTTACCTTTAAATTGTAAAGCAAACCACCTATATTTTGTAACCGTTTTTGCCTCGTAGCTTGGTGGCTTGGCACCAGGCTCATCTTTTGTGAGAGCTGGCAATCTGACTTTCATTTCGATTTCAATCTGACATTGCTCAACGGCTATTGCTGGTGAATGAGCCACAGTGCAAACAATAAAAAAGGTATATTGAAAATCTAGCACCTTTGATACCTGAGCCTCAACTCAAAGAAAAACTGATGCAAGTAGTTGTAATTAGTAGATTTGGACAGCCTGACTTCCGATTGTTTTAACCTTTATAAATTGCAGATTGTAAACATGAGTAAGAGGTAATCTGTTCAGAATGCTGTGATACCATCAAATGTAGCAATTGTCATTGTCTTTAGGCATAACCACAGTGGTCAGAGATCTCCATATTACACTACAACAGTTTTCCTCATGAACTACGTCTGCAGCTAAAAGCAGATTGCAGACAACACGATACTGAGAAAAGTGGAACAGCTGAGCCACCTTAACATTAGGTTATGCAGAATAGAACCGAACTGTTAAACTGTTAGTTTCTGGTAAATGATCTTTAGAAACTCCCTTAGTCGGGCAGTTCTCAGACGCGGGTGCTCCACTGCAATGCCAGCACAAACTGGAAGCAAAAGATACTAACACTCTTGTTCTCTTGTTTGTGATTTTCACTTTTGTGTATTGTATAGTGAATAGCTCTGTACCTTACCCTTTTAAAAGGTCCTTTCTGGGTCCACTAAATTGTTTGAAAGTAGATGAGATTTTGTTTTTAAATACATTTTTTAATGAGTTAACTGTTCTTGAAATTAAGTATAATGTTTGCAAACATAGTACACATTTGAAAAATAATTTAATTTGTATAATATAAACATTTTATCGAAAGCATAGCTCTTTGAAAAGAGTTTTGTTTTGGTGGAGAGATTTAAGTGAATATGACAAAGTAACATGCATATTATGCAAAAACCAATGCCTTTCTTTTCGTTTAAATCTAAAATCAATAAAGCCAAAGACCGCCTCACTACTTGCAGCTTTTCAATCCTTACACTGCAAATTACAAAGCCCAACCTTGGCACCTCTTCTTGTAGTGATAAAAGCCAACCTTATTCCAACAATGAGCTTTGGCACAGTGGCTTTCCAGGGGAAGTTTGGGGCCTTTTTTAACTCTGTACAAAGCAAGGCATTACGTTTTTGCCTACTGCATAGCTCCGACCCGGCCCAGTTGCGGCTGGAATTTGGTCTGCCAAACCAAGTGTTAGTACAACACGGCTCTTTACTTAAGTATATGTCACTACTAAGGCTGTCCGATCAGTCGACACTGCGTGCTGAAATATGGGAAAAAATCTAAATGGCAACTCCAAACTCTGGCGGGCTTTCTATCTGGCTGTGAATGCTCTTGAGCCTATTGAACTATTGAATCAACACTACTGCATGCCCTCTTCAAAACATCTTTAAAAAAGCAAATAAAGGCGATCTCATGTTTTTTTTTTTTAACAACTTTATTAGGTTTTATTTTCCAACTGGTCGGTTGTACACACGTTTGCTATACAATCATCCATAATCTTTTTCTTGAAACATGCAGATCTCCAGCGATACATCATTCAAGTACATTTAAACATAGCGAGAGGAAATAGATGATACACAAATCATGTTAACAAAGAGACGATCTCATGGTTAAGGGACAAGAGAGACTTTAGTAACAGAAGCCATGCATGGACAGTCATTGACTCTTATAAACAACCCCGCCCGCAATCATACTTAACTGTTTTAATGGGATTCTTCATTAAAAGCAAGTTCCTTCATGTGCGTTTCGGCTTGTTCCAAACTTAGCCACTGCCTGCCAAAATGGTCCAAGGAAAGAAACCTTTGTGTTCTAAATGTAGGCTTTACACGCGGAAAGTCTGACTCACATCGTATCAAGTTGTCCAAAGCTGCTGACTGAATGTAAGGCTTTGTTGCATAACCTTTTTAATCTGAACAACATCAGAACTTGCTATCATGCCTTACTCTTCTCTCTAAAGATTTATCATAAAAGTCGATAGGCTGCTATCAGATAAAGGCATAGAGGCTTGAAGTGCATCATCTTGATATGCTACTCATGACTGAGACCTGGACCTTTCCTGACTCCGTTCTTGAACTAGGACTGGCCTGTCCCCCAGGCTATAAGATATTTCACAAGCCTAGAGCCACAGGTAGATGTGGTGGGGTTGGTTTTATGTTTAAAGAAGAGTGGGATTTTGTCCCTATGGATATTGACGCAGTGGAGGGATTTGAGCTCCTGGGGTTCTCTCTAAAAGACCCCAGGGGGCACCTATTGGATGGCATAGTGTGCTATAGGCCCCCTGGTGCAGTCAACCTACCTCAATTGCAGGTGCTGATCGATGTTTTTAATAATATGGCTCTTACTCACTCGCGACTGCTTATTGCAGGGGACTTCAATCTATGGCCAAATGGGACTTTAGATATAGGATATCATACCCTTCTCCAATCTTGCGAAAGTCTAGGCCTATTTCAGGGGGTAACAGGGCCTACACACATAGGGGGGCACATGCTCGACTTAGTTTTTAGTGAGGAAAGGGTTACTGGACATATGGAGGTGCTCTCTGTAGACTGGACTGATCACCATCTGGTCAAATTTCTAACGTCCATCCCCAGCCGGGGAGCCCCAGCTCTGAGGGATGTTAGGAACTTCCGGAGTAGGGATTGGAAGAGGATACTGGAAAAGACAACACAGTCACCAACGTTTGCTATCGAAGGGGATTTTGATGTACTTAGGTCAGTGGAGGAGAATTATGTGGATCTCTGTAATTAAATCACTGCAACTGTTAATCAAATTGCCCCTCTGAAAAATTGTACAAACAGGGGTAGACCCTCCGCTAGGTGGTTCAATGAAAAACTGAAAGCCTTGAAATTAAAATGTAAACAGGCAGAAAGAAAATGGAGACAGCACTATGTAGACGAGGATAAGATCGCCTGGAAAGCGGCCATATCTCTCTACAAAAAAGAAATTTTCTCCGCTAAACAGGAATATTTCGCAGAGATCATTCTGAACTCGTTAAATAAGTCCAAATGCATTTTCAAAATAGTTGATGACATCACTAACCCACAGTGCTCACAAAACGAGATCCAGCCAACTCAAGCTCTCTGTGACAGTTTAGCAACCTTTTTTGACGAAAAAATCAGCACTATTATTACTGGGCTTAAAACAAACATTTCTGTAGGGGAAGAAGCTATGACCCATGGAGTTAGTAACCTTGATTGATGGTGTGGGAAGGGTGTCCTGTGTAGGAAAACAGACTGGTGAAGGGACTGTTAAATTGAGTCTCTTGGATCACTTGGAGCCTCTTTCGGAGGAGGAATTTGGCGGGCTTGCCTTGGGTGTCTCCTCGGGCTCCCCACTGGACCCCCTTCCACATAAAATCTGGAAGGAATTTGCCTCAGAACTTTTTCCCAGACTTCGGCAGATTTGCAATCAATCGTTATCCAGCGGGGTTGTACCATCTGGCTGGAAACAGGCCGTGGTTACGCCACTCTTGAAGAAGGCCACTCTTGACCCAACCTGCCTGGGTAGTTATCGGCCCATCTCTCTCCTACCCTACCCAGTGAAGATCCTCGAACGTCTGGTCAGCAAATCTCTGTCAGTATTCCTAGAACGTAACAACCGTCTGGCGGATGTACAATTTGGTTTCCGTCCAGAACACGGAACAGAGTCTGCTTTGGTGACCGTGATGGACGATCTTAGTTTGTTGGCAGACAGGGGACAATCGGCAATACTTATTTTGCTTGACCTGTCTGCCGCTTTCGACACGGTTAACCATGGCACTTTGCTGACCCGTTTAGAAGAGGTAGGAGTAGTGGGCACTGCCCTGGACTGGTTTCGATCCTATCTATCTGGCAGGTGTCAGGCAGTGGTTCTTCCACCGTTCCAATCAGCCTTCACTAACATCTGTCATGGGGTTCCACAAGGATCTGCCATCAGCCCAATTTTATTTAACATCTACTTGAGCCCACTGATCAATACCATTCGGGCTCATAATGTGAAATTGGTAAACTATGCTGATGACCCCCAGATCATTCTATCTCATGATGGAACCCAACCTAATGCCTTGGAGGATTTTCATGCTTGCATGCACGACACTGCGCAGTGGTTACGAAATAATTCTCTACAATTTAATTCGGATAAGACCGAAATTTTACACTGCGCAGTTGGGAAGGTTCCTCTGCCTCTTCCTCACAATTTTTGGTCTCTTGGTACATCTACTCCCCTGGCGCCGTCTAAGACGGTGCGAAACGTGGGAGTCATGTTCAATGCCAACTTGTCACTGGAGACGCAAGTGAATAAGACGGTGGGGTGCTGTTTTGGTCTTATTAGAGCATTGAGAAAGATCCTTCCGTTGCTTCCCATCTCGGTCAGAGCCTTGATAGTACGAGGCGCTATTTTAAGCAGACTTGACTACTGCAACGCCTTACTGTTGGAGTCCCCCAAATATCTGATTCAGCGACTGCAACGTGTTCAGAACACGGCAGCGAAATTAGCTCTGTCTAGACCACGAGGCTTTTCTGCCTCATTGTGTCTAGCTGAGCTACACTGGCTCCCGGTGCAGCAAAGAATATATTTCAAATCCCTATGTATAGGGTTTAGGGCTCTGCATGGATTCGGCCCTAAGCCGCTACAGAAGAAACTGGTCTGGTATACTCCCACCCGGAGCCTCCGATCCTCTTCTGCCTGTCTGGCAAAGGTCTCCAGGTTCAACAGGGTCAGACTGGGAGGAAGAACTTTTAGTATTGCCACCGCGAAACTATGGAATGAACTGCCACTTGAAATCAGACAATGTAGTACCTTGTCCTTGTTTAGGAAAAGGATCAAAACGTGGCTGTTCCCCAGAAATTGATCCTGTCGTCTGAGTATTGCCCATTTTAGGTTCTGTCCTCCTCGCTTTACATTGGTCTGTGTTCACATATCTTTAGCGCCAGGGTACCCGTAGGGTGTTTGTTGCGCTTTATAAATGCTATATACAATACAATACAATAGTCAAGATGAAAGGAGAGTGGAGGACTCCTCAGCTGACTTTGAGGACGATCTGCCCTGGCGCGTAAGAAATGGTGCCCTTCTGGACATCCCAATGCCTGTTTTCCACTCCCAGACAGGAGTCCGAGGTCAGGCAAAGGAAAGTGGGGCTTCCGGATGTATCATCATTACTGTGGCTGAGAGTAAGTGGGAGGATACACCAGAGGTACACGGTCCCTTTAAAAATGCTGCAACGCCGGATTATGGCGGGCACACCGAACTGAGTGAGGAAGGCGCCGAGTGGAGAACTGGCAACTGGGAGGATGTCTTATCGTCTCAAGAGGAACAAGGCGGTGGGGAGAATTCGAAGCTGGTCGACCCACACAGGACGCCATGTGAAAGCAGGAGGCGTGACAATGCCAATCCAAGGGACGCAGGATTGCAAGGGCGAGGCCAATCGGACGAAGAGTCGACTGGGCCAGGAGGCCACCCGTTCCACACTGTGCCCTGCCACGCTCCTTGAGAAGCGTGGCTTCACAAGGTGCAGAGCCGTATCCTGGGGAGAGATACAGGAGTAGGGACAATTAGGTAGCCATTTTCTAAACTAAGTTGTATTTTGTTGGCTATCTGTGTTGTTTTAGGTCATTTCTGAAGGGAGAAGCTCGCGGTTGGAAGCTGCATCACACCGGTTAAGGTAAGGTTAATTTAATTACTTTTAGGCTTAATTTAGGTGTAGTGCGAAAGTAGTTAGGTAGTCTATAGTGTATGTAATGTTTGTATTTTAGGTTTTATGTGAGGTTTCGTCTGTAGGTTTGCGTATGCGAAATGCGGTTAGTGCGTTGATAGGTAGTTGTTAGGGTATGTTCTATATGTTTAATAATGTTTAGAGTATGGTGTTATTAGTATGTTTATCTGTGTTTTTTAATGATTTTATTGTATATTTGTGCGGGAGGGATTGTGTTGTTTTTTCCACAGGTTTTTGTCTTTTGGAAGTTGCAGTTGGGAGATGTTTGCTTTTTTTTATTTTTAAGGAACTGTTTATTAGTTTCTAGTAAACTAATAATTATTTTACAGTTCCTTTATTTTTCGGGTTTTCCTCGAGCGTTTCTTTTTTTAATTGCATTTTTCGGGTTTTTAATGGATTCAAGTCTATGGATATGTTGCCAGCGGATTACATTTTACACAGTTGTATTTTACTTTTTTTTTTGGGACTTTTAACTAAGTTTTGGGATTTTTACACGTTTGGATTTATTTATGGCAGTTTGGATTCAATTCTTGAGCAACAAAAAAGTAAGTTATTATAAATTATTTACAATGGGAGGGAAATGTAGATTTTGAAATTGTTAGTTATTTTTAAATATATAAAATATATTTGTCAATTATTTTTTTTAAAAGTTAAAATTAATTGACATTTATATTTTAGATGTTTGCAAAGAAATGTTTATTTAAGAATTCATTTCACAATTACAGTTTTTCTAAAGTAGGGATTTAGCTATTGTTTCTAGATATTCTAGCCCTTTAGTCTTTGGGTAGAGTCTTACTTTGTATTGTAAGTGCTCGAACATTGTTTTAGTTTGTTTAGTTAGTTTTGGACCTAGTTGTGTTACAGACTGTTCAAGTCTTAGTTGTTGGTAGCTTTGTTCTTTTTGGATTGATTGTAGTAATTTATGTAGGGTTGGTTGGGTTCGGCCTGTTGTGGCTTGGAAAGCATTATGCCATCCTTCCACAGCGTTATTAGTTTATGCTTCTCTGTTTAGGGTATTGTTATATACATTCCACCATGGAATGTGCTATTTGGGCTGTCTCCTGTGTCCAGATCTGTGTAGCCTTCCCACTCAGGTTTCCTCGAAATAGTTGAGATGGGGACTTAGTTTATGTTCGTTTGTTTGGTAGGAGGGGCTTTCTATTAATAGATTGTAGTGTTCTGCTACATCAGTTATTGGGACGTATGCTAGTGCAATTAGCTTTTTAATTTCATATGCAAAATTGCTATTAGTTGCATATTCCACGCTAAGTGTAGATTTTTGAAGATGTCTCCATATGAATTGATTAAAGTGGTAATAGCAACCTTGTATTGCTGTGTGAGGGTAGTTTTTCAGGATGGCTTGTATCATTGACTGTTCAAAGTCTATGATAATTTTTTGGGGATAGTAATTATTAGTTTCTTGCTTTACTTTTGTTAATAGTTCTACATAGGTAGTGGTTTGTTTGTTTGTTAACAGCGCATATATAAAGGGGATGTTGGTATTGTGATACAGTCCATGGATTGTGTATAATTGGTAAAATGGTTTGGGACATATTTTAAGTTTAAACGATTTTATTGGCATTTTTAAGAACGGAAAACTTTTCAAAGGCATAAGCAGTGAGGAGCAGTAGAGCAAAATGTACGTACAAGCTTGCATGACCAGAGAGGCGTATTGCTCACAGATAAAATTGCGCAATTGGAACACTCTCAAAGCAGAGAAAACATTACATGGTGAAAGATGCCTCCTTTTGTAAGAACAAGGAAAAGAAACGTAAACTCCCCCCCGCCCTCCCCCTCCCATCCGATATCCCATAGACCCTGGCTGTCCAAACCTTGTCACGCCACATAGACATCCCCTTTTACACAGTTGAGGAAGGTTGCAAATCTGTCCCCAGATCCGAAAGTCTCAGCACCCTCAGGTATTTGGGCTGGGTAATTTCGTTGAATTACGTCCAAGAGCAGTTTTAAAAAGGGGCTCCATGTTTTCTGGAATGTGTCAGCCGAGCCGCTCAGTGTGTCCGAAATGCATTGCATCCCAATGATGAACCATAATCTATGCAGCCACCCCACATACGTAGGTGGAGTGGGTGTCCCCCAGTGCATTAAAACGTTCTGTAATGCAGCCCCATCTGGCGCCCTTGCATGCTCTTCAGGGGAAATGTAATGGGATTAGGTAGGCCCAAAATCACATATACCGGGAGCCTCGGGATTTCAGTATTAAAGAGATCATCTATCTCATCCAGTATCTTAGGCCAATAGTAGGACAGTATCGGGCAGTCCCACAGTATATGGAGCAAGGTTCCCTCGTTATCACAACCCCTCCAGGGGCGCCTCTGTGGGTTGCCTCTGTGGAGGCGTGCAGGTGTTAGATACCAATAGGTCGCTATTTTCATAGCGGTTTCAATACTGGCTACATTTCGGGCAGTGTGCTTTGCTCTGTAATAAATACCGTCCCAGTCCTTCCGTGAAAGGTCACCTCCCAATTCTCGCCCCCATCGCTTCTGACTCGGAGTTGCGTGTGAATGTGGACTGTCCCTCATCATGTCGTACATTTCAGATATCAACCCTTTGTCAGTGAGCTTGGTGATTAGCCATTTTTCATATTTGGTCAATTTACGGCCCCCCTGTTCTCTCATCCCTGGTTGAAGGACCCAGTGCCTCAGCTGCAAATACCTCAATCTCTCGGACTCGGAGATCCCATACTCCAGCTTCAGTTGGTGAAACGGGAGCACCCCTGAAAGATCGAATAAGTGACCCACCGATCGACACGCGGTGTCACGCCATCCCTTAAAGGATTTGTCGGACATTCCCGGAGTGAATTCGCTATTACCAAACAGGGGGGTTAGCGGGGATGGGAAGGTCGTAAGTTTCTTAGTTGTCGCCACCCCGTCCCAGACTACCAACAAAGATTTAATGACTGGCGAGCCCATCAGGCCCCGCGGCCGCTGTGACTTCCGTAAGAAGGGGACCTTCCATAGCGGGATGCCCGCCAGCGCTCTGTCCTGAAAGAGCCATTGCTTTTCAGACTCCGGCCTTGCCCATTCCACCAGGTACCTCAGCTGAGCCGCTTTATAGTAGCTAAGGAGGTCCGGGATTCCAAGGCCCCCATTGTCTGGTCGCATGTGTCCTAGAGCCTTACTCATCCTTGGTCGTGTCCCTGCCCACACAAACTGATTGATACAGCGTTGCAGTGAGGCAAGCACTCCCGTGGGGGGCTGAACTGGCAAGGTCTGAAACAGATAAAGTGCCCTAGGAAGTAGGGACATTTTGACCGCCGCTACCCGCCCAAGTAGGGAGAGATGATGCTTACTCCAAGCACCCAAGTCCTTCACAGCTTGTTGCGCCAACCTAGTATAGTTCAACTGAGCCGTCCGTTGAACCGTTGCTGCCAAGTCCAGGCCCAGGTAGGGGATAGTGTCTGCTACTTTTATACCGCCCGTGGGATCCGATGTAAGCGTGGCCGATCCCAGATTCAATGCCAGCGATTTACCCACATTGACCCGGAAGCCGGACACCCGACTGAATGCATCCAGCTCCTCAAGGAAGGCGGGGAGGGAGCGTCTGGGTTCCGCCAGAGCCGCCAGCACATCATCTGCGTAGAGGCTGATGGGATGCGTTTCCCCCCCAAAGGGGATCCCTTTGATGTTTGGGTTATCTCTAACCCTTTGCGCCAGAGGCTCTATGTAAAGAGCGAATAATAGCGGGGACAACGGGCACACCTGCCTGGTCCCTCTTCGGATAGCGAAGGGCGCAGAGGAGACCCCGTTGACTCTAATGCAAGCCGTTGGCTTGGCATAGCAACAGTCCACCCATCCCCGGAACCTCTTGCCCAAGCCAAATTTCACCATCGTGTGTCCCAGGAACCCCCAGTCCACCCGATCGAACGCCTTTTCAGCGTCGATCGTCAACAGGAGGGCATCCTTTCGCCTTTGGTGAGCCTTATCCACGAGATGGAGTATTCTCTTCGTATTGTCACTGCATTGTCGGGACTGAATGAACCCCGCTTGATCGGGTTCAATCAGGTTTGGCATATGGGGGCTCAGGCGTGCTGCAAGGATTCCCGTGAAGATCTTAAAATCTACGTTAAGTAGAGAAATCGGTTGGTATGAGCCGCAGTGTTGTTTATCTTTCCCTGGTTTGGGCAAGACCACTATCGCGGCCGTAAGCATGGTGTCTGGGATCTGGACAGAGTCCCCAAAGGCGTTGAAGAGCCTGTTTAAAATCGGAGCCACGATGGGGGAAATTTTTTATAGAAGAGAGGGGGGAACCCGTCCGGGCCCGCTGATTTGGGCACTTTCAGGCGGGAGATCGCTGCTACGACCTCCTCTATGCGAATGGGGGCGTCCAAGGACTCCGCTTGAGTCGATGACAGTGTGGACACAGTAACGGATTGCAGGTAAGCCGCAATGTCGCGGTCAGTCTGGGTATCTGCTGTGTAAAGCTTTGCATAGAAATCGCGGAATGCCTGGGCTATCCCTTCGTCCCCGCTAATGTCCCCCCCGCCGTCTCCCTGCAGCAAGGAGACCTGTGTTAGTTGTCTTAGAGCTCTCAACCGGTTCGCCAGGAGCCGGCCCGTGCGGCCCCCCAATATAAAAGGAATGCTTTAGGCGTACTGCCGCGTATTCCGCTCTATCCAAATCCAGGGCGGCAAGCTGTGCCCTGGCCGCCTTCAATTGTCTCCAGACCCTAGGGGCTCCAGCCCTACTATGCACCCGTTCAAGCTCCTGCACCTGAGCGGAGAGGTTGGATCTCACCTCCTTGCGTTCTCTATTGTGGGCCGCCGCAATCGCTATAAGCTCCCCCCCGTACCACAGCTTTCAATACCTCCGATAGTGTCGAGACTGTGACGTCTGGGGTGTCATTTAGTGTGATGTAGTCCTTGATACATTTAAGAAGTTGTTGTTCCACCTCCTTATTATGAAGCATATGCTCATTAAGTCTCCAGCTCCCTTGTACGAAGGCCCGCGGGGTCAACTGTATCTGTACCGTCAATGCGTCGTGCTCTGACAGGGCCATAGGTTCAATGCATGTCTCCCTGACCACGCTGTTTACTTCCCCAGTTCCCAGGAAGTAGTCTAGGCGGGCATAAGTCTTATGTGCATGGGAGTAAAACGTGTATTGTAGCGAAGTAGGGTGAGCTACCCTCCAGATGTCTATCAAGCCCATCTCCCTCAACCATTCCTTCCCGTCTTTCGAAAGCTCCCCCCCCCCCCTGGGAATAGGATGCTTGTGATCTGTCCAGATTGGAGTCCATGACAATGTTCAGGTCCCCCCCCCCACCAGTGTCATGCGGGTCTGTGGGGCCAGGATATCTGCCAGGGCGGCTTGGAGGAATGTCTCCTGACCTGTGTTAGGGGCGTATACAGAGCCTATTACTAAGAGCTGATTGCCAAATTGAAGAGTATAAGCCAGTAACCTCCCCTTGAGTTCTGCCACCTTCTCCTTTACCTCCCCCTTGCAGCGCCTAGATATAAGAATGGCCACACCCGCCTTTTTCTCCCCCAGTGATGAGAAGTATTGATGAGGGAAGGCCCTCGAGCGCATCCAGTGATGATCTTTGGGGAGGAGGTGCGTCTCCTGTAAGAGACACACATCCGCCTCCGTGCTCTCCAAATAGGATAGGATTGCGCGCCTCTTCACCGGGTTGTTAAGCCCCTTTACATTAATCGTGATTATTTTCACCATTGCCAAGGTTAAAGTCGGGGTGGTCGGGGAGATCTAAGCCGGACCCCAAGTGATGGCATAACTCCCAGCTTGGTAGGGCGACTGTGTTTAGATGGGTGCTGCACATGCTGGAAGAGGGACCCTTTCTTGGAGTTGTCGAGAGACCCCATGAAATTGTGCAACAGTAAAGTATGGATATCGAACCTTACCCCCCCCCCCCTAACCCCAACCAACCCAACAAAAGATACCACACAAAATGTCCAGGAGTCGCAGTGCTTGACCGCGCTTCCTCAGTGAAACAGTCTGTAGGGAACATCTGTGGCCGACGGTGCCCCCCCGCCCGCCGCCCCCCAGCATTGCTATATTCACTTATCTGACCCCCGGCTCAGTTCAACTGCCGGCTCCAGTTCTGGAATCGGCGGTCAGGGAGGCCAGCACAGCCCTGCGTTCCTGCTCCATTGTCTCTGGATTTGGTTTCGAGGGAGTCCCCGATCGCCGCCTCTATGCCATTTCTCTTGTTGACTGCTCCTGCCTTTGCTCGGGGACTCCTCCGATGAGGGCAGATCGATGCCCAGGACCTGGCACGCCTCCTGTAGGGAGCGAACTTGCCGTAGCTTGCCATCCCACTTAAAAATGATACGGAAGGGATGTCCCCATGAGTAGGAGACACCCTGGCTGCGAAGGTGGGCCGTAACCGGCCGAAAATCCCTCCGTTTCTGGAGGGTGATGGCCGCCAAGTCCTGGTACAGGGTGATAGTGTGCCCCCGAAAGACTAAGGGGTGTGTGTCTCTTGCTCGACGTAGAATGAGCTCCTTAAGCTGAAAGTCCGGTAAGAAGGCCAGGATGTTAGGGGGAGGCGCCGGAGCCCTCCGCTGGAGGCCAACTCTGTGGGCCCGATCAATTTTGATAGCAAAGTCCGGAGGTTCCTGCAGCACATGGCAGAAGAGATCTTGGAGGTACCCAGTAACGTCTTTGCCTTCTTCGTTGGAGGGAACGCCCTTCACTCGTATGTTGTTTCTGCGGGAGCGATTTTTCAAGTCTTCCGCGTGCGCCTGAAGGTCGATTTGTTGTGCCTGTAGGCGGATCACTTCTTGCTGCAATTGCTCAACTTCCTCGTCGCGGGATTGTTCGTGATCTTCCATTGTCGCCACTCTTTCGCCCACTGCGTCGAGGTCCCTACGCACCTCCTTCATTTCATCAGCGAAATCCTTTTTGAGGGCGTGTAGGTCGTCCCTCAGGGCCGAGAACAGTTGGGACAGGAAGGCCCTTGTGACCGGTTTGTCTGCATTCTCTGTCTCCTGTCCCCCTGAGGGAGCTGGGGAGGTGCGGCCTCCTCCTCCGGTCGCTCCCGACATCTTGGCGAACAAATCCTTCACCATCCTGTCCTCCTTTCCCTTGTCTTTTTCTTTCTTTCCTCGCGTGGTGGACATATCGGGGCTGTGGCTGCAAGGGCTAAGTAACCGTCTGGAAGTGAGGGTCCCCCCTCAGTCGAAGCGAAGGAGGCCTGAATCGCACATTGTCTGCTCGTGGCGTTGGAAACAGTGGTCCCCCAATCTCCCAGCGTCCGCACCGCCTCTCCGCTGGCTGCGCTGCGAGGCTATATCAAGGTTATCGGTCCGGGGCTGACTCCCCCCACCACCAAGAAGCAAGGCGAAGTAGTGCGTGTCGCTATGGCCGGAAACCGCGGTGCATCGCCTGGTGGTGCATATATATCATGGGAAAGGCCTTTAGCTCGCCAAGCCGCATGGGACGGTCAGCAGCGAGGACGCCCCCTGCATGGCAGATCTCTCCGCCTGTTGGGCTCCGTTGGCAACAGGGCTTCGATATCGTGTGGTCCAGGTTGGGTTAAGGTTAGCCTGCGGGTTAGCCTCGTTGGGCCCTGTAGCAAAGCGTCCTCCCCAAGGTCACGTTGTGGCGCAGTGATTCCCCCAGTTGCCGAGGCTCCGGACCCGTCTGTTTACAGCTTGGCTGAGCACAGGTGGCAAATGTCCTTTCAAAAGGCCTCGAGCCGGCCCTCAGCAGCTCTCTCCAATATTGCACATGTCCTGCTCTCTTGGCATGCCGCCAGAATCGATGCTGGGACCCCCCCTCAGTGTCCCCAAAGCCCCATGACAACCTAACAGGGCCGGGACCAAGGGGTCCTGCAGCATAAAGTCCAGGCCCCCGGCCCCTCCCGGAGGCGTCAATTGGAGGGGTTGCCCCGATGAACACGCTAGGGCAGAGGGATTACGGGGAGCCGCCAGACCGCTCACCTCGCTCCTCGCGGCTGCGGCTTCCACTCAATGTTGCGGCGGTCCGGGGCACCCCCGGCAGGCCACTCTGCTCCGCCTCCTCTAGTGATTTCCCGCTCCTGTGGCCCTGGGAGAGTGTCTGTAGGTCCGCCCCAGGGCCGTCCGGCTGCCGGATACTGGAGTCGGGACTCCCGAGATCGCCGTGGAGCACTCCCAGGGCGCCAATCGTTCCTCCGGGCCCTGCTAGGTCCGGACCGCCATCTTGGGTCCTGGCGCGCTGGGCTCTTGGGATGCCGTATCTGAGGCGCGCCGCGCCCGAAATCTGCTGGAAAGCTTGCCCCTGCACTCCGGACACTGTCCCCCACGCCTCCGAGGGTCCGCAGCACAAAAACGGTGCCGGGAAGCGCCCAGGCCGGCAGACGGGGATCGGGAGACGAGCGGGCTGCGTCCTACCCGCTTGCCATCTTGGCCACGCCCCCCTTGGGACATATTTTAAATGTTCCGTCCATCATCCATGTCTCACAATTCTGTAGTTTAAGTAAGTTTGTGGGAGTTGCATATATTATAATCCTTTTGTCATTAGATTTATTGTCATAAAGAAATTGCTCTTCATTATGAGTTACAGTGAGTTCAGGTGGTATTTGAATTTCACTGAAAGTTTTTAGGGTAGCTGGGGTGGTAGCAGTTGATTTTTTTGTTCTAGCTATTAGCCTTTTTAACGTTGAGACAGAGGGTAATTGGCCAGTGACATGTTCTGGAACTCTGGGGAGTACGTCTTTTAGTATTTCAGTAGTAAGTTTTTGAGAGCTAGTGCTAGCTTCTTTCAGAGTGTGTAAAGCTTCTCTCACTTCTATTTCAGCTATGTTAGGGGGTGGTTATGTTCCTTAACATTTAATACACTAGTTTCTTTTGTTGTAGCCCTCCCATAACAAGCATGAATAATATTTGCTGCATTTCCAATTAATTTTGTCGCTTGTCTGTTTTTCTTGGGTGTAGACATATTCCATATAGCATAATAAAAATTTCCTTTCTGGGAAGTTATGAATTTTGCACCTTCAGTCATTCTGATGTTTCAAATGCTATGAGAAATGTATATAAAAAATATTCAATGTATTGTAATTGTTTTTATTGTAATACAGATTTTTATATACAAAATTATACTTACATGCTTGAATATGTTGAACGTTTTTGGACGCTGGGGTGTTTCTGTTGGTGCTTGGCTTTAGTGTTTCTTTTTATTGCCTGCAGAAAAAAATGATAATTTTCATAAATGTGTTTAACAGCATTTTCTGTATTTTGGGGTTTGTGTGGTTAGTGGGCGTTTTGGGTTGGGATTTTTAGTTGTTTTAAAAGTTTAATTTAGATTTATACTTACTTTTTTGGCAAGGTGGTTTTTTGATGATGTTTGTAGTTAGTTGAGTGTCTTTTGGAGTTTCTGTAGAGGAGATATTATTTAATTCTTGTAAAAAGTGCTTTACGATTATTTTATACAGTTGTAACATTAAATAGATATTTTACTTACTTTGTGAAGTTGAAATCAGAGCTTTCAATGAGGAAGTCCAATGTTGCAGAAGCAATCCAGCAGAGATTCCCCTTATTCTTCATTTTGTTGTTGGAGCATAAAATAATGTTACATTTTCTTTAGTTTATATAGTGTTTGTTTAGTTTTGCTTTCAATCTTATTGGGTTATTTAAGTTGTAGGTGTTTTTTATTGGTTGTTACTAATGTTTTCAATTAATTTGGCAGTTGTTTCCTTCTATGGGAAACACTAATGTTCAGATCAACTTTTTTTATTCTTAATTTATTTAAAAGTATAAGAGTATATTATTTGTAATTTATATTGCATTGAATGTATAATAAAAATTATTTATTTTATATATTGCGTTTGTAAGGAGTAATTTGGTGAATTTAATTGTTAAAGGTATTTTTTTTAATTATAATTTAACTTTAATTTTATTTATTTAATGTTATGTGTTTGTGATATTGTTTATTTTTTTAATGTATATTGTGTTATTAAAAATATTTTTAAGGTGTCGATATTTTGTTTTTGGCGATATTTGTGTGGTCTATATTTTTGTTATCGATATTAGTGTCATTTTGTATGTTTATTTAATGTTTTTTCGATTTCAGTTATGACGATATTTTTTTCATCGATATTAGTGGTATCGATAATGTTTGCCGATATTTTTGTGGCGATATTTGTGTATTTTTTAAATAAGTATAGTATATCGATATTTGTTATCGATATTTGTGTGTCGATAATTTTGTAGGTCGATATTATGAGTGTCGATGTTATGTCAGTGATCCAATTACAGAAAGTGTTCTACGTGCATTGTGCAAGAGTTAATGAAGTATCTCAATCTTTAAAGTGCTTGTGCTGGTATGGTTGTATTTTTGTTACTCACTAAAGGGTTTTAGAAAGAGGAGTGAATATGAGCATCCACATCACCACTCCAGAACATGCAACTCACAAAAATTAATGGGACGCTAATAATTGCAACAAAAACTACAGATTATGTGTATGGAGAAAAGGGAAGTCATTATCTTAAAGACGAGAACCCTCACTCACCCAAGGGTGACATGCTTCATCATTGGGTCCCCTCTTACACACTGCGACCGCAAGGTACACAGAATGGGCTACAGCTCTCCCTCTGGAGAGGAGCGTGAGGTGTTTTCTGGTATTCCCAATGTAGGCAATTGGGGTGAGGGGCAGAGTGCAAAAGAAAAACTAACAGTGTATTAAAACTAGCTCATGGGTGACTAAACTCAATTTATTCCATGTCCCCATAGACTAGAGTTAAAAAGGTCAGTGATATATAGGACTAAAAGAATGTCCTATTCGTCAAAGGTCAACATGTTTCTGCCAAATGACCAACAAGGTTCGCGGCTTTCATCAGGACCTAAAGTCATGTCACTCTGCTGAACTTAGATAAAATAAAATGATTATAAACCATACTTAATTGTCATGGTTATTCTGACATGGTACCAGCTGCAGTCCGGTCCAATGTCTAGAAAAGACAAACAATCATGTCAGTTTCATCATTATAGTATACCGATATAACACCTTAAACACCACACACGTGATAGAACCACACACGGGAACAAAAGCGTACTGTAGCACTACTAAATAGAATTGCATAGACTCACCTAGGCGGTAATATAATTTTACCTCCACCTTATGGGAGTTTCTACCTTAGATCACAGATTTCAAAAAAAATATAAAAAACTGGAATTAAAACTCTGATTTCAACATTGCATCATGCAAAATTACTATCTGTCTCTTAGCTGTTAGAGATGTAATGTGTTAAAACCAATAGTCTTGTATCAACAGTACATTATACAGAGCTGCTTTCTGCCTCTTAGCTGCTATATATTAAAAATGTGGACACTTGTATGGAGTGTTCTTGTAATGGACACTTGAGTTTTGCCATGCAGGAAGAATGTACGCCCCGTGTAACTACTGTTCGTGAAACACAAATAAGGAGGATACTAGTGTAGTTAACTACTTTGCATGGTATTGTGGACATTCTGAGTTTCAAGAAACACTGGGTATGGTAGAAATACCTAATTAATACAATATATCCCTGTTTTTTAATATATATATAGCAGCTAAGAGGCAGAAAGCAGCTCTGTATAATGTACTGTTGATACAAGACTATTGGTTTTAACACATTACATCTCTAACAGCTAAGAGACAGATAGTAATTTTGCATGATGCAATGTTGAAATCAGAGTTTTAATTCCAGTTTTTATATTTTTTAGAAATCTGTGATCTAAGGTAGAAACTCCCATAAGGTGGAGGTAAAATTATATTACCGCCTAGGTGAGTCTATGCAATTCTATTTAGTAGTGCTACAGTACGCTTTTGTTCCCGTGTGTGGTTCTATCACGTGTGTGGTGTTTAAGGTGTTATATCGGTATACTATAATGATGAAACTGACATGATTGTTTGTCTTTTCTAGACATTGGACCGGACTGCAGCTGGTACCATGTCAGAATAACCATGACAATTAAGTATGGTTTATAATCATTTTATTTTATCTAAGTTCAGCAGAGTGACATGACTTTAGGTCCTGATGAAAGCCGCGAACCTTGTTGGTCATTTGGCAGAAACATGTTGACCTTTGACGAATAGGACATTCTTTTAGTCCTATATATCACTGACCTTTTTAACTCTAGTCTATGGGGACATGGAATAAATTGAGTTTAGTCACCCATGAGCTAGTTTTAATACACTGTTAGTTTTTCTTTTGCACTCTGCCCCTCACCCCAATTGCCTACATTGGGAATACCAGAAAACTCCTCACGCTCCTCTCCAGAGGGAGAGCTGTAGCCCATACTGTGTACCTTGCGGTCGCAGTGTGTAAGAGGGGACCCAATGATGAAGCATGTCATCCTTGGGTGAGTGAGGGTTCTCGTCTTTAAGATAATGACTTCCCTTTTCTCCATACACATAATCTGTAGTTTTTGTTGCAATTATTAGCGTCCCATTAATTTTTGTGAGTTGCATGGTTGTATTTTTAACATCGCTAAGAGCGGCTTTGCCTCCTCATTGCCGCCCATGTATTTTGTGTAGTTTTGAGTCTTATGGCTCTATCCAAATAATACTTTTGGTTTGTAGTGCTAATGTGATGTTTTACATTGCAGGGTTGCTTCATAGTTGTCATTAAGCCCTCTAATTGGTCTTGGATTTGCTATTTTGCTTGATCCTTTGATGATGGCAATTGCACTGCCCATGTGTGTGCTTCATTGTGTGATCGATCCACCAGTTTGCTGTATGATGTATAGGTATCTGATTGTTGTTCTTATCCTTTAGTTGGTGTAATAATTGCTAGCAAACTATATTTCAATCTTTCTTGTCTCCAATCATATACATGATTTTCTGAATTTTAGTGCCAATTACCTAGTTTGTTCATTTATGCCATCCAGTGGGCCAATGTTCATTGCAGAATTTAACCATGTCTTGCTCCGTATTCTCTGTTCATGGTTATAAGCAATCAACTCTGAATTCATTCCATTGTTTTTTCCAACAGCACTGTTGGTTCTTTTCATGATTGAGTTGTAGGATATAATCTTTTCCCAGTTGTCTCTGTTTTCATGATGTGTTTATTCATTTGATTGTCCATTGTAGATGTTTTTTTCCCCATAGATTATTTTCTTTTTTGTTTTCCTATGTCTTATATTTACTGCTTCAGGGGTGTGGAATTTAATAAAATGTCTACTTGTCCATGGGGAAGGTTGCTTCATAAATCTACTTGTCCTGTAACAAAATCCACTTGTCCCTTTGGTGACATGTAGTGCGACGACAAATTATGGCAGCAATCTTATTATATGAGAGCTCTGATATAGCCTCTCTGATTATGCCAGGGCTCATACCATAGTAGTGTTTGAATACTTGCAATCACCTTATGTTGCCACGTTTCCGCAGATCTACATACTGGGGCCGAAGGTAGTGGTAAGCAATAGTTCCAGGGTTAGAATGCCCTATTGAGTCTGTGCAAACCTACTAACTTGCATGTTTTAAGGGTTTTCAACAACGCTTCTCTAATCTTTTCCCATACTGAGAACTGTTGGCAATTTACTCCTGACAATGGCAGACGTAAACCTTCTTCCAGAGGTGGGGAAAAAAGTGGTTGGAGGGAAAGTGAACTTGCAAACACTCAGATTTTCGCATGAGCAAATCTACACATGCATATTTGCTTATGCTAAAAATGCAGTTCACATATATTTTCTAGGAGTACTTTATCTTGTCCTAGTTCTGTAAATTGTTGGGTATTCTCGAAAGCCGTATAGCTGCACTTAATGCAAGGACATATACCATGGGTGCACTTCTGAGGCTTTCTTTAATAATTGGGCCCCTAATTTGGTCTGGCGTTGACCGTGACCTTTTGAGTTTATTAAAATATTTCTCTCTCTCTCTCTCTCTCTCTCTCTCTCTCTCTCTCTCTCTCTCTCTCTCTCTCTCTCTCTCTCTCTCTCTCTCTCTCTCTCTCTCTCTCTCTCTCTCTCTCATACTAGCGTGCATCAACACGTTACTAAATGATGCTGCAAAGAAATGGTACCTAAACTTTTACAGTGGTTTAGCTAAATGTTTTCTTTCCCTGCTTTAATTTTTTTATGAACATTTTATTTTGAAAGCAAAGAATCATCAATCTTGCTTATCAGCTTCTGCAAAAATTTGCATCAAATCTAAGAGCATTGTAGGAGCATTATACATATCCTCATATTGCTAAACTTTCAAAACGTGTACACATTTTGATACTGGAACCACTGTCAGTAGTGCAGTCAGAGTTTACAACATTTACTTACAGCACTCATCCTAATAATAAAGGCATTCAATTAATGAACCATAAATACAAGTTTGAACAGCATTAACATATGGACAAAAATATTACCTTAACTGCAGACAGTGCCCTTCCCTGATCCATAATGTGGTACTGCAAACTGCCAGCCAAAGGGTTTGGGCTGCTGGGGGTTGGGCCTACTTGTCCCAAGGACAAAATACACATGAAAACTTGCTGCCCTTGAGCCCAAACAATATGTCCTGGGCGTCTGGCTATAGGAATTCCACATCCCTGCCGCTTCCTCATTCTAGTTGATAAGTCTTTCTCAGTTTCAGGGATGGTTCTTGTACAGCTTTGTTGTATCTGTCATTCAGAAGCATTTCTTATTTGATTGCAGTGTTATAAGTGTTCATAAAGCTCTTCGTCCTGATTCAAATCTTTCGGAGTCAGAGTTCATAGTGATAATATGTACCTAGATTCGCGTAAGAGTTTTTCTCTGTTTCCCCCTCTTTCAGATGGAACTATTTGAGCAATGGCATAATAGCAGAGATCTTCCCATTTGCTGCCATGTTGTAGCTCCATGTGTTTTGCCACTGCGTTACTGCGATCTTTGTTTTGGGTGGCACGGATATGTTCGATAATCCTCTTTTTAATTTCACAGGTGGTACTTCCCACATACTTGAATTTGCGGGGACATTCAATCACGTATACCACATATTTGCTTTTGCACGTGATATGTTGCGTTATTGCCAATGTGTGACCCTTTTCCAGGATGAATTCTTTTTGACTTTCTGCTATTTTGCAGGCTTTGCAATAATTGCATTTCCAGAAGCCTGGGAAATGTATCCATGTCTTCTTGTTGCTTTTTCTCAAGTGACTGTGTACTAATCAGTCTTTTAAGTTTCGGGCCCGTGTGTATGTTATATTGGGATGATCTCCTGTTACTTCTGCCACACTTGAGTCTAGTTTCAGTAGTCCCCAGTGTTTTCTCAATATGTGACATAGTTTATTCGATTCTGAAGAATATGTTGTTATTAATCCTATCTGATTGGATTCATTTTGTTTTTTCTTATTTTGAATGCAAAATTTGTGTTTTCTCCTTATTTCCGGCTCTCTCCAACCCTCATTTTATTACATTTTTGGGATATTTGTGTATTTTGAAACGTTCACAAATTTTCTGATTGTGTTTTTCAAATTCAGTGTTTAATGAACAATTCCTTTTTATTCTTAAGACTTCCCCATATGGGATGCTCCATTTACAGCTTTTTTGATGGAAGCTCTCTGCCTGTAAAACCTCATTAGTAGCTGTAACCTTTCTGTGCAAAGTTGTCTGAAGTATATTATTGTGGATGTAAATCTGAGTGTCTAGGAAGGTTACACTTGTTGTGCTGATGTCATATGTGATTTGAAGTTTGGCTTGGTTGTTGTTAAGTATCTCAAAGTATGCTTCAAATTCTTCATTGGTGCCATCCCATATAAAAAAAAAAAGATTGTCAATGAAGCGTAGCCACATTATTGTTTTTTCAGTAAATTTATCATTCTTGGGGATCCAGGCGCTCTGCTGCTTACACCACCCCATTTTAAGGTTGTCTTAATTCGGCAAAAATGAAAAGCCTACAGCACTACCTTTGATTTGCTTAACTATTACTCTGTTGAAAATTAATATATTATTATACAAGCACATCTCCATCATTTCCATGAGCATCCGATTATGATGATAAAATCGATGTTCCTTTGTGCCAAAACATATTCACTTGCATGGAGACCTATCTCATGTTCAATGCTTGTATAAAGCTAAACCATATCCATTTTGATGAGTTTATACATTTGTAGCCAGGGTATTCCAGTTGTGTCTCTGAGATATGAATTCAAATCTTTCACTAGTGGTGGCAAAATATTATCTAAGTAGTTAGAAACTGGTTCTAATATTGAGCCTCTTGCTGACACATTGGTCTTCCCTTGGGATATTGTATAATTTTATGGATTTCCAGAAGAAAATATATTGTTGGTGTGATCGGATGATCTGATAGATATTTGTATTCTTCCTCATCGATCAATTCCATTTTTAGACATTTATTGAGATTTGCTGTTAATGTTTCTTTTATCTCCTTGGTGGGGTTGTTGAGCAGACGACTCTGAGTATGCTTATATTCCCTCCTTTGTCTTTTATTTCTATAGTTTCATTTTCTTGTTGCTGTTTAAGAGCTGCCTTCTCTTGCTGTTTTAAATTGTTCTTCAACCATGTATTCTCCATTTTGTATAAATCTTGAATTACGGCCTCATGGAAAATATCCATTTTATTCCTTGGTGGTAAATTGGGATAGAAAAATGATTTTGGTTATTTCCGCTTAACCCAGCTCCCATTGGCAGTATTTCATCTTCAATTTCACATGGTTCTTAGAACATATTGTCATCTTCCAAGGTCATGAGGGCTAAGAGGGTGGATCCCTCCTTCACCATTAGATTACAACTATGCTTCACTTTTGAGGGGTCTTCTCATTCCGTTGTTTTTTCAGAGAAGATTTTGGCCAGTTTGATCTTTCGAATATATTTGTAAAGATCGATTCTTGTTTCTGCAATGTCCAGATGTGCTGTAGAACAAAACAATGTAATCCTTTCTTCAGAAGCATAGTGTCTTCCTGAGTTATCATTCGAGTGCACAGATTGATTGTTAAGTTCCTGAGTCTCTTCTCGTCTTAATTCTTTTCTTGTTACACACTCCCTCTTGTCTGGACTCCCACTCTTTCTTGATCCCTTTCCCATCGTACCTCTCCTTGTCTTTCTCCTCCGATGTTTCCTCATCTACGTCCTCTCCCTCTTCTCCTTGTTGGTGGTTTTTCTGTCCCACTGTTGTTGTAATGCCAGGCGCATATTTGTTAAAAAGAATTGTCTTTTTGCTGTTGGTGAATGGGGTGGCACCCACTTCTTCACTGTAGTCTGTCTTTGTTAGGGACTCACCGCTCGATTGCTCTCTTGTTGTGAGGTCTCGTTGATCTTTTTTGCGTATTGTATCGAACCTTTTCGCAAAGGTAAATATCCTCCCCTCCTCACAGTCCTCTTTATCCCTTTGAAATTTGGTTTGCTTTCTTTGCTTTACTACTTCTTCAAGCTTTTCAATTTTGCCTGATATCTCCTCTTTCAATTTTTTCATTTCCTCTGACAAATCCAATTTTTCCAGTTCTTTTTCCTATTCTTTCAATTGTTGCTGTATTTAATTTAGTGCCTTTTCTGTATGTTTAATCAATATGACTACTAATCCAAGTGATGCGCCTAGTATATTTTCACCCCATTCCTGCCACAGTTCTCCACTTGTATCACAATGGCTCGAAATACTCTTTGTACCTCCACAGAATTTTTCATAGTTTTTTAAAATAATTTTTTCCATTCTTGTAATTTGCTTTTCACATCCACTTTTTAGTTTTGTTGTTTCCCATCTCCTGATTTTGTTTATGAACATTGTTGCCATGTCTGCATTTCTTTTGGCCTCTCTTAGCTCAATCGTTACTTTTCTATGTTTCTATGAATTATTGTTTAATTGTTAGCAGTATTCTCTGTTCTGTTATTGCTTTTGAATTTGATTTATATTATCGAGGTCATTGCTTTGTGTGTTGACTGCAAGCTCGTATTTCACCACTGTGCGCCTTTACCAGTCCCACCCCTTTTCTTGGAGCTTAGGCCAAAATTGCGCATTGAGTACCTGGTGCTCTCTTTAGCCACTCTATGCCGATGAAACAATCAACACCTTTGAAACGCTTTCGCTTCGTGTAGTTCTCAAAATGCCAGAGCCAAATTGTACCCGCAGTTTTTTAAATTTCATTCAGCGCTGTGCTTTGCTGCTTACCTACTCTGCTTTGGTTGCGGGCGCTGCTACCCTCCGGTTACCGTTTCACGCTCTTGCTGCCTGTCGGGTTCCAGCAGGATCCTTCCTTCCTTCATCTCAGCGCATGGAAAGTGGAGACGGGCGTCCGTCCAATTTATTATGTCTCCACTTTGGCCCCTTGATCTGGGTGGATTACGGGCCTCTTCCTTCTTTAATGGAGGTGCATTGTCCCTGGCAGGACCACACCGGTTACTAAATCTCCTAACATGTCACCAACTGGTGGCAAAAACGAGACCTACTCATGGGAAAAGATTTATCTGCTTAATTTATTTGCTGTGTGTGTGTGTGTGTGTGTGTGTGTGTGTGTGTGTGTGTGCGTGTGTGTGTGTATGTATATATATATATATATAATCAGGGGTGTGGAATTTTATAAAATATTTACTTGTTCATGGGACAGGTTGCTTTATAAATCTACTTGTCCTATAACAAAATCCACGTGTCCCTTTTGTGCCATGTAATGCGGCCACAAATTATGGCAGTAATCTCATTATATTAGAGCTCTGAAATAGACTATCTGATTATGCCAGGGCTCCTTTTATAGTAGGGTTTTAATTCTAGCAATTCCCTTATGTTGCCACGTTTCCGCAGATCTACATACTGGGGCTGAAGTAATGGTAAGCAACAGTTCCAGGGTTGGAATACACTTTTGTGTCTGTGCAAACCTACTAACTTGTATATTTTAAGGGTTTTCACCAACTCTTCTCTAATCTTTTTCCCTACTGAGAAAGGTTGGAAATGTACTCCTGACAATGGCAGACATAAAACTTCTTCCATAGTTGAGAAAAAAGTGGTTGGAGGGAAAGTGAACTTGCAAACTCTCAGATTTTCGCATGAGCAATCTACACCTGCATATTTGCTCATGCTGAAATGCAGTTCAAAAATATTTTCTAGGAGTTCTATTTCTTGGCCTACTTCTGTAAAGTCTTGTGAATTCATGCAAGCCGTATATCTGCACTTAGTGCAAGTACATGGGTGCACTTTTGAGACTTTATTTAATAATTGGGCCCCTAATTAGGTCTGGTGTTAACCATTACCTTTTGTGTTTATTAGAATTCTCTCTCTTTCTCTCTCTCTCTCTCTCCACTCTGTTCTTTCACAAGGAGCTTATCGACAGTCGTTTTGTTCAGTGCCAGGAACTACTGTGGCAATGTGTGCTTTTTGAGACCAAAACAATTTTGCTATTGCCAATGTTTGTTACAATGGTGAGGGTCCGGCAGCTCCAACACCAATAAGGTTTTACAAAAACCGTGCCAAAACAAGTCTTGCATTGACAAAACCAAAAGGTTAACCAACAATTTCAGACCTACTAGCTTTACCAATGCGTGTTTATTTTTATGTTTCCCATAATCTTATTAAAACTGGTTACACTGATTTTCTATTATGAATATATTTGGGAAATACTAGCATGATGCTGCAAAGAAATGGTACCAAACATTTTACAGTAGTTTAGCTAAATGTTTTTGCATTTTTTTGTGAGCATTTTATTTTGAAAGCAAAACATCATCGATTTTGCTTTCATTTTTAAATTTTTTAAAGACTTTTATTGCTGTTTTAAGAAAGTATACATTCAAAGTGCAATTGTCCAAACAATCCACCCCTCCACCCAGCCCTACACAAACAATGAAATTTCAGCTTAGTCCCCCCAAAAAATGCTTAAATCACGGTGTTTTACATACAAGCATAAAACACACCAGTTTTAAATATAAATTCATACAATCGTAGCAGCATTCCTCTAGTGGACAAAGACGGACAAGAAGAGCTCAAAAGTGCAAAGTGCAAAATGCTTTGTTTATCCTGGATCGCCCCAAGGGTACTGTTCGTACTTATATTTACCCTCTTTTTTTACGGGGTTGAATGGCATACCCAGTTGGTCAAAAGACCTCATATATCCAATCCCGTTTTCCTGGCTCAGATTCCTTTATTAGCGTAAATTGCTCTTTTCAGATTATGAATCGATAACAATCGAGCCAGCCATTGCTGAAAGGAAGGGGGATTAGCATCCTGCCATGCTGAGGAAATACAAAGCCTAAGGCTGGACATTGCAATAAAAATCAAGGCACCCCCCTCCTTTCTTCCAAAGGTGTCCTGTACCCCCAATAATATCACTGAGAGGATTAAGGTTAGATTCAGGGACAAAGTATCTCTAAAATAGCCCGAGATTTCCTCCAGCAAAGGCGAAAGAACACCACAGGTGGCAAACGTGCACTAAGTCAGCCCCGTATTCGGCGCAACGTATTCGGCTTCTGCCCCCCTCCCCCCCCAATTTGGCAATTTTATTCGGGGTGAAATATAAGAAAAAAACAGTTTTATAAAACTGGGCCTGAAGATTTGCAGAACGTAAATCAGACTGTGCGTTTGAGAGAGCTTGTTGAAAGGCCTTATCAGTAATTCCTATTTTCGATTGCCATTTCCCAGAGTATTTGCTCAGATCATCTATCATCCGGCTATTAAGGAAACTATAAATAGTCCCTATTTGAGGAGGGTTACTGTCGATAAGTTTCTCCATGAGTTCACTTTTACCAAAACCGGAGGGCCCATCCCCCTTGCGCTGTAGAAAATTCCTAATTTGTAGACATTGAAAAAAGTCCCTGTGACTAAGGCCAAAATTACTTCTTTTATCACTAAATGATATTATTCCAACAGGAGAGAAGAAGGCACCCAGTTTATCTAACCCAGCCTTGATCCAAGTTGCCAAATAATGGTCCCCAAACATCTCAGGTAGATTCTCATTATTTCTCGTTGGGGTATAAAAACTCAATCTACCAATACCTAAGAATTTGCAAACAGTGGTAAAAGCCTTATAAACTCCTATAAGGGTCTTGAATCTCACCCTTTTGCAATACCCCCAATTAAAGTTGCCGCCACAGACAGCCCCAGGCTTCGGGCCCAATTAAGAGTTCAAACGGCGAGGGAGGATCCAAAGTCTGATCATTAGAACAATCTTGTAATAACACGGGACAGTGCTGCAGGGTGGTCGCCCAATAATACAGTTTTAGGTTGGGCAGGGCCCATCCACGTCTATGTGATAAAAACTTTATAGACCTTCTGGGCTGAGAATAAGCCCAGGGAAATTGTGAAAAGAGGTTATCAAACTTCTTTAGCATTTGATTCGAAAATTCTAAAGGAATAACTCTAAAAAAAAAGTATAAACTTTTGGGCAAAAACGATTTTTAAAACGTTACATCTACCTACTAAAGAAAGGTGCAAATTATTCAGTCTAAACAATGAGCTCTTAGTCTCCATGGCTAGTGGGGCTAGATTTTTTTCAACAATTAAGTCTGTATTAGCCAATATGTTCACCCCAAGGTACCTTGACTTTTCCACCACTCTGGGGTCAGCCCATTCTATTTTCTCATTAAGGATAATTTGTGTCTTTTCCTTATTTAGGGCATATCCCGCCACGTCCCCAAAACTTCGTGCCTCTAATTCGATTGCCTCAATCGAAGTTTCCGGATCGGGGGTTACCAACGCGATGTCATCAGCGTAGGCCATAATTTTCGTGTTGTACCCATGCCTAAGAATCGGACGAATAATCTGATTATTTTCTAACCTCTTAATGAAGGGGTCGATATATATTGCAAAGAGCAAAGGAGAGCAGGCACACCCTGCCTAGTCTCCTGTGAAATCTGAAATTGTTCCGTCAACTCCCCATTTATCAGCACGCTGGCGGGGTGGCAGTACCGCCCGAATAAAACCAGAGCCAATCCGCATTCTCTGTATGACAATCCAAAGGAAAAGCCAGGAGACCCTATCAAAAGCTTTTCCACGTCGAGCAAAATCAGCGCCATAAGGTCTCCTGCAACCTGCATTGCGTCAAGCAGAGAAATGGCCCTTCTTACATGATCAATAGTACCTCTCCCAGGTATACACCTATGCTGCCACTTAGAGACCAGTTTGTCAATTACTTGCGACAGACGGGCGGCTAATATTTTTTAGATTTCAGGTCATTTTTATTAAAGTTTTGTAATAGAACCAATACAACAGAAATAGAATAAATACATTGGCGGTACAGAAAGGTGCCAGCATTTGTAGATATTGCTAACAGTGGCAAGAATGATGGCAGACCAGTGAGAGTCCAAGAGAAGAACCGCACAAGTAAAATAAAATAAATAAACAAACAAACAAACAGATAAGTAAATAATAATAAAATGTAAGGTGCATGTTAAACAGGTGTCTATCTGTGAGGCAGTGAGCTCCGAGTGATATGTGTCTGGAAGAACATGGAGATAATAATCAAAGCATCACGGTATAATACAAATGGATAATTACGTTCCGAAGAAATCAATATAGCACATGTCAGCAATTATTTGTGTCATGGAGGGTCATATGAGAAGGATGAGGCATCCAGGGATTTCCACAGTTTTCTATGCGGGGGCCGCCAGGGAGAGGAATGAAGCGCAACGTTGTCTGCTCCTCTGAGGAAAGTTAACCATTCCTGCCAAGTGTTAAATGAGACCTCTTTAGAGTTCTTCCATCTGCAAAGAATGACTTTGCAGGCTAGAGTAAGCATGAGATCAAGTAGAAGGCGATCATTCAGATCCTCAATTCTGGGGTCTAAAGCTCCAAGTATAATGTAAGAAAACTCTCTTGGGGGGGTTACGTGAAATGTTTTGCTTATACAGTCATAAATCTTATCCCAGTATCTTCCCAAAGTGGGACAATAGAAGAGCATGTGTGCCAGATCTCCAGTCTGAGACTTGCAGTACCAACAAGTCGGATTTTCACTGAGTTTGAGTTTATAAAGTCTTTCAGGTGTCCAGTATGTTCTATTAATTAACATAAGTTTGGTTTGTGACAGTATTGGCGAGATTTTATTAGTGAATGGGGAGGTATATATTTTCTCCCAGTCGAATGGGATGTTATAGGAGTTTAGTTCCGTTTCCCATTTCACTTCACACTTTAGGTGAGATTTGCACGGTTTAGGAGAGAGAAGTTTATAAATCTTAGAGACGGCGTGTCCTGACCTTCAATCAATCAATCAATCATGTCACTTATAAAGCGCACTACATACCCGCGAGGGTCTCAAGGCTCAAGGGGAGTTGTATTAGTCTGGGGATTAGTGATGGGTTGGTCGGTTTAGTAGAGCGACGCGTGAGAAGAGATTTTAGTTTGAGAAAACTGTAAAAGTCTATTGGTTCCAACTCATAATTATTCTGGAGGGTGGAAAAAGGCAATGGAGTGTCACCATTAAAGAGATTTTCCACTAAGTGTAAGCCCTTTTCTGACCAGTGTTTCCAGTGGAGCATTCCCCCATTAATCCTTAAGCTCGGGTTGTGCCAGAGGGAGGATATTTTGGATTTATTGACTTTTACTGTAGAGAGGAAATCCAGACGCAGCAAGGCTCTCTTGGTATTGAGCAGGATGTATTTTGAGTGGGGAAGATGGGATATGTCCATGGTGAGGAGAGCGGATAGAGGCATGTCCTTGACAATTGCCCTTTCTATGTCCACCCATACCGGAGAGTAGTCAATTTGTGGGACTAGCCAGTTTGAGCCTTGCTTACAAAGGTATGCCGTTTGATAGTTCCTGAAGTTCGGTAGACCCAGACCCCCTTTTTCTTTTGGTAGCTGTAGCTTTTTCATTGATATTCTGGGCTTTTTGCCTTGCCAAAGGAACGTGTTAAAAAGTTTGTAGATTTTATTCAAGAACTCATTGGAGAAGGTCATTGGTAGCATACTGGCTAGGTAATTGACAAGAGGAGCAATCATCATTTTTAAAGTCTCGGCTCGTCCCCACCAGGATAGGAATTTGGGCGACCAACCCTCAAGTAATGTGGAGATTTTTTTATGTAGTGTTTGTTCATTGACCTGAAGGGAGGTAATCAGATCATCCGTGAATTCTAGGCCTAGGTATTTGAAGCATTTAGGTTGCCACAGAAGGCCAGAGTCGCCTATAATCTCCATCCCACCTAGGTTGTTTAAAAGTTTTACTTCAGTTTTATCTTTGTTTAGTTTGTATCCAGATACTGCGGAGAATGAATCTATCGATGATATGAGGGCAGGGATTGCAGTGTCTGCGTTCTCAGAGATTACCAGCACATCGTCAGCATAGGCAGTTATCTTGACGGTGTAGTTACCAAATTGTACACCTGTTATTTGTGAATTGTTCCTGAGGTGGAATAGGAAGGGTTTGATAGCGAGAAGGAACAAGGAAGGGGAGAGGGGACAACCTTGTCTTGTTCCCTGTTCCAGTATAAAAGAAGATGAAAGACAACCTCCTGCTCTGACCCTGGCTGTGGGGTTAGAATATAGTGCCATTATCATTCGTATAAAATTCCCGCCCAAATTGAACTTATCCAGTGTTGCTTCCAGATAATTCCAGTCTACTTTATCAAAAGCCTTTTCGGCATCTAATGTAATGGCGGCTGTCGGTGTGTCAGTGAGTTTGGCCTTTTCTAGAACATGGGGCAAGACACGAGTGTTGTCACTAGACAATCTGTTTTTTAAAAAGCCTACTTGAGACGGGTGAATAAGTTGAGGGAGAGATTTTTGAAGACGTTTGGTAAGGATTGTTGCATATAATTTGCAGTCCAGATTTATTAGTGATATTGGTCTGTAATTTTTTGGGAGTGTTGGGTCTTTCCCATCTTTTGGGATTACTGCTATAATGGCTTCAGCTGGTGTACCGGTAACTTGGCCTGATATGCTAAATGCATGAAACAGTTTTAGGAGCGGAGGGATTAGTGAAGAAGAGAAACATTTATAAAATTGAGCATTGAAGCCATCAGGCCCTGGGGCCTTCCCAGATTTGAGAGATCTAATCGCGTTCTCAATTTCTGAGTTATTAATGGGTTTATTAATTTCTACTTTTTCCTTGTCCGAAAATGATGGCAAATCGCACTCATTTAGGTAGTCCTGTATTTTAGTTGGGTCTAGGTCCCGGTTCTTACTATATAAGGTGCTGTAGAACTCTTTGAATATCTCAGCAATTTTGTCTGCTTCAGAGTGAGCCGAGCCCTTGTTGTCGATTATATTATTGATTGTATTCTTCTGTATTTTAAATTTTAGCTTTGAGGCCAGGCTTTTTCCTGCCTTGTTCGACTCACACAGTTTAAGGCTTTTTTGTTTATGTATCCAAATTCCTGCTCTATCACTGATAATTTTGTTATATTCATATTTCTTCTTCATTAGATCACCCAGTACTGAGGCTTCTCTTGTCATGATATGTTTCTGTTCTAATCCATTGATGTCCTTTTCTAGGTTCTCAAGGGTTTTGTTGGAGTCTCTATTCATAGCGGTTCTTATTTTGATAATTTCTCCCCTAATGGAGCTTTTCAGGGCCTCCCAACGTATGAGGTCGGATGTATCCCCTTCCTTGTTCAATAAGAGGAAGTCTTGTATTGCTTTGCCAATTGCTTCCCTATGGCACACTTTTTCCAGAACCTCGTCATTGAGCCTCCAAAGCGGTTGCTTCCTGAGAGGTTTTGTGTCAGAGATAGTGAGGCTTATACAGGAGTGGTCTGATATCACTCTCGGTTCGATTGCAGTATCCACTATTCTAGCTGATGCATTGCCGGAGATTAATAGGTAGTCGATGCGTGAGTACGAATTGTGTGGGGGCGAGAAGAAGGTATAAACTCTACCAGTAGGGTTTTGTAGTCTCCAGGTGTCAAGCAAGTTGAAGCGGGTGCAAAGGTTGATTATGGCTTTATGGGAGTTGTTAGGACGAAAGGGGCAACGTGAATCCCTGTCCAGCGTCGGGTCCATAGGTAAGTTAAAATCTCCTGCCAGTATATGTAAAGCATTATCTGGTATAGTGTCAAGCTGCCTATTTAAGTCATCCCAAAAATCTAGTTCATCTTTATTAGGGGCGTAGATATTGGTAACATAAAATTCTGTCTTATCTCTCCTTAGTTTTGTTGTGATCCACCTACCTTTAGAATCTGATGTGCTGGAAACTAGTTCAATGTTTGATTTTTTCGCTAACAAGGTCAGGACGCCATTTTTCTTCCCTACTGCTTCCGAACCAACAACCTCACTAAAATATCTACTTCTAAGTGAGTTAAATTGTTTGGAGTCAATTTTTGTTTCTTGGAGCAGGAAGATGTCACCCTTTTGTCTGTATAGGTAGTCAGTTATCTTTTTTCGTTTGACCGGGTGGTTTAATCCCTTAACGTTCAGTGAGATTACCTTAATGCTATGGTGTGTTAGTGGGCTTAAGGTGGTCTGAGATGTCATGAGTATGTTATTAACATTATACCCTGGCTTTTAGGTCTATAACGCTTGGCCATAGCGGCTGGCCCAAAGTGGTTGTTATGTGTGTAAGATATGGGTTTCTTGGGGGGGTCCACATTTTTTGAAAATACACCGTGAGGTAGTGATAGTGCGGGATAAGCTGTTAACAGCATACTGCCAAGCATGCCGTATGAGTGAAGGACATTATTGGGTATATGGATTGCGCACGATGGGTACGCCATGCACACAGTACGATATTGTAGTGAAACATTTGAACTGGTATGAGAAGCATAGTACACTGTGAACTGGTATAAGAAGCATAGTACACAAATACATTCAAATACATTCAAATACATTAAGTTAGCATAGATCGAGTTTACCTTAGGGCGACAATGCAAAATCCTCTTGGAGCACATGTAGGAACTTATATTACATTTATAGGGTCCTGTGACTACATTTGAAACTGAACAGAGTTTTCCATGGAGCTCACTGCAAAGAGCAATATTTGTCAAGTACTGGAGAACACCTGAATAGACATGCACAAAGTAAAACCTACAAAGAACAAATAACAGCAAAGTAAGGAAAACAAAAACCAAACCCCTACCCCTACTCATACCCTCCCTCAACCCCAACCCACCCTCCCACCCCTGAAGAATATGAAAGAACATGGTGACGCGAAAGAGAGCTCTCCTCCCATGGGAGCCATGTGAAATAACAGTGGTCGCGTCTGAACATTGTGTTGTCCACCAAGTGGCGGGTTTTAGAAAGGACGTATTGGTCACAATTGGAGTTGTTAACAGGGAAACAGGGGACTATAGAGGACTGAGGACTGTGTATAGTTTATTGAGCACATTTATGCTCAGTGTGTGTCAGTAAGTGTCAGTGAATGACAGTGGTTGTCAGTTATGGGGTGGTCTAAATATGATGTCTATATATGATGGTATGTTGTGATGGAAGATGTAGATGTGATGGTCTAGATATGATGTGTGTCCTGTTACAGGGCATTTCGTGAGGTATGTGGCACGATATGCTGCATGAGATGGGCATTTCTGAGGCATATGAGGAATGTGACACCGCATGTTGCATAAAATATTGCAGTAACAAGTTGAAAGAAGTCATAAAAGTCATGGTAAGTTATGGTAAGTCTTGGTAAGTCTTGGTAAGTGATGGTAAGTGATGGTAAGCCGTGATTGTGAGTCATTGTGAGTCATGTTTGTAAACTGCCTATAGGTAAAACCTATAGGTAAAACACGGATTGTGTTCCTGCAGAGACTGCAGAGACTTCAGAGACTATCGGACGTTGCTTGAGTGTATTGAATGTATTGCTTGAGTGTATTGGCTATAGACTAGCCTAGAGAGTACACGCTTCGGAGTAAGTTGTAACTAGGTATTAACTGGGTACTAAACCGGTGAGTGGTCAAATCCATAAGTCATTATACATTGCGCAGTATACATTGTACCTTATACCTCATGCAGTATACAGTGTACATTATATATCATGTAGGACTTATGTGCATGTGGTTGAAACATACGACGGGGATAAGTAATTATCGATTGTCTGCAGATGTAGAAGGGCCCAGGCTCGCAGTTTCCATAAAGGATTCGTCTGGTCTGTCGAGAAATCTCTTTAGCTGATAATGATCTGTGAAGAAATGTGGGATCCCTTGGACCACTACTCGGAATTTTGCTGGGCCCGCAAAGGCAAATTGGTAGTTTAATGACTTTAGTCTTGGACGGAGGGCCAAAAAGCCTTTCCTGGTATCAACAGTCTCTTTACTGTAATCCTGGGAAATGAAGATCTTGCTCGATTTCCAGAGGATATGATTGTTCTTCCGACTGAAGGCAAGGATTTGTTCCACGTGTTGGTATCGGAGAGGTTTACAAACAATTGGACTTGGCGATTTTTGGTTCGGAGCACTTCTGGTTGGAACTCGGTGAGCTCTATCAAATTCCAGTGGCTTGGTGAAAGTTAGATTAGTAGCTTGTGCGAACCAGTTCTCCAGGAAGGTAATGCAGGACCCTGAGGGGTCTTCCTCTCCCTCCGGTATGCCAAATATCCTTAGGTTCTCTCTCCTGTTCCTATCCTCTAAGCCAGATAGGCGCTTCGTTAATGAATCCGTCGAGACAGTCAGGTTTTTCAGAGAACTATGGACTTTAATTTCTGTATCTTCTAGGCGGCTGATTCTAGTTTCTGTTTCTGATAGTCTTTTATTAGTGTCTCTAATGTCTTGCCTGATCGCCGAGATTTCTTCTTTCGTTGATTTGGCGAGGTCATGGACCTCCGCTAGTTTGCTCAGTATGGTATCCATTGTCGTGTTGATATCACGTTTGCCTTTGGTTGGTGAGTCTGGACCAGGGTGATCAGCCTTGAGTCTCTTTAGGTTTTTTGCTTCTATTTCAGACATTTTGAGTGAGTATTGTGTCTTGGCGTGGCTGAAAGGTATTGGTATTGCCGCTATATGGCGATATTGCAGGCAGTATCAGAGTGCTCTGAGTGCCCCTAGTGGTCTTGATGCTTGTTATTATAGTTGATAGTGCTGACAGTGCCGACACTGTTGACTGTTGGTCGCTGATGATCACTGGCATTCACTTCCGGGTGAGCTGATGGGAGACAGTTGTGTGATGGAATGTATGGAGATGTGACAGGATGCGTCGAGATGCAACAGGATGCGTCGACGTAAATCAAGACGTTCACCAAGTTGTCGTGAAGCGTTTTGCACTGGTGTATACAGGTACAATGCTTCGCTGATTCTCCCTTATCCACATTACTTACAGAACCCACAGCACCTGCACCAATTCACAGCACCCTCACAGAACCTTCGCAGTACCTTCGCAGTGCTTCACAGTACACTGTATTTTTAAATGGTCAGAGTTCAGTGTTCAGTGTTCAGCTTTCCACCGTAGGTCACAGCGTTTCAGAGCACTGTAGAGCATCTCAGAACACTCCATAGTATTTCAGAGTGTTTCAGGGTATTTCAGAGTGTACCAGGGTGTACCAGGGTGTTCCAGAGTGATCCAGAGCTCTCCAGAGTATTTAGTGTATCTCAGAGTCTGTCTCAGAGTCCCTCCAGAATATCTCACAGTTCGACCTCAGTGCCACACCGCTCAGCTACAGTGCCCTCACAGCACAGCCTCAGCTTCAGCCAACAGAGTTCACAATGCTCACAATGCTCACCGTACTCACAGTGTGGTGCAGTGTTCTACAGTGCCTCTCAGTGCCTCATAGTGCTGTTTAGATCCACTAGAGCATGGGACCTATGATCATGAGACCTCGGGTGCATGGATCACCCATTCATTCATTTGGGCGGCCGCCATCTTAGAGTCAGGCAACAGGCAGCAGACTGCAAACAGGGGCATACATTGTTTCTTGATGTCATACAAGGCAGTATGTGGATATGATTAAACAGCTAAACGAGCAGTGCTGTTTGTTGATTCAGTATGCCACACCATAATAGAACGAAAGCAGCGCAGGTTGGAACTTCGATCATAGCAGCGCTAATTTGGCCGCCATTTTGTGTAGCGCACGTGGTGCAGGTTCCATCAGACCGGCAGATAGCGGGGATAATTAACAATCCACATTGAGAGACGGCGGCAGGCACATCACATAAGGTGTCTTAATTAGGTCACAAAATTAGGTATCAAAAAAGACGCTAATAGACGCTAATAGCCGCTAATAGTCGCTAGTAGTCGCCAGAGATAGGCGCTAATTAAGCATTAATTAAACACTGATACTCGACATGCCATCAGGATCATAAAGGTCTTAAAGATCCTCAGTGTGGTTCCGCAAGCATAAGTCACTCATTGCAGGTTTCAATGGAGGAGCGATATGCAGGGAGACGAAAAGAACGGGAAGAACGGTCTAGCGCTAATGTTTATACGCCGGCCATATTGAGCACAGGCGCGCACGATCTTACTTGGTTCTCTGTGTCTGCCTTATCTCCGGGGATTGAACGGGTGCAGTGTTTCAACAGTGGGCAATCACCGGGCTCTCGGAGGTCAATCCAACAGTCGGGGCGCACCGACAGTATCTGATGAGATGAGTCATGATAAGGCGCAGACTCGGTACAGATGGCAGACAGTGAGCAGGGCTGTTGCTGACCTCGTTCACGATCGTTCTCGTTCTTGATCGGAGCTTCCTCAAAATTACATCTTTGCCTACAGCAGTGGTTCCGCCACCTTTTGCCGTTAATATGTCGGAAAATCAGCGCGGGAAGCAGGTGAAAATAGAAGTATTGGCTTCGCCACGGGAGGAGACAAGGGCTCACGCCGCCATCTTCACTGGCGTCCAAACCACGCCCCCGGCGGCTAATATTTTTTAATAGATTTTAGAGTCCCCATTTATTAAGGTAATCGGGCGGTACGAGCCCAGCTCCTGAGTAAGTTTATCTTTTTGGGGGAAGACCATCATTTTGGCAGATGACCAAGAATGAGGGGGAGCTGCGCCATTAAAAATTTGCTTAAACAGGGTTTTTATAATCTCCTTAAGTTGGCCAGAGAAAACTTTATAAAATTCAACGGGTATAAGGTCTAAACCAGCGGCCTTCCCATCAGGTGAACTAGTCTATGCGGCCTTCCTAACCGCATCAGAATCAGGCCCTCGGTCGGGAAGCTTTTCCAACCCGCATCAGAATCGGGCCCTCTGTCTCTTTCAGTCTTAATTCTACTATGTTCCCAACTATCCCAAAAGTGAGAAAAAAACAATGTCAACCCCTATTTGTCTCTCAGTTAAAAGAAGACCATTGGCCGTGGGCAAAGATTGTTACAATTTATGAAGTATATTAGAAAATAAGCACAACTTCTGAAAGTGAGCTATATGTGATTCACAGAAAATGCTCAAAGCTTTCTTGCTGTTGGTTCGGATTATTTAGTAAAATGCTGTGATAGCTCAGCAAGTAAAGTCACGAGGTTTATGTGAGCAGAGTGAATTCAAAGGAACTTCACTGGCATGAGTCTTTTGTGTTATTTATCAAACACAGACTGAGAAACTTAACATTGGTCTTTCCTATTAACTACAACTCCATTTGCTTGAAAACAGCATGTTGATGTTGAAAATATTTCCTTTTAGGACCTTGACTTTTTGGTGCTTTAAACTTCCCAAATGTTCTTTAAAAACTGGTGCCAGATTTCAAATGAAACCTATCAATATCTTTCTCTGTTAATCTTTAGTCGTCATTTATATCCTGATGATGTGAAGCTGTGGATTTCTATTGATAGATTTCTCAAACATTGACAATGCTACGAAAATCTGTAAATCCTTTTTCATTCGAGGGACCTTGCCTAGTCATATCTACTGGTGTATGATATCTCACTTGAGTGAATTGTGTTGTTTAATGTCACGCTTTGTTAAAATTCTACTGCCTCAACAAGTTTTTTGTTTGTTATTAGGTTGATCTTGAACACGATGAAGCACACTCTGAGCCTGTGTTCTTCAATACTTCAGTCACAAGAGGTAAGTATGATGAACTCTGCTATTGGGACACAGTACTGTATTCTTTCTACGTGGAGAGCAGTGAGCATGTTACATTTACTCTTCTCTGTTTGGCCAAATATATTTAAATGAAAAACAGTAATTTAAGAGGACGCCCAAGCAAGGAAAGGCACAGTGGCTGTGAATACCCCAGACATCAACTGGGGATTCTAAATCCCCAAGCTGAAAATGTGAGTATGCATATGCATTTGTTGGAGAACGACCTTTACAACGCGGTCGTTACACCGCGGTACATTTACATCGTGGTCATTACAACGCAAGTCGTTACAACGACTTGCGCTGGATGGCGCTCTACACTAAGGAATAGTATGATTTACCATTCCAACACATTCCCTACTGTTACACACACTGGAGTTGAAATAGTAAATGATACTATTCCTAAGTCCAGCGCCTCTAGCGCAAGTCGTTGTAACGCATTGTAATAACCGCGATGTAACGTACCGTGACCTAAATGATCACGTTGTAACGTCATACATTCGCATTTGTTTAGATACGGACTCATCTGCTAGCTGTTTTATTACCCTCTGAGTTTCTAACATCCTGAAAATATTGTTAGAGTTTTGATGTATGCTGTGTCATTTAAACATTTCATTCATCTTGCAATGTGGCAGGAAATTGAGACGCGTTTACATTTTAGAACTATGACCTATAGCAAAAACAGTGAAGAGTTTTTCAGTTGAAGTAAAAAACAAACACCTCAGATCATACCTTTTACAGTATTACTCAGACCGGATAGGGAGTTTGACTTTTTTTTCTTTTTTTTAAAGATGTCTTGCTTAGCACTAAATATCTTACTTTTCCATCATTAGTTCCTTTATTCATATTTTTTCTCACCGACTAAATCTGCCTCTATGCTGGATCCTGGAAAACATCTTCAAAAGAGGGAAAAAAACTCTTCAATAATTGTTTTTAAAGATATATATTTTTATTGGATTTTTTACAGGGCACATTAGTGAGAATAAATGCCTCGTACAGGATAAAACTCTTCAATTATCAAAAGAGATAATGCCCATTTTATTTTGTATCTTTAGCTCCTACATTTACCTGTTCCCTTAAATATCAGTTTTTTCCACATCTACTCCAAGTCATGCGAGGAGTGTGCCCTGTTGCACCTGAAAACGATCCAGGAATATGAAGCCAAGGACCCTTTAATAAGGGCTGCTCCCGCTCAAAGTCAAGGACACAGACTCAGTCCTGCGACAACTCGTCTTTGAAGTCCAAGGGGCCGATTCCGATTCCGGCCGGAAAACGTACCGACCGACTCGGAGCCGGAATTAATTCCGACCGACACGTACCGGTGCAGCCCGACCCGCCAAGTACGATGAGAAGCTAGCAAAACCCGACCGACTCGTACGGAACACAAGCCGAAGGACCGAGCCGCGCGGAAAACAGCAATCCGGCCGGAAAAACACGCGATTTGAACCGACCGACTCGCACCCGGAACAATACCGAACGAGACGTACCCGCGGACTCCCACCCGCCAAGTACGATGCAAGGCATGGAAAACACGACCGAGTCGCACGGAGGACAAGCCGTACGACCGACACGCATACATAACTGCGAGCCGAAGCAACCCAAAACACCGCGACCGACGCGTACGCAGCATAGAAAACAGCACAAACACAGCGTGAACGAAACGGACGAGCCCGTACGAGACAACTGCAGGGTCCGACTCGGTCACAAGAACGTCTCCTACATGCACGAAAAGTACAAAGGGAAAATACACAAAAAAAGGCCAAACAAGCAATTACAAAGCCAATAAATACAGGGGGGAGGGGCAGGGAACAAAGACACACCCACAACTCCACCCATATAAAGGACACAAATCCCTACCATGATCCTTTGCAAATTCAAATTACCTGCCAGCACTCAACAGACAGCAACCACACACCCACAGCTCATCCATCACACAAGCCACACACCATCAGCACCACAACAAATAGAAACCTCACATACACCTAGCAAAACACACACTCACACACCTTCACCTGCACACCAACACACACATCACTCACCATCACCACCCATCACCATGCCCCCAAAGAAGAATCACAAGTTCCTAGATAGTGAATTGGAAGTCCTGGTAGATGAGATCCTCAGGGTAGAGCCACAGCTCTTTGGTACACTGGTCCAACAGACACCCATGTCACAGAAAACAAAGATGTGGGAGAGGATCGTCGACAGGGTGAACGCACAATCACCATGTTTGCGCACAAAGACAGACATCCAGAACAGGTGGTATGACGTGCGCAGGAGGGTGAAGGAGCTGCTGAAGAAGGACTACATCTTGAGCCAATACACCGGCAGTGGCCCTCCTGCCAAGCCAGTATACCTCAGGCCCTGGGAGGAGAAGGTGCGGGCCATCCTACCACCAGTGAGCGTCTATGGACTAGAAAACATCCCAGAGCCTGGTGAGTACACAACAAATGTACACAATATTCTGCGACTACACACACACATCACTGTCAAGGGGAGAGTCAAACCATGCACTCTTAGCAAATACACAGCAACCAGAACAGAATCATCCCAAAATGTGTATGTCACTCAGAGAAACACAACACATGCCATCACAAAGTGACATTTAACTGTGTCATCACATGTACAAACACAACTACAACTACAGCTAGGCAGTGGCACAAATATAACTGACAAACGCATCCAGACAAGTAGCCACCACTACAACACCAGCACACAGTGAAGCCCACTGAAAGAAAGGAAATATGTGTATGCTGGGCAAGTCAGTGTAGCCAATAGCATGATGGGAGTAGTAGGCACAGATATTGCTCACCCCCACAACTGTCCCATCAACACCACCCTGAACCATGCTCACATCACAGGGAGTGGAAAAGGACTCACAAGATGGCTGACACTGGCTACTGCTGTGGGGAGCACAAGGCCCTGCTGGCAACTGTGCAACAACAAACAGCAGGACACCACTGACTGACATCCTGAAAGACAACTTGCACTCCCTGCAATGGAAGCACGGTCCATGGTGGGATATCTGGCTGGGTGGGAAGGAGGACTCACAGCACTGGCCATAGTCACAAGCACCTCCCCTCACACCCCCCCTCAACACATACTCCACAGAAGCCACCTGGCGGAATGCAATGCCTCACATCCTAACTCAAGGTCCCACAAAGAACCACCACCCTGGGTCATGCTGTGTGAAGCACAGGGACACTCGTGGGACATTTAGCCAAACAACTGCCCGGACAACACTCCCAGCCATCCTGTCAGCACAGGCAGCCCACCCCACAGGGAAGCAGAGTCAAAAGGAAGGAAGTATGGGCATGCTGGGAAGTGGGGTGGAGGCAATAGCATGATGGGAGTGGTAGGCACAGATATTGCTCACCCCCACAACTGTCCCATCAACACCACCCTGAACCATGCTCACATCACAGGGAGTGGAAAAGGACTCACAAGATGGCTGACACTGGCTACTGCTGTGGGGAGCACAAGGCCCTGCTGGCAACTGTGCAACAACCAACAGCAGGACACCACTGACTGACATCCTGAAAGACAACTTGCACTCCCTGCAATGGAAGCACGGTCCATGGTGGGATATCTGGCTGGGTGGGAAGGAGGAGCGGATGACAACCAAATACAACCAATGCAGACCATGTACACACCCCAACATTCACATAGAAATGCCCAAATAATGCAGGACAATGTGCTACACCAATATCAACCCCTGACTGTGACAACTTAGGACAATGCATTGTACAGGCCCGCATCCAGAGGCACAGTCACAACTGTCAGGTGTGTCAACCATTGATGCCTGCAGAAACATAACATACATTGTGTGTGTCTCCCAAAAACAGGTGATGATGGGGACACAGCAGCAGATGCTGAGGAGTCCTCGTCCCAGGCTCAAGAGGATACGGAGCTCACTGGTGTGGAACAGCCTCTGCCCTCCTCGGATGAAGAAGACTTACCTGGCACCTCCGGAGCAAGTCATCATGCAGCACCAGCAGGACCACCAGTTGCACCCCCTGCACCCACCCCTCCAACGACTGTCAACACACATACCACCCCTGCCGACATGGACAGACCAAGGAGCAGCACCACCACCAGCACAGGGACCCTGGCCCAACGTGGGGCCATGGACACCACCACCACCAACAACCCACAAGGTAGCCCAGGGTCACCTGTGCCTGCCACCTCAGGTACTGCACGTGTCGCCAGGGGTGGTGGGAGGGGTGGGAGACATAGGTCGCTGCTCACAGAGGGGTCTGGACTGCATGATGACCCACAACTGGCACGCATAGCCGATGCGTACCAGTCCAGCACCGGAGAGTTCAGCCAGGTAGTGGGGCTCCTCAGGGACATTAAACAGCAGCAGGCTGCCCATCATGCCCACTTGGACTCACACATGTCCCGCGTGGAGTCCAAGTGGGACACACTGCAAGAGATGACGGCGGTGCATAGGGACATATTACAATGCCTCTGCCAGATGAGCAGCAACCAGTCAACACCTCCCTGTGTGCCCACAACATCTGCTGCTGAAACAACTGCAACTGCCACAGGGAGGCAGGATGACTCTGGCGGAGAGTCCCCTGCACCGCAGCAGCCTGCACTTGAGGGTCCCCCCCCAAAGAAGAGGGGCCGTCCGAGGAGGGGCAAGTGAGAGGCCGATGGCCATGTGCAACCCCCAAGAAGCCAAAACCTGTTCTGGAGAATAACCTTTGTGCGCAAACTGTTCACCCTGTTGACTGCAACACAACTCTCCCACATGACATGGGGAGCTCAAGTTGGACCAATGTCTCTGATTACTGTGGACTTTACTCTGGACATTTCTGCTACCAGGACTTCCAAATTATCTAGGAACTTTGGATCACAATCACAATGGACAGCACCCAACAACCTGTGCACTATACTCGCACATCTATGTCAATAAACTCACTTATACACCATACTTGCCTCTGTTGTGATTCCTATGTTGTCTCAGAAGTTGCGATGATGATCGGGGAAATGACACTGTGCATGCTAACTGCTACAGTAAGTACAACACCGGCATGTGAGTCATGGCGACTTCACACATATGGGGGAGGCACACCACCAGGGCTACACAACACATACACACCATGGACATCTGACTCATCGCCTACACTGGTGTTGCCAGGAAATACGTTGCATTGCACAGACCCAACACCTATTCACAGTCTGTGTTAACTAGCCCACTGGTGCAGTAAGCAAATGTCAGTCAGATGTGTGACCACAGACCACGCACATCACAAAGTGAAGCACAGGTTTATTACACATTTGCAACATGTTGTAACCACCACAGATGCAAGGTAATCCCACCTGGCAGCGGGCACATAGTCAACAAGTGTAGAAGGAAGGAAGGAAGTCCATGGGTGTGGTGCACATCACCTGTAGGGACACAACAGCTACCACCCGGGAAGTCGAATCACGGTGTTGGGGATCACAGTTGACCAAACGACTCTGAAAGTACCCTGTGAAGGACAGAAATGACACACAGTCAAAAGTACTGAAGAACAGGACAGAACTGCAATACTCATGCACAATACATGTTACAAGATACCCACCCAGAACCAAGTTAGCATGTCAACACTGTTGGGGAGTACAGACTACCTGCAAGGACACATCGCTACACGCATACAGACATGTAGCCCATGGACACACTCAAACAGCACCAGAGCACCACCAACACATATCATGCAAACTCACATCATTGACATGACATCTCTGGATACTCACATTCAGCTGAAGAAGTTGGTGATGAGCTGTGTGCGGACATCACCCTCAACATCATCATCACTGGCATCGTGGTCCAGGCCAGGATCCTCCACAGGTGGCGGACGTTGGTCATCGTCATCCAGGATGAGAGGCAACTCCTTCCGCACTGCCAGGTTGTGGAGCATGCAGCAGACGATGATAATCTTGCACACCTTTGCTGGGGCATATGGGAGGGACCCTCCTGTCTTGTCGAGGCAGCGGAAGCGGCTCTTCAGGAGTCCAAATGTCCGCTCAATCACTCTCCTGGTCCGACCATGTGCCTCATTGTAGCGCATCTGGGCTGGTGTCACAGGGTTCCTGAGGGGCGTCAGCAACCACGGCATGTTGGGGTATCCGGAGTCACCTACATACAGACAATTGCACATTAGCAGAGTTGGAAAAGAGGGTGGAACACTACATAGCAGAACACACACAATGGTACAAATTCAGTGCACACCTACAAGCCAGGCACGCTGTTTCCGCATCTGTGCCATCATCCTCGGGATGCGACTACTCCTCATCACGTAGGCATCGTGTGCAGAACCAGGGAAACGGGCACACAAGTGTGTGATGCTCATATCTGCAAGACAGACCACCAGTGCATTGACCGAGTGGTAGTGTTTGCGGTTACGGTAGGCCTGCTCTTGGGCCTGTGGTGGTACCAACGCCACATGTGTCCCATCAATGGAGCCAATGACATGCAGCATCCTCCCCAGGGCATAGAAGTCACTCTTCACGCCAGTGAGTCGTTGGAGTCTAGGGAAATAGATGTACTGGTTCAGGTATATCAACATAGCCTCCAAAACATCCCGGAGCACACGGCTGAACATGGTCTGTGACATCCCACCAGCAGTCGCCAGAGTGTGTTGAAAGGTACCAGTGGCAAAGAAGTGTAGGGCTGCCATCACCTTCACCTTGGGGGTCAGCGCTGTAGGGTACGGACGGCCAGGTTGCAAATGTGGTGCCAAGCGCACTGCCAAATCCTCAATCAGCTGCCTGGTGAAGCGGTACCGTCGGATGCTGTCACGTTCCACCATTGTTGCCAGGTCAGGGAATGGTCTATGGACAGCTGGTGCCCTGCAGTGCATAGGTGAAGAAAGCAAGATTGTCAGTCACCCCACATATGTGGCATTGAACACACTCAACATCACATGATACATCATAATGAGGCACAAGTACATGATGTGTGCAGTTCCGTACGGATATGTATGGCACATACATGGCCAATATCTAACATCACAGTCCAACAAGTGGCATCAATAAGTCCCAGGTCATGCCATTGGATACCATGAGGCCGTGTCCCAGTCCCCATCTCCTGCTGCCAAATAACAAACACACGCCACAGTGACATGTGAGGACTGATGTGCCCCAGGCATCACAGCTCAACGACAGGTAGATTCCCAGGGACCCTGTATTGCCACATGGACACTGGCATGACATGGTGTATCATGTATACACCACAGCAAAACAACCATGAGCCCCACAGTTAGTGGTCCCTGTTGCCTCGGCAGGACAGACATGGACGTCTGTGACACTCACACGCACAACATCAAAGTCCATGCACAAACAACGTGGATGTGGAGACTGCCGCCCATTGTGCACATGAAATCAGAGACATTGTAATCACAACATGCACACAGACTGTGGAGGACCATCAACATTGTGCCAATGGGTCACCCTGGGTTGAACATAACGTCCCACATGGGACTCAGGGGGTATGTGACATGACATACACATACACCACCGTGAACTGTGACCATGCCACATGCTCAGATATGAACAGTTGCACATCACAGTGGTCATGTACACGAAACACCAAGGATTCTGTCCCCATAAACACGTGCACAGCCTGGGGGTGGCTGCCCCCAAGTGACACCCACAGAACAACATGTTCACCCCCATACACGGAATAGGTAATGTAGCCTTACATGCCCTAGGATACAGTTTGGACAGGCTGTGGTGTTGTAGGTGTGCCCCTCACTGCCTGGGAAGTATATGTGGCTGGCATATGTTTACCTGTGACAGGCATGGTGACATATGCCAGTGACTTGTACAGGGATGCGTTGGACAGCAAGGGACCGATCAGTGCGCACACATTGGCCATTGCATTCAATGTGCGCTGGTACGCGTTGTATTGGCAATACGCCTTGGACAGCAATGGACCGATCAGTGCGCACACATTGGCCATTGCATTCAATGTGCGCTGGTACGCGTTGTATTGGCAATACGCCTTGGTCAGCAATGGACCGATCAGTGCGCACACATTGGCCATTGCATTCAATGTGCGCTGGTACGCGTTGTATTGGCAATACGCCTTGGACAGCAATGGACCGATCAGTGCGCACACATTGGCCATTGCATTCAATGTGCGCTGGTACGCGTTGTATTGTCAATACGCCTTGGACAGCAATGGACCGATCAGTGCGCACACATTGGCCATTGCATTCAATGTGTCGGGTACGCGTTGTATCCTATGTACGCGTTGAACAGCAATGGTCCGATCGGTGTGCCCGGCCGGCCCATTGCATTCAATGTGTGGGGGTACGCGTTGTATCCTATGTACGCGTTGAACAGCAATGGTCCGATCGGTGTGCCCGGCCGGCCCATTGCATTCAATGTGCGGGTACGCGTTGTATCCCATGTACGCGTTGAACAGCAATGGTCCGATCGGTGTTCCCGGCCGGCCCATTGCATTCAATGTGTGCGGGTACGCGTTGTATCCCATGTACGCCGTTCAACAGCAATGGTCCGATCGGTGTTCCCGGCCGGCCCATTGCATTCAATGTATGCGGGTACGCGTTGTATCCTATGTACGCGTTGAACAGCAATGGTCCGATCGGTGTTCCCGGCCGGCCCATTGCATTCAATGTGTGTGGGTACGCGTTGTATCCCATGTACGCATTGAACAGCAATGGTCCGATCGGTGTGCCTGGCCGGCCCATTGCATTCAATGTGTGCGGGTACGCGTTGTATCCCATGTACGCGTTGAACAGCAATGGTCCGATCGGTGTGCCCGGCCGGCCCATTGCATTCAATGTGTGCGGGTACGCGTTGTATCCTATGTACGCGTTGAACAGCAATGGTCCAATCGGTGTTCCCGGCCGGCCCATTGCATTCAATGTGTGCGGGTACGCGTTGTATCCTATGTACGCGTTGAACAGCAATGGTCCGATCGGTGTTCCCGGCCGGCCCATTGCATTCAATGTGTGCGGGTACGCGTTGTATCCTATGTACGCGTTGAACAGCAATGGTCCGATCGGTGTTCCCGGCCGGCCCATTGCATTCAATGTGTGCGGGTACGCGTTGTATCCCATGTACGCGTCCAACAGCAATGGTCCGATCGGTGCGCACCCATTGGCTATGGCCTGGCCTGGCAACGGACGCGTTTTCAAAATTTGAACGAGTCTGATGCTGTAAATTCAGTTGGTCACCCACAACAATGTTGCAATTTCATGGGTGTCATGAAGTTGAACATTTGAAGGATGCTGGGGGCGTGTGTAAGTGGTGCAATTCCATGGATTGGCCAGATTCAGATGATGCAAACGACTTGGACCTATCACTTTGGACACATGGGACAGTATCTGCCTCTGCAGCACACACATAATGCTGGCTGTTCCCCTGAGAGCTCACTTGCCTGCACTACATGCTCCAGGACGACATCTGCCACTACACTGCTGCTGTATCTGCACCCTCTGGACCCTGCAATGGCACGTACTGTGTAGAGAGCCCCAGCCTTCAGCACTGAGGAGAACCAGGCCCTGCTGGATGGCCTCCTTCCACAGTACAGCAAGCTGTATGGGAAAGCAGGGGAGCAGGTGAGTGTTCTGTCCACTGCCTTTCTAAATGTGCATGTTGTCTGACTAGCAAGGCTAACAGTCTGCACGCCACTGGCTAGCAGGCTCACTGAGTAGTTGTCACCCCCCATAGTGTGTAGTTACATGCACTGGACAGGTATAGTGCAGTGACAGTGCATTTAAACAAGGTTTTACTTCCCAGGCAATGATACCATGTAGTAACTGCTGGCATACTGTCCATAGCCATCGTTGCACTGCCTGTGTACATCATGTGCCCCTGTGATTGAGACATGTATATCCAACTGTGTAATGCACGGATATGTTGCATGTGTAGTAATGGCATTCTCACTTTGTTATCCTCACAGGTTGATGCCCACCAGAAGCAGAAGATATGGCTGACCATCGTCCGGGCAGTGAGATCCGTGGGGGTCTACAAGCGCCGGATCCGCAACTGCCAGAAGAGGTGGCAGGACCTTCGGGGCTGGACCCGGAGGATCGCACGGGTCCAGCTGAAGCTGTCGCCTCCTCGCAGGAGGGGCGGACACCGGACCCTGACCCCCACATGCTGAGGATCCTGGCGGTGGTCTTCCCTGATCTGGATGGGCAGCTGAAGGACAGAGAGCAGCAAGGAGGGGGTGAGTCCATGTCTGCATTGTGGACTATGTCTGCCATGCTATGTGCCCTCCTCTGGCCTGGTTAAACTTCCACAGTACATCAGTCTTGTGGTCCAGGACCCATGTCCCTCTATTGTGCACTGCCCACTCCTCATCTGATACCCAGGTGTGGCCCTTACAGTCAGGGTATTGTGTCACTTGGGTACTGTGTCCTTGCAGTTTGCTTGACTCAAGGTGGGGGACAGCATCTGTTTCACTGACTCTGTGGTGGGCATCATGGGTGGGTCCATTGCTTACACATTGCCTGTGTTCTGACATGTGTTCTGCGTGTCATTTTGATATGTGGCCCAATTGCTGAGCTGATCCACCACATGTGCCTGGGGTATCTGGCACACACCCATGCTGCGGGTGGGAACAATGTTTGTGCCCCAGGAGTGTGTATATAACGTGTGTCACACATACTTAGCCAGCTGCCTACTGTCCAGGGCTCATCCCTCATTCATGTGGGACAGGACAGTCATGCCTACTCCAGGCCATACAATACACTCTGTACTCCCACTGCCGTGTATCAGCTGACACGTTTTGCTCAGTGATTTGTCCCCTCAGGTGTCTGCCTCTGTGTCAGTGTGCTGTGGCTTCGTTGTCAGGTCTGCTGGGGTGTTCCTTGGTTGGGGCTCCGCATGCCACCGGAGATCTGACCATAGGAGATGATACATGTGTGACACATAGGTGTTTGATCACCTCACCGTGCAGAATGGGGTTTGCGAATGAGGTTCAGGCAGCTGTTTCCCATTCACAGCAGATTGTGATGTGCTCAGGTGCAGAGGGTAGTATTACAGGTCTCCCATATGTCCAATGGGTATGACCTGGACAGATGAGGGTACAGATGATGTGGTGTGTGGGGGATGTACATGTGCACTTGTTCAGCTCCAGGACTTGCATTCCCCATGATCTACTATTGTGACACAGTGCAGAGTGTTGTTGTCTGGCTGCCCTGCCCATGTGACTGGAGACAGTGATGTATGACTTAGCAGGCATGGCTGTGCCATGGCATGTGACTTCCTATTAGTGATCCTGCAGGGGAGTGACATGTGCTACATGCACACCATTGTGGCAATGGCTATCAGGACATGGGTGCATCATGGTGTCTGTCGCTGGTATGCATCACATGCATTTCCTATTTGACTCTGGGCATCCCTTTCAACCGGACACCTGCACTGACTCAGTGGCAAGAGTTGTGATGTGTGCATGTCCACATGCTTCACCGGGTTCTCTGCACTGTCCAAATACTGTGTAGGTGGTGCATGTGTCCACACTGGGGTATTGCCATCCAACAGGCACCAGACAGTGGGTGCAAGGCCAGGTGGGATGTGAGTGCCATGGTTGACCATCAGACTGACAATTGACTTCTCCTGTTCTGTTTGTGCAGTTTTAGCAATGTTCAACTAAGGATGCCAGGGCTTGCTCTGTAATGTGCTGTACTTACTGTGGTGTGTGCGTTCGGTGCAGGTGACTGATGTCTGTCTGTTTCCCTATTGATTGCAGATACATCCACGGCCACAGGAGGGGACAGCTCCACGGACCAGGAGGAGCCGCAGAGCCAGACTGGGTCAGCAGCCGAGGAGTGGTCGGAGGGACCCAGTGGCACGGAGGGCGAGGGGAGCCACACCGAGGAGTCCTCAGCACCATCCACCTCAGCTGAGGACCAGAGCAACTCAGGACGATGACTCCCTTATGGAGGCGGGTGTCAGCAGCCACCACACCCCAGCTAGTGTTGCTGTCCCCGCCACCACCACCACCACCACCGCCCTCCCGTCGGCTCCCATTCCCGAGGTCCGTGGAGGCTCCCATGTTCGGGAGCGTGTCTCCTTTGGGCCAGGCACCGCACCCCCTGCCCCTGTGTCCCCTGCTGCCCTGAGTGAGGAGTCTGTGTACCTCCTCCGCCAGCTCCATGTAGGACAGACAGCGATGCTGAGTGTCCTCCATGCACACACCAGTCTGTTGACTCAGCTGGTGTCATTCATGGAGGGCATCTCATCGGGCATGTCTGACCTACAGAGGGGCAATAGGTCCATGGACTCCTCGCTGACGGCAGCAGTGTCCCTCCTCCGACAGTCCCTCACCCCTCCTGCCTCTGCCCCATCCACACTCCCCAGCACCTTACCCGTCCCAAGCACACACACACTGGCACAGGCACACACCAGCACAGACACATGCAGCACACGGACACACACGCCACAAACAAGACGCACACGCACGCACCGTCAGGGGACTGCAACCACACTCACAGGGGATGGGGCACAGGCACAAACACACGCATCCACAAGCACTGCGCAGTCCTCAGTTGCCTCTCCCTCCAAAGACCCCTCCCTTGCCTCACATGCAACCCCAAAGACACAGCGGCTCTTCCTCTGTGACCTTGGCCTCTTCCCCTCCGACCCAGCTGATCCAGCATTCAGGGGGAAGAGGAAGCCCACCCACACGGAGCGGAGTGCCCCTGGCCCCTGGACACCATCCCCCAGGCGCAGACCGACTGAGGCCCCCACCCGCAAGTCCCCCCGGTCCCGGAAGAGCAAGACCCCGCCGCCGCCCTGCAGCTCAGGCACCAAGTCTCCTTCCTCCATCCCTCAGGCCCCCACTCCACAGGTGCCCCCACCACACCCTGCCCCAGGTTCCCCCACCCACAGATACACCATCCCCAGAAGGGTCAGGCCTTCTCCCCCTGCCACTTGCTCTTCCGGCCCCACACCCCCGCTGCGCTTGTCTGTACCACTGATGGTGTGAGGGTGTCCTCCCCTCTGTCCTGCCCACCTTACCTGATCCCCATTCTCCTCCCCTGGAGGAGGGCACTGCAGTGGAGTCCACTATCACCCTGTCTGACTTGGGCGCTGCAGTGGCGGACCTGTCCACTCCATCTGCAGGGTCCACTGCAGTTGTGCCGGCACCCACAACATCTGAGTCATGCCCCCCAGTTGTGCCGGCACACACCAAGTCAGACACCTCCACTGCAGTTGTCAGTGGCTCTCCAGCACCCACCACCCCTTCCCTGCCTCCTCCTGGTGAGCCCTGATCCTGTCCCTGCGGTGCCTGGCCTGCCCCCCGTATGCCCCTCCTAGGGATTGTCCCCGGTTGTGATCAGTGCAGGCATGCGTAGGGTGACATCTGCCACTGTCACCCTGTATAGACTTCCTTGATGGACTGGCCATTGGCCTTTGTTGATACCTTGCAGTTCTTCCAAGTTTTGAACCCACATGCTGAATAAAGCAACTTTCTGTTCTCTAGTGCTTTTACTTCTGATGTACATGATGTTGATGACGCTAACCATGCCCTTGCTGCAGTGATGGTGATATTTGGACTCATGAAAATGAAGTGTTACTGTGCAGGAACCCATGTGTTCCAGGGGGACAGTGTCCTATCCTGTGGTGAATCCATGTCGTCCTTAGCAGCATCTGAGGGTGTCATGTATTCAATATTTGGCAATGGGATCTCCTACTTACATTAGCAATGTCACATCTGTGGGTTCCACCCATGCACATCTGTTGTGTTTGCCATTGTTCAATTAGTCTAGTTCCCTGACCGTGTGGCCATCTCCACTGGACATGCAGGTTTGGGCATCAATGGGGAAGGACTCTTCTGTGTTGTCAGTGCAACTTGCTATACATGTGTGTTGGATCTGTGCTGTTGATTTCGTTGACATTCCCATGACCAGGCTGATGTGACGGGAGCCTTCATTTGGTGCTAATTGTTGACTGTGTGACCAAGTGTTCTGCTGACATGATGGAGCCCTACTGATGCGACATATGGCACAGCTTTCCTCACACAGGAGTGGAGTCCCCTCATGGCAGTGTGTACTCCTGTGACATCTCGTGCGCCCAAGGTGTGTGTTGTATGAGCATGTGTGTGTGTTCACTTCCATGTTGCTGTGCATGCTGGGATCCCTAGTGAAGTTCCTGTTTGTGATGCTTGCTGAGTTGAGCTATGGTCCCCCAAAGTCTTCTCCCTGGGTTCTCTGTGATGTGGGTGCATGGCACATTACTGGTCATCAGGGTGTCACCCATAGGTGTGTTTGCTGTCAGGGCTGAGTTTGTGGGCAGACGCTGATGTGTCACAGTCCGGATTCCCCTTTGCACTTGTTGTTTACACCTGTCATGTGATTTCTGGTTTGTGTTAGCTTTCATTGGTTGTGACACGTTGTGTGTGTGACTGCTGGCACTCCTCAGGGCTGCAATGTTGGTAGTTGTCTATGTGTGTTCTTTGTGGGTGACCTTGGCTTCTTCATAGGTGTGTGACTGTGGCTGGGATCCCATTGGTTGGTGTGGTATTGCCGTCATGTCCATTTACAGCGTAGTGTGCAGTGTGTCAGACATTCAGGAGTCTGGTAGAGTGGCCATGTGTGATGTGTTTCTGCACCTTGGTTCCCACCACCCCACCTGGGATTGTCATGGGTGCATGTGCAATGTCACCAGTGCATGTGAGCTTCACTGCTGCACATTGTTGGAGGTCGAGGTGTGTGGTGTTGAGTGTGTGCAGATGAGAATTGTTGCCCGGCTAGACCCCTGCCTCCATGTTGGCCTTGGCTGACAGGCCGTGCTGGTTGATTTGTGCTTGTGTAGGTGTGATGGTAGTTTGTTGCTCAGGACACATGACTGTGGTTCACAGTGTGAACGACATCTAGCTTTGTCATCACAGTGGGATTGTAATGCAGCCCAGGGTCACCACATTGTGGGGGCCATGGGTGTGGTGCTGTGGTGTCTGTGTGTCTTGCTGTGTCAGTTGCTGTTCCTACATGCTTGTGTGATTTGTGCTCCCTCTCATCTGACAATGCCTGATTGCCCACATAGGGGATTTGGATCCATGAGTTACCTTTGTGTGGCACTGTATGCACTGTATGTAATTGGTATTCAGGCCTCCTCATGTGTTGTGTGGTTGCCTGGGGACACTGGTACCCCCCCCCCTCACCTGTTGTGTTTGATGTGCAGTGTGGGTCTGCCTGTTTGTGTATGTGCATCGGCACCACTGCATTGGCATATCTTAGGTGTGCCATTGGCTGTATGTTGTTTGGTGTGTTTGCCCTGCTGTCCCTGGGACTCCTAGGTCATCAGTCAGCACAATGATCATTGTGTGTGTGTCCCATTGCTGCCATGGTATGGTATCTGTTCACCTCCCTTCTACAGTCTCCACTGGGTATCTGAATTTGTGTGCCCATTGGTGCAAATATGTGGGTCTGCATTCTGATGGTCACTTCTGTCATTGAGTCATTGATGAATGTTGACAGTGTCAGCCCCCATGGGTGATGTTTGTCTGCACATGGCCAAAGGTATGTCTTGTTTGCACTGCACTGTTTGCCTCCCCCATTCTATGTTGCTATGGGACACAAGCACTACTTTGCCAGTGATGTGTTTGTTGTTCTGTGACCAGGAATCATCCATGCAGTTTGGCAGTTGCAGCTTATTCTTTGTCAACACATACATTTTGATCACTGTGATGATGGGGGTTTGGACCCCATTGCCACAATGTTCAATATGTGCTTCAGCTATGGACCCCACACTCACATTTTGGTCACTGTGATGATGGGGGTCTGGACCCCACTGCCACAATGTTCAATATGTGCTTCAGCTATGGACCCCACACCCACATTTTGGTCACTGTGATGATGGGGGTTTGGACCCCATTGCCACAATGTTCAATATGTGCTTCAGCTATGGACCCCACACTCACATTTTGGTCACTGTGATGATGGGGGTCTGGACCCCACTGCCACAATGTTCAATATGTGCTTCAGCTATGGACCCCACACTTACATTTTGGGCACTGTGATGATGGGGGTTTGGACCCCATTGCCACAATGGTCATGGCCTGCTTGCATTGTGGGTGCCACACACATTTATGTGTGGCACTTGTGATAGGGGGTCACATTGTATGTCCACAGTCCTGTTCAGTGTTGTAGGCATTTGACACGGTCTACACACGCTTGTCATGGTGTTGGGGGGGATGTCTTTGTGTTGCATTCTTTCTGCTGGTGTGTGCTTCTTGTGGCATGTATTTGCCATCCTGTGAGTGGGGGTGGTAGTAGTAGGCATCCAGCCCCCCCTGGGTAGAGGTGGTAGTAGTGACAGGCATCCAGCCCCCCATGGGTAGAGGTGGTAGTAGTGGTAGGCACCTGGCACCCCCTGGGTAGAGGTGGTAGTAGTGGTAGGCACCTGGCACCCCCTGGGTAAGGGTGGTAGTAGTGATAGGCACCTGGCACCCCCTGGGTAGAGGTGGTAGTAGTGGTAGGCACCTGGCACCCCCTGGGTAGAGGTGGCAGTAGTGGTAGTCACCTGGCACCCCCATGGGTAGAGGTGGTAGTAGTGGTAGGCACCTGGCACCCCCTGGGTAGAGGTGGTAGTAGTGGTAGGCACCCGGCACCCCCATGGGTAGAGGTGGTAGTAGTGGTAGGCACCTGGCACCCCCTGGGTAGAGGTGGTAGTAGTGGTAGGCACCTGGCACCCCTGGGTAAGGGTGGTAGTAGTGGTAGGCACCTGGCACCCCCATGGGTAGAGGTGGTAGTAGTGACAGGCATCCAGCTCCCCATGGGTAGAGGTGGTAGTAGTGGTAGGCACCTGGCACCCCTGGGTAAGGGTGGTAGTAGTGGTAGGCACCTGGCACCTCCTGGGTAAGGTGGTAGTAGTGGTAGGCACCTGGCACCCCCTGGGTAGAGGTGGTAGTAGTGGTAGGCACCTGGCACCCCCTGGGTAGAGGTGGCAGTAGTGGTAGGCACCTGGCACCCCATGGGTAGAGGTGGTAGTAGTGACAGGCATCCAGCCCCCCATGGGTAGAGGTGGTAGTAGTGGTAGGCACCTGGCACCCCTGGGTAGAGGTGGTAGTAGTGGTAGGCACCTGGCACCCCTGGGTAAGGGTGGTAGTAGTGGTAGGCACCTGGCACACCCTGGGTAAGGGTGGTAGTAGTGGTAGGCACCTGGCACCCCTGGGTAGAGGTGGCAGTAGTGGTAGGCACCTGGCACCCCCTGGGTAGAGGTGGTAGTAGTGGTAGGCACCTGGCACCCCCATGGGTAGAGGTGGTAGTAGTGGTAGGCACCTGGCACCCCCTGGGTAGAGGTGGTAGTAGTGGTAGGCACCTGCACCCCCTGGGTAAGGGTGGTAGTAGTGGTAGGCACCTGGCACCCCCTGGGTAAGGGTGGTAGTAGTGGTAGGCACCTGGCACCCCCTGGGTAGAGGTGGTAGTAGTGGTAGGCACCTGGCACCCCCTGGGTAGAGGTGGCAGTAGTGGTAGGCACCTGGCACCCCCATGGGTAGAGATGGTAGTAGTGACAGGCATCCAGCCCCCCATGGGTAGAGGTGGTAGTAGTGGTAGGCACCTGGCACCCCCTGGGTAAAGATGGTAGTAGTGGTAGGCACCTGGCACCCCCATGGGTAGAGGTGGCAGTAGTGGTAGGCACCTGGCACCCCCATGGGTAGAGGTGGTAGTAGTGACAGGCATCCAGCCCCCATGGGTAGAGGTGGTAGTAGTGGTAGGGACCTGGCACCCCATGGGTAAGGGTGGTGGTAGTAGTGGTAGGCACCTGGCACCCCCATGGGTAGAGGTGGTAGTAGTGACAGGCATCCAGCCCCCCATGGGTAGAGGTGGTAGTAGTGGTAGGCGCCTGGCACCCCTGGGTAGAGGTGGTAGGCACCTGGCACCCCTGGGTAAGGGTGGTAGTAGTGGTAGGCACCTGGCACCCCCTGGGTAAGGGTGGTAGTAGTGGTAGGCACCTGGCACCCCCATGGGTAGAGGTGGTAGTAGTGACAGGCATCCAGCCCCCCATGGGTAGAGGTGGTAGTAGTGGTAGGCACCTGGCACCCCCTGGGTAAGGGTGGTAGTAGTGGTAGGCACCTGGCACCCCCATGGGTAGAGGTGGCAGTAGTGACAGGCATCCAGCCCCCAATGGGTAGAGGTGGTAGTAGTGGTAGGCACCTGGCACCCCCTGGGTAGAGGTGGTAGTAGTGGTAGGCACCTGGCACCCCCTGGGTAAGGGTGGTAGTAGTGGTAGGCACCTGGCACCCCCTGGGTAAGGGTGGTAGTAGTGGTAGGCACCTGGCACCCCCTGGGTAGAGGTGGTAGTAGTGGTAGGCACCTGGCACCCCCTGGGTAGAGGTGGCAGTAGTGATAGGCACCTGGCACCCCCTGGGTAAAGGTGGTAGTGGTGGTAGGCACCTGGCACCCCCTGGGTAAGGGTGGTAGTAGTGGTAGGCACCTGGCACCCCCATGGGTAGAGGTGGCAGTAGTGGTAGGCACCTGGCACCCCCATGGGTAGAGGTGGTAGTAGTGACAGGCATCCAGCCCCCCATGGGTAGAGGTGGTAGTAGTGGTAGGCACCTGGCACCCCCTGGGTAAGGGTGGTAGTAGTGGTAGGCACCTGGCACCCCCTGGGTAAGGGTGGTAGTTGTGGTAGGCACCTGGCACCCCCTGGGTAGAGGTGGTAGTAGTGGTAGGGACCTGGCACCCCCTGGGTAGAGGTGGCAGTAGTGGTAGGCACCTGGCACCCCTGGGTAAGGGTGGTAGTAGTGGTAGGCACCTGGCACCCCTGGGTAGAGGTGGTAGTAGTGGTAGGCACCTGGCACCCCCTGGGTAGAGGTGGCAGTAGTGGTAGGCACCTGGCACCCCCATGGGTAGAGGTGGTAGTAGTGACAGGCATCCAGCCCCCCATGGGTAGAGGTGGTAGTAGTGGTAGGCACCTGGCACCCCTGGGTAAAGGTGGTAGTAGTGGTAGGCACCTGGCACCCCCATGGGTAGAGGTGGCAGTAGTGGTAGGCACCTGGCACCCCCATGGGTAGAGGTGGTAGTAGTGACAGGCATCCAGCCCCCCATGGGTAGAGGTGGTAGTTGTGGTAGGGACCTGGCACCCCATGGGTAAGGGTGGTGGTAGTAGTGGTAGGCACCTGGCACCCCCATGGGTAGAGGTGGTAGTAGTGACAGGCATCCAGCCCCCCATGGGTAGAGGTGGTAGTAGTGGTAGGCACCTGGCACCCCCCTGGGTAGAGGTGGTAGGCACCTGGCACCCCCTGGGTAAGGGTGGTAGTAGTGGTAGGCACCTGGCACCCCCTGGGTAAGGGTGGTAGTAGTGGTAGGCACCTGGCACCCCCATGGGTTGAGGTGGTAGTAGTGACAGGCATCCAGCACCCCATGGGTAGAGGTGGTAGTAGTGGTAGGCACCTGGCACCCCCTGGGTAAGGGTGGTAGTAGTGGTAGGCACCGGGCACCCCCATGGGTAGAGGTGGCAGTAGTGACAGGCATCCAGCCCCCCATGGGTAGAGGTGGTAGTAGTGGTAGGCACCTGGCACCCCCTGGGTAGAGGTGGTAGTAGTCGTAGGCACCTGGCACCCCCTGGGTAAGGGTGGTAGTAGTGGTAGGCACCTGGCACCCCCTGGGTAAGGGTGGTAGTAGTGGTAGGCACCTGGCACCCCCTTGGTAGAGGTGGTAGTAGTGGTAGGCACCTGGCACCCCCTGGGTAGAGGTGGCAGTAGTGGTAGGCACCTGGCACCCCCTGGGTAAAGGTGGTAGTGGTGGTAGGCACCTGGCACCCCCTGGGTAAGGGTGGTAGTAGTGGTAGGCACCTGGCACCCCCATGGGTAGAGGTGGCAGTAGTGGTAGGCACCTGGCACCCCCATGGGTAGAGGTGGTAGTAGTGACAGGCATCCAGCCCCCCATGGGAAGAGGTGGTAGTAGTGGTAGGCACCTGGCACCCCCTGGGTAAGGGTGGTAGTAGTGGTAGGCACCTGGCACCCCCTGGGTAAGGGTGGTAGTTGTGGTAGGCACCTGGCACCCCCTGGGTAGAGGTGGTAGTAGTGGTAGGCACCTGGCACCCCCTGGGTAGAGGTGGCAGTAGTGGTAGGCACCTGGCACCCCCATGGGTAGAGGTGGTAGTAGTGACAGGCATCCAGCCCCCCATGGGTAGAGGTGGTAGTAGTGGTAGGCACCTGGCACCCCTGGGTAGAGGTGGTAGTAGTGGTAGGCACCTGGCACCCCCTGGGTAGAGGTGGCAGTAGTGGTAGGCACCTGGCACCCCCATGGGTAGAGGTGGTAGTAGTGGTAGGCACCTGGCACCCCCTGGGTAGAGGTGGTAGTAGTGGTAGGCACCTGGCACCCCCATGGGTAGCGGTGGTAGTAGTGGTAGGCACCTGGCACCCCCTGGGTAGAGGTGGTAGTAGTGGTAGGCACCTGGCACCCCCATGGGTAGAGGTGGTAGTAGTGACAGGCATCTAGCCCCCCATGGGTAGAGGTGGTAGTAGTGGTAGGCACCTGGCACCCCTGGGTAAGGGTGGTAGTAGTGGTAGGCACCTGGCACCCCCATGGGTAGAGGTGGTAGTAGTGGTAGGCACCTGGCACCCCTTGGGTAGAGGTGGCAGTAGTGGTAGGCACCTGGCACCCCTGGGTAAGGGTGGTAGTAGTGGTAGGCACCTGGCACCCCCTGGGTAAGGGTGGTAGTAGTGGTAGGCACCTGGCACCCCTGGGTATAGGTGGTAGTAGTGGTAGGCACCTGGCACCCCCTGGGTAGAAGTGGCAGTAGTGGTAGGCACCTGGCACCCCCCTGGGTAGAGGTGGTAGTAGTGACAGGCATCCAGCCCCCCATGGGTAGAGGTGGTAGTAGTGGTAGGCACCTGGCACCCCTGGGTAGAGGTGGTAGTAGTGGTAGGCACCTGGCACCCCTGGGTAAAGGTGGTAGTAGTGGTAGGCACCTGGCACCCCCATGGGTAGAGGTGGCAGTAGTGGTAGGCACCTGGCACCCCCATGGGTAGAGGTGGTAGTAGTGACAGGCATCCAGCCCCCCATGGGTAGAGGTGGTAGTAGTGGTAGGGACCTGGCACCCCATGGGTAAGGGTGGTGGTAGTAGTGGTAGGCACCTGGCACCCCCATGGGTAGAGGTGGTAGTAGTGACAGGCATCCAGCCCCCCATGGGTAGAGGTGGTAGTAGTGGTAGGCACCTGGCACCCCCTGGGTAGAGGTGGTAGGCACCTGGCACCCCCTGGGTAAGGGTGGTAGTAGTGGTAGGCACCTGGCACCCCCTGGGTAAGGGTGGTAGTAGTGGTAGGCACCTGGCACCCCCATGGGTTGAGGTGGTAGTAGTGACAGGCATCCAGCCCCCCATGGGTAGAGGTGGTAGTAGTGGTAGGCACCTGGCACCCCCTGGGTAAGGGTGGTAGTAGTGGTAGGCACCGGGCACCCCCATGGGTAGAGGTGGCAGTAGTGACAGGCATCCAGCCCCCCATGGGTAGAGGTGGTAGTAGTGGTAGGCACCTGGCACCCCCTGGGTAGAGGTGGTAGTAGTGGTAGGCACCTGGCACCCCCTGGGTAAGGGTGGTAGTAGTGGTAGGCACCTGGCACCCCTGGGTAAGGGTGGTAGTAGTGGTAGGCACCTGGCACCCCCTTGGTAGAGGTGGTAGTAGTGGTAGGCACCTGGCACCCCTGGGTAGAGGTGGCAGTAGTGGTAGGCACCTGGCACCCCTGGGTAAAGGTGGTAGTGGTGGTAGGCACCTGGCACCCCCTGGGTAAGGGTGGTAGTAGTGGTAGGCACCTGGCACCCCCATGGGTAGAGGTGGCAGTAGTGGTAGGCACCTGGCACCCCCATGGGTAGAGGTGGTAGTAGTGTCAGGCATCCAGCCCCCCATGGGTAGAGGTGGTAGTAGTGGTAGGCACCTGGCACCCCCTGGGTAAGGGTGGTAGTAGTGGTAGGCACCTGGCACCCCTGGGTAAGGGTGGTAGTTGTGGTAGGCACCTGTCACCCCCTGGGTAGAGGTGGTAGTAGTGGTAGGCACCTGGCACCCCTGGGTAGAGGTGGCAGTAGTGGTAGGCACCTGGCACCCCCATGGGTAGAGGTGGTAGTAGTGACAGGCATCCAGCCCCCATGGGTAGAGGTGGTAGTAGTGGTAGGCACCTGGCACCCCCTGGGTAGAGGTGGTAGTAGTGGTAGGCACCTGGCACCCCTGGGTAGAGGTGGCAGTAGTGGTAGGCACCTGGCACCCCCATGGGTAGAGGTGGTAGTAGTGGTAGGCACCTGGCACCCCCTGGGTAGAGGTGGTAGTAGTGGTAGGCACCTGGCACCCCCATGGGTAGAGGTGGTAGTAGTGGTAGGCACCTGGCACCCCCTGGGTAGAGGTGGTAGTAGTGGTAGGCACCTGGCACCCCCATGGGTAGAGGTGGTAGTAGTGACAGGCATCCAGCCCCCCATGGGTAGAGGTGGTAGTAGTGGTAGGCACCTGGCACCCCCTGGGTAAGGGTGGTAGTAGTGGTAGGCACCTGGCACCCCCATGGGTAGAGGTGGTAGTAGTGGTAGGCACCTGGCACCCCTTGGGTAGAGGTGGCAGTAGTGGTAGGCACCTGGCACCCCCTGGGTAAGGGTGGTAGTAGTGGTAGGCACCTGGCACCCCCTGGGTAAGGGTGGTAGTAGTGGTAGGCACCTGGCACCCCCTGGGTATAGGTGGTAGTAGTGGTAGGCACCTGGCACCCCCTGGGTAGAGGTGGCAGTAGTGGTAGGCACCTGGCACCCCCTGGGCAGAGGTGGTAGTAGTGACAGGCATCCAGCCCCCCATGGGTAGAGGTGGTAGTAGTGGTAGGCACCTGGCACCCCTGGGTAGAGGTGCTAGTATTGGTAGGCACCTGGCACCCCCATGGGTAGAGGTGGTAGTAGTGACAGGCATCCAGCCCCCCATGGGTAGAGGTGGTAGTAGTGGTAGGCACCTGGCACCCCCATGGGTAGAGGTGGTAGTAGTGACAGGCATCCAGCCCCCCATGGGTAGAGGTGGTAGTAGTGGTAGGCACCTGGCACCCCCATGGGTGGAGGTGGTAGTAGTGGTAGGCACCTGGCACCCCCTGGGTAGAGGTGGCAGTAGTGGTAGGCACCTGGCACCCCCTGGGTATGGGTGGTAGTAGTGACAGGCATCCGGGCCCCTATGTGTATTTATGGCATTGGTGATGGGCATCCCGCCCCTATGGTGCTGCTGTTTCTGGAGTAAGTAATTTCTGCATCCCTGTGTGTGTGTGTGATATGTCGGGTACGTGTAGTTTGTGTTTGTGGTTGGTGTCTGACCTACCTTCTGCGCCGTACGCGTCCGTGCCTGTTCCGGTAGTAGATGTAGAATATTGGTAGGATCGGAACGATGGGATTCATGTTGGTTCGTCTCGTTCGTCTTTGTCGTTGCTTCGCCTCGTCCTCGTCGCTTGCGTGTTCGTCTCGTAGCCGTGGATCGTGTTGTGGCGCGAATCGGAGCTTATGTGCGCCTCTCCCGGATGCTTTGACATGCCGTGCGTAGCGACGGGTTCGGCGCGTACGGGAAGCGCATCGTACTTGTCCGGCCGGACGGGGCTGCTTTTTGGCTTCCGGGCGACTCGTATCTGCGTTTACGGATCCGGCTCGGTCGGGGATCAGGACCTGGATTGGGTGAGTACGACTGGGTCGGAATCAGTGCTTTGTGCGCATCGTACTTGTTCGTTCGGATTCATGTGCGGATCGGTCGGGAAACAGGCATTCGCATGGCTTTTTTCCCGACCGAATGGCGTTGGGTGCGTCTCCGACCGAGATCGGAATCGACCCCCAAGTCTTTGGGAAAGTCAATATCAAAGAAAAAACACAAGAAGTTGAAGCAAGCCTCATCCCAACCCACCACTCTCCGTCTGAGAAGTTGTGAGAGAAGCATTTAATGAATTCATGAAGGCTTCTAGTTGGGTTACCACTGGTGGGGTCCACCCTCAATGTTATGTTAAGAGTTTATAAGCACGCAAATACCTAAAAGGTGTTCTGCTGCTAAAAGATTTATGACAACCCTAACCAGAGCTCTAAGACAAACATAGGAAACTGAAAACCTAGCAATGATCGGTCCCTGCAGAGAAATTTTCTGAAGCTTGATAGGAGTAGTATTCCACAAATTCACAGATTCCACCGAAAAAGCCCTGCTGCCTTTACTGGCCCAATAGTATTTGGGAACTGAAAGAATATAGGCAGAGACAGATTTGTGGTGTAGATATTGAATTTCCTTTCCTCGAATATAGTGGTCTGGAATTATGAATGGCCTTGTGGTCTGCAGAGAGATTTAAAAGTGATCCTTTTTGATACAGGAAGCCAATATAGCAAATGCAAGGCAGAGGCGAATGAGGCATATATGGGCAAGCTAAAGGCTGGTCTAGCATCAATGTTTTGAATACGCGGGAACTTATTGACCACACCCAGCGGTGCACCCAGAAAAAGAGCATTGCAGTAATCAAGGAGACTAAGAATAGTCGCTTGGACCACAATCCAGGCGACCTGAATGGATAGAAGGGGGGAACTTTTCCCTAGCACACGCAACAAAAGAAAACAGGAGGATGTCACATAGTTACCCTGATTTCCCAAAGTCAGATTCTTATCCAGAGGAAATTTTGACAGATTTTGCTGGGTCAGACCAGGATGGAGGCCAGAACATAGATGGAATGAGTCTAGCCGGAGAGATGTGGGAAATCCAGAGGAACTCTGTCTTTACAGATTTGCACTTCAGGACATTGAGTTGCTGCCAGGAAGTAACAGCAGTCATGCAGTGATTGAATGACTCAAGCAGGGTCAACCATTTCCTGTCTAAGTCAATGATCAATTGAGTGTCATCGGTGTAATTCACACAAGTGACAACAAAAGAGCTAACTAAAGTGGCCAGAGCACGGATGTAAATATTGAAAAGGGTGGGGCTTGGAGCAGGCCCCTGCTGGATGCCTAGCCCCATTGCCTTTAGGGCCGACACAAATGGAGGCAGGTAAACTGCTTGGTGTCTATCCTCTATATAGGATTTGCACCACTCGTAAGCTGTCCCACCAATACCAGCCTCAGTGAGTCTGGGTAAAAGGATGGAATGGGACTCTCTGTCGAAAGCGGCAGACAAATCAAGAAGTACTAAGGCAACAGGATCTTCCTTGTCTACTTACATTCTCAGTGCTGTCTGTGCCTCCTAAACCCGTTCCAGGTTCATCTCAGACTCCACACCGGGCACCATGATCTATGGTGGTTCCTGCCTGTCCCACTCTGAACCAAATCCGTTGTGACGTTGGCCGAAGCAGCTTGCAAGTTTAGTCCCTTTACAACCGGACCCCATACACTCTTACTCTGATAAAACAGTACCCTTGTCTGGGAGCCGCCCCTAGTGCTCCACCACTTATTCGGATCAGACTTTGACCAGAGCCAGTCAGGTTTTGTGATGGTGGTGTTGGTGGAGACGAGTTTGCCACACAATCTGATGATGACAAATTTTATATGGACCTGCAAGAGGCCAGTAGGCTGGACACTACCCCTGACACGGAGCCAGTCTCCCCCCTGATCCTTCCATGGAAGAGTCTGCCCCATTAGCCATAGTAATTAGAAGGGTGGCAAAGTATTAGATATACCGTTGCCTTCTGTTGATGTAAAGACGAGCATACTTACAGAGGTGTTACAACTGGGTGTTACAACCCTCAGCTTCTTCCTGCACAAGGACAAATTGAGGTTGATCACGCTGGTCCAGGTTCTAGCTACCCTCATTCAGGAGACTGGATGGTGGCGTTGGACCTGCAGGATTTATTACCATGTCCCAGTCCTGCAGGCCCTCTGGCGCCCCCTGCAGTTCAAGGTGGGCCACAAGCATTTTGAGTTTGCAGTGCTCTCTTTTGGACTCACCATTGTTGGTGTTCAGGAAAGTGATGGCAATGTTGGCATCATACCTTTGAAGGTCGGGGTACCAGACTTCCCCCCTACCTTGGCGACTGGCTACTATTGGCGATCTCACCAGTCAGTCACCTCCAGATGATGGCGTACCTCCTAATATCAGTGCAGTTCACTATCAGTGTGTCAAAATCACATCTGACTTACGCAGAGGCTCCCTTTCATCTGGACCATCCTGTATACGGTTTAGGACATTCAGGCTATAATCCTGATGTTACAGCCTCAGTCCTAGATCACAGTTAGGGTGGCATTGAGAATTTTTGGCAGGTGGCACATGCCGTCTCTGCAGTGGGATCTGCAGTCTCAGTGGGCCCATCACCAAGGAAACGTATCAGACTTCATCCAGGTTTCAGAATAGACTGCAAAATATCTGCAGTGGAGGTTGCTCAACCGCACTTAGACCATTGGCAGACCCTCATCCATCCCCACCCAGAGCTGACGGTGGTTACAGATGTATCACTTCTCAGTTTGGACCATTATCTGGGAGAGGTGGAGATCAGAGGACTCCGTCTTCGGCAGCGACCCATCTCCATATCAACCTGTTGGAGTTGCAGGCTATTCGTTTGGCGTCCATCAAGGGGAGGCTGATTGATGTTCTCACAGACAACACCATCGCCATGTAGCACTGCAGCCAACAGGGTGTTGTCGGGTCCTGTGCCAGGATGCTCTTCACCTCTGCAACAGGGCATTTTTGTGCTCGTGAACCACTTGGTGGGGTCTTTGAATGCCAGAGTGTTAAGCTCAGCTGTCTACACCTAGTGAATTATGAGTGGCAGTTGGACCCGGGGGTGATGCAAGGTCTCTTCCACAAGTGGGGAGAACCTTGGCTCGATCTATTCGCCACCGCAGAGAACATGCAATGTCAGCAGTTCTACGCGTTGGAGTTTCCAGGGCGTCTCTGGCTAGGAGATGCGTTCTGCTTAGAGTCACTCCACCTTCATGCTTCATGCTTGGAGATTGATTTGCGACAGCTGAACATCTTCAACCTTCCTCCGAACTCCACCTTCATGCTTCATGCCTGGAGATTGATCGGCGAGAGCTGAACAACTTCGACCTTCCTCCAGAAGCCAGGTGGCCCTTGACAAAAATATTATACGCCTGTCGTTTGGTCCAAATTTGTGGTTGGTGTGGCACCAGCCAGATTGACCCTCTCCTAGACAAATTATCTTGTGTTCTGTGGTTTGTTTTGTCTCTTGCCCGGCATGTCTTTGCCTTGGGCACAGTTCAAAGGTATGTGTCTGTTCTTTCAGACTTTTCATGGTTGCCAGATAAGCCCTCACTATTTAAATCACTGGTTTTTATGCGTTTTTTGAAAGGCCTGGAAACTGGTTTCCTCTCTCTCCCATTGTTGTGCCACAGTGGAACCTTAACTTGGTCCTCACATATTTAATTCTCAATATGGTGTTCCTCATCGACATAACATTGGCACATTGAGTGAGTTTCAAGCTCTCTGCCCCAATCCGCCATACACCACTTCTTCCTAGACAAACTGGTTATGCAGACGCGAGCATCCTTCTTGCTAAAAGTTGTTTCGTTGTTCCATGTTGGTCAAACCATTGCCCTGCCGGCGTTCTATGCTCCACTTCGCCCCTTTAAGAGGGAGGAGAGACTCCATTGCTTGGACACCTAAAGAAGCACTGAGCTTTTACATTTATCAAACCAGATAACACTGGGTGGACGATGAGCTCTTTGTGATATTCGCTGGAGTGAAGAAAGACCAGGCCATGCAGAAAAGGGCCATCTTGCCTTGGATCATACTCTGCATCAAGATCTGCTACGCACTGGCTAAAAATAGTCTCCAGAAGAGATGCCAGCTCACTCCTCCAGGGCCAAAACTGCGAGATCGCCTCGAAACTAATGTTACTGCGCAGGAGTGGAGCCTATATGGGCCCGCACATTATTTTGCAGAGCAGTACAACGCCAGTGCGAAGAACGAGTTGCAGAGTTTCCGGATGCATTCTGACACCTAAGGAAAATTCAAAAGGTGAGTAACCTGCAGTTAGATGTAGGGCCAGATGTACGACCCTAGTAAATTGCGACTCGCAATTTGCGCTCGATTGCGAGTCGCAAATTGCGATTCGCAATTTACTATGTACAACAGTGTCAGAGACACTGATTGCAATTCCCAATGGGGTCGCAAAATGAGAGGCTCATTAATATTAATGAGGCACTCGCATTTTTCGACCCCATTGGGAATGGCTGGCCCTCCCAGGGATTGTGGCCTGCTGGACTCAGCAGACCACCATGTCTGGGACTGCTTTTAAATAAAGCAGCTTTTTTTTTTTTTAATGCAACTCGTTTTCCTTAAAGGAAAACGGGATGCATTTAAAAACGTTTTCGTTTCATTTTTTAAGGGCAGGCAGTGGTACTTGGAAGGGAACGCCCCTTCCAAATAGCGAGTCTCTAAACACTTTTTGCAAGTCGCAATTCATTTGCGACTCGCAAAATTGTGTTAGTACATGGCCATACCAATTTTAGCATGCGCAAACAGGTCGCTAACCCGTTTGCGCATGCTAACATTGGTCGTACATCTGGCCCAAAGTCTCTACCAGAAACAGCATTATTGAAGAAAGTAACTTGCTCATCTTACCCATATCAACACAGAAATTTGCAGTTAGTGCCCATAAGATGAGTCTCTTGCAGAAAGAATAAGTTTGAGCCTTGTCGTCTAACGTATTGCATGACTGCATATCTTTTGATTTTATTATACAGCCCATTAGCGCGTTGTGATAAAATTTTGTGTGTAATGGTATTCAGTGCCTCATTAAATCTACTAACCATTGGGTGGTGGTGGTTGTTTATTCAGTGGTCTTGTGCTATCTGCCTCAAGGTGTAAACAAACCAAACGTAAACATGAACTCTAACACATCCCTTCCAATGACCTCCTTCCCCACACTTCTATCCAAGAAGCATCTGTTGTCCATATGTGAACCTGAGAAAGAAAATAATGTTAATATAGAAACAATGTCAAACAACATCAATTGACTCAATCCTGTTGGGGTCTAGGCATAACAGGGGGACATCTCTAAGTAGTATCCCCAAACAGAGGAATATGTCACGGTACAAGTACTTGGATTTCCTTTAGTTTCACTAGTCATCCTACCCATCCGGATAGGATGTCCACGAGCCTCGGCGGGCGGGTGTCTTAGATCAGGCTTCTCCAACGAGTAGCTCGTTAGCTACTAGTAGCTCTCCAGCTACTCACAAGTAGCTCCCCTGTGTACATCCCAGCCTAACAAATTTGAAGCTTTTGTTTGGTTTAATAAATACATGTATGTCAAAATTGAAAAGTGTGTATTCAAGACTAAATTGTGTATATTTTCAGAACTTGAGAGCTAGTGTGTGAGGAGACTTATTACTAATATCAACTTGGTGCCAGGGGCATTGCAGCTTGGGCTGTTATGTATTATCCACGTAGAGGCATTCCCCATTGACAAAGCATTGTTTACATTAATGCTGGGAACACTGCCTGATGCGATTAGATGATCACTGCTGGCAGTCTTGCATATGGTGGGCACTAATGTAATCTTCCCTGATGTTCTCAGTATTAATACTCTAAAAATATCAGTAGCTCTGGGATAATTTTTAAATGAAACGAGCAGCTCTTACTACAGAGAAAGCTGGAAACCCCTGTCTTAGATTAATGTCTGGTGCCAATATCTAGGAACCTTGGTAATGAACGACCTTGAGCCCATGGTCCCAACATCTTGGTATGTTTATGGGGTTTGGAGTCGGGGCTTCATGTCAATGTTAGGATCACTGGATCGGGTTGGTTTCTTCCTCTGTGTCTTCCCCATTGCCCAGAGAGTGGGCCACACCAGCTCCTTTTGGGGTTTGCTCATTGGCATCTACTCTGTGTCTTCCATGTCTGGGTTCCCGCCTTGCTGTCCACCGGGTAAAGATCCTCGTGTAGGGGAGGGCTGCCCTGGCTTTTGGGGCCTCTGTCCTTCACATAGCTTGACTTTGCTAATGTTCCGGGAGTGGTATCCAAAGGGGCGCCCCTGCCAGTCAAGTGTTCCAGTGGCTTCCCGTTCAGCGCCTTGAAGTTTCAGCCTTCTGTTCTTCCTCATGATGTGTAGTATGCTCCAGTCAGCAGGTGTCAACCCTCAGGTGAGGCGCAGAGGCGCTGGAGACCGCCCGACACCTCCAGATCAGCAGGAGGGCACAATAGGCTCTGGCGGTCCACAACCAGGCCTGGGCCGCAGCAAACAGTGTGACTTCTGCTAGAGTGGATCAGCAGAAGGCTGAAGATTTAGATAGGAATATTGTGTATTTAGGGCCACAACACTGTTGCACAGCAGGTCACCCTGTGACAGGCCCGAGCCCCAGTGACTCAGGTCCACATAAATAAGTCCTGATGTAGGAGCATAGCCGCCATAGCCCGCCTCGATGTCCCAGTCTCCTGGCTTCTTCGTGGCTGCCGCAGCATTAGCGTGGACTCTGGCAGATGTGTAGTCCACCCTTGTCATCAAAGGTCAATCTTTCAGTGAGGACTGGGCTGCCGCAGCCCAACTGCATGTACAGTGGGAGGACATAAGCAGCTCCGGCAGGCTGTGACTGTGACTGGGCCCCAGTAAGCAATGAGGCTCCCACCACAGTGGGTCGGCAGGCAGCTGAGCACTAAAGGGAAGCCCGGACACCTCAGGGTCTTCAGTCTGCGACATCTCCAAGGTGATGGGACTGTGCCACTGCGACTCTTGCTTGTGTAAGTCAGCCACTCAGTGCGGGGGTGAGACCACCAGAGCCCACCGGACATGCGCAGCTTAGCAAAAGGATGCGAGCAGCATTGGTAGGCTACCTGGCCTGCACCCAATCTGTCAAAGCAGCCTTCTATATTGTGAGTCCCCATTCGGTCTGACACCAGGAGCGCCAGGGCAACCCCAGGCTGCTGGCCGTGGCACCCAGTGGAGCGTCTTCAGAGGGCAGGAGTCCACCAAAGCCTGCTCAGTGCACGTGGCCTGGCTCCGGTCGAGGGGAGCGAGCCACCACAAATGCAGCACCCAAACTCTAGCAGATCGTCTGGCAGAATTGCAGTTACTAATGCCTGTTTATGGCGGAGTCTGGAGCAGTTTCATTCTGGCTGAGCTGACAGATCCTGTTGCATTATAGGGGCATTCGTGCAGAGCTCAAAGATGACCTACGACACTCCATCACCCCCCGCCCGCTAGTGCCTGTTTCACTTAAGGGAGATGCTTCTAAACCCAATGCATTCCTTTTGTTATCTTGTTTTATAGAGTTGAGAAATTGTCAAGGTTTAGTTTCAGCAGTTGTATTGGAGAGTGGAGAATATACACTACAAAGAGATTACTTTATTCCACCACAATGCACTTACTGAGGGGGGCAAGTTAGCGGCTGCTACTTGTACAATGTTAAGGAACTGTTCTCATTAGTAAAATAACATTAATTGTAGCGATGTAGAAAGCTACAGTGACATAGAAACCTACCTGCTGCATATTAATACCATTTGTTTAAGTGCAAGCACTATTCCTTTATTTGTCTTCAGCAATGTCCAAAACCTCTGGAGCACAGCTTGTGATAAATAGGGGGTGCCCATTTTATTTGATATAGGCGGCAAGTGAAAAGGCATTGGTGGATTTACAATAATTAAATGGGAAGTGAATTGAAAAAGTTGATGGTTCTGGAAACTTATGTTCCCATGTTGTGGACAGCTCTTCCTTATGGAAATTGCAGATTTGAGAAGATCTAGCTGGGATCTAGTCTTTAACCCCAAATTAAACAGATGGACTGGTTTACAAGCGAGGGCAAATGTTTTTAAGAAAAAAAATATCTTTATTAACATTTTAATTTTCTATTGAACAATCATGAATAACTGAGCAATGCACCTTTCAAGTAGGTGACACATATACATAAATATCCTTTCGAATTCAACTTCAATATCAATTCACATCTCACTGGGCATAATGTACAAAACAAAATCTGATGCTCCCTGAGTCTCCACCCTTCCCAATCCCTACCCTCTTCTCCCTGCATTCCCCCATTGGGTTCACGGGGGCTGCTGTCTGAGGACTGTCATCCTACTAAGCATCTCTCCCTAAGTAACTAAGTCTTCTTACTCTGCCTTATCTCGCCTTGTAGGCCTAATATGTACTTCATCAGCTATTGCCCAATCTATCAAATCTTTCTACCACTGTGCCACTGCTGGGGGTCGTGTTGACACCCAGTGTATCGCTATCCGGTGTCTTGTCAACACCAGTCCCAGCAAAAATATCCTGGCTTCCATCTTTGTCTGCTGCCTCCTCGGGACAATGCCCAAGAGGCACAGTTTGACCAACCACTCCAGTGCCAGCCCTGTAATCCTGGTCAGGTACTGTACCACATCCCTACAAAACTCTACTATATGTGAGCATCCCCATGTCATGTGTAGAATGTCCACTGCGACATGGCGGCATCAGCCACACAAGTAACAGAAGTGTATACATTTTAGTCATGCATTAGGTGACACTTGTTTTTTGTTGTTGTTTTTTTATCTTTATTTTTCCTTTTGTATGAGTGAAATAACCAACATTACAGCATACAATAGTTCGTAGGTACATTAAACACAACCTCTATGATGCCGAGGCCAGCCTGAGAAGCCCTGGAATCGATAATATAGTTAACAATGAGGGATACATCTTACATTTCATCATAGTGGACTGTAAGCATTAAGATAAGTGTTCATTTCATCAATCCACCCTCGCCCTCCCTCCCCCCCTGGTTTTCGACTTAGCATGTTTCACTCCCGCTGGAAGCGGTATCGCTCAGCTCACTCTCCCCCTCAGAGTTGCACAGCTCTCGCCATTCCGTGAGGTCTGCCTGTAACCCATCATCTTTGTGTGTTTTCATATGTGTTTTTTCGGCTAGTGCCTATTCCCTAACATCTTTAAGCCATGTTGCTATATCTGGGCTTCTCTGCCCCATCCAATTTATGGCCACTCTACGTCTAGCGAAGACCAGCATCAGCTGAAAGAGTTTATATGCTATTTTCCGTTTTTGGGGTTGGCGTACATGGGCTAACAGGCATTGAAGGGGCTTTTCTCTTATAGGGAGACCTGTACTTGTGCGCACCTTTTCTACCACCAGCCCCCAAAACTGTCGAAGTTCAGGTCAAGCCCATTCCAGGTGTAGAAAATCTGCTTCCTCTGTGGTTCACCGGGGGTACCTGCCATATTCATTATGTGAAATACGTCGCAGCTTCACTGGTGTGAGGTAGGTACGGTGTAGGAAGTTGTAGTGGATCAATTTAAACCTTGTGTTGCAGGAGACTGTGTGTGTGAGCTCGCAAATGGCCGTCCAAGCCCTATCTTCAGTTTGTGTGTTGAGGTCCCTCTTCCATGGAGTCCTTGACCGCATGCGACTGGGAAGTCGAGTCCTGCCTCATGGCTTTATACAGGAGCGATATCACCCTGCGCCTGGATCCGCATGTGAACAGTAGGTCTAAAGTATGTGTTGGTTGGGGAATGTCAGGGCACTGGGGCCTTGTAACTTTGGCTACCTCTTGAATTCCCCTGTACTGTAAGTAGTGGCCCTGTCCGAGAGCGAAGCTTTCACTTGCTTGTTCGTATGTTATAAACGTCTCGTTCGGGTAGAGATCCGCAATGACCTTGCATCCGCCGTTCCTCCAATCCTGAAAAGACATGTGGTCACCCATGTCTCTGATAGGGGCCAATATCCATATGGGAAGCTCTCTGTGGAATGGCGCATGTTGCAGCACCTTTTCCACATATTGTTGCCATATGCTTGTGGTTTGGTGTACTAGATATTGGAGATCCCGTTCAGCTCCCCTCCCCTTCAACAGCGCTATTGGAAGGGCTTCTGGTTCTGCCCATCCAGCTAGGAGCCGCTTTTCCCAATTGTCCCCTTCTTCCAGTCAGCGAGATGCATGCTGCAGCTGGGCAGCAAAGTAGTACAGGTCAAAGCGTGGGGCCTCCAGCCCCCCTCTTTGTATCTACGTGTCAGAGTAGTAAGGGCCACTCTACTGCGCCTCCCCGCCCACAGCAGTGAGATTATTATCGTGTCTTGCTGCTTGAATATTCATGTCGGAATCGGCCAGAGTGAATTTTGAAGTGCGTAAAGGCACCTAGGAAGCATTACCATCTTGGATAAAGTGAGTCTGCCCATTAAGGACAGCGGGAAGGTGTTCCAGAAGGTCACAGAACGCTACAAAGCCTCCAGGACCCTATCTAAGTTTAGGGCTATTAACTGGGCATTGTCTAGCTCAATCTGAACACCAAGGTATCGGAAATGCGCTCGTTCCCATCTGAGTTCCAAGTCTGGAAGGCCCTCCAAGGGTATGGCGGTCATACGCGCCAGAGGGAAGATCAGCGATTTATTACGGTTGAGTCGCAGGCAAGAGGCCTCACCAGATCTGTCCAGGTGGTGCAAAAGACTAGGTACGGCCACGCAGGGATATGCTAGGTAGAAGAGAGCGTCGTCCGCGCATAGAGAAATCACGTGTGTCGCGTCTCCTACCCGGATACCCCACTGATCCAGCTCGGCTCTCATTCGCATAGGTGCCACTTGTTTAACTTGAGCACAGGCTTTTTTGCAGTTTGGCAACGTCGGGACAATCCCCATCCAGTTTACCTGGCCCGTTCAGTGTTTCCCCCTCTATCTGCCACTAAGGTGGTGTACAGGTGGGTTATCAAACATCTACACCCAACCATTTCCAACATCTGTCTCATCGAGACATGGTCCTGCGACCTGGCGGGAAATGAGGACCAGACTGCTCGTGCACTGTGTGCCATCATAGAAGAAAGCAGGGACTGTCCCCGCCCCACACCAACCGGCTCCTGGGACTGGGCAAAAGACACAAAACAGTCATTGGAAAACATATCCCTGACTCTCATGCATCCTTCCTCCCGCCACGCCGCACACAATGGGTCCTTGTTTATATTGTAAAAGGACCTCAGCGCCCACAGAGGGAGGTCTTCCCCAAATGGGGCCCAGCGGAAGACCTTATGAACCACCTTGTACCACATCCAGATCAGGTAGGGAGAGTCTCTCGGAACGCCTTCCTCCCCAAAAGCACCTCTCGGAGAATGTAAGGGCCTTGTGTGTCTGCCAAGAGTTCCTTTTTCCAATTTGTGCCGTCGTCCAGCCAATGTACTGCATGTTGCAACTGCGTCGCAGCATAATAGAGGAAGAAATCTGTCAGCCTCATCCCACCTTCAGACATTGGAAGCTTCAGCGTGGACAAGCACACCTGGCTTCTCCTGCCCACCCACACTAAGTCCGTCAGCAACCTATCCAACCGAACAAACGTCACAACCGACACCAGACACATCACATTTTGCAGAACATACAAGCACTGTGGCAAAAAAACATTTTTGTCATGGCAACCCTCCCCAATAGAGACAGCGGGGGCATTTTTCCAGATGTCAACATACCTTGTCAGCCCATCTATCACTTTTCCCCCATTCAAATTGTATAGCTCCTGTCGGCCTCAGGTCACCCATATCCCCAAGTATCGGAACGCATCGCGTTTCCAGCCAAGTCTGAGCCCCTCCGGCAAAGGGGCTCTCTCTCTTCCCAGTCCACCCTTTGCCAATAGTTTAGATTTTTCTCTGTTGGTCCGTAGCCCTGACACTTCAGCAAAGTCATGCATCAGCTCTAACAACAGGGGCGTCAAATGCACCGGGTCCTGGAGATAAACCAGCGTGTCATGTGCATGCAACGAGACTACACAGACAACATTCGCTGTTTTTATGCCCCACGGTACTAGGGTTCTACCGCTAGCACAAAGAACATTGGGGACAGAGGGCAACCCTGTCTAGTTCTACTGCTGCCCACACACCATGGTTCAGAAATGAAGTTCCCTGTGCGGACTCTAACTACCGGCTCAGTGTACAGTAATTGAACCCATCCAACAAACCCTGTGCCAAAACAGATGCAGTGCATAATCACCCGCATATAATTCCAGCCCACCATGTCAAAAGCCCACTCCAAACACAATGTAGCCTATGCCAGATCCTCTCCTGATTCTGCAATCACATGCATAACATGTGACAGTTCTTGATATTATACATTGTACTTCTTCCTCGCATAAAACCCATCTGATCAGGGTGGACCAGCTCACGAAGTACCCACAGCAGCCTGTTTGTCAAAACTTTACACAGCAGATTCACATCCATATTTAGCATTGGTAATGGCCTATAGGAGGTAGAGGTGCATCGGGTCTAAGCTTCCCTTGGGAATCAGAACCATCACCTCTCCCCTCATAGTCGGGGGAGTACTCCCCTTTCCTGTGCCTCCACAAGTACTCCTAAGAGTGTCTCAAGGATTGAATCAGGAAGGGCCTGGTACAGCTCTGCCGGCAACCCATCCGTTATAGGCGTTTTACATCACATCATCTTCGAGAGTGCCTCCTTGAGTTCTCTCACCTCAATCGGACTATTAAGGCTGCACCTTTGTTCCTGTGTGAGCCTCATCAAATCTGTTCCTTTCAGGACCCGCTCTAAGGCATTCTCCGACCACTCATGAGTGCCGGCAAATCCCTCATGCAGGTACATACGACATGCATCATTTATCTGGTCCCTAGCTATCAGGGTAGGCAAGCTCTCCCCCTGTAAGGACAATACATGCATGTGGGGCTTCTCCCTCTTCACCAACCATGCCAGCAATTTGCTAGATTTGTCACTCTCTCAGAACACTCTCTGTATGTACTGTGTATTTATCTAGCCTAGTACATGCCTCTTCTACCCACCTAATGATGTCAAAAGTCGTCGGAACCCACTTGCCTCATCTGCTTGGTGATTTACCAGTCTTGCCTGCGCCATCTCTAAGCCAATTAATTCTAGTTCCAGCTGGCTGTCTACGGCAATCACCTGAACCATACACTCCCCTCTCAATGTAACCTTATAAGTCTCCCACTCTGCCGCCGTACTATCCGTAGTGCCCCGATCCTCCCTCGTTACCAATGCGTAGTCTATGCAACTGTATCCCCCAAGTACGGGCGAGTAGTATGAGAATACCTTGTTCCCAGGGTGGTGTTTTCTCCATACATCTAGCAGTTGCAGGTCAGCTTTTGTCGCTGTCAGTGTCTTCTCCATGCGGGGCATAAGGTCCTCTCTTGGTGGAGATTTATCTAGCTGCCAGTCTTGTATGCAGGCAACATCTCTTTCCCAAATAACTCTCATTGCCATATGTGGCTACCGCCCACACGACCTCTGGGAAGAACCCACCATCATCCATGTTATGGGCAGGCTGGCCTCAAAACCATCCAACACCCCCACTTCTATCAGGTATCTACCTTTTGGGGTCTGCATGTACGACTCTGCACTCAGCAGGACCGCAGACTGCACCGGACGATTTCCAATCATGCTACATGGCATTTAACAAAGACTTATTGCCTTGAGAAAGCCCTTGGCCGAATGGTCGTGCAGGCGAAACACGTGTCGGCTGTTTTTGTCCTTTCTTGTTTTGCCATACTGAACCTATCCCAAATAAAGAAACCAAAAGATGTGTATTGGACTACATGATCACAGGATACTACAATTACAAGTGCAACTTCCTTCCTCTAAAACCCCAGCAAGCAATTTAAAGTAGGGGCTCCTGGGTGTAGCCCCTTGAGGAGTAAGTGCCAATCATCAATTGGGTCCTGACCCCGGAGGTTGCCAGGACTCCAGACAGTTTCCACCCATTTGCCTACAACTAACGACTCTGGTGGTATCCATGTCACCACCCCTCTAGCATAGTTAGAATATGTAGCAGCATACATGTGGCCTCTCCAACGTTTGATAAAGAGCTTACTCTTCATCCAATTTTCCAGAAAGGTCTCCACATCCTCTCCCTCCGCTCTCTCTTAGAACCATAAAAATAGGAGGCTATTGCGGCAGGAGTGGTTTTCAACATCTTCTGACCTATCCTGTAGGGTCTCCGTCAAAGTCATCAATTTAGCCATTTGTTCCTTTAGCGTGTTGACCTCGCTTTCCAGGTCTGTGACCGTGCCCTCAACTGTCTCGACTCTCTCCACCACCTTGCATAGGTCGGCGCGGAGGAGGTTTACATGGATGGAAACCATCTCCGGTTTCCCCTCAAGGGCTGTCCTGAAACCCTGTATTGCGCTTGAGGGTTCCTCTGCTGTCTCCTCCTGTCCCTGGGGCCTCTGAGCTTCCATCAAGTGTGTCGTCCTCTGCATGGTAGATTGCGGAGTCATATAATGAATCATGGTGTTCCATTGGGTGGGCTTGGGTGCTCTCTATTTACCCATGGTAGTGTCCTTTAGCGTCTCAGGTGCCCACCCAGTGTTTCCCCATGACAACTCGGTTCTTCAGGGATTGTCCATTCGCTGTCCAGTGCGCCAGCCCAGGGCAACACATCTGTTGACTCCCATCCAGGCGCCGTATTCCCTAACCAGGCCCTCAGTGTTCCTGGCACAAGAGGGACATCTGCGTCTCATCTTCCAGGGTCCAAGGGTTTCAGATCTTGCCCATCTCCAACCAGTAAATTGAACAGTCCGCGGGCCCCAGGTGTATATGCCTCACCCACAACTCAGCAGTACTATTCCTCTGATGTGTGGCTGTGGTCAGGCCTCCAAGAGTCTCTCAGCGCCGGACGAGTGATGCCTGTCACTTGGGTGCCTGTACTGCCCAGCACACCCTCCGTGCTGCTCCACTCTTCCTTCAGGGTGCTGAGATAGGCTTCTCCAGCTGTGCTGTGCACCACTGTAATGCACCTACCCCAGTCCGTAGGAGTCAATTTGCGGGCCATCGGCTAAACTTTCTGCAAGCCCCACTCCCAGGTGCGCGCTGCCGGTACAGGTCCTTGGGAGCCGCTCACTCCTTCTCTAAGCACCAGCGCCACAATCCAGGCTCCTCAGGCTGCCTCCACACTAGGCCTGGCCGAGATCTCTCAACCTCTGTTGCGGATAGTCAACTGCGGAGTAATCCTAGGAACCCCAACCGGCCTCAGCAGGCGCTCCTCACAGCTGGCGCCCCGACCATCACTGCCTCTGGTTTCTGGGTTTGTCAAGTGCCAACAGAGTGAGTGCAAGTTCAGGATTATTGCTTGGGGCTGCCAGAGCAATCGGTATTCGTATCCGATCTGCCATCTTACTTGGCCCGGCCCCCGTGTGGAGAAAATTTGATTCAGATGATAAAGAGTACACATTTTTCTCTTACACATTAAACATACTCTTGGACAGACTATTTCTCAAGGGACAAATGGGGAATGGCAATGAATAAATATAGCAGTCTAGATCATGCACTTATATTTTGGGAAATGAGTGTTAGGTAATCTGAGATCAAATATGCTACATGCAATTTGATGCCAACCTCCTTAAGGGTAACATACATTGCAAAAAAATTGGATTAGTGACTGCTTTGAAGTAAATGAGGCCGATAAATCTTGTATCTTTACTGAAAGAATACTAGAAAAAGCGCTGGTGGAAGACACTATGCGACAGGGAGATACAAGCACACCCGAGTCGGAAAGAGAGGTTACTAGCATTTGAGGACTATTGAATTTGTTGGTGACAGAACGATCCAAGAGAGCACTATTAAAGCAGCCCAGAAAGTAACAAAATCGAACCGGATTTTAGCAACTAGACTCTGGGCACAAATGGCTAGCACTTACATTTCAGATTTTAACAATGCAGAAGGGGTTACTATATGCACTGAGATAGAAACTAATAACTTGTTTAGGAAGTTGTTTTGACATATTAGAAGCTGTATGCTGACCCAGTTGAACCGGCGTCATTCATGAGGCAGGTGATAATGCCAATCCTCCCATAAGGTGATACTTTGAGACCAGAAAATGTGATTATCCATAGAGGACGTTACAATAATGATCAATGTGCTGAGGATGAATTTGCACAGGGCCACATGGTCTTACTGTGGCTTACCACTAGACATTTAAAAACACCTTGACTGAATGCATGACACCTGTTGATAACTTCTTTGTGCTGTCAGGTAGGGTCACGCAGTGTATGAGGAGGCAGAAGTAACTGTAAGAGCGCCGAACAATGCGCTTATTGTAAGCCAAATGCTTTGTTGAACATAAAGCTCAAGGTTTATGCTAAGGTGCTATTGGCTCAATTGAAAGTTGAGTGAGCAGAGTGTCATTTTTGCAGCTTACATTGAGTGTATTAGTTAATTGTATAGACGGTATTATTGGGATGGGTATCAGGGCTCGAAAAATCTACTCGCCAGCTCACATTTGCGAGCCAGATTTAATTAGGGAAAGCTATTTTTAGGGCCTACTCGCCCTTTCTGGAGAGGAGGAAGACAGCCTGACCTTTGACCTCTGTCTCTGAAAGCAGAGCAAATGTGACAAGATAGCAAGATTTAAAGGCATCTTTATTGCTCACAAAGTGAATGAGCAATAAAAATGCCTTTAAATCTTGTTACATTTGCTCACAGAGGTCAAGTGCATTACAGTTAGGTCGAGTAGATTTTTGAGGTTACTAGACCTGCAGGTCTAGTAAGAATATTTTGATTTTTTGAGCCCTGGGTATGCACAGGCATGGGTCCTATGCTCACTGTGCCACAGAAATCTGGCTTCGTCAGGGAGGCATAGGTTAAGCAGGCTGAAACCGGTCTGGGTTTGTTTGCATACCGGCCTGGAGGGTTGACCTGGAAGTTTGTGCTGGACTGTTCCTACTGGAGTACGACTAAGACTTATTTGCATATGAATTGCCCCTGTCTAGAGTCGCATAGTGGGTGAAAAACGATGAAACTAGAATAAGGCCCTGATTGATCACCAGTGACTGAGATTCCTTCAAGCAATTCTTCCTTTACCTTGTTGTTTTTTTTTGCACTATATCTATGCCTGGTTCTCCATGTCATGGATGGGCAGAACATACAAAAGGTGTTGTAAATTCTTTGTTGCCCAGTAGCAGCCAAGAACACTTGAACGTTTACTATGTCCCTAAGTCCAAATATTATAAAAAAATCTAGGATCTATTATGTAAAAGGTATAAAAGTATTTAAGGTTGGATCTTGCATGGAGAAGGTGCTAACCTCTGTTGTCTGCTTTTATGTGCTGTTCCTTGTTTACATATTAATAGTGGCTGCATATTTTCCTTACCTTTAAATAACAGTTATTTTTAACCCGTTTACCGCGGCGATAATTTCGCCGCAGTGCGGGGCGTTTCATTATGTGGGCAGGGCCGCGTCGGCCAATGGACGTGCGCAGCACTACCGAGGTAGTGCTCGCGACGGCCGTTGGCCGACGGGCGCAATTAAAGGGTTAAAGGTAATACCTCAAAATATGCATATGGTGTGTTTGTTTTATTTACTGTATCATGCTGTATCTGACTTTGATCCATTATCATCTCCTAGAGTATGCATTGCCAGCTCCGCTTTGCTTCTCTCTGGAGTCCAGAGCCAAAAGGAGTAATTTGGTTATGCAGTTTGAGCGCACTAGAACTTGAGTGGGACACCAGTGATAAACTGTAATACCCACCATAGATACTTCCCAGTAATTTTGACTGCTTCCGGACTCTTAGCAAATGTCTTAGCCAGAGCACCGCGATGGCTAGGGCCTTTGGCCTGGATTACTGGCTAGATCCTTCTATAGAAAATACAAAAGATGCATTGTGTATACCAGGCATTTAAAGTGAAGCACCCTTCACCCTGAAACCCTGTCTCAAAGCAGTAGTTCTTTCTGATGGATACCTCTAACTGTATATTCCTCACCTTTAGAATATCTCCAAGTACCAGACTGGATCCGGAAACTTTTGCAGTATTTCCCCTTCGCAGTGGCATTGTGCAGCTCCGCATCAACTCCGTTACCCCCTGAAAGTGATGGCTGGAGCTGCGTATAAGCTTCACCCAAGTTAACTGGCGCCAGTTCCTTTCTTTCTGGGCCTTCATACGTAGATCCAGAGCTAGCTCATAACTTTTTCTCATCTGTTGACAAGTTTTTTCTCACGGTGTGCACCTCCAAAACATTGTAGGGACTGTTGCAAGCAGATGTCTGTGACAGATCACCACCAGGTGTGTCTCTGGTGTATGGGTACGAGTAACAACTCCAAGTCATGCGAGGAGTTTGGCCTTATGCACCCGAAGGTAATCCAGATTCATGAAGCCAAGCTGTACATTACCGAACACCGCCGGCAGTCGTGTAAGCCCTACTACTGTTCATAGTCAAGAGCACAGACTAGTTCCTGCTCTTTCGGCTGCTCCCGCAGCAGGTCTTCAGAACGATCCAAAACTTCGGTTAGGTCGAAGCTCAAGAAGAAACATAGGAAATCCAACTGAGGCTCGTCTCAGCCTCGCAACTTTCCTTCTGAGAAGTTGAGAGGATGTTGAGGTGTCCCTCAATCTCACATCCGATCCCCCGCTGAGGAGCTGATTCCGATGTGCTCTGAATTCCCAGGGACGTCAGCAACATTGCAACAGATTGAGGTATTCAAGAAAGCCACGTTACCAATCTTCCATTTGGCCCTAAGGATCAGCAGAGACCTCTGGTTGGGTTATCACCTGCAGATCTAGCCTCTGCACTGTCTGTGCCTCCTGAATCTGTTTCGAGTTCAACTTAGACTCGACTCCAGAGACCACTCAATGTCCAGCACCAGGATCCATGCCGACTCCAAAGCACATTCGATGTCTGGCACCAGGATCCATCTGGGCCCAACGCCAGAGGATAACCTGGATATTACTCCGAGCTGAATCAGTCACAGCCTCTGCTGAGATCACAGCCTGGAGCAGTTACAACTCACCACGCCCAAGTCCATTCTGACTCTGACAAAACATCTTCACCTAGGAGCCACTCTCCAGCTTTGCAAAAACTTTTTGGATCAGACTCTGACCAAAGGCAGCCAGCTTCTCTTGAATACGGAGATAATGGGGACGGCTTTTTTCCACAATATGATGATGCAAACTTTTATTTGGATCCACAAAAGGCCAGTGGATTGGACATCTCCCCCGACCCAGGGTTGTGTTCTCCCCTGGCCCTTCAATTGAAGATTGATTCAGCCTCATTTGCTGTATTTATCAGACGAGCAACTAAAGTCCTGGACTTAGTTATCGTCTGTTGAGATGAAAACCAGTGTCCTCACTGAAGTCTTACAGCCTGGCCAGACCTCATCCAAGACCTTGCTGCCATTCAGTGAAGCCCTGAATGACACTCTTGGGTACCTGGCTAAACCTTCTTTCTGCCCGCCTGTGATCAGACAAGGTGCACGGCGCCACAAACCTGCTCCGGATGACCCTGCTTTCTTAAAGCAGCACCCTATTCTTGAGAGCCTGCTAATTCACGCATCTACCATCAGGGTTCATCCCAACTTCTTCCCTAACAACCCCCCCTCCCCCACCTCTCCCCTCCAGATGGAGAGTCAAAGGGAATTAAGGCATACGGGAAACAGATGTTCTCATCAGAAGCCTCAACCTTTGGTCAGTCCAGGCCAGCTTGCTTAATGGGTATATACTCCCACGCATTATGGGGCATGGTTGCAGAGATCTTGCCGACAGTCCTGGAGGAATTTTGTGCCAACCTTGAGCAAACTTATGCAGGACTGCCAGGACCCAGCCAAATACAATATTAGATCAGGACTGGAAAGTAATGACTACTTACCCAGAGCAGTCAGGACTAGTGTGGTGCTCTGTCACCATGCATGGACGAGAGCTATGGGCTTCTTGGGTGACGTTCAGGCATCACTCATGGATATGCCTTTTGACGGGTCTCGCCTATTTGGCGAGAAGACTGATTCCTCATTAGAGTTCTTCAATGAAAGCAGAGCCACATCACATTCCTTCGATTTCCCCACCTCCACAGAGTGATATCCTCAACCGTTTTGTACCTTTTGTGGCATTGCCAGGAGCTTTGCTTGGAGGCAGTGCCAAGGCCCTGCAACAGGCACTCCCGTCCTTTCAAATTGAAATTGGATGTTACTCCCTCTATTTTCTAGTACTGAAAAAGGGTGAAGTCGTTCGGCCTATTTTAGATCTCTGGCTTATCAATTTCTCACTGCGGGAGGACAATTTCAAGATGCTTACATGGTCCCAGAGACAGGATGGTAGTGTTGAGCCTGCAGGACGCTATTTCCATGTCTCGTCCTGCAGGCTCACAGGTACTATTTCTGGTTTAAAGTAGGGTAGAGCATTTTTTTAGTGTGCTGTGCTCCCCATCAGCCTCGCAAGTGCGGATTGTGTGTTCACAAAGGTGATGGAGGTTGCCCTAGCGTACCTTTGGAGGTCAGGTAACTTGACGACTGGCTGTTGAAGGTGTTCTTGCCACAGTTACTCCTGTACCACCTCCAGATGAGGCTGAACCTCCTGACTTCATCAGTGTTCACTATCAGCATGCCGAAGGATCACCTGATATCTTTGCATAGGCTCTCATTAATCAGAGCCATCCTGGATACGGTGTGTTATCAAAAGTTAGTGAGTCCAAGACATTTGGGCTATGATCCTGATGATTCAACCTTGATCCTGGGTCTGAGTGAGTGTGGCTTTTTGGACTCCTGCATCCTATTTGTTGACTGTGCCAGATAGCATATGCAGGCTCTGCTTTAGGATATGAAGTCTCAGTGGGCCCGGCACCAAGGGAACCTGTCAAATTTCATCCACATTTTAAAGGAGACTTCAAAAGATTTGCAGTGGTGGCTGCTCGACTGCCATTGGGCCAGCGACAGACCTCTCTTCTTACCCATTCAGAGCTGGCAGTGTTGACATTGCATTGCTGCTTAGTTGGGGAGTTCATCTGGGAGAGCTGTAGATCAGAAGCCTCTGGTCAGGAGACCTGTCTCCACATTAACCTGTTGGAGTTCCAGGCCGTTTACTTGGTGTTGAAATCCTTCCTGTTGTCCATCTACGGGAGATTGGTTCTGGTCCTCAAGGACAACACCACCACCATGTGGTATTGCAACAAACATGGTGGAGTGGGATTCTGGGCACTGAGTCAGGAGGCCTTGCACCTCTAAAACTGGCTGTATCGTCAGCATTTCCTTGACTTTGTACCACCAGATGGGATCTTTGAACACCAAAATGGACAAACCCAGCCAGCAATGCCTAGTGGCAAGTTTTCTTGCACTTCAATAGGAGGAGTGGAAAAAAATATTCAAGATGCTTGAGGAAAGATCGCTAGCTCGTTTTTTGAGCTATGTGAACAACCTAAAATCTCCTCTGACTTCAAGAGAAAATGCAGTCCCAGCAGCGGATTGGGAGAATCAGGTCACTGGGCTGTTCTTCGTACGCAACAACACAAATGAAATGGAGCTTAGACCGCAACAAGCAGAAGAAAAAACAAGAACTAACCATCTTCTCAAATTGTAAAACTAATTAAGGGCATGAAAGGTGACAGAGCCCCAGGCTCAAATGGCCTCCCAGCTGGAATTTTTAAATGTGCCTCAGAAGATTGGGCCGCTCTTTTAACACCGCTCTTCAATTCGGCCTACTCAATGGGCCAAATCCCTGAACCTTGGAGAGGTTCAACACTGTACCCGATTTTGAAAAAGGGCGATCCCTTAAAGCTGAGTAATTATCGTCTAATAGTTCTGCTAGATTTAGAGGCAAAGGCAAATGCCCAAATCTTACTGAAAAATCTTAAAAACTGGGCAGAAGAGAGCTGCTCCCCTTCTTTCAAACAGGCTTCCGTGGGGGTGCAGCTACTAACGACCGCATCATAGCATTATCCGCCCTCTGTCACCAAGCCACACAGATCAACCAACCGCCACTTTTCTGTTCTTTTATTGACTTTATTGTGGCATTTGACAAAATTAACAGGCAGACCCTGTGGAAGAAACTAGCAAGCTGGGGTATTCCATCTCCTCTTCTAAATGCCATAATCTTCCTCTACTCAGAAACTTGGGTCCGAATGAAAACAGGCCCAACATCATTATCAGCTAAAATATGGACCACTGGGGGTCTGAAACAAGGCTGTGTGCTGGCACCTCTACTTTTCAATTTGTATACAGCTGATCTGGGAAAAGCCCTGACCACCAGTCGCCTTGCTCCACTCCGTCTAGGCCACAGACCCCTTCACATCCTCCAATACGCGGACGATATAGTCATTATGGACCACACCAGAGTGGGGATCCAATGTGCATTGATCGGACTACAGGAATACAGCGTCACAAACTCTCTTACCATCTATCCAGATAAGACGAAAATACTTGTAGTCGTCCGTCATAAAAATAAGAAACAAATCTCATGCACTATGGGCCCCACAATCATCACATCGGCCCCCAAATATAAATATCTGGGGGTGTGGTTCAGAGATTCCGCGCAACCATCTGCTCATAAAAATGCCTTGAAAAAGAAACCAACCGCAATCACTTATGGCTTAATCAAGCTTAATAACAACCTAAAGTGCCCGTCTGCAGAAGGAATAAAGAAAGTAATTCAAGCATCCCTCCTCCCAGCGCTCAACTACGGGCACCAAGCTTTTCCCGGAGCCTGCTCTGAAATTCTGGAGCAGGCTCAGTGTGTGGGCTGCAAAAAGATCTTTCAATTACCAAAATACCTATTCAAGGCAAGACGCAGACTGGAATTTGGGCTGGTAAAACAAGCTCTTAACATCGAGGCTGATTTTCTTAAATATTACATCGGTATTTTAAAGGCTCCAGAAAATTCTTTAAAGGCCTGCCTTAGACATATTTTTGAAAAAAATGGCTCCCTGTGGAACAAACAGTTCAAGAGAGCTTTAGCGAACAGAGATAAATCCATCAACATTAGCACTGGCTTCAATTTCCTATTCAACTTGGAAAAAGAGACTATAAACAGACAAGTGTAACTGACTTCATTTCAGCAAGATCAGGCCGCATTAAAATCAACTTCTATCTTTGCCCCGTTAAACTCTTCGTATCTGGTGTCCAAACCTCAGCCTTATATTCCTGCCTCCCTTAACTGAAAAACTCGAAGAGAGTTCAAGTGCTGGCGAATGCTGGCTTTACAAATACCGGACATCAATCGAGCCTGGGCCAACCAGAAAAACGGAGGAGCTTGCAGATTATGCAACTACAAACATGAATCATGGTTGCACCTCTTGTGCTGTTCTCCCACCGTAGCCGGTGAAAGGAGAGCTTTACTTAGGGAATTATTACTGAGAAATGGAGCTCACACTTGTTTAGAGGCTTCGGCTATATGCTTTTCAAACACGGATGCCTCCACCTTGGCCTGCTGTGGGAGATTTGTACAAAGACTTGAGGACGCTCTTCATCCTCGTCCTGGACCCTCTCAACGCCCCTACAAAGCCCAGAAGCTGATATCGGACTTTATCAGAAAGATATAGGGATATAAACAAACCTCTTCACAGCATTTATTTTCTCAGATCACTCAGTAGTATAAAAGCGAACTCGCGACAGGAGCCTATAGCAATTTTATAAGACTGGTACCCATTCCCGAGCCAAGAACATCAGCAAGGGGATCCCTGTATTTCATTTACGTTTGCCCTCCAAGTTTTTAAATGGCACTAGCACTTTTCCCTACGGCTATGCGTCTTAAGAAAATTACAAACTGCTGCTCCTTTAAACACCTATACACGCTAGCCACAGACCATAGGCCTGCTCAAAGCAAAAAGGACTAATAGTGAAAAGTACTAATGGCTAAGCGCTCGTGGGTAAAGGGGCAGTCGAGTAACGGAGCTTCGACGGGTCTCCAACGTGGGATGTGTTCACTGGTGATGAATTGCTACAATACCACTTATAAACAATTTTAATGTTAGAACCAAATCTATTGTTTCAAACTAAACCTTTAAACTGATCCCAGAGTATCTGGTTTTTAAATGTAATTGTAGACTTAAGGATCTGTCCTGGCTAGGTTTATCATTGTATTGGTATGCAATAATTTTAAAATTAACTTATGCAAATAAACTTCACTAGTCGATTAGGGATGGCACTTACACCCAGATTTCTTGAAAGCTTACTTAATATGTTTACTCCTAAACTCTTTGGGATGCCACAATGGGATCTTAATTTGGTCCTTACTTTTCTTATATACTTCCTTTTTGAACCAGTGCACAGCTGCCCTCTATGCCTTCTGACTTTATTTGTTTTTGTGATGCTTCAGTTTGTTGCGTAAGTGAGTTTCATGATCTTACATTTCAGCCTCCCGACACCACCCATTTTAATGACAAATGGTACTGTGGACTAGAGCGGTTGTAATGACCTGTCATGACAGACAGTCCATTACACTTCTGACGTTCTTTGTGCCACCTCACACCTCGAAGGAGTAGGAACGACTTTATTATCTGAAAGGGTGTTGAGTTGTGACATCGGTCGTACCAAAGACCATGGGGTAGACTGTCAGCTCTTTGTGGGGTTCTTTAGGGCAGAAGGCAAGGCAGTGCAGAAAAGGACTTTGTTCGGGTGGGTAGTCCTCTGTATTAAAATCTACTTCGTGCTGGCCAGCAAGAAGCCTCCTGAAGGACTGAGCGCCGATTCCTCTAGAGCCAAGGCAGCTGCCTCTTCGTTGGCATGCATAGTGCCTTTCCTGGATGCTTGTCAGATTGCAACATGGGCTTCAGTGCACACGTTTACTTAGCACTACTGTCTTCACAGCCAGGCCTGTAGGAAAGGGCATTTCGGCAATTCGACCTTGCAGGACTTTTTGCTCTGAGCGACCCACAGACCCACCACGTTGGGAGGTACTGCTTTGGTATCTATTCTAAAGGTGAGGAATCTACAGTTATAAGTATCCATCAGAAGAACAAGTTACTTTCTTCCATAACGTTCTTTCTGGTGGATACTCTGTCTAACCACAGATTCCTAGACCGCCCTTGCACTTCTCCGTTCTGTGGAATGGCCTATATTTCAATTTAAAAAGGCCCAAAATTAGTGATCTACAGACTGGCACAGTTAATTGGTTTTTGGGCTCCATGTACCAAGGCACTGACTTTGGTGGTGCTTATATGCGTCTCCAGCCATCACTTCTGGGGCAGAACGGAGTAGATGCAGAGCTACACACCACCACCTACTAGTGTGTAGGGGCTATCCTGAAAATTATTCTGGATCCAGACTGGCGCTTGATGATATTCTAAAGGTGAGGAAACTGTAGTTAAATAGAGTATCCACCAGAAAGAGAGCGTTACCACAGGTGATAAACTTGTTCTTATGTCTGTAAAGGATAGGAGTGCCTCTAGAGGAAGGCAGCATCGTGGTTTCTATTCCACAGAGGCACGTCCTCTAAGTTTGTGATTGTGCTTTTCTTCCCCTCCCTCAGTTTCCCAGTTGTCTTACTTTCTAGAGGCCAGGAAAGCAATGACCTCAGTCCATGGGTTCCTGCGCATAATCCACTGTGGTTACTCCCTTACTTTCCACAAAAAGGCACCTCTGCTCCCCATTCTTCTCCATTCCTTTCACTTAGATGTGCTTTTGAGGAAAGTTCAGACCTTGCTCTGGGTGAAGATGAATGAGGTGGCTTTAGTCTGTAGTTTTAGTTGCTACAATAGTATTTCCTGGTATAGAGGTCCGAAGGACCAGTGGCGGCTGGCACGGATTGGGGGTGGCGTAGCAGAGGGCCGGGAGAGGAGGGGTTAAAGAAAAAAAAATTAAACTTACCTCCTCGGCGCGTCTCTTCTCATCGTCCCTCTGCTCCAGCTGGAACAGGAAGCACCCAGGCTCCCTTACGCCATTCACAACGCTGCAATGCAGCATTGTGATTGGTCTGAGCGCCGTGGTTGGGCGCTCAGCCTGGGAATAGGAGTCTGGGCATGTTCTCCACCCAGGCTGTAATGCAACATGGGTGGAGAACATGCAAAGTGTGCACATGCGCACTTACAGAGTGCCCACCACTCCTCCCCCAGCTCTGAGAGCAGAGCAGCCCACCCGCAAAGCTGCAGCAGCAGGAACAAATAAAATGATAATAACAACGAGTTAATATCATTTTATTTTTCCTTTATTTCACTGCTGAAAGCAGTGGGGCGACGCTCCTCCGCCTTAGCGTAGGAGCGCCACTGCGAAGGAGGAGGTTTTCAAGTTTGTACACAAGAACAAGTTCAAAATTGTACTGTGCCAAAGTGTTTCACGTACTAGAAGCAAGGATTGATTAGCGCCCCACTACCTTAAGAATGCCCTTTTCTACATTCCATTTCACAAGCCTTACCACAAATTTCTCAATAACATTGTGGCAGAAGCATTACCAGGTTACAACCCTTCCCTTGGCTCTCGTCTGTGCACTGAGTCCTCACCAAGATCTTGACGGCAGTCGTGCCACATCTGTACAGGTTGGGTATCTCGTTATCCAAGGTTTGTTCTTTATTATAGCAACCATCTGTGCTTCAAAAGCTGTTTAATCTGTCAATATAACCACGTTTTATTCTTACCTGTTGTATGTGACTCCAGTTCATTGGAGCATTTATGGACACAGCTAAAGGAAGGTGGTGGTTTTTCTGCATGTAGGGGTGTCGTCCATTCAATAGTCATTCCATCTTTTCTATCTCGGTATGACTGTACACGCTCCCATTCCGTTGGCTTTTGATTCTCATAGCCTTCTGCTTCCTTCTGGTCATGAAGCATTTCTGAGGATCAGAAGTGTGTACTGGAGTCTGACTCGCACAAGGCAGGGGAATTTCTGTCTTTAGTACTTCTTCTATAATTTCCATTTTCCCTCTAGTTCTCCTGAATACACAAAGTTGATGTAATCTTGATTGAAACTGACTGGACTGGGGGATTGGAATTGTGACTTTCGAGATGCCAGTTTGTCCCCTACACGTTTCTTCCTTTCAGACCACACTTTCTGTTTGAAGAGATAGGAGGGAGTTTTGTAATCCAGCCTACTCTCCTTTAGCGTTGTTTGTGTGAAGGTTGTAAGGCATTGGCTAACTGGTGTTTTCTCTCGGATGAGGTGACAGACGTTTTCACGGTGGCAGGCATCCTGCAACTAAATATGCCTTTGCCTACTGCAGGAAGAGGGTTTCCTCTGGGTTTTCGGACGACAGTGATGACTACTGTTCAAGTGGATATTTCCACTCAGCCTTGGTTTGCTCTTTGGCTAAGGCAAGCCTCAATGATACACAGTTGCAATTTCAGCGTTTCAGCCTTCCCAGAAACAAAGTCCCATGGTTCTGCGTTTTCTCAAGGAGTGGGTCTGCTCCCAAGATGTTTTTGCCTTTCAGTATGACCTTAATTTGCTTCAGTCATTGTGAAGGGGTCCCATTGGAGTCTGTGAGCTAGCTACAGGTACTCTATGTGTGTGTCCAAGTCCCTTTGATCTTATTTTGATCAGATATGGCTGAGCTGCAAGTGAGACTCTTTTCTATCATTACTGACTTTGGAGTTTGATTCGTGAAAAATGGTTATACGTTCCATCCTCATCCTACCGAGCAAGAGAAATTATTAGTCTGGCCGCTAGAATGGCACTCCTCTTTTATGTTAACCCCGCAAAATATCGTTCAGATGACAATCAGTTTGTAGGTTGCACTGGTACAAAGAAGGGTTGCTCTCTGTAATAGACTTTGCTATGAGATTGCCTAAAAGGATTCCGTAAACATATGTGGGCGCATTCCACCAGGGAAAGTGCTGTCACTTATGTCCTATTCTGGGGAGTGGCTAATGTCAAGCCACTGCTTAGACTTCTTTCCATTTACTAGGATTAGAAAAAACATATGGCACAGTCTAATACATGTGGATTTTTCAGTATGTGGTAAATCTGCGAGGAGATAAAACTGTGCCCTAGAAAAACTATTATTGAAAGTTGATACCTCAGTCTTTGATTATATCATTTCGTTATAATCTACATGTTGTTGTAATTTGTTTTGTTGCATTGTTTTAAACACATCTTCAGTGAAGATTATTTAGATGTGACTAGCTGTCCTTATATGGCAGGTTGTTTCTAGGCACATAATTCTGAGTAAGCAAGAGATAAAACTCGAGACCCCTCTTGGGCATGGGTGTTCTGTGCATGGATCAAGACTTTCTTCAACCTACTAGCTCCATGGGTGCGCTCTCTACTTCATCCAGCAGGACTCACTCATTGTATCTGAGTTGGTGAAATAGGGTGCTCCAAAATGGTTGTCATATTTTGTATGGCACAAAACAACACAATACAAATATGTAAGAAAAGGAGGAGAATGGCCAGAATGATTTGACCTTGCAGTGCTCATTTTGTATTACATTTGATTTTTCCATAGTGAGTATAAGAGGTGAAGCTTGATATCATGTAGAGTCATTTTATTAACAGCATGTGTGAAATGGGCTGACTTATGGGCCTGCTGTATTTATACTGTTGTAAAAGTACATATTTTCATCTTTTTTGTTTATTTAAAATACCTTTTTTAATTGTCTTTGTTTTTAATAACAGAAGTGCAGAGACCTGGAAGAAACACTGATTCAAACTAAGAAGAACAGATTGGGTACGTAGTGCAATACAGCGAAGAAAGCAAAAGGCGTTTTAGGTCTGGACTTTGAGACAGCTTCAGCCATCTTGCTGGACTATTGTTTTCTCAAAAATCAAACATAAGATCTATATAAACATGGAAAGGCGTTTGGTCAGAAGTTTTTTCACACTGGTCTTTTAAATTGTCTTTTGCATTTTGCTTCTGTCCACAACAGCCCACAGCATGGGGCAGTGGGTTTGTCCGTTTCACCCATCAGCTCTCTTCACTTTGAATGACTGCACAAAGCTTATGCATATTATTTATATCCGCTTAAAATGAGTTCCTTTCTTTTTAGTTGGTTCAAAGTGTGCTTTTTAATTTTTTTAATAATAACTAAATAATGGCTATTTATTTACTTGCAATTCTAGTGTCTAGTTTGATTCCAATTTATTTTGCGTCTCCTTTTTAAAGTTGCACTTATGAAGTGTTTAAGTAGAAATTTTCAACCAGGGATGCTTATGACAGCACTGGTAATGAGACCCGGGGGAGATGGAGGACGTAGACTGGGAGGCGGCCCTGATGCATCTCCGGGAGATGACCATATGGGTGCGCTTCCACCTGGCCCAGCTGAAGATCCTACTCGAGGTATATTTGGACAAGGTCAAACTTCATAAAATGGGTAAGGTACACCTGCACAGTTGTCTTGGATGCAGCTAAACCAAGGGCTCGTTCTATCATACCCTCTGGGGGCGCAGAGAGGTCCAGAAATACTGGGGCATGATCCTTCAGGGACTCAGTGTAGTTCTTGAGGTGGAAATACCACACAATCCCCAATTCATACTTTTTGGTGTCCCCCTGGGATATTGAGCTGCCGAGGAAAAAACTGATATTTTGAACACTTGGGCTGATAGTGGTGAAGAGAGATATTGCCCAGAACTGGGGGGTGACATGCACTGCCAACGACGGAGGATGGACCTAACCCATTTCCCATATGGGAGCACCTCGTTGTGGTTGAGTGGGGAACCCCGGGGCCTGAGCTGGCCCCCCAAGCCCGCCACGCCATGTTGTAGACTCACACTGTTCGTTACATAGAAATAACTTAATAAAAAACACATTTGTTAAAAAAAGGAAGTTACACTAGTGCCCACGTAAAGCTCTTTGTGAACTTTAGTTAGGAATCAGGAAGATGAGGTGACTTCAGATTGACATTTCAACAGACACCTAATAATAGTTCAAGGAGCACCCACCCTCTGAAAAATACATTCTTCAAGTCTTGGAGAAATATGTCAACACAGTCACCACGGATTACGTGGAGGCCAACCATCTTCTGCACTCGAGCCAGTCGGGCTTCAGAGCTAATTTCAGCACGGAAACGGCCCTGCTAGAAGTCGCTGAAACTATAAAAGCCACACTGGATAGAGGCGGCAATGCGGTTTTAGTGTTGTTGGACCTCTCCGGGGCCTTCGATACCGTGCCCCACAACAGATTATTGCAAAGACTTAAGGAGGGCGGTATCGGAAGCACGGTATTGAGATGGTTCACCTCCTTCTTAAATAACCGTTTACAAACTATCTGGTCCCCGCCTTTTACCGCTGCAATCCCTCCCATGAATGTGGGGGTTCCACAGGGCTCAATTTTGAGCCCAACATTGTTCAACTTGTATATGGCCCCCCTTGCACTCCTCGCCGAGAAATACGGTGCCAAAATAGTGTCGTATGCGGACGACACTCAATTGTTGTTTACGTGCGAGAAGGGTGCGGAGTTTAAAGGCAATGTGATCAACAGCTGCCTCTCAGAAGTATTCTCTTGGCTTAGTCAAAACCAACTGAAGTGCAACTCTGAAAAGTCAGAGATTATTTTCTTCGGCTCACGTCCTTGTGAAGCATGGCACACATGGTGGCCGCAGGACATGTCTCCCCCCACTTCTTCAGTTACCACTGTGAAAAATCTTGGGGTCAAATTGGATGCTGCTCTCTCTATGAAGGCTCAAGTCCAATCGGTGGCTGGGACCTGCTTTGGGGTGTTGAGAATGCGGAGGAACTTTCTCCCCCTGCTCCCAGTCTCTTACAGGAAAACAGTGGTCCAGGCCCTGGTGGTTTCGAGACTGGACTATGTAAACTCCCTGTACTTGGGCCTCCCTGATTATTTACTTGGCCGATTGCAGGTGGTCCAGAATGCGGCGGCCAGGGCCATCTTTCTGACAGGACCTAGGACACACACGACCCATCTTCTGTCTTCCCTACATTGGTTTCCGGTGCGGAAGAGAATCCATTTCAAAGCGCTGGTTTTGGTCTTTAAAGCCTTTCATAAGATTGGAGCCCCCTACCTTAGGGAAAGATTTCAACCCTATATACCTCAACGTACTTGGAGGTCCTCTGCTCAGCTTCTGACCTCTACTCCGAAGGTCCTGCTCTCCCGGGTCGGGGGAAGATCCTTTCAAGTGGTAGCTTCTCGGTTGTGGAATAGCCTACCTCTCTCTCTTAGACAGGTACAGGACCTCCTCACTTTCAGGAGGAAATTAAAAACATGGCTCTTCCAACATTAGGATCTGGCCAACTTCTGCCGCGGGGTGATGTTCTGTTTGCTGTTACGTGGTTTTTTCTCCTAGCGCCGGGACACTCTTGGGAGTAGCAGCGCGCTTTATAAATACCAAATAACATAACATAACTCTTGTTGTCCAGAACATCGCTATGATCAATGCTCCTGAGTCTTGCTGATGTCCTCTTTTCCTGTTATTCGGTAGTCTTTCTCTCATCCCTTTCAAACTTTTTAAAAAATGTGCGCTGGTAAGGACAGGAGAAAATCTTCTAAAAATGGATGTCTTGTCACTTTTATAGCCTTTCTGTTTGTCATTTGCAACTGGTTTCATGCAGTGCATCCAGATTGGCAAATCAGTTCTTCGCGATTGACCCAAATAAAACCTGCATACTGTTTCTGGGGACCTGTCATCTGGTCAGATCTTGGGTTTTCTGTGCTTGCTTTCATCAGAGGTCACTGAGAAATCTTCATCTATCAATGTCACAGAATGGAACAGTACTGAACAAGTTGAGTTGGGACTGACATCATCCCATCTATGTAAGAGGGATTTAATACCAGGCGCAATTACCAAGCACTCTGCCAGCCATTAAGGAGTTAGACTGTCCAGCTGCACCCACTAGTAAGTACAGTTTCAAGAAATAGCAAGTCACAAGGCATCCTGATGATGTTTTCGTGTTCATTTCAAATAGTACCACAGAGGGATGATGTTTGCCTTAGTACTCATAGCAAGCTGAGAACATCCTCTGGCTGGTCTGTTTCCCAGAGCCCAATCTCCTGATGAGGGAGGTGGTTCTAGGACCAAATTCTCACATTCCTAGGGTCTGGTACTGGTATTTGAATTCTTGTGCTTTGGTATTCAAAATCCCGAGAACAGCATGACCAACTTCTGGTTTGCCTGTTAATGAAAATTGTTTTTCTCTTTTATACCAGAGACTCTTCAGGAGGTTGTTCAGCCTCAGCCAAGAAAAAACATTCAGTGATGTGTAAAGATTTCAAACTTTCTGCTTCTTTCAAATCCAACGTGTTTAGGTATTTTCCCAAGATTTACTTCAATCTCAGAACAATTTTCAGCATCACAGCTTGTAATCCAGATTCAAGAGGAATCTTTTTATATTTCTTTGTTCTTTTGTGATGTATGCCTACTTGATGTTTGTCTGTGTTTAACTGCCTATATAGTTCAGAAAGAAAATGTAACAAAGATAGGCTTTGAAATTTCAGTAAGACTATTTAAAAAAAGAAAACAATTAAAAATAACAAACCTCTACACATAGGTGGTAGCACAGCTTCACGGTGACTTGTGATGACATCCACCCCAGCAAACCTTAATTCTTCTGGGATTAAGGGATCCTCCATTTTCATAGTTCCACAAATTCACTCAGCACAAGACCTTTACAAGAGTGCTTGATCAATAAACTGAGTCAGCAATCCAGGAAATGTTGGGTGCAACATTAGTCATTCCTATGGTGGATAAGGCAGGCCACAGTGTCTTACACTCACCTTGCCTACCTTTTTTAATAACTGCCTGTCTTTTAACGGCAGAATATCTTGGAAGGACAACAATGATGTGGCTGTTACAGACTGACAATATTTTAAAGAGCACGGCACATGTCAAAATGTGTAATACAGAAGGCTGAGAAATAGAGAGCTAAAATAGGGAAAATTAACAAACGGAGCAGTCCCTAGTACCACTTCCAGCTTATCAAAAGGGTTAAGAGGGCTAGTTTCCTCATCCTCCTCTGCCCCAGTGAGGACCAGGTCTAACCATTGTTCTACTTCACCCCCTAAGTGGGATTATACAAAATCTTACAGTGCCAAACGCTCATTCAACACCAAGATGTTTGACATCACCCAATTCACTGGCCTTGTTTTCAAGGACTTTTTCACATTCATGTCCTTGCTGTCGCTTAAGGCACATCCTTTTTCAAGCCAACATCAATTTCACATTTTTTGAGTTGCTCTTCCTTCAAGAAGATCCGGACTCTATCTCCAATCTCATCAGCTTCTGAAGGCTTCTATAGGGTTCTTCTTTCTGTACCTGAAAAGGACTTTATAGGACTCTATCACTAGGTGGCATTACAGAGTAAGCAAGGGAAGGAACGCCATACAAGGCATCTGCCAAGAGTGAAAATCTCATGGAATACAGAGGAAAGACCCATTAAAGAAGGATCCCAGAAGCTCATTCCTAGAGTTAAGACCAAGATAACAGCCTCCACCATATGACATTCCTCCTGCTCTTCTTCCAGGGTAGTTTTGTCTCTCGTCACTGATTAGGATTTAGCCTTGTCTGGAGCACAGAGGACCAATACATCCTTCTCTTCCAGGGGATCCTCATCAATAGTCATAAGCATTGAATAGTCACACCCACGTGAGGGGACCCCGGAGCACTTCCTAAATATTATATATATATTTGGCAAAATCTGGCACCTCAGCACCGGATAAAAGAGAATGCACTCCCGGTCAAGTTTGTTGAACTTTTTATTTTCTTGTTGTAGCACCTTGTACGTAATTATATATATATATATATATATATATATATATATATATATATATATCAATACAATTCATGTTAGTAGTAAAACACTGACCATAGGAAGCCTTCCACAAACCTTTATTTAAAAGAAAAAGGGAACATGAGACCTCATTAACCAATAGGCTGCCATCAAAAGAGTAAACCTAAAACTGACACAGCACCCCCTTGTATCCCATCATGCCCCACAGGTGACGGTTAGGTCGGCTAGTTTTTTTTGGCATTTTCAAACTAGTCTCACGTGATAACAGCCAAAACCGCTTTTTTATTTTTTGTCAAATATACCTTCACTCTTTGTGAAGTGTCCCTCCTGTGGAAGAAGGTTCAGACTGATCCTCACTCAGTCTGTATTGCCTGCCTGCCAGAGTCCTACTATCCTGACACCTGTCTTCACTGCCAGAAGTTGTCGAGGTGCACCCTCAAGGACGGGGAGATCATCAGAATTCATGGACTTCATGAGAAAGGATTAGCTGGATCAACAAGAGGCCTTGGGGAGCACCATTCTTCTTCCAAAGAGCCCTCCTCTCGTCCTAAAGACTCCCACAGATGCAGATCCCGCTAAAAACACCAGAAAACGCTGTCCCAGTCGACGTCGAGAGGTCTGACATTGAGGGAAATACCAGTATGTTCGCCACTGACGTTGAAGACCCCGTCGAAGGTGGGGTCGGCTCATCGCTCGACATTGGAACACACCAGACGATTAACGCAGAGAGTCACATCACCAGAAAGGAAGCACCATCGGTCAACGTTTAGGCACTCCTCGGCTTCAAGACAGCTATCGCCGTCAAGGTCGGTGTGACGGCCAGAAGACAATCCTCGCTGTCAAAATCTCACGGCACGACATCACCGTCAAGACGCAGTTGACTTCTACTAGACATCCATCGACGTCAAATCCGCAGTTGACGTCGAGGCCTGTGGAAAAAACCCGCAGGACATCGAAGAAGAAGCATTTATCGACTTCAAGAGACAAACGGACAGTTTCCCATGCTGCAGAAAGGCCTCAATTGACATCAACAGAGGTCTAGTGTCTCTGTGGACTTGGTGGAATCTAGGCCTCTATCTTCTGCAAGATCCACGTCGCAGTCACCCATCAATATCTCTTCAAAGTGGTTGGAAAGTCTGCGAAAAAGACCTATGCCCCCAACTTTACACTCAAGAGTATTCACAAACATACTCTCCCTCCAGTGTCACATGCCACACACCATCTCCGAAGAGAACATCTTTCCCAAGGTTCTCTTCTGGCACACCATCGGTACCGCCAGCTGTTCATCCAAGACCACATAGGAGTCTGCAGTCATCACCTCGGAGGTCGAGAAGCCCTATACGTCACCATTCTAGGTCTAGAACAACATTTAGAACCAGTCTAGCTAAATCCTGTGCACACATACAAGGTAATACAAGTAAATACAATTATTAATGTGAGCAAATAGTACAGAGTTCTTGAGTGTAGCTGAAAGTTCTTTATTATGATGGAAAAACGCAACCAGCTGACACGTGTTTCGTCAGGGATGAGTAGTCCCAAGACTCTTCAGGGCTGGGAATGATACAAATAATAGCATAAAAACATGGCAAAGGGTGACTATAAATGGAGATCAAAAAGCTCTCTTAACGTATGCGTGGAGGTCACCAAAACACACGTGGAACCCTACAAACCCAAAGTCTAACTTAGGTGAGTGCGGTGAGCTAAAAAAACTATCACATCAAAATGTTTCCATAAATATTAATATCAATTTAAAAGAATACACTGTATCATAAATTACTGAAACATGGCCCAATCCCTTAGAACTACACGAGTGATCATGTGACGCCAGTGAAACAGTATAAAGTGAAAAATATAAAGCTAGCGATATAGTGCAGCGCAAACGGAAAGATATCCTATGAGGAGCTCAAAACAAAAAAAGGAAAAAGAAAGGTGGGGTAGAAATGGGAAAGGAGTAAAGGAAGTCTATCAGATAATTAGAGAGGGAAGTGCCTAAAGCACAAAATACCAGAGTGAAGATACCTTCAAAACTTTGCTATTAGGAAGCGACTATATAATCACTTCCGGGTCTCCTCTCGTAGCACTCACCCAGTACGAAACCGACGCTGCTAGGACGCGCATATAATCCTTTTATCAAGTAAGTGCTAGTGCTGCCTTTTACGTTTGGCACTCTACCTTAGCATCTAGTTTTGGTAATTTAGGCTCTTAAACACTGTTCTGACCCTTGCTTTTTTACTTAGCTAGTCCTTTTGTTGTCTCTTCCTTTTACAGGGATATCGGTAGCACACACACGTGCTCAGACCATGCCTGGATTTTGACTTAGACTTTACCCATGTAAATTGAGTACTCCAAATCTTTTGAATCAATTTTAAAATTGGATTTGACATATCCGTTACTATCAGCATCTGTTTTTAGGTTATAGTTCTTACGAAGGTGAGATCTGAATTGATTTTTAACCGCATGGTCACATACCACCATTATATCACATGACCTGTGATTTTGAAGGCCTTTGACGCTTAGTACATCTGTTTTTTCTTTTCCTCTTCTACAGAGTGTCATTTCCACTTACATTTGTCCTGGAATACGCATCAGGATAGCCGGGTTGGAATTATCACCGGTTTTCCGGTGAGAGGCTACCTCCCATACTTATTTTCATATCCTTTTGCTTTACCTTTTCTTTTAACGATTTCTGCTCCATCCTAATTTTTTATCCCTCCTTTTTTGTCTACAGCACTGGTTGCATTACTTCGACTTTATACAGGTAGTGTGTTGACGCCTTCCCCTTTTGGTTCTAACTACTCACTACTTTTAGTGTTAGCTGAGTCCCTGGTAACTGTGTCTTTCGTTCATTTTTCCGCAGATGTTTTCCGTTTTTGTGGTTTAACTTACCTTGTAACAAGCGTGCCCCGCCGGGTTGGAATTATCACCGGCTAAGGAGTAAGAATCCTATAAACTTTAGTCTTTTTATCTTGATTCTTACGATTTTTTCTATACTCGGTTTGATACAGTACTTTGACACAAGCATTCTCTTGTGTTGTCCCTTTACTTTGTAGACGTTACAGAGTGCACGCAACGTTTTGAAGGTATCTTCACTCTGGTATTTTGTGCTTAGGGCACTTCCCTCTCTAATTATCTGATAGACTTCCTTTACTCCTTTCCCATTTCTACCCCACCTTTCTTTTCTTTTTCTTTTTTTTGTTTTGAGCTCCTCATAGGATATCTTTCCGTTTGCGCTGCACTATATCGCTAGCTTTATATTTTTCACTTTATACTGTTTCACTGGCGTCACATGATCACTCGTGTAGTTCTAAGGGATTGGGCCATGTTTCAGTAATTTATGATACAGTGTATTCTTTTAAATTGATATTAATATTTATGGAAACATTTTGATGTGATAGTTTTTTAGCTCACCGCACTCACCTAAGTTAGACTTTGGGTTTGTAGGGTTCCACGTGTGTTTTGGTGACCTCCACGCATACGTTAAGAGAGCTTTTTGATCTCCATCTATAGTCACCCTTTGCCATGTTTTTATGCTATTATTTGTATCATTCCCAGCCCTGAAGAGTCTTGGGACTACTCATCCCTGACGAAACACGTGTCGGCTGGTTGCGTTTTTCCATCATAATAAAGAACTTTCAGCTACACTCAAGAACTCTGTACTATTTGCTCACATTAATAATTGTATTTACTTGTATTACCTTGTATGTGTGCACAGGATTTAGCTAGACTGTTTTGCTGTAGGGTTCTCCCTACACACATTGAGGGGTTTTAAGGGTCTCCCCTTCCTGGTCAGCACCATACCTACTAGCTCACCCAGACACACGTAACGCAAATTTGCTGGGCGCCACTACTTCCTAAACATTAAAACCCTCTGCTCAGTTGTTTAAACATCTAGAACCAGGTCAAGGTCCATAAGATCTCCTACTGCATCATCCATGTACAGAAGGTCACCTTCTTGGTCCACAACGACTCGGTGCGAGATTATTCTCCTACACTCTCGGATACAACTCCAGCTACAGTGTCACCAGTGGGCGATCTCTTGACCTTTAATGATGTCCTAATTAGAGGTGCGACAAAGTTGAATCTGGACATTCTAACCATGACAACGACTTGATCTGTGATCTTTGAAATATTGCATCACAGAACAACCTCAAGACCACTCTTGCCACTGGTGCCTGGACTCCTAGAACAAGCATCTCTGAGATCTGCTCGATCTTGCATCTTTAAGAAATGCAAGGCCCCAGATCAGGACACTCTGTTCCTAAGAGCTGATCCTCCTCCGGATTCTGTGATAGTGACGGACGAACGGAAATCACACACTGCAGTTTCCTTCTCTGTGCCTTCATCTCCTTTAGTTCAGCATTCCCTTTTGGCTACACAGTCTACTCCATCAGCCACAGCGGACCCATCCTCGGATGACGGCCAAGATGATGGTCAGATGGAGCCAATCACTCCTCAATCTTGAATTAAGATACCATAGCATTCAGGGTAGAAGTCTGACAAGCAAAAGTCCATCACATAGGATTCATAGGCAGTAACTCCAATATTATGACTTTAATGAGTCATGGAAAATTCTCTAATCCCCAGTACATGTATCAACAAAACAGCAGACACGTGTTTCATCAAGAAATGTGATTTTTTTCAAGGCTACAAGTACATGAAATCACAGTAAGAACAGGGATAATATACAAATCTTTCTTCTAAAATATAGTGAAACATGATGAGAAGGCCAAGTGCCCATAGGTGAGAAGACATATTAAGGGTAAAGAAGTGAATTTCGTGCCATGCCGCACCCAAGTAGTAGAAGAGAAGAGGGTATGGTGCTCCATGTGGATAACCATTCAAGAATGTGGGGACTGAGAGGACCAAGTATAAATGAATAGCAAAAACCTCCACTGTCGTTGAACCGCAGAGTAAAAACCAAGGTTAATGATCACTGTGAGGGTCAAAGGGTTAGGTCTGAAGAATAAGTAAATGGTTAAGGAGTTGAAATAACCTAATGCAAGTACGATGAATACCTAGGACTCTAAGGGATGTGTTAAAAGTCCTCAAATCAAAGTGCTGGTCTGGTAAAAGAAACATGACAGAAGTCAGTATAATGTGTATGCGAAATCCAAACGAAAGAAGAGCTTAGAAGTAATCTGTAAAGGACCAACCTGAGATGGTCATTGAGATCTCAAGTAAGTAAGATGCTAGTGGCGGTGTGCGTTCTGAATCCTGGGATAGGGATCGAGGTGTTGAGTATGTACTCAAATGGTGGCCAAACTAAATAAGTTATAAACAAAGTTAAGAGACAAAATTAGAAACCAAAAGTAAATGTGGTGCTCAGAAGAGTAAGAGGGGAATGGAGCTTACACACCGTGTCTAATGGAGATGTAGAACAATGTAGCGTTTACATGTGCTCCTTCCAAGAAAATGCGGTGTCCACTGGCCCAGTATGCGATGGGTATGAGAAAGGAGTATCCCGCTTGTTCACCTAAGTACAATTAGGTAATTGGCATCATGGGGCGCAGAATGAGCATGACAAAGAAAATGTAAAGAAATCTCAGGTAACGTACCACTCGGTTATATATAGGGAAGCAAATTCTTTCAGACTGGATTGCCCCAAAACTTAACCAGGTTATACAAATATGTGAGGAATCTTCTATCTGAGGAAAATTGCGTTTTCAATCTGAGATGTGGAAAAATGAACTAACTAATTTGACAGCCATAAGTAAATCAGATACCTTTGAGTAACTAGCCACGTAGAGTCCAAAGGCCGATCTCCCTTTAAACTGTAAAATGAGCTAAAGTATTATACGAACAGTAAGGAAAAGTGAATAGTAAAAATGTGTACGTCCAAATAAAGGACCTATCAATAGGTTCAATAAAGAAAGTAGTACCTTACAGTAAGCGTCGCTCTCAAGTAATGAGCATGTTGTTAATATGAGAGTCTCATATTTGGCTCCTATATGGATATATAGTAAGGAATTGTTACGTAACGCCAAGGAATTGTAAAAGGAACGATGTTCTATCAAATATATAAGAAATAAATACGATACCTGTATTGTACTGAAATACTGAAACGTTCTATGTCAAAGACCACAAATCCAGGGTCAGAACCCCCAAAACTATATTCGTGAAATGAAAAGACACAATAAACTAGTGGTATGTAAGACCCATGTGACAAATAACCATTAAAATATACTGGGAGAACAGTACCTACTGATGCGACCAGCCAAAGGTCTGACAGTCTCAATGGTATAATTGCATAATAAAACGGTGCAGAGACCTTCATAAGCTGCCACCTATACCGGGGTCAAAAATGTGCATAATTACGACGTAAACGCTCACATAACATGTAGAGGATTTGTGGAGCATATTGATATTCGGTTCAAAATACCAGTAAAATGCGGTGGGTTGAGGCGATGCAGCATCCAAAGTAAGGACCAGGACGCCATGTGAGTCTTGTGTACTTGAGTAGTCTGTCATAATAGATGACGAACTACTAAGAACGAGTAGGATAGTGGCTAAGCAGTGCGGCCATCTTGAAATGTAACCTATAGAGTGACCTGGGAGAACAGGACGTAATGATTCAACCAGAAAAGGTCCAACAGTAATAAATAGTAACCGTACATGTCAGAACGGTGCGGAGACTTGGTAAGTTCCCACCTGTATCCGGGTATAAAATAGGAGTAAATTTGTTGTGTGCACACACAAATAGTGAAAAGAATTATTTTCTGTAGAACATATTAGTTATAATTTTTATGTCCAAGATACCTGTGGTATGCGGTATGGTTACGCCAATATGGTGTCTGAAGTAAGGAAGAAGACGCTGTGCCAAATTTGATGTATTAGAGAAGTCCGTTGAGATAGATAACATACTATTATAAACAAGTGGATCTGAAAGAGACACGTTAGTGACAGATTCCTTACCTTAGAATATCCCCAGGCGTCAGGCTGGATCCGGAAAGTTTTGCGTAGCAGTACCCTTGCGCGTCGGTAGGCGGCGTCGTGCGGCTCCGCGTCCGTCGTCGGCGTCGGGATCGCCGGGATGACGTCGCGGGCAGTACTTAGACGCCGCCCCTGCGCGCTGACGTCAGTTCTTTCTTTTTCCGCGCCAGTAAGCGCAGATCCGGGAAGAGCAGTGCCCTAGTCATTTTTTGACTACGTTTTTTGTGATTTTTATCACTGTTTTTTCTTGAGTCGTTCGACTCCGAAGGTGTCGGTAGGGATGCCCGGCTTCAAGCCATGCGACGCCTGTGGTCGGATGATGTCGATCACGGACACGCATCGAGACTGTCTCTACTGCCTCGGCCGCGACCACGACTCAAAGTCGTGCCCCGACTGCCGGGCCTTGCATCCGAAGGCTTTGCGAGAGCGGTCTCGAAAGCTCCTCGAGGTCCGGCAGCCGGCTCCGCGCCAATCCAAGTCCCGGTCACGTGAGAGGTCGAGGGGCCGGTCGCGGAGTCCTCATCGGTCGTCGGGGTCCAAGTCTTCGCACTCCTCCGGTAAGTCGAAGCGCAAGAAGTCGAAGAAGCGTCATCGCTCGACGACTTCCCCTCGCCGGTCTCGCGACTCGGCTGAGGGTCCCGTCGGCACCATCCCCGCGGCTCCGGGAGTGCCTGTGGAGCCGCTGCCGCATTACCCGCCTTATCCGGGTTCGGCGGCGACTCCGGCCGAGATACAGGAGTTCCTGTCGGCCATTGCCCGCCTCTTCGGGCCTGAAGGTCCCCCCGGTGCGCCTTTGGGCCCCGCGGGCCCTGATGGGGTTCCTACGGCGCCGCCTGTCACACCGGCCTCGGCCCCGGCCCCGGCCTCGACCCCGGCTCCGGTGCTGCCACAACCCCGATCGACGCCGGTTGACCTGACGACACCTCCGCCGGCGTCTATCTCACCGGTGCCGTTTCCGACGCTGCCCGGGGCTCCGGGCGGCGTCGTACCCCGGTTCTCTCCGGATCCGGACACGGCGCCGGACCGACGTCGATCGACGCCGGCTTCTGCGCCGATGAGACCTTGGGTCCCACATGTCCCTCCTCCTTACTTTGAACCAGAATTGGAGGACGAAGAGAACTGGGAGGGGTCTGAGGACCCTCTCACAGCCCACTGTGAGTTTGATCAGGACTGGGCTGAGGAACTTGGGGATGCCAGTGGTCTGGACACCTCTCCTGACACTGGCATGCTGTCTCCTCCTTCCGTGGCAACGGAGGAGGGAGCAAACATTGCAACGGTGTTGCGTAGAGCAGCTGAGGCCTTACACCTCCAGTTGCCTACAGTGGCTGTCAGGACTAACAACCTGACGGAAGTGCTTCAGCCGGCGGCTACCTCCTCGGAGCCACTGCTGCCGTTTAACGAGGCACTTTCGGACGTTCTTTTGGGCACCTGGTCCAAGCCCACTACAGGGGCTGTGATAGGAACGTAGCCCGACGCCATCGCCCGGCTCCGGGCGACCCCCTGTTCCTCTCCCAACACCCCACCCCAGAGAGCTTGGTTGTCCAAGCCTCTGCTTCCCAGAGCGCCTTCCCTACCGCTCCCCCGGATAGGGAATCCAAACGCCTGGATCAATTTGGGAAGAAGGTTTTTTCTTCCTCCAGTGCTGGCTTGCGGTCCGTCAACACCACTTGCCTCTTGGGCCGATATTCCCACTCCTTGTGGGATTCGGTGGCGCAAGTTCTGCCCCAGTGTCCTGAGGAGGCCCAGGCACTGCTTTCCCGCGCCATTGCGGAAGGAAGGGATGCGGCAAAGTACACTATCAGATGTGGCCTTGATACCGCCGACTCGCTAGGCAGATCGCTTGCGACGACAGTGGCGCTGCGTCGTCACGCCTGGCTGAGAACCACTGGTTTCTCGGGCGATGTCCAAAACACTCTTATGGACATGCCCTTTGATGGGGTCGGTCTTTTTGGAAACAAGGCAGACCATGCGCTGGAGCGTTTTAAGGACTCACGGGCTACAGCCAAGTCCCTGGGCCTTTCTGCTGTGCGCCCTCCGCAACAGTCTGCTTTTCGCCCCTTTCGTGGCCACGGAAGGGGCGCCCAGTCACGTCCGCTGCCCAGCCACCGGCCCGCGCAGGAAGTGTCTTTGCGTGGCCGAGGACGTGGCTCCCGCCGAGGCGGGTCGGGCAACCAGCGTGCGGGTCAGGCCACCACCCCCGCCCCGTCCGCGGCCTCCAAGCCCTCCTAGTCCTTCCTTTCAGGTCCACAGCACGCCAGTAGGGGGCAGGGTCCGCCATCACCTTCGCCACTGGCGTGCCATCACCTCGGACAAGTGGGTCTTGGACATTGTCCGAAGGGGCTACTCCCTCCCCTTCGAGACAACCCCCCCAGCCATGCCACCTCAATACCACCGCATGTCAGGGGATCACTTGGTGCTTCTTCAGAAGGAAGTTGCGGCCCTCTTGGCCAAGGGGGCCATCGAGCGCGTTTCGACCCCAGAAGTAGGGCGTGGTTGTTACTCCCACTACTTTCTGGTGCCCAAACAGGACAAGGAGGACAAGCGTCCTATCTTGGACCTCCGGAACGTCAATCGCTTCCTCCGGAAGGAGAAGTTCAAGATGCTCACCCTAGCTCAGGTCTTGACTGCCCTCGACCCTGGAGACTGGATAGTAGCGTTGGACTTGCAGGACGCATACTTCCACATTCCCGTCCTGCCGGCCCACCGGCGTTACCTGCGGTTCACGGTAGGCCTCGAGCATTTTCAGTTCACCGTGCTCCCCTTTGGCCTTACCAGCGCCCCTCGGGTGTTCACGAAGGTGATGGCGGTGGTCGCAGCTGATCTGCGCCGGGCAGGGGTACCAGTCTTCCCCTACCTCGACGACTGGCTGCTGAAGGCGGGCTCGTCCCAGGCAGTCGTCTCCCACCTCCAGACTACGGCCGAACTCCTGCACTCGCTGGGGTTCTCCATCAACGTGCCGAAGTCACACCTGATTCCTTCTCCACAGCTCCTTTTCATCGGAGCAGTTCTGGACACGATGCAGTTTTGGGCCTATCCTCCCGAACGGCGAGTCCGGGATATTCAGGCTATGATTCCGATCTTTCGGCCTCTATCCTGGGTTTTGGTACGGATGACCCTGAGGCTGCTGGGCCTCATGGCCTCCTGCATCCTGCTGGTCGATCATGCCAGATGGCATATGCGGGCTCTGCAGTGGGACCTGAAGTTCCAGTGGGCGCAGCATCAGGACAACCTGTCCGATCACGTCCAGATCGCGGAGGGGACTGCAAAACAGTTGCAGTGGTGGGTCTCGAACCGGCAATGGGTCATGGGCAGATCCCTCTCCCTTCCCCAGCCAGAGCATACAGTTGTGACGGACGCGTCCCTTCTGGGATGGGGCGGTCACATGGGAGAGGCGGAGATCAGAGGCCTCTGGTCTCCGGCGGAGTCCCGGCTCCATATCAACCTTCTGGAGCTCCGGGCGATCCGACTTGCACTCAAGGCATTCCTTCCCTCTGTCAAAGGGAAGGTAGTGCAGGTGTTCACAGACAACACCACCGCCATGTGGTACTGCAACAAACAAGGCGGGGTGGGGTCGTGGACCCTATGTCAGGAGGCTCTGCGCCTCTGGACATGGCTGGAACATCAGGGCATATTCCTGATGGTTCAACACCTGGCAGGTTCCCTGAACGCCAGGGCGGACGAACTCAGCCGCAGGTGAATGATGGATCACGAATGGCGTCTTCACTCGGAGGTGGCGCAAGGACTCTTTCTACAGTGGGGAGAGCCTTGGTTAGATCTATTCGCCACCGAAGAGAACGCGCAATGTCAGCAGTTCTGCGCGTTGGAATTTCCAAGGCGGCACTCGCTCGGAGACGCTTTTCGTTGCGAGTGGAGTTGCGGTCTGTTGTACGCCTTTCCGCCTATACCACTTCTACCCAGAGTGTTGAAGAAGATTCGGCGCGACCGGGCCCAAGTCATCCTTGTGGCGCCGGACTGGGCTCGAAGAGTTTGGTATCCCGAGCTACTCAGTATGAGCGTCGATCCCCCGATCCGTCTGCCTCTTCGGGAGGATCTTCTGTCGCAGCAGCAGGGGACGGTCCTCCACCCGAACCTGTCCAGTCTCCACCTGCTTGCGTGGAGATTGAGCGGCGGCAGTTGATTCCTTTCGACTTGCCTCCCGAAGTTTGTGATGTGATTCTGGCAGCCAGGCGTCCCTCCACTAAGGTGGTATACGCCTGCAGGTGGAACAAGTTTGTGGCATGGTGCACATCAAAGGCTGTGAATCCCCTTTCTGCCCCTCTTTCTGAGGTTCTTCTGTTCCTTCTTTCTCTGGCCCAACAGGGTTCTGCCCTGGGTACCATCAAGGGCTATCTTTGTGCAATCTCGGCCTTCCTCAGGCTTCCTGATCAGCCCTCTCTTTTTAAGTCCCCTGTTGTTAACAGGTTTCTTAAAGGCATTACACACCTCTTTCCTCCTGTTCCGTTTATAATGCCTCAGTGGGACTTAAACTTGGTTCTTACTTTCTTAATGTGCGCTCCCTTTGAGCCTCTGCATAACTGTCCTCTTCGTCTTCTCACTCTGAAGACAGCCTTTCTGGTGGCCATCACCTCCGCTCGGCGGGTGAGTGAGCTCCAGGCTCTTTCATGTAAACCCCCCTTTCTGTCTGTCCATCCAGACAAGGTTGTTCTTAGGACGCGTCCGTCCTTCTTGCCAAAGGTGGTTACTGCCTTCCACATTGGACAGACCATCACTTTGCCCACCTTCTTTCCGCCTCCGCACCCTTCCAGAGAGGAAGAGAGGCTCCACCGTCTGGACCCAAAACGTGCGCTTTCTTTTTACATCAACCGCACACAACAGTTCCGGGTGGATGACCAGCTCTTTATTGGCTACGTGGGCGCCAAAAAAGGTCAGGCGGTACACAAGAGGACCATCTCCCGCTGGGTCATCTTGTGTATCAAAGCCTGCTATTCTTTGGCTAAGAAGGAGCCCCCCGATGGGCTACGTGCCCATTCTACCAGGGCAACGGCTGCTACCACGGCTTTAGGCCGCGGTGTTCCGCTACAAGATATATGTCAGGCAGCTACGTGGGCCTCGCTGCACACGTTTACCAAGCATTACTGCCTTGACAGCCAGGTCCGGAGGGACGGCTTCTTTGGCCGTTCTGTCCTCCGGGACTTCCTTGTCTGAATCTGTTCGCAGACCCACCACCGGGGTTGGTATTCCTGGGGTATCTATTCTAAGGTAAAGAATCTGTCACTAACGTGTCTCTTTCAGATGCACAAGTTACTAACTTGTGTAACGATATATCTGTAAGAGACAGTAGTTAGTGACAGATTCCTTACCGCCCCACCCATCCTCCCCGTTCTGCGAACTGATCTCTAGGGTTAAGGACATCCCTTTCAGGGCCCTAGTATTTTTTCAGACACCTATGTCAGCTTCTTGCATGGCTCTGCGTTCCTGGCGCGGAAAGTCGTGTACAGAACTGACGTCAGCGCGCAGGGGCGGCGTCGAAGTACTGCCCGCGACGTCATCCCGGCGATCCCGACGACGGACGCGGAGCTGCACGGCGCCGCCTACCGACGCGCAAGGGTACTGCTACGCAAAACTTTCCGGATCCAGCCTGACGCCTGGGGATATTCTAAGGTAAGGAATCTGTCACTAACTACTGTCTCTTACAGATATATCGTTACACAAGTTAGTAACTTGTGCGATAGTGACTGAGTAGTTCTGCCATCTTAGAAAAATTACAGCACAAAAAATACAGCCGAATATTGTAGTATAAATGCAAAACATAAGATTAATAGCAAGGATAGAACTGGCACGCTGGGAAAAGGAGGCACCAAAGCAAAAGTATAGCATGTTGTAATGTACCTTTTCCACAAAAATAGAATGTAAGGCACAACACGAGTATTGTATCTAAAGTAATCGCACATGCAAGAGACTCTAAGTCTATTAATACGTTTTAATGGGATTTGATGTTGAAGAAATGAAGTAGGAGAGACAGAGAAAATCAAAAGGAATATAAAGTGTGGAAAGTAAGACAATTGTCACCGAAGTTGTGAAAGTTGACAATGTTCCTAAATGGGTATAACATATCTTCTTCGTATTAAGATATTAATAGTTTTCGAACATCGATGATTATAATTCTGTACATAGAGCAATCAACACAATGCAATCCTCGTATTACACACAGTAGGGGGGGGGGACTCTGAGAAATGTCTTATGACTAAGCTATACTCCACCCAAGCCACATATGGAACTTAGATCTTGGCTACCTGAATAACCAAAAGGTTTTTTCAAGTGCACACATTGCAATATCTGTCGGAATGCTGAAGATGAGTTGAGCTCCTTACAATATAACACTAAGGGCCCGATTCCGATCTTGCTAGGAAAGCCCTACGTATGAGTCGGATCCGGAGGGCTTTCCTAGCGAATCGCGCTGTGAGAGTCCGACCGAACGAGTATGATGCATCCGTATGCTGACGGACTCGGGTCGGTCGGGCTCCCATTGAACTCTATGGGAGCCTGTATACCGAACGTGTACACAGGCTCCCATAGCAAAAAGGGGTGGTTGGGGAAAAGCGTACACCCTGTGCCACACTGTGCATGCTTGGATCGGGGGGACGCATGGGCACCCCCGTGACCGATTCGGAGGGACCCGGATGATGGGGGGGCCTGCTACGGCCCCCCGAAGTCCAGTTCCCAAAGCTGTTTCGTCTCGCTGAGACCGAGTCGATATGGCTGTCCAAATTGTGCATTGTACTCGCTTGTTCGGAATCCGGCTCCATTGCGCGGCACGATTTGGCTGCGAACTAGTCGAACGGACAGGATCGGGTTCGTAAACGATTCGGTCGACGCGGACGATATCTTCCCATCGTACTTGGTCGTTCGGAACGGGGGATGATTCGGTCGGAAACATAGGCTCCGAATCGGATTTGCACATTCCGGAACCTGTCTGGAGGCCTTCCTAACGACATCGGAATCGGCCCCTAAGACGAAGCACAGCATCCAGGATTTTATAATTTGTAATAATACATTTTGTAATTTACTCTATCGTTAGCGAATGTCAACAAATTTACATAGGTAGCACTATGCTGCCATTAAAAGAAAGGATACAAGAACAGGTTAGAGCAATCAAAAACAACAATATTAACTATCCACAGTCTGTACATTACAATACAAGCCATGCAGGGTCAGAAATCATTAAAATCTGATTCCATATTGTAGCACTGGTTGAATACAACCCCAGAGTGGTTGGAATCACTATTCTTACTTTTGGATTTCCCATACACATTATACTGACTTCTGTCATGTGTGTTTTTACCCAGACCAGGACTTTGCTTTGGGGACTTTTCACAAATCCCTTCGAGTCCTTTGTATTCATCGTTCTTCCATTAGGTTAGTTTCAACTCCTAAACCATTTACTTATTCTTCAGACCTAACCGTTTGACCCTCACTGTGATCATCACCTTTGATTTTTACTCTACGGTTCAACGACGGTGGAGGTTTTTGCTATTTATTTATACTTGATACTCTCAGTACCCACGGTCTTGAACGGTTTTCCACATGGAGCACCATACCCTCTTTTCTTCTAATATGTGGGCATGGCATGGCATGATATTCACTTTTTTGCCCTTAGTCTTTCTTCTCACCTATGTGCACTTGGTCTTCTCATCACAACGTTTCACTGTATTTTAGAGGAAATAATTGTATGTTACCCCTGTTCTTACTGTGATTTCATGTACTTGCTCCTTTGAAAAAGTCACATATTGTGGCTAAACATGTGTCAGCTGTTGTTTTGATGAATCGTGTACTGGAGAATACAGAATTTTCCACAACTCAAATTTATAATACTGGACTTATTGCCTACAAATCCTATGTGATGAACTTTTACTTGTCGTACTTCTATCCTGAGTGCTATGGCATTCTCATTCGAGATTGATATATGCAGTGGACCCCTTTGCCATACTGTTTGTAACCCAGGTACTAGTGTGCATGATACCTTATAAACACCAAACAAAGGTTATCTGCGTATTATACTTACCCACTGCTACATTCATCAATAGGAGGTGCTATAGCCATAACACTACTACCCACGCCTCAGTCTACTGGCCCAGAATAGAACAGTTTTACAGCACCCATTCCAAGAGATGTCACGCCTTCTACAGTGGATTCATCTCCCAGTGACAAGGGGTGTTTCCACAGTCTTATCAACCGAGTGTCAAAGGTATTTGATTTGCCAGTGCCAACAAAGAAAAACAACTATTTCCTTTATGACTTTAAGTAACCTACGAGAAAATGAATTCAAATGATACCATATACCATATTTGGTTAGAAAGACTGAAGGCCATGAAAAACCGAGCCGCAGTAGCTGCCGTAATCCCTATGCTGGACAAAAAATATAAAGCGACGAAAATACCATGGCTTGTCTCGTTGATCACCCAGTACAGAATCAACAGTAATGCAGTCAGCATAACACCTGACAGAGGGCTCAACAGTGTCTGTAAACAATTTTCAGCAACAGAAACATCGATCAGGGCAGCCAATGCACTGGCAATTCTTGCACGATTTGACCACCAGATGTGGTCAGATGTTGGGCATATCTTGACTACCTGCCCGACCATAAAAAGGCTGATGCAAAAGCAATACTTGTTAAAGGGGAGAAAATCTCTTTGGCTGTCATTGACACTGCAATGGACATCGCATCAATGGATTCAGACAGTTAGCTGGTACAGTTGTCTTACGCAGGAAAGGTTGGCTGTGTTCCACCTCATTTAGGCCAGAGGTACAAAGTAGAATTCTAGACATGCTATATGATGGAGGATCTCTGTTTGGGAGACTTGTGGATGAAGCTCTCCAGTCAATTAAATTGGACACGGTGGGGCCGAGTTCAAGGAAGACTTTTAATTTTAAGGTCGGGTCTACCCCAGTCCCTAAGACTAGTGCCTTCTCTTACCTGGGGGTTATGCTGTACGCCAAGCTAAATTGGGGTCCTTTGAAAAGTAAAAAGCGAGGGGAATTTTAAGGGGTCAATGCGGCAATTTTTAACTTTGTCTCGCGGTTGGGCAAAAAAACAATAGGTGCAATTTTATTGATCTATAGAGCTAAGTGTTTAGCACTGGTAGTGAAATTTGGGGCCATATATCTCATGAGGAGCTACAAAGAATCGAAAATAGGTACCTGAAACGTCTCCTATGTGTACCCCAGGGAACCTCCACTTTTATCGTACATGAAGAATTGGGTATGTCTTACCTGGCAGATTTGTTGTCGTTTCGCCCCCTATCTTAGTGACTCAAAGTTTGGTTGAACAAGGGGTCTGCCTTAAACAAAGATATCCTAAGGGACTGTATGGCTCTTGACCACGCCCATCACATCCCATGGTTTAAATACATCCGGGAAGGTTTTAGGACTCTAGGAAGGGAGTTTCTCTTTAGCAACCCGGATTCAATCAAAAGGAAGGACTTACTTTGGGCCAAGGAGTCTTTTTTTTTTTTGACAGCGGGTGGTGGACAGGGAAGAGCGTGAGCTAATGAAGCCCAGTGTACGTAAATATATTATCATGAAAACCGCACGAGGTACTGAACCGTACCTCCTAGGGCTTCCTAACTCATACAACCGTTTTTTATTGACAAGGTTCCGTTTTGACTTATTCCATCTCCTCTTCGCTCACCCACGAGGGAGTAGTAAAGGCGAGACCCTGCTGCCATGTGGTTGTGACGGCAAGTCCCCTCAGGACAGGATTCATTTTTTATGTTTTGCAGTAATTATGAGGTGCCGAGAAAGACCTATTTAATTCCAATATTAAAAAAGCAAACTTTATTTAAGTGCGTCCTGCTTTTACCTTTGTAGCTATGCTTTCAGGGTCCACGTTATGGCATATTCTTAGCTTTTTAAAGGCCGCAGTTAGGCTTAGATCTAGCTGTGACTAAGTTCCATGAGTAGAGTAGGCTTGAATGTGTGACCATTTTGCTTTTTTTTCTAACTTTTTATATAAAAAGCTAAAACTTGTTATACATGTATTTTAATGTTTATTTTTAGCATGTGGTTTATAATAATGAATGGTAATTGATGATATTAAGGGATGGGAGTTTCCTGTATTGTTGTATCCCTGACTTTTATGGTTTTTATTACAAAAGCCGAATAAAGTATTATTGATTGATTGATTGAAATTGGACACGGACACAGTAAGATCTCTAGGTGTCCTACAACAAAAGTGACCTCCATCTTTTCGGGGGGCCTGTAGAAGGGGCCAATTTTCCTTTAGAGGAGTTTAGCCTCCTTATAGGTACAGATTGCATCACGTAGATACTCAAAACATCAATGACACTGTGGAAGCAGACGCCACAATCCAGGAATACCCATAGGGGAAATATCTAATCTTGTTACAGACAATGGCCGATATAACATCTGATCGCTGGGTGTTGGCCTCATACGATTTAGCCGCACACTGGAATTCACTCAGAGAAGCCACCACTTACACCACCAACCAACAGGCCTCCATCAGCATCTTTGTCTGTTACAAGCCGAGATTTGCACTATGTTACACAAAGGAGCAATAGAATACGTCTCCAAACCTCCACAAAATTAAGGCTTGTATTCTTGCTGTTTCCTAATAAAGAAGTAATCAGGGAAATGGAGGCCAGTTCTGGATCTACAAAATCTAAACTAGTTTCTCAAGAAAGAAAGATTTTGCATGGTGATGTTGCTAGACATTCCGCAACTGCTACAACTAGAGGATTGCATGACATCTCTGGACCTACAGGATGCATGTTTTCATATACAAATCCATCCCAATTATTGTATATACTGGAGATTCGCAGTGGCCTGTCACCAGTATATGGTCAAAGTTCTACCCTTTGGATTCATGTCAGCCCCGAGATAATTGACAAAGTGCATGGCTCCTGTAGCAATACATCTCAGAAAGCAAGGAAATCAAATTTTCCCATATCTAGTTGATTGGCTAGTCAAAGGAAATTCCCCCAAGGCCACAAAAGCATCAACAAGAGACTGCTTGCAGTTCTTAAACAGATTAGGCCTTCCTTTCAAAAAACAAAAATCGTCCTTAATACCTTGCAGAAGGATACTGTATCTGAAAGAAGCACGTTAGTTATACATTCCTTACCTTAGAATTACCCCCAGGCGTCAGACTGGATCCGGAAAGTTTTCTCGTCAGCAGTACCTCTGCACATCGGAAGGTGGCGTCGGTCGGCTCTGCGTCCGCGTCGTGGTCGCCGGGATGACGTCGCAGCAGCTACTTAGACGCCGTCCTTGCGCGCTGACGTCAGTTCTTTCTTTTTCCGCACCAGCCAGCGCAGATCCAGGAAGAGCGGTACCTCAATCAATTTTTGACTAACTTTTTCTCGACTTTTGTCGACTTCTTTTTCGAGTCTTCAACTCCGAAGGTGCACGAGGGATGCCCGGTTTCAAGGCCTGCTATTCCTGTCATCGCATGATGTCGGTGACGGATCCGCACCGCGTGTGTCTTTTTTGCCTGGAGCGCGACCACGACCCCAAGTCGTGTTCCGACTGCCGGTCGATGGCGCTGAAGGCTTTGCGGGAGCGGTCCCGAAAGCTGCTTGAGCACTGGCAGTCGGCTCCGCGCCGTTCGAGGTCCCGGTCCAGAGGGAGGTTGAGGGACCGGTCGCGGAGCCATCACAATACCGGTTCGAAATTTTCAAAGTCTTCGCACTCTGGGTCGGGTAAGTCGAAGCATAAGAAAAAGTCGAAGAAGCATCGTCGCTCTTCGACTTCTCGTCGGTCGGCCGATCCGACGAGGCACGCGGGTGGTGCACCTCCCGCGGCTCCGCGAGCGGAGCCCAAAGAGTCGACTCCGCGTTTCCCTCCCTTTCCGGGACCCGGAGCGACTCCCGCCCAGCTTCGTACGTTCTACGAGGCGATGCATGCCATCTTCAGGCGGACCGACCCCGCTGGCGCGCCTTCGGGCCCCGCGGACTCGGTTGGGGGGGTTTAGGCCTTCTCTGCCGGCGGCCTCGGCGCCGCAGGCCCCCCCTTGGATCCAGGCCTGGATCCCGATCGGTGCTGGTTGACCTCGTTACTCCTCCACCGGCGCCGCTTCCGACGGCACCACTACCGCGTTCAACGCCGGTCGGCCCCCCGACCGGCGTCGACCCCGGCCTCCATCCCGACGTGGACACGGAGCCGGACCGACGTCGCCCGATGCCAGATCCGGCGCAGAGAGGGGTTTTTGTGCCCCTGTTCACTTCTAGGGCCCCTTTTCAACCTGAGTGGCAACCAGATGATGAGGAGGAAGACTGGGAGGGGTCAGGTGACCCTCTGACTGACCAGTTGGACAGTGAACAGGAATGGAGAGAGGAACTGGGGAATGCCAGTGGTCTTGACACCTCCCCTGACCTTGGCATGTTGTCTCCTCCTACCGTGGCTACGGAGGAGGGAGCGTCGTATGCAGTGGTGTTGCATAGGGCGGCCAAGACTCTCAACCTCGAGCTTCCTACGGTGGCGGTCAGGACTAACCTCCTGACGGAGGTGCTTCAACCGGCTGCGAGCTCTTCGGAGCCCTTGCTGCCGTTTAATGAGGCCCTCACCGACGTCCTTTTGGGCACCTGGTCCAGGCCCAACACGGGGGCTCCCGTGGACAGGATGATTGCCCAACGCCGGCTCCGGGCGACCCCACTTTCCTCTCCCAACACCCCACCCCGGAGAGCTTGGTAGTCCAAGCCTCCACTTCCAAAAGCGCATTCCCCACCGCTCCCCCAGAAAGGGAATCCAAGAAGCTGGACCACCTTGGGAAGAAGATTTTCTCTTCCGCCAGCTTAGTACTACGGTCGGTAAACACTGCATGTCTCTTGGGCCGTTATTCCCACTCCGTGTGGGATACAGTGGCGCAGGTGCTGCCTCAGTGTCCGGAGGAGGCCCGGGCAGTGCTCTCCCAGGCTGTGGCCGCCGGGAGGGATGCAGCAAAGTTTGCCATACGTTGTGGGCTTTACACCGCCGACTCTCTGGGCAGGACCATTTCAACGTCTGTAGCGCTTCGTCGCTACGCCTGGATGAGGTCGACTGGCTTTTCCGGGGATGTCCAGAACACCTTGATGGACATGCCCTTTGCTGGCCGTCGCCTTTTTGGAGACAAAGCAGACCACGCTCTAGAGCGTTTCAAGGACTCACGGGCTACAGCCAAGTCCTTGGGTCTCTCCGCCCGCCCTGCGCAGTCTGCTTTTTGCCCCTTTCGTGGCTACGGAAGGGGTGCCCCGCTACGTCCCGCCCAGAGCCACAGGCCGCAGCAAGTTACCCAACCTTCGCGCGGCCGGGGACATGGGAACAACTGTCGTGGTTCCGGGGGCCAGCGGGTGGGCCAGTCCACCAACCCCCCCCCCCCGCAGCAGCCTCCAAACCCTCCTAGTCCGACCTTTCATGCCCATCAAACGCCAGTGGGCGGCAGGATTCGCCATCACCTCCCCCACTGGCGCACCATCACATCAGACAGGTGGGTTTTGCAAATAGTCTGAAGGGGCTACTCCCTCCCCTTCGAGACTACCCCTCCAGCCATGCCACCAAGATACCACCGCATGTCGGAGGATCATCTGGCCCTTCTCCAGCAGGAAGTTACGGCTCTCTTGGCCAAGGGAGCCATCGAGCGCGTTCCTGTCCCAGAAGTAGGTCGTGGTTGTTACTTCCACTACTTTCTGGTCCCCAAGAAGGACAAGGGCCTGCGTCCTATCTTGGATCTCAGGGACGTCAACCGCTTCCTCCGGAAAGAGAAATTAAGATGTTGACGCTTGCTCAGGTCTTGTCTGCCCTCGACCCGCAAGACTGGATGGTAGCGTTGGACTTGCAGGACGCTTATTTTCACATCCCCGTCCTGCCGGCCCACCGGCGTTACCTACGGTTCACGGTAGGCCACAAGCATTTTCAATTTACCGTGCTCCACTTTGGCCTTACCAGCGCCCCTCGGGTGTTCACGAAAGTGATGGCGGTGGTCGCAGCTCATCTGCACAGATCAGGGGTTTCAGTCTTCCCCCATATCGACGACTGGCTGTTGAAGGCGGGCTCTCCCCAGGCAGTCGTCTCCCACCTCCAGACTATGGCCGACCTCCTGCATTCACTGGGGTTCTCCATCAATGTGCCGAAGTCACACCTGATTCCCTCTCAGAAGCTCCTCTTCATCGGAGCGGTTCTGGACACGACGCGGTTTCGGGTCTATCCTCCCGAGCAGCGAGTCCGGGTTATTCAGGCTATGATTCCGATCTTTCAGCCTCTATCCCGGGTTGCGGTCAGAGTGACTCTGAGGCTGCTGGGCCTCATGGCCTCCTGCATCCTGCTGGTCGATCATGCCAGGTGGCATATGCGGGCTCTGCAGTGGGACCTAAAGTTCCAGTGGGCGCAGCATCAGGGGAATCTGTACGATTGCGTCCAGATCTCGGAGGGCACTGCACGTCAACTGCAGTGGTGGCTCACGAACCAGGATTGGGTCAATGGCAGATCCCTCTCCCTTCCCCAACCAGACCACACTGTGGTGACGGACGCGGCCACATGGGAGAGGCGGAGATCAGAGGCCTCTGGTCTCCGGCGGAGTCCGGGCTCCACATCAACCTTCTGGAGCTCCGGGCGATTCGTCTTGCACTCAAGGCATTCCTTCCCTCTGTCCGGGGAAGAGTAGTGCAGGTGTTCACGGACAACACCACCGCCATGTGGTACTGCAACAAACAAGGCGGGGTGGGGTCGTGGACCCTATGTCAGGAGGCCCTCCGCCTCTGGACATGGCTGGAACATCGGGGCATATCCCTGGTGGTTCAACACCTGGCAGGTTCCCTGAACGCCAGGGCGGACAAACTCAGCCGCAGGTGCATGATGGATCACGAATGGCGTCTCCACTCAGAGGTGGTGCACGGTCTCTTTCAACAATGGGGAGAGCCTTGTTTAGATCTATTCACCACCGAGGAGAACACACAATGTCAGCAATTCTGCGCGTTGGAATTTCCAAGGCGGCACTCGCTAGGCGACGCCTTTCGTCGCGAGTGGAGTTGCGGTCTGTTGTTCGCCTATACCACTTCTGCCCAGAGTGCTGAAGATCAGGCGTGACCGGGCCCAAGTCATTCTTATGGCTCCGGATTGGGCACGAAGAGTCTGGTATCCCGAGCGGCTCAACATGGCCATCGATCCTCCAACCCGTCTGCCTCTTTGGGAGGATCTTCTGTCGCAGCAGCAGGGGACGGTCCTCCACCCGAACCTGTCCAGTCTCCACCTCCTTGTGTGGAGATTGAGCGGCGGCAGTTGACGTCTTTCGACCTGCCTCTCGAAGTCTGTGACGTAATCTTGGCAGCCAGGCGTCCCTCCACTAAGATGGTATACACCTGCCGGTGGAACAAATTTGTGGCATGGTGCACAGCAAAGGCTGTGGATCCTCTTTCTGCCCCTCTTTGTGAGGTTCTCTTGTTCCTTCTCTCTTTAGCCCAGCAGGGCTCTGCTCTGGGCACTGTCGAGGGCTATCTGTCAGCCATCTCTGCTTTCCTTCGGCTGCCAGATCAGCCATCTCTTTTCAAGTCCCCAGTAGTTAACCGTTTCTTAAAAGGCTTAACGCATCTTTTTCCTCCAATCCCCTTCGTTATGCCTCAGTGGGACTTGAATCTTGTACTTACTTATTTAATGTGCGCTCCCTTTGAGCCGCTTCACAGCTGTCCCTTACGGCTCTTGACTCTTAAGACTGCTTTCCTGGTGGCCATCACTTCTGCTAGAAGGGTGAGTGAGCTCCAGGCCCTTTCTTCAAAACCTCCTTTCCTGTCTGTTCATCCGGACAAGGTGGTTCTCCGAACCCGTCCATCCTTCCTTCCTAAGGTGGTCACTGCCTTCCACATTGGGCAGACCATTACTTTGCCCACCTTCTTTCCGCATCCTTCGAAGGAGGAAGAGAGGCTCCACCGTCTGGACCCAAAACGTGTGCTCTCCTATCTGGATCGCACGAAACAGTTCCGGGTGGATAATCAACTTTTTGTTGGCTACGTGGGTGCAAAGAAGGGTCGGGCCGTACACAAACGCACCATTTCTCGATGGGTCGTGTTGTGTATTAAGGCTTGTTACTCTCTGGCTAAATAGGAGCCTCCAGTTGGGCTACGCGCTCACTTCACCAGGGCGACGGCAGCCACTACTGCCTTGGGAAGAGGAGTTCCTCTGAATGACATCTGTCAGACGGCCACGTGGGCATAGTTGCACACGTTCACCAAACACTACTGCCTGGACAGCAAAGTCCGGAGAGACGGCTTCTTTGGCCGTTCTGTTCTCCAGTATTTTCTGGTGTTATCTTGGTTCGCAGACCCACCACTGAGGTTGGTATTGCTGGGGTATCTATTCTAAGGTAAGGAATCTATAACTAACGTGTTTCTTTCAGATGCACAAGTTACTTACCTTCGGTAACGATATATCTGTAAGAAACATTAGTTAGTTATAGATTCCTTACCGCCCCACCCATCCTCCCCGTTCTGTGAACTGATTTCTAGGGTTAAGGACATCCTTTCAGGGCCCTAGTTTTGGGCACCAGTGGTCAGTGTCTTGCATGGCTCTGCGTTGCTGGCGCGGAAAGTCGTGTACAGAACTGACGTCAGCGCGCGAGGGCGGCGTCTAAATAGCTGCCGCGACATCATCCCGGCGACCACGACGACGGACGCGGAGCCGGCCGACGCCACCTTCTGACGCGCAGAGGTACTGCTGACGAGAAAACTTTCCGGATCCAGTCTGACGCCTGGGGGTAATTCTAAGGTAAGGAATCTATAACTAACTAATGTTTCTTACAGATATATCGCTACCGAAGGTAAGTAACTTGTGCTTTAGGGGCTATACTAGGATCTGTTATGCACAAGTCGTTTCCATCCAAGAGAGAGTGGAACGCCTATGTTGGCCAGGAAATTACAAAAAAGAAAATGTAGTCACAGCCCAACTTCTAAAGTCCTTTTTAGGGATGGTGTCCTCCTGCATTACTTTGATCATACGTTGCTAGCTTCATACAAGACCCTTTCAAGAGGAACCTGACCAACAGTGGCTACAAAAAAAAAAGGGATAATTCGACAACTTCATATGGGTGACAAGCTGAATGAGAGAAGCCTTACCAGAGTGGACACAACACAACAATACCAATGTGGTAATGTCTTTTCTCCAAGAGAATGCTTGATTTGTTATGACAGCAGATGCCTCCCTAGAGGGTTGTGGTGCACACTTTTAGGAACTAGAAGTCGGTGACAAGTGGTTGGCGAAAGAAGCGCAACTACCTATCAATATCCTGGAATTAGAAGCCACCACAGTAGGCCTACATTTGTTTCTCCCAAGAATAAGAAACTCCTCAGTATTCAAACGGACAATACAATAAGTATGTATTACTACAACAAGCAGGGAGGAGCACATTCCTGCCTGCTTTCAAAGGAAGCACAAAATATATCTGTACTGGGCCATATAAAATCATATTCAGATAAAGGCAGTGTGGAAATGTACCTTTTTAGGGGTACACTGGTGCAGGGTCACCCTTTTGTCCACGGGTTCAAAAACCAACAAAATAGAGATCAACACTGAAGCTGGAATTCAAAATAACAATTTTATTAATTTCTCATGAGTGGAACCACGTTCAACAATACTCTCAAGTGTTGCAGAAGGTGGCACCCTGAAGTCACTGAGCACAGGCCTTATATACAGAGTTTGTTGCAGAGTAAGCATGTAGTTACAAATAGGAGGTACAAGCATACACAGGAATAACTACCTACAAACATGGGCAGATGGGAGGTCACTTAGTCAGCAAAGTGGGAGGGAGATCAGAACTGCTTACAACAGTAGAAAACAGTTGACAGTTATATCTTTAGCCAGGTGCATTCTAGCAGCTACAGGCCTTTGCTCAGCACATTGCTTTTAGCTCAGTACAGAAGGAGTTAACTAGAGTTGATGACACAAGCAGAATAGAAGGGCAAGCAACAGTGAAGACGTAAGAATTACATAGCTAACAAAATGGATGCCACAGCCAAAATGACTGTAGCTTATGCTAACGTAAAATATTACACATTTCCACAGACGACCCTTTTAGCATAAGCTGAAGACATTTTCTTATGCTTTAAAAGGGGTACGATAATCATCATGGGTGTCTATTAACATTAACTCATTAATTTCCTGTTCCATTGCTAAATGATCATTTACATTTTGTACCTTCGTTTTTGATGGCGTACAAATAGAAATACAGAAGGAACAGAACATTGGCCCACATTGAATACACAAACAGCAAGAAAAAAGAATCGCAATAATAAAAATGAGGCCGACAATATTTTCAAACCCCATACAGAAAATATGTTCCAGAACCATCAAGTCCAAGTTCCAGGGCTCTGATGTATTTCAGTGGCTATCTTATACAGTTTAGAAATAGCCAACAGCACATGTTTGATGCAGTGTCTAAATAAAAACATTATCTTGATAGAACTTCCGGTGTTCTTCTTTATGAGGGCTAGAGTACCAATGATATGTTCGGGGGGGCGGAGTAGTATTTATCCAAGTGTGCACAAGATATTTTTCTTGCAGAAAAAACAGTATTCCAAATACGAATATTAAAGCGAGCACAATATTAGTCACAAAAACAATCTTTGTTTTGGGGGACCAAGAGGACCAAACGGGGCCATGGGAATTAGGACGAGGAGCCGCAAAGGGCTGCTCCTCCTCAAAAATGGGACGACCAAAGGGGTACATTGCTAACAACAACAAAAAAAACTTGGGGAATTGAAGCCACTGTACAATCAGCCAGAGGGGAGTCTTCTCCCTGTGTCCGTCTGAGCCTCACAGGCAGGCTCTTATCGTTCATCAAGTATTGACTCTCCCACGGTGGAGCTGCACAACTTGCAACTCAGAAAAACAATCGCGGCCCAGGCTTAAGGAAAAAGTCTTTCTTTCAGGATAGGGCAATCACCCTCAATGATCCTGTCCAGTGTCTCAGGCAGTGCACCAGTATTTTTCACTCTAATCTAACAGGCACCAGAGACACAGCACCTGTACCCTAAACTCTAGTCCTTCCCTAACTCCTGTGTTGCCCTGCTGGCGCACTGCTCTTTCGTCGGGGCCGCAGATTGTACCTAGTGTGCCCAGGCACCTCCTTATCAGCAAACAAAGGTGCAGACTTGCATTCACTTGGGGACCGGGACTCAGAGGCCTGATGCACAGAAATTGGAGTATCTGAAGCAACCCTTGTTTCAGAGGGGGTCCCCTAAGGGAAAACCTCCTTGCTCTTGTTATCGGTATGTGCCTCTCTTAGCCAGGCATCAAAAAAAGGAACAAAGCAAGGAATCAGCTCTACGTCCTGATTTGTGACCCCGTCTTTCACCCAAGAATTATCCGACAGTGGTAGGGGTACATGTTTCTTCCGGCCTTCCACCTTCACCGCTGTTATAGTGGCCAGCAACACCTGTGTTGGGTCCCTTCACCTCGGCTCCAAATTAGACTTGCGCTTAGTCCCCTGGTTGGATCTGATATCCTGGCCCCTCTGGCAATGGTTGTAGGGCAGCAGATATCTGTTAGTGAACAGAACGGAAATCTTTAGACACAACATACAAATAATCAATCAAAAGAGGATATTCAATTTCAGAAACCCCCCTATATTATTCATCTGAAGAACCTAAAAAAAAAGTAATTTCAAAACAACTATTCTTTTTAACAAACTTGTACTTAATAAGTCATAGAAATCATGATACAGCTTCTACTTTATGAACCTTCACTATTGTGCAAAACTGCAGACACCTCTAAAATTATTTTCCATGCATAAGAGCAACCATGTTTTGCGCTTATGACCATGCTCTCATATTATAGGTGTAGCGGGAAACTCTAAAACTGTGAATGTAACAGAGATCCATATTACATGAATAACTGATAAATTAAACATAACCTAGTAGGTACATGAATTTTCCAGCAGAACTTGTTTGTGGCAGACAAGAAAATAAGCAAAGAACATTTTGTTCTTAAAAATGTGTGCGAAGGGCATATGGGCATCTTTCCTAGCATTGTGAACCATATGCATCATACTTTTCACGATCCGGGCCATGTAATATCATATTCAGGGGAGAAACCTATTCACCAGCTCTAGCAAGGGATGTCAGCTCGATTACATAGACTAACTGATAAAGGACTCATGATGCCTCTGCGACTTATGTAGTGCTGTAATAACATAAACAATAATGGTGTTGCCACCTGGGAATTTGGAACAAAAACCACCAACATATAGTTCCCTTAAAGGTCAAATAAGGGAACATCAGTCTATTCTACCCATCCTTTCATCCTTATCCAATTCCAATTTCATCAGTTTACATAAAGGAGGGGTAGTAACATGGCGTATTTATTTATTCATTTTGTTAATTCTAACAATTTGTTCAAACAGTAGTACTTAATAGCCAATTAGACGTGCACTGGTGAGGTGCTTTGTCTCTATTTATCCAAGAACATATTCACAGCATCCTGTGAAATGAATGACTAAAGCGACCCCAACCGATTGTCTCATGGCCATTCCTAGACAGCTCAGGCAGGCAAGAGAGAGAGAAAGAGAGAGAGTACACAACAACAAGCTGCCCTGCGTACTTTCCACGCAGAATAGCTCACAATAATACACATAATAGGCACATAAACCAAGTAAAAAGGACACAATAATACATATACCAAGCACAAAAACCAAAAAAACACAGTGTGTTACTTAATTTTGCTTACCCTTAATTTGCCCAGGAGTTAGTCTCCTACCCCCCTTCGACAGTAGGTAACATAAGCAGGTGACCTCCTGTCGACAATACTTACCCCTTTGGCAGCTGGGCACAGACAGACTTGTAGGAGGTAAATAGCTAGGGGAAACCACACCAAGGAGGCCATGTCCAATACTATTGGACTGTACCACTTTGTACATTTTGCTGTACAAGCACATTGAGCTAACTAGAAAACATTAATCCAATGACCAACTACCAATTCCTTTAGCTATTGTGCTGTTTAACATGATGGCGCATTATTGCAAACTTTATTTTATTGCCTCCTCATCTGGCCCTGGCACAGCAACCTTAAATTGAAACCATTATTCTGTATGCATGGCAGAGCTACTCTCTGTGTCAGAAGCTGCACATGGCCCACAGACGCTGCTGCCCCTCCTTCTCTCTTATGGCTTCATAGAACCTGCCTGGTCTTTTGCCAAAAATAATAAGCAGAGCCTCCCCTCTCTCTCTCTACGCTCTGGCCCCCTCCTTCGGAATGTCTTCCAAGGTCGAAGTGCCAGAGCAAGCCTGCCAGAAACAAACCCTCCTTTTTCATAGAGGGGGAGAGCACATTCCTACATGCACTTTTAAAATACGTGTCTTTTTAAGCACAGAAATACACAGCACTGTGTAATTTAAACGCGCATTCTTCTTTACATTTTTCAAAAGTTGCACTTTTCCTATGTCAAAACGAATGTACATTGTTACTAGTATTTCTGATCAAACCATATTTTTATTTATGTATTATTATTTATTCATTCTTCAAAATTTAAAGTGTAATTCTTCCAATGGCATCTGCAGAACAAAATGACGACAACAAACCAAATTGAGCTCATTCCAGACATTTTCAAGAAGGGGCCACACACTCATAACACACAACACAGCTTGCTGAGGCAAGCCATCCTTACACAAAGAGCACAGTCGCTACTCACTCAAACAAGTACTTCACAAGCATCACCACCGGTGTCAGTCCACAAACCTCATAGACACTCAAACACACAATCAAACCACAAATCAACACCAGGACAAAAACAAAAGGCAGCCCACAGACTGCACTCAAACCAAACCAATTGTAAATCATATTTACAAACAAAAGAACTCTCAAAAGCAGTCCAGAGACTGCACCAAGACAAGTAAACAGCCCAGAGACTGTTCCATGTTCAAGAAGACAGGCTCTAGCCCCAGACTTTTTCCAAAATACGCCGAATTACCAGTTGGTCTGGCAGAGTGTTCGCAAACACTCTGTGTCTTTACCAAATCATACTTATTCCAGAAGTCATGCCTATTACAGGGGTCCGCAGACCCACCCAAAACAAGATAGGGTAATACCCCCAAGCCTTTGCAAGAAGAGACCGAATTACCAATTGGCCTGGCGGAACACTCACGAGCGCTCCGTATCACCACTTACGAATTTTACTAAATTCAGGCATGTTCTTCCAAGTATACCCATTCAAACAAATATCATAAGGAGAAAAATCCCCACATTACCTGCCTTCACTTTTTGCAAAAAATGAATAAAATACCAAACCAAAATCTTGGCCAAGAAATCAAAAGTGCCACTTCAGTGACCTTACCAAACAGAAGTCTTCAACTCCCACCTGCTGATCTCTGGTCGACCTAATGATCACTGCAAAAAATACGCCAAAGAAAACCCCAGTTGAGACCGGCCATCACCTGGAGGGTCAAATCGGAAAAACCGGAAAATTCACGTCGGCCTGCAAAGACAAAGGTCTCCTCGTGCAGTGCGCTTCCTCAGTAAGATTTCAATTCTCCATCAAGACCACTCCTTCGGGTGGCCGCGTCTCCAATGGGGCCCCACATGGGCGCCAATTGTGGAAATGTACCTTTTTAGGGGTACACTGGTGCAGGGTCACCCTTTTGTCCACGAGTTCAAAAACCAACAAAATAAAGATCAACACTGAAGCTGGAATTCAAAATAACAATTTTATTAATTTCTCATGAGTGGAACCACGTTCAACAACACTCAAGTGTTGCAGAAGGTGGCACCCTGAAGTCACAGAGCACAGCCTTATATACAGAGTTTGTTGCAGAGTAAGCATGTAGTTACAAATAGGAGGTACAAGCATACACAGGAATAACTACCTACAAACATGGGCAGATGGGAGATCACTTAGTTAGCAAAGTGGGAGGGAGATCAGAACTGCTTACAACAGTAGAAAACAGTTGACAGTTATATCTTAAGCCAGGTGCATTCTAGCAGCTACAGGCCTTTGCTCAGCACATTGCTTTTAGCTCAGTACAGAAGGAGTTAACTAGAGTTGATGACACAAGCAGAATAGAAGGGCAAGCAACAGTGAAGACGTAAGAATTACATAGCTAACAAAATGGATGCCACAGCCAAAATGACTGTAGCTTATGCTAACGTAAAATATTACACATTTCCACAGCAGAACATACCAGGCATAACCAATGCCGGGGCCAACAGCCTCCGCAGAACACCAAAAGAATGAGAGTTGAACCAAATGCAACTGAGCCACAATTTCTTTCTCTGGGGCAAACTAAATCTAGATTTAGTCATGACCAATCTGAACACGAAACACCAGTATTAAGCCAGCAAGCACGATCTTCCCAGATCGTGGGATTGGGGGGGGGGGGGGGGGCAGGGGGGAATGTGTTTTTAATCAGTCAGTCAGGAACTTAAGCATATACTTTTCAACACTTACCAGTGATTCCGAAGGTGTTGACAAAGATGAGGAGAGAGCTGTGTTGCCTCATTATGATAGCCCTGTGTGGCCCAGACAGTACAGGTTTACAGTGCAACTTCTCCTCTCAGTGCAACCCAGAAATTCTTTTGAAACCATCACCAAGTCTACTGACACGATACAGCGCCCAGATCCTAATCTGAACCAGCACTCTCCAAGCTTGTCGGCTTGGTTCCTGAATTCTATGAATTCCACCTTCTAGATATTCCAAGGACTGCAGAGAAATACTATCTAATGTCAGAGCAGTTTCAACAAATAAAACGTATTGAGCAAAATGGAAGTGATTCTGTTCCTGGTGTGCCAACAACAGTATACACCCAATATCATCTTTACCACAACATATATTACTGCACCTATTGCATCTAGCAAGAACTGACTTAAGTCCGGCATCAGTCAAAGTCCATCTGTTTGCCATTTCACTCTATAGAAGAATACTCAACCAACCATTGGTTTGTTCTAATAGAATCATTAAGGAATTACTTAAAGGTCTTTTTAGAGTCTTTCTGCCAATAAGACCTCCTCACAATCCAATACTGGCGATTAAACATAGTTCTATCCCAGTAAATCAGGCCTCCTTTCAAACCAATTCACAGGGCACAATCATAATTTCTTTTTTGGAATATGGCACTTCTATTGGCACTATCTTCCACAAACAAGGAAAGTTAGTGACATTCAAGCCTTTATGATCAAAGAACCTTTGCTTCAATTCAGAGATGATAGTCATACTGTGAACAAATCCACATTTTGTACCTAAAGTACTAACTGGCTTGAATTAACCAGTTGTATTACAAACATAAATTCAAATTCCAAGCAACACAGCCAAAGAGCCCATCATACCTTGGATGTCAGAGTTGTTTAAAGTTTTAAATTGACAGACTGAAATCTTTCCGACAAATTGATCAGCTCTCAAGGTCCTGTGGTCACCCACAGAAATGACAGTCTCTATCTGCAGCCATAGCCTTTTGTCATAATAAAGTGGGCTATCCTCTCCAGGGGAATGTTATAGCACATTCCACAAGAAGTGTTTCTACTTTCACAGCCTTATTTGCTGGAGTACTTGTAGCAGACATTTGCAGGGCAGCAACCTGAAGATTCATCAGTTAACAGAGATGCAGCAGTTTGACAATCGCTTCTGGTGCTGCATTATCTTTCAATAAGGTGAGTCCTGTTTCTTCTTATTCTTTCCCACCAATCGCTATGTTGAACTCAGATGTTTGCAAGTTGTTTTCCTTTGAGGAAGTCTTTCGAATCCCGAGGTTTAGTCAATCCTCCCTTAGGTAGCAAGGTGCATGGGCAACAACTCTGTTAGATTTTTTTTTCCACCATTGGGCTTGAACGTTTTCTGACAGGGCTCAGAGTTCGATGCGTTCTTCGGACCCTCAAGGCCTTTCACTGTCCTAACGATTTTGGAAAAGACTTAAAATCCCATTCTATTCACAGACATCATACCAGACGCCAGCACTTCTCGATGCCTAACCCCTTAGGCCTTGGGCCCCAGTCAGGGCATTTGCCCCAGACACCTTCGCCGATTTCTTCGACAACAATGCAACAGGAGTGATGGAAATAACTCCTTTCCAAAACTGCCCACAGTGCCATGGAAACAAGATCTGTAACCTGTCCCTCTCCCCTGAACACCACAAGACCACGTGCGAGGCATGCCTCCGGTGCCGTTCTAAGAAAATTCTTTGCTGTTGACGGGAACGCAGGTTAACCCATCGGAGGATGTAGTCGCAGGGCATTGAACCCCCCAAAATCTTTGGCGAACAGGACGTAGAGTGAGGCACTGTATCAGCTAGAGATTTCTGGATAGAAGCTGCTGAACTGTCTCAGAGTTCAGAAGTGGTATTCTCATCAGAATCGAAGAGGAACAGCAGCACGGCTATGACGCCGCTTACACGGCACAGAAGACACACCTGTAAGTAGCATGTCCTCTGAAGGTCATATCAGCCCTGACCAAAGGCCCCAAACGTAGAGTTAGCAACACATATGTAGGGTGCCCAGCTCAGCTCCTAAGAGAATTTCTGCCATACGGCCATGCCTCTGGGCCATGGTTGTCGCTGAGCACAAACTTCAGAGCTGATACCAGTTGCTGTGTCAAGCAGCGGGCTGCCTTGATCTACTAGCCCGGGAGTTGTACAGACTGTTGAACCCAAAAGAAAATTTGCCACTGGCCTGGAAAGCCAGCCAGGCACATAATCCAGCATTGATGGTGAAGGTTCCATTGATGCCAAACCCAAGCTCTGCGCCAAACCAGGCACTGAGTGGGTGTTCGGAGCCAAAAAGAACCGCCTCTTCGACATTGGAGGAGTCAGAGCTTATTATCCAGTGCCTACAGGATGAGCTCAGTACCTGGCAAAAACGCCCGTGTATCCACCTGCAAACAGGGAAAATCTGCACTAAGGAGACACATAAAAGGACTTTCACCTTTGAGAAACAAGTTGCTCTTGAGCTGATACTACCAAAGCAAAGAAAGTTCAAATACCGGGACACTAGCCCTCCACCTCGTCCTGCAAAGCCTGCTGTTTCTCCATCTCCACTGCCAGCACCTCCGCCCCACCACCTCTCCATCTTCTCCACCGCCTCCAAATAGGTCTCCACAGCCTATGAGGTCTCCCACCACACAAGGGGAGGGAGGCCACAGTTACCCTGCAGACCCTTAAGACATCCCTTATGACCCGGAGTCTACAGGGAGCCCTTGGGAAAACTACAATGTTTATCTACAGGGTGACACAGACCTAGATGTCTACGCAGCTAGACCCTCCCCTCTGGATGATGCCACCTCCTAACAAAAGGTAATCCCAAGAGTGCTATCTATCACAAAGTAAGCATGCTTCTCCTAGAGGAAAACAACTTCCTTGTAGAGACGCAACGCAAGGTGCAATTCTTACCAATGCTCAAAGGAATGCTCAAAACATCAACTTATACATTCAAAGGCCCCGTGAGGGCAGAGTTATCACCCCCCGGGTGGAAAAAGAAATATATATAGCAGCCCCTAGCATTCCTATCTGCATCAGGGGACAACTACCACCTTACTCTTTATTCTGCATTCTGCACATAAGCGTGTAAATGCACAAGCCACGGGGATGTACCGCCCCCCAGACAACGAGAGCATGATAATCAAAACAGCAGGAGAGGGGGTCGCTGTACACACAGCGGCTTATTGGAGTACTGCTAACTCAGTGGTATTACCCTCACGTTATGTCAGGGTGCACTGGGATGAGGTACAAGAACTCTTCAAACATCTCTCAGATGAATACAAGCAGAAGAGTAGGAGGAGCTGGTAACAGAGGGGAAGACCATCTACAATGCAGTCATTCAATGTGCCTTGGACACCGCAGCGTTCTAATTAGGAGGCATGCCTGGCTGTGGGTGTCAGCATTTAAGCCAGATGTCCAGCAGCATTTGTTGAGCTTACCATTCGACGAGAAACACGTGTTTGGACCACAAGTAGATCAAATGTTGAAAAAAGACACAGATACAGCAATCCGTACCACATGGGGGTACTTTCGGAGGCGGAACTATAGCGCAGGCAGTAAAAATAACTCCCTAGACACACCTGCACCCTACCTAAGGCAAGAGCAGCAATATCACCTACAGTCTCCCAGGGGGTGCTCACGAGGAGGGTTCCAAAACAACAACACCAGGGGTAGAGACACAAAAGATGCTGTTAAAGGTGCCCTTGCCACCAAACTGTGACTCCCCTCTTTCCAGCCCCTCCACCCCAACCACTTAACACCTGTCCAGTGATGGCTCCAGTACTCCCACCTGGCATGACTACAGATCACATCAGATGCCTGGGTACTTGATATAGTTCGTCAGTGCTACTGTCTGGAACTCTGCACACCACCACCAAACATCCCCCTTTGCAAGCACTTCCTCATTGGGTAACATCTTTATCTTCTGTGAGTAGAGGTTCACACAGTCCATCCTGCATGCCACCAAATCAGTGCCTCACTGTCATTGGGGCAAAGGAGTCTACTCCCTATACTTCCTCAATCCCAAGAAAGACTGCACTCTCAGGCCCATTCTAGACCTGAGGCCGCTCAACAGATACACCCTGTCAGAATGCTTTCATGTGGTGACCTTGCTGGAGGAGACAGCAAGGCGACTACATGGCAGCATTAGATCACAAAGATGCCTACTTTTACATCACAATCCACGCAGCCCATTACTGCTACGTAAGATTTGTGGTAAGCGGTCAACATTATCAATTCAAGGTGCTACCATTCGAGGCCATCACCTCCCCAAGGGTCTCTACAAGTACCTGCTAGTGGTGGCTGCACACCTAAGAATGAGGGGCATCCACGGCTTCCCCTACCTCAACGACAGGCTGATCAAGAATGCAAGCTGCCAAAAGTACCTACAACACAACCAAGAGACCATTTCACTTTCACAATCTCGGTTTTACTATAAACGTATTCAAGCTCATTTGCATCTTCTCCAGATCCAACTGTTTCTAAGAGCAATTCTGAACGCACAAACAGAAAAGCCTACCCAGGTCCTCAAAGAATAGCAGCCTTTAGTCCGCTTGTATCTCTTTTTCAGCCACAAAGTCATCTCGCTGTCAAAACAGTAATGCTCCTTTTACGCATGATAGCATTTTGTATTGCAATAGTTCCCCATGCCAGGTTACACATGCATCCAATACAACAATGCCTAGCATCACAATTGAGTCAAGCGGAGGGTTGCATGGAAAATCTAAAGTTGGTAACAGCCATAACGGCCAATGTCCATTGCTCTCTGCAGTGGTGGACCAGCAACAACCTGTTGCAGGGCAGGCCTTTCCTTGGCCCCTTCCCACAGACTACCATTACCACGGACGCCTCACTACCTGGGTGGGGAGCTCACCTCAATCACAACACAGTTAACTGTTGAGTCCCTGCTCAACAGAATCAGCACATCAACAACCTAGAGCTCCCAGCAATTCACTGTGTTCTCAAGGCATTCCTACTGCTGATTCAATGAACAGTAGTCCTCATTTAGATGGACAACATGACTGCCATGTACTACCTTTAGAAGCAGGAAGGGACAGACTTGTTGCCTCTTTGTCACCTAGACCAATCGATATGGCATTGGCCTACTTCATCACCACATTCACTTAATGACAGAATACCTTCCAGGAATGGGCAACAATTTGGCGAGCCTTCTAAGCGGACGCATCAATAAGTTCACGAGTGGGAAGTTAACCTGCAGATTTTACAACAGTACTTCCACTGAGGTGCCGCCGACATTGATGTGTTGCCCACTCCCAAAAACGCAAAATGCCCAAACTTTGCCTCCAGGTACCCATACACTCGGTCCCTGGGCATTGTGATATGGATGAACTTGTTAAGGATATACGCCTATGCTTTTCCACCTCTCCCACTGCTTTGATTAGCAGTGCAGAAGTTGTGACAAATCTTCCTTGTGATGGTTCCTACTTGGGCAAGACATCCCTGGTATTCCGCTCTGTTGCAGATGTCCATCAGCCCTCACAAGAAGCTCCCCAAGAAGCCAAACCTTCCCACACGGGCCCAGGGACAAATCCGTCACCTAGACCCCAAGAAGCTCAATCTAGCGATTTGACACCTGAGATCTTACCCGGGGCTCCCACAAGAATGAATGGACATCCTGAGAAGACCATAGACCAACTACCAACGCATGCTATGCTGCAAAAAAGAAACACTTTCCACACTGATTCACAGTGGGTTTCTAGCACTACCAATTTGCATTTCTACCTTTTCTACCGTTTGGTCTCACGGCTGCTCTGCAAGTGTTTACCTAGGTGTTGGCCTTGGTAGCACCTTCACCAGAAGGTCAGGATTCAATGTGTGGCTGTACTTGGATGACTGGCTGCTGAACCCAGGATTTTCTGCATTGGTCGCAACGACCTTCAGCCAAAATGGCCCCTCCACACACGTTTCGTCATCAACACTCAAAAGTCCCAAAATGTTCCCATTCAGGCTTAACTCTACTGACTTGAGCATGATCTGCAGGAGACCTTTCTTCCTCATCAGAAAATTGCAGATATTTGAGATAAGATTTAGATGTTTTTAATCAGATTCATATCCTTGTTCTGCTGTGCTACAAGTTCTGCTGTGCCTAATAGGCTTGTGCATCCTGTTGGTGCCGCATGCCAGAGGAAATATGAGGACCTTGTGAGGGTGGATGTTGTAGGTCGCCTCTAATTGTAGGACCAAGAGTAAGCCTCACCCTCTTCCTCTTGAACACAGAATAGATGTTCACTACAAACAGGCACATTTTGAAAAGACGGTTATACTTTTCCCCCCACACCCTTTGTTGTTCTGCAGTCAGATTTCGATTTGATGTTGACCTTCTTTATGACTTCGTGATTCTAATCAATTCGCAGTTGCTCAGTTCACCTGTTTAATTTGAAGACTGTTTTCTTGGTGGCAATCACCTTGAGCTGGCAAAGATCAGAACTTGTTTGCCCTCCACCATGAGTTGTATTTTATCCAGACCATCTAGTACTTTCTACCTGCTTATCTTTTTCGTCAAAGGTTTTTTTCTGTCTTCCGGATGGGCCAGTCCATTACTCTTCTATCCTTTTTTTTCTCCTCACCCTCTGCCAAGAAACATGCTCTGGCAAGCGTTCATGCTCAATCCAAACAGACTATGGCAGCTTTTACTGCTCTCACCTGGAGTGTCCCAGTAACTGTGTACCTGCATTTCTTTCCAAAAATAATACTGTCTATTATCTCATGCACACAGGGATGGTCACTATGCCAGGGCTTTTGTAAGGAAATGTCTCTTTTTGCATGATCACGCCAAACGTGGTGGACTCATGCTGCTGATTTTTCAACTCCGACAGTGCACTGAGGCCTGCTAACTAGGCCTCAGAGGCAGTGTCCTAACCTCTTACAAAATATATGTTAAATTGGCCACCCCGAATTCATACAAGCTGACTTACTTATTAAGTCCCTAGTGTATGGTACCAAGGGTACCCAGGGCATGTAAGTTAGGGTGTCCACCCAAGGCTGCAGCCCTGATTATGCCACCCTGTGTGTGACATAGTAGAAAATGGCTCCCAGCCTGCCACTGCAGCCTGGAAGAGCAGTTTTAAAACTACTAATTTGACTTTGCCATTTAAACTAATGGCAAAGCCCCCATTTCCCTTAACAATGTATGTAAGTGTCCCCTAAGGAAGGTCTATAGAACCCTGAGGTAGTCAGCTGTATATTATTAAGTAGGACATGTACTTTCAATGTGTCTTAACAGCAAAACTACTAAGTTGTTTTGCTGTTGAAAAGTTTGTAGCCCCATTGGCTAACACAGAGTGACCAGCTGACACCTCAGTCTGGCTAACTTTTGAATGGGACTAGAAGATGGGTGCTTCAAGGTATTAAATTAATCATGGTGGGATTAAACCCGACTTATGCTCAATTCAAATTTTAGATCACTTTTAAGAAAAGGCGTTTTAGAAAGTTGCCACTCTTGCCCAGTTTGTCCAGTGGCCTTGCACTGTTGCTGGCTACAGGCGGCCTTCTGCCCTCCTGGGAAGTGGTGTGAACGACTCCCAGGCTCAGGAGAAATAGAGGCCTGCTACAGAGGGAGGTGTTATCACCCCCTTTCAGGAAGCCACACAAGGTGTTAGCTCAAAAAGCAACCTTCAAAGGGGAAAGCTGCCTTTGGCGGGCAAATGGCGATCATACTCATGTAGGGCTATCCCTTTGTTCATGTAGACAGGCTGGCGGTGGGAACAGAGGGGAAACCACTGACCAAAGCAGTTTTCCTGTGAGTGTGTACCCCACAGGTAGCCACACCTCTAGGGTGGACTACCAAGCTCCTCACATCCAAGGAAGGGTTCAGACATCTTGAGTGTGGTCACTCTGGGATTGCTGGATGGCATACATAGCCGGAAGTCGTCGCAGGGTGGGAGGGATCCTGGTAGCCCATTGGCTAGTGAATGCATCATCCCTCCAGGGTACTTCCTTGGCATAAATATGGCACCCCTTACACCCTGAACCTTGGATCATGATGGAACTAGAGAAAGGACAGAATAACTAACCTACTGGCCCCTGGCCCTGGCAAGAGAGACTGCACCGACTGCTGGACTGCACCTGCTGGAGCTTGGACTAGCAAAGAGAGGACTGTGCCTGTGGCTTCTGGCTTGTGGAAAAGTAACACCTGAGCCCCTGACCAAAGAAGTGACCCTTAGGGTCAGTCGGCTGACGCTCTGAAACCAGCACCAGGGCCATCAAAGCTGAAGTAGCCCATTCCGGCACGTCAGTAGCCCCATTCTTCGAATTGACGCTGGGCAACCCAAGAGATCAATCCTCGATGGCTAACAGTTGCACCTGAATCTTCTGTACCTGGAAGTGTCCTCTGCGTTTAGATTGGTCACCAGAGATGGACACCATCCCTTACCAAAGGATACAGCTGGACTCGATGTGTACGAAGATCGATAGTCCAGCCACAACTGGCCATCTACTGGTTCAAAGAGAGGGCCACTGAGAACATAATCGCCCCACCTTACCCATGGACAGAGGAATAACCGCAAGGACACCCCCGTGAACCGCACAGCACCCACAGCATATTTCAGCAGTCCTGCACCCCTAGCATTAGGATCACTAGATTGAAGTCTATGGCGGTCTTGATGTGAAGTGTGGAACTGGACTTGAGACTGCTTTGGTGACCAGGTAACTGTCCATATGCTCCTTAGTGGCCCCCCTGACCACCTCCTTGCCAGAATTGGTTGCCCCTCTCGGGCCGGAGTAGCCAAAAACAACTCTTTCAAACTTTTCTAAAGTTTCTAAACTTTACGGTTAGCAATGCTTATTTTCGCTTTGGACTTAAAAGCTGAGATTTACATTTTACTTAAAAATCTACATCTCTGGGGCCCTCCAATAGATTCTGCTGATCTTGGTGTTTAAAAATGCATAAAAATAAAATCTATTTTTATAAATTTGTGTTGGATTTCTTTCGTGCTGTGGAACTTGCTTACTTCATTGTTTGGTGCTTCTAAATGCTTTACACTAGTTCCTTTGTTTAATCATTGCTGCTTCAAGTCACAGCTATCCAGGGTTGAGCAAAAGGTTTTGCAAACGCTCCTGACTGGACCCAAGACAGTTTTGAGAGTGTATTACACATTAAGGTCGCACAACCATACAATATAATACACCACAATCCTCACAGCTATATTGTATTACTATCTTGGTTAATAGGCACTACTCAGTCCCTTTGGGACCCGTTAATAAGGTGAGGAATCTAGGGGAAGAAGAATCAATCAGAAGAAACGGTGACTTCTTTGATAGCAATCTTTCTGGTGGATATACTATTTTTTCCGACATATTCCTCACAACCCTCATTCCTCCCTCAGATGAGCTCGCGTTCCCACTGTATACTAGGGTGTTATCTGTGGTCATTGAGGTTCTCATTGAAAACTCTTGTTTAGTCTGTGCATGCCTTGTTTAGGCCTTAAAAAATTCAAGGAATTTATGCCAGCATGCCAGTCAGCTTTTATTGTAGGCCGTCACAGCTGCGCCTGGAGTCGTATGTAGCCATCTGGCAGTGTTGAAGAGCATTTGCTGGGAAAAAGATTTTCGGATACTATCTTGTGCCTGGAGGATATTCATTAGGTGAGAATATGTGAGATTGTGTATAATCTGTACTAGAAATATCGTTACCTAAGGTAAATTTAACAAATGGTTTCCGGACCTTAAGGACATCCCACTTGATGGTCTGAAAGTGTGAACAAAAATGGCGATTATCATACAGTAATAATGACCTGCTTAAATATACAGGCAACTACCTATGCAGTAATAGAAGGAGACTTTTGCAGGCTTAGTCTTTATGCATTGCAGATATCATCCAGGCTTCCAGTCCTGCTAAAGATGTAGTTAAATCTCTGGATGCCTTCATATCGCCACAGTGCTGCTCCTCTCCTTAACTCGTCCATTTCAGATTTTCTATGATGATCTTGCCAATCATTTTACTACGAACTATAAAAATATTTATTATGGAACCAAGAACTCTGAAATTTCACATTTGGCTTAAGAGGGTTTTGGAGTAACATTCGTGTCTCCCTCCTCCTGGGCCTCATCAATTTACCCTAATCTGCAGAGATAGCAGCTTTGTTACAGAAGGCAAAGTCTGGCTCTCCTGATGACTTTTGTCCTGTGGCATTTTTGCAGATGTGTTCCCCTGTTATTCTGCCTAGTCTTGTTTTTTCTCCGAAGGTAGACTTATGGAGGCACATGCATCACGGTAAGCATTTGCGATTCCTTAATAGCGATTATTAAGGAATCACTATTAAGGAATCGCAATTGCCTATGCATGTAGGTTTCGCTTAAAAAGTAGCGATTTCTACACATTTCCTATTAGCGAATCGCAAATTGCTATTCGCTAATAGGGAATGCTTTCCCATTCATTCCTATGGGCCTAGAGGCCCATAGGAATGAGTGGGAAACCATTCGCAATTTGCGATTACCAAATAGGTAATCGCAAAGTGCGAATGCAATTTCAAGGGTGCTAGGGGGCCAAAAGGCCACCCTGATGCACCCCCAAAATTGGCATGTGTGCACATGTGGCACACACACATGCCACAAGGGCATGTGTGTGCGCCACATGGCACTTAAAAAAATTCAATTTTTTGAATTTTTCAAAGGAATTGCAAATTACCATCAACTTGAAGTTGATGGTAATTTGCGATTCCTTAATGCGAAGTCGCAATCTGAGATTGCTTCTTGCATTGCATTTAGGGAATCGCAAATTGCGATTCCCTAACTGCATTTGCAAAATAGGTAATCGCAAATTTTGCCCCTTAGTCTGTTTCCTTCTATGCGAGGCATAGCAGTAGGAACCTGTTCCATAGCAGAGAATGCTTATTGTAAAAGGCAACAAAGGAGAGAAATTGAAAAGTTAAACTATATTATCCCTTTGTATGAGCACTGGTACAGTTGCATTGCAGTCCATCACCCAAGACGATTTTCAGCAATACTTGAAAGAGATAAGGTCAAAAGGAAACACCAATAGATTGGACTTAAAATCTGTCTCAAACTGTGGAAAGATGTGAGCTTCATGGGCAAAAGTGTAAACAATCTGGGGAAGACAATTTATGATCGAGCTAAAGAGCAATTCCATCTGTGAAACTGAGTGTTATCCATTGGAAGAAAGATAAGACGAAGATTTGGATAAAAAATCTCGACTAAGCAATATTTGCAAAAGGGGTCTGCTCAGGGACGGTGGAATTCAGGATATTCCATTCTACATCAGAAACCTCCTCTGTTCATTCAGAGATGAACCTGAAGCTCCTCCTATAGCCTAGATTGCACAGAAAGAGTAATGGGTCTAGGTCCTCTGAGAAATGCTCTAAAAAGATTAAATAACGGGTCTTGTATGCTCTAAAGAAACCATAACCTTGGATGGAAAAAGGATTTAATAATACCATGAACTATCGCCCGCTACACTGAGTTGGAAAAGAAGAGAATTGTAATTGGTGACTGTCTTCTTTCATATTTGCGACGCACCCTCCCTGTGTGACCTCCCTTATCGCTCGTTTTTCACCTGGGATTGCATGAAACAATCTGATCAATCACTACAAGACGTGAAGACCATCTAGGGGGTTGAACATTCAGTGGAAGACTGCCATTCCACCCATATGTTCACTGAATGAGAACTGAGAATGGCATGGCAAAAAGCGTGATGCTGCAGAAAAGGGAAACTCAGGGAAATTGAAAAACCCAAGATGGAAGTGAAGATCAGCAGTCCACTTGGAAGAGGGAGACTCTGAATCCAACAACATAATAGCTTAGAACATGAGGGTATGGTTTCTACATGATATCCTTTGATTATACTTACCTCGGCTCTCTTAGAAGTGCGGGGGGGGCAGAAATGTCCAGTTATCAGTGGTCCTTTCCATTCTTAGATGGGATAGGGTACCACTTTCTGGTAGAAGTTTTAATTATTACTGTTTTCTCATTTGGATTATGTAGAAGGTTTTGCTCACAGAGGGGAAAAGAGACAGAATGCCATCATGATGGCTAGATTCACAGGATGCTGTTCACTAACTTAAGAGATGACATACGCAATATTTTTGGAGCTCAATTTTGTTATAATATGCATCTACATGATGACTTGGTGTCAAGGGGCTCAATGCCCCAGACAAACAATTGACAGCTATTCATCTCTTAATGTAGATGTGCCAAGTTGAGCACAACCAGCCTAAGTTGCGATCCAGGTTGTTTTCAATGCAGTATTCCTCTTTAGGCCTGCATAAAAAGGAGGGGGTGGCGATACTATGTGCCATTTTATGAAGGTGGTCTGTGATGAGACTGGCAGATCTGAGTGGAATGTAGTGTCCTTGGAATCTTAAACCCACACAGTAACGTCATTGTATGTACAATAATTGGGAACAGTTTCTCAAAACACCATTTCCTATATTTTCTCTGTGGACGAAGGTGATTGACTCTGACTTAACCGTGATTATGAATTGATCAACAAATTTAGCAGAAATTTGATGGGAGTAGTGGTTTCTGAGAATTTTATAGAGTGGCTTGTGGGGCCAGTTGGGTTTGATCGTCATGTGACGGTCCCATCACAGGAACAACTCTGAAGTTTCATTCTGCTTAGCAGCAAGCATGTGTTCGGTTAAATTTCCAAATCATGAATTGATTTCCATATTGATTTCAGGGGCCTGAATACCCAATCTCAGAATCAAATAGAGACTCAGTAATGTCATCTGCCTCATGATGGTGTACTTAATAAGTCCAAGGAAACTATCTAAAACTTTATGCTAGAAAATAATAACGTTGAAACAGATAACTTTGCTTTTGGACACACTTAATACTGTCCTTAAAGGTACTTTTATATCTTCAGCCTCACTCCTCATGGCTAAATAAAGCAGGAGCGTAGTAAAGGGCACACCACGAACAGCAGCTAGCTATATTGAGGGCAGGCCATAAGCGTACTATGTCAGTCAATAAGTGGTTCAAAGTGTTGGTGCTTAGAACACAGGTTCAGTCCTTAAACGAAGACCGGGCCAGCATCAAACAGTCCTATTATGCATCAGATAACAAAGCAACCAGTTTCCACACAACCAAAATATGCACAGAAGCAGTGGCCATCAAATGTTTGTACAACATGATGGATGGGAATGGGGCTATTTTCCCAGAAGTCTTTTGTCGGAGGTTGTGAATAAGAAGGTGTAGATGTGGCTGTGGCTCATAGCTGTTAGCACATTGGGCAAAAGATGAGCCACACTCAAGGTGAAGCTTTAGACAGCCCAATAGCTATTAAAGAAGTTTTGGGTTATACTGACAGATTAACTTTGTACAAGTCTCAAAGGACCTATTTTACAGAACCTTTTGTAGAGCACTGGTACTCTTCCTGTTACAGCTCTTCAGTTTATTTTGTGAAAGCACTAGCTCAGCATACTCTGTTAGATCTGGCAGGTTGGATTATTCTGAAACCGGGTAAAGATCCTACACTCTGTGGCTGCTGTCTCTCTTGAATTTAGGTGCCAAACTGTTGATGGGGATATCAGCTGCACAACTAGGACCATTGTAGCCCAAACTAATACTAAAAGGTCATTCAGGCTTCATCTCAGTAGGGCAATGTGGAAACAATTCTAAAAAAAAATTAAAATAGCAGAGAATGCAATAAGGACCGATAAGAATGTTCTGCTGCTCTTACTGAATGCAGAAAAGCATTTAGCAGTCAGTGGACCTGTATTGCCCGATCAGTGCAATCCCTAGGATTTGGTCCATGCAGGCTACTGGCCAAGCACCAAATATGAGGCCCCAAATCAGAGACACTGGCGTAGGATCTCGAAGTATTGCCTTAAACAGGGGAACAAGAAAGGGATGTCCAGGTTTACCCCCATCACTTTCTCTTCCATTAGAACCCTTTTCCAACTGTGTTCGACAAAAGTGAAATATTAAGTTACGGCAAGGATAACTTTAAAATTACTGTGTTCGCGAATGGCATAATTTTTTTTTAAACATATCTTTATTGGGTTTTCTTTTTCAGATACATACGATATATTAGAAATCAGAGTTGCATGACAACAATAATACGTCAACATTACTGAGAAAACAGTGTCATTTGCCAATAAACCAGCTATTACAGGCATAAATGGAACTCACAACTGCATCTGTACTCATGTTTTTGCACTATTACAGTGTATGTGTAACCTGTTGTCCCTGTGTACAATAAATGTATCAAGACCCTAAATATAAATTCCGCTAAGAATCTAAACTAACAATAAAAAAGAAAGAAAGAACGCCATCCAAAACTGTAATCAGCTTTGGTATGATGCAGGTGCCTAAATATACCAGGGCCGGTGCGTTGCTGTGACATGGAAAGAATGATAAGTCTAACAATGCACGTGACTACGTGCAGTTCAGTCGTACTAAGCAGTGACTCATGATGTCATATACTGCGAGGGGGGGGGATTATCTTACTGCTCCATGACTCCCTCCGCGTTGCTGGGGGGCGACAATTCTTGCCCTGCAGAATCTGACCGTGTGAGTGCTTTAAGTAAGTCATCCCAGGCTTGCGCTATTGGGTATTTGCGTAACCCCGCAGTCTCCTCTCTATGCAGCGTGGTACTTTCAGCTTGTGCCCACACTATAAGGGATTTCTCCCAGCTGCCCGGAGCTGGGGGATCGCTGTGCTTCCACCTCTTCGTGATGAGGCGTTTTGCTGTTATCAGACCCAGATCTCTAAACCTGGAGATCACCCTGTTCTGCTTTGTCCGTGGATACAACCCCAGTACGCAGACCTCCCAGCTGGACTGTAGGGATGACCCAGTGCATTTCGTTAATGTTTCTATGACTGCATGCCAATATAGCTGAAGCAAGGGACAAGATCACAACATATGTAGAGGATCTGCTCCAGCGAACTTACATCTGGGGCAGGCAGAGTTAGTGAGATTAAAGTATTCATTGAGCTTATCCGGGGAGAGGTACGCCCTGTGCAGTATGTATGTCTGTATAAGTTTGAATCTGGAACTGCGTGGTATGTATGTGGAACCGGCGATTATTGTATCCCATTCTTTGTCCGTCCATGGATGTCCCCTGTCTGCAGCCCACTTCACGCGGAGCCTCGATAGCGGTTTCAGTGTATGCGTAAGGAGTGCCTCCACCAGCCAGTGTACCACGTGTGAGCCTTCCCCCATGACATGTAGGTATTGTATGACCAAGTGTGTTTGCGGCTCAGCTGTCATGTCTCCCCAGGCAGCCGTCAAGGACCGCACTATAGCAGTGTGAAGGAGAAATTGACCCGCGGGGATATCATTTTCCATAGCCAAATTGTCAAATGTTAGTAGGGTACCCTTCGCGTATAAATCACCTATTGTATCGAGGCCTGCCTCATGCCAGGTCAGTAGTTCAGTTTCCGATATTTTCCCTGTGCCTCTGGGAGTGCCTGCCAATGGTATCTGCGGGGCATAGGGCGGTGTATCGCGGGTTAAATAAAGGCTTCTTCTGTAACATTTGTGAGCTAACACAATATATATCTGAGGCGGGCATGGAGCTCGAGTGATGGGGTGAAAAAAGTGGTGTAGTTGGGATTGCGACCACGGTGGTGTCATTGCTGCAGTGTCCTCCAGCCCCTTCCCACTCATCCATTTTGTCATCCATTGTAGCTGGGACGCTAGGTAGTATAGTTCCATATTTGGGACCGCTAGACCTCCACTTCGCGTGGGTGCATATAATTTACTTAAAGCTATTCGCGGTCTGCTGGTATTCCAGATCAGATAGCGAAAGATGCCTTCCAGAGTGCGGAGGAGCCCAACAGGCACATACACTGGGAGATTTGAAAAATAATATAGCAGTCGTGGTAGAATTATCATCTTTGTTAAGGTGACACGACTCATTACACTTAAGGGCAGTGTTTTCCAAAAGTGTACTTGCGCTCTGATCGCGGTTATGGCCCGAACGAGGTTGCCATCTAATATATCAGCGGGGGATCTGTATATATAAATGCCTAGGTACCTGAACATGGACGGGTACCAGGTCAAGGTGGCTTCATTAATAGTGATATTCGTTTCAGCTACAGCGTCAGTAAAGGAGTATACGCCAGATTTTGTCCAGTTCACTTTAAGACCTGACATTTTTTCGAATTGTCGAAAAATGTCTGCTATTACGGGGGGGACGGCTTGTAAATCTCTTATATACAGTAGCAGGTCATCTGCATACAACGAGACCACGTGTAGACCATCACCTAATGGGATGCCCCAATTTTCTCCGCTGTCTCTGAGGAGTGCCGCCAAGGGCTCCATCGCAAGGGAAAAAAGCAATGGGGACAACGGGCATCCTTGCCTTGTCCCCCGGTTTATTCGTAAGGCACGAGAGATCAATTTCCCTGTCTTAACCCGCACCGTAGGGTGTTGATAGAGGAGACTCACCATCTGTATGTAACTCTCTCCTAGATCATATTTACGCAACACTGCAGCAAGGTAAGGCCATTCTAAAGTGTCAAAAGCCTTCTCTAAATCAAGAACCAGGCAACCCGAACGAGGCCACTCATCTGGGGCATATGTGTGTACTCGAAACAGTCTGCGTATATTAAGGGATGTGCTTCTCGTAGGAATAAATCCGTTTTGATCGGGATGGATTAGTGACCGTACTAATGGGGCTAGACGCTTGGCTAATATAGATGCAAATATTTTGTAATCTGTGTTGAGGAGCGCTAGAGGGCGATAAGAGCCAAGGAGTTCAGGGTCTCTGCCCAGCTTGAGTAAGGAGATAAGCGTCGCCTCATTTTGTGTGATTGTAAGTGTAGAGTTCTCGATGGCAGCTTTATATAACTTCAGCAGTTGCGGGATTAGGGTGTCTGAGTATGCTTTGTAGAATTCCACCGGTAGGCAATCTGGGCCTGGTGATTTACCGTTGGAAAGGGAAAATATGCTGTCTCTGATTTCCTCCTGCGAAATGGAATCATTTAGTTCCTCTTGCTGGTCAGGGGTGAGCTGCAATAAAGTGAGATCTGCTAAAAAAGACTGTATCTCAGTGGGCGTGGCTTGTATGCGGGATTTGTATAATATGTCATAATGAGATGTGAATTCATCATGAATGGCTGTCTGGGTGTATACCGTTTCGCCCTGCAGTGTGCGTATGGATGTGACCGGCGAGGTCATCAACTCCTGCTTGATCAACCATGTAAGGAGTTTGCCCGCCTTATCGCCCTGGTGATGGGTCTTTGCAGAGTGTGCTGCGTAGTTTAAGCAGCGCAACCTGCCTAATAACTGAGAGTGTTCCTCGCGCGCCCTAGAAAGAGCGTCTCCATCAACCTCATATTCCCCACGCTCAATTGTGGCCAACCGTTGCTCTATGCGTAGCAGGACCCTCTCTAGTTGTTTACGCATACCCGCCTGCGTGTGTAAACAGTGGCCCCTCACCACCACCTTAAAGGCGTCCCATTCTAATTGGAGCGTTGAGGCTGTGTTAGTGTTTTCATCGAAATATTGAGCGATGGCAGTGGCCATTGAGCCCCGGAAAGGTGCGTCTAATAGAGTGTCAGGTTGCAATCTCCAGACTGGGATTGGTGGTCTAATATGCTCCCATTCTAAGTCTAAGGTGTGGGGGTTGTGATCCGAGTGTGTCCGCCCCAGATAATGTGTCGAAATAACATATGGCAGGAGATTATTGGAAATCATTAAACGGTCTAGACGCACATGCAGCCCGTGCGCACCCGAATAATAGGAGTACACCTTCTCCGTAGGATTTTGATGTCTCCATGCATCCGCCAGGCGCCATTGAGTCGCCCAGTCGTGTAATGCTCTCATGGCGGTAGTGATATTTGTGCCTGTAAGAGGGGGTAACGAACGATCTAACGCTATGTCCAATACGCTGTTATAGTCTCCTCCTAATAACATAGGGATGTCATGCCAGGGCGCTAGTATCTGTGAGATGGTGTCTAAGAATGCCCCTTGCTCTGTGTTAGGCGCGTGTAAGGAAGCGATCACTATTTGCCTGCCGTCCAATATGCCTCTGACTACAACGTATCTGCCCTCTGTGTCTATTTTTGTATCTAGCACCTTAAAAGGAACTCCCGGCCTGATCCATACTAAGACCCCCCGCGCAAACGCCGAATGACCCGTGGCGTACAACTGTCCCTGCCAGCGACGATGCAAGTGTGGCAATTCAGATTTGACTAAGTGTGTTTCCTGTAAAAAGTGCTATTTGTATATGGTGACGTTTGAGATAGGAATATATTTGGTATCTACGGGCTGGTGTATGTATACCCCGCACATTCCATGTGCCTACTTTAACCGGGGTCATTGTGTGTTGAGATTGCGATCCATAAAAAAGCGAATGGGCATCGCACTGGAGAAGTAAACTGCACTCTTATCGAAAGTTTCAACTCCATTGGCCCCTTCGAGGCAGAGCGTTGGAAATAAATGTAACAGTTTACACTAGAGGGTGTCATAAACAAAATATAACAAATATGCAATTCCAAATGGGCGAGTGTGCAACAGGCAATCGTCCAAACTTTGTACCAGAACAACATTTACACAATAGCTAGGGGGGTTGTACTAAGCACTATATTACGAAAAATGAATATGCAACTGGCTTGGCTTCTTCTCGGGAGCCCCCTTACTGCTAGCCAACTATGAATAGGCGGGAATCATGTGCCACGGCGCTCCGGCCAATCAGCTCTCAACAGTGCGCAGGATGTGTACAAGCACTATCGCTGATGACGGTCAGGATCTTACAACCAACCCCCAACCAGTTACCTTATTCCGGGTGTGCTTCAACTGTGCCAGATTTACCAGCAGTTACTGTCTAGGATAACACAGTGAGCAGCAGTCTCTGTTTACTGGCCTTGCCGAATGGCAAATCGGTGTCTTCCAGGAAAATCCGTGAGCGTCCTTTCAAGCCACTTCATCAGACGTTTGAGGAGTAACAGTTGGCAGTTCGCATGAGTCTTGTGATTCTGGCAGGTCTTCAGAGCGGTCATCGTCGCTGGCCTGCTCATGCCGGCTCGAAGTGGAGGCAACTTCGTCCGTCAAAGAGCCTGTGATGTCTGCGGCAGCCCGGAGGGCCTCATGTCGTTCACTTAGCGCTTGACTCTGGTCTGGTCCCACAGGTGAAGAAAGCTGAGACCGCCTCCGCCGCTTGCTAGTGCGGCGACGGCGAGAAGATACAACTCCCGCCTGTGGTTTCGCGGTAGCAGCTGTAGTCCCAGCGGTCGCGGGTGCATTAGCATCTAGCCAGCCTTCCGCTAGTTCCGGAGTATCAAAGAAATGAGACTTATCACTCGCAATCGTGCCGGGAACAGCAAAGAGTACTGGAGACTACATTGTCGAAGGCGCTTTTTGACCGCCATGAAGGAAAATCGTTGCTTCTGCACGTGCAGCGTGTAATCTAGGAAAATCATTATTTTATGATTGTCAATTTGAATGTCCTGTAATTTTCTGGTTTCGTGCAATATTGCGTCTCTGTCCCTTTAATTAAGAAGGCGTATTAGAAATGGTCGCGGATTAGATCCTCTGGGCAGGGGTCGCGCTGGCACCCTGCGCGCTCTTTCCACAACGAAGCAAGGCGACAGAGAACCCACAGGCAACAGGGAACGGAGCCAAGTTTCAGTGTATGCGATCGGGTCTCTCCCTTCCTTTCCTTCCGGCAGGCCCACCACTCGTATGTTGTTTCGCCGTGCCCGCCCTTCTGCATCTTCGACCTTGTCTTCGAGGAATTCCACTCGATTCAGTAGATTTTGCACATGTTTCTGTTGTTGCAACTTGTGGAGTGATGTCAGCTTTGCAAGTTTCCACGGCAGTGGTGCGGTCAGCCAGTTTGCGGTGGTCAGCACGTAAATGCGTGAGGTCAATGTCAACTTTATCAATTTTGTTTTCTAAGGAGGTGCGGGTTTGATTCACAGTTTCACCCAGTTTCTCCACTGCTGCAAGCACTGCATCCAGCTTGCTGGAGGTCGTGTCAGTGGTGACCTGCGTCGCCATTTTGCCTGCTTTGCTCTTGAAAGACAAAGGTGATATAAGGGCGCCTCCCGCTCCTATCTTGGCGCGGGTGCCCTGTGACATGAGGCCCCGCCTAATCGTGCGTGGTGATCACTGGCCTAAAAACAGCAGCGTGTCTGTTCCTTTTGGAGAGCTGGACTCACAAGGCGACTCCGTGCGTCGATTGGCACAGACAGAGAGTCAATACATCAAGCAGTTTCCATATTTATGCAGGTGTCAGCTCCATATCGCTGCAATTGGACCGCAGGATGGAACAGATTCACCGCGTTGTGATGTTATCCGGGAGCGGTATACCCATGGCATACCGTCGTTTAATTGCGCCCAGCAGCTCTGAGAGACAGTATTTTCCTCCAGGTACAGGTGAGCGGTTGAGGGCCACTAGTGCAAGCAGCAGAGCGGTGCGTGTGTTTCAACGGCCCTCTCCTATACACACGCCTCTGGTCATCGTTAGCACTCCGAGCACCAGGAGGGGCGCCAGTGTACAGACTGCAGGGAGCGCCGTGTGCCCCCAGGGTGCCCAGCCAACTCAGCTCCTCTATCATGGCACAGTTTGGTGGCACTGGAGCTTCCGGGTCTCTGATCTGCGCTCCGTCGCCGCCAGTAAATGTCGCATCAGCTGTCCACCGCCCAGTCCAACAGGCGAGGTCCGGCCGTGGGCCAGCCAGGGGGGAGTCTCTCCAGGACTACAAGGATTTAGCTATGAAAGAGGAGGTTATGGCGACCAGAGCGGAGAGTGCATCCAGTCAGTCAGGCAACACGGGAGGTTACCTGTGTCCGGCAGACGCTGTCCGATGCTGCTCCGCAGGGCCACAGCAGAGTAGGCCCACAATCCCAGACCAAGGGCGATTCACGATTTAGGTCGATGGTGGTGGGGCCAAGGCGAGCGCAGCAGGGGGGGGGGAAGTAAAAGAATAGGAGTTGGGGGCGGACCGCCCGGGAACGCACAGGTGCGTTGCTTCCTGAAGGATTTCCCACTTGCGTCAGCACATTCGCACCTCACCTCTGCGCCCAGCTTGTACTGCGCAGTGGGGCACCGCCAGACCACCACAGCTCCCAGGCGCCGCACCCCTGTGCAGGGCCGCGATAACTCCGCAGCAGCCCCCAGGCGAGGGACTCTGGCCCCCGGATGCGCTTCCCCAACTCCTGAGCCCTAGGATGTAAGGCGGGCAGATCGGGCGTCTTCACAGCTCAGCTTGGCTCCCGATTCGCTAGCCCTCCGGGGCTGATCACCAGGATCTTTAGTGCAGCGGTTGGCAAGTCAAGCAGTATGTGGGCTCATGACATCCCGGGCACTGCGTGAGCCCGGCTGCGCAGGGCGCCCCTTATTCCACACGGCAATGGCTTCACAGGTCATCTGTGCCACTGAGTTTGGCCCTGCGGGCGGGGTCCGACCACGGGCCTGCGTAGTCCGCGTACCCAGCTCCCCGCAAGCCCGCTCAGCCCACCGCAGAACCGGAGGCTGCAGCGCGTCAGGCAGCCTTCAATGGGCACGAAAATCGCCACGGAGCTTCAGCGGGCATCCGGGTGTCTAGCTGCCACCCCGCGACCACCGCGGATCCATGAGGACGGAGAAATGTGGCTAGAGCAGGGAGCCCCCGACGGAGCTCTACCGAAGCACGTCTACCACCATTGCTGGCTTAGCCACGCCCCCTTCGCGAATGGCATAATGGTATAGGTCTCTGACCCGGTGTACTCCCTGCCTCACTTTTTGAGAGAGCTAGACCACTTTGACTTGGTGCAAAGGTGTAAATAAGTATATATGGTTATCCAGTATTGGGGTATCTTTCATAGATTCACATGCCTGAATCATACCCCGTCGTCGAGATGGGAGTCCCACGGTAACATAATGAAGCAGTATTTAAGTAATGCCATAGGCTATATTGGCCCTGAGCCATGTTTAACATAGCCTATCTATGTCCTTTTTAAAAAGGACCAAATGTTGAATGCCGCCAATTAGCAGCTAGCACCCTCTAGAACTCTCCTAGCAGAGGCAGTTTCTCTCAGATTTTCACCACACGTCGTGTTTGAAGGGAGTCTCCCTGAGTTCTGCTCAGTCTCTTTCTGGAATTTTCCTAAAGATTGATATTTTCAACATGTCAGATAAAAAGGCCTCCCCCACCCCCCCATCTAAGAACTGTGGCAGGAAGAGAGTCTATGTGGATGATCCACATAAAGAGTGTATTTACTGCCTCCACCCTTCTCATGATGTAAGACAATGCAAGATCTGTCAGACCTTTTCTTCTAAAAGTCTGGAGGAAAGAGAGGGAAGGCTGCTTTTGTGGCTCCAGTTTACCAAGCAACAAAAGTCTTCTAAAGAGGACAGTGATTGCTCATCCAGACCGCACAAAAGATCAAGGTCTCAAGATGATACCCCTGGTGATGGCTGAAAACACCTCAAACCCTCCTAGGAGAGCAAAGGCCACAGAAAGGAGAAGCATCATAAAGTCTCCCCAGCGCCTACAACATCCGTTCCTACCTCTCCTGTGAGGAAGGAGAAGGAATGTCCTAGAGCCTAATACACAGACTCTACAAGGAAAAAAGACAAAAAATTATCATCGTCGATGACGACAACTCCTGGATTGTCGACGGTGACAAGTACCACGGTCACGTCATCAGATTGCTTTCTGTATGATTTTAAGGAGGAAGCCAGGAAATCTATTCGTATGATCCCTATAATAGACTATATCTGGCAGGAGGGAGTAAAAAATAATGAAAACGCCGGCCGCAGTAACACCAGTACTCCCTCGAATAGACAAGAAGTACAGAGTCCCTGAAGATTCACCTTCTTGCCTGACAGGTCACACTAAGCTGGATTCCATCATTTCGCAGGCGATGCAGAGGAGATCGAAAAATCTGGCTACCCTAATCTCGACTCCTCCGGACAAGGAGGGACACAAATTGGACATCATGGGTAATCACTTTTCAACCATGGTTGCTGTTACCATTCGGCAAGCCAGCACTCTGGCTATCATCGGCCGTTACGACAGACAGATGTGGTCGGATATGGCAGCCTTATTGGACCTCATCCCTGAAGACAGGAAACAAGAGGCGAGAAAGATCCTTCTAGAGGATGAAAGAGCGGCCTCGGAGACCATTGACTGTGCTGTGGACATAGCTAATACATGTTTCCGACAACTGGCAAGTGCAGCAGTGTTAAGATGCCAGGGGTGGTTGAAGGCCGCCGCCTTCAGGCCGGAAGTTCAAACAAAAATTCTGGACATGGCGTTCAATGGAGATTCTTTATTTGGCAAGCATATCGATGATGCGCTGTTCTCCATCAAAACGGACACTGACACAGCAAAATCTTTAACCACCCTCCAATATAGAAAAATGCCCTTCAGGGGACCGAAAGGACGTGGGTTTCCTGCATACAGAGGAGGTTTTCAGAGACAACAGCAATACCAGCCCTATCAGGCTCAATACAGGCAAACATATCGGCCCTCCGCCTACCGTCAATCTGCGACAGCTAGTTTCTCCCATCAAGGGGCCCGCAAGAGGACACCGTTGCAGGGGCGGGACAATGGAAGGAAGCAATGATCAAAGCAGGGTGCCACCTTCCCTCCCCCTTCCCCCTCCCATCCCTCCCGTGGGTGCGAAGATTTGCAATTTCTACCGGCAATGGGATAGCATAACATCAGACCAATGGGTGTTGGATCTAATTGACTTTGGTCATACTCTGGAGTTCACAAACAAACCTCCAACTACTCCACCCAAGGGAACCTCTCCCCCACATCTTCACTTATTGCACAAGGAAGCAAAGATCATGCTCTCAAAAGGTGCAATCGAGGAAGTTCCACCTCTACAAAGGGATCAGGGCTTCTACTCCCGTTTTTCCTTAACAATGAAGAAATCAGGGGAGTGGGGACCAATACTGGATCTCAGGAAACTCAACAAGTACCTGAAAAAACAAACCTTCAGGATGGTGACCTTAGCCGAGATCCTGCGTCGCCTCAACAAAGGAGACTTTATGACCTCACTCGGTCTAGAAGACGCATACTTCCACATCCCCATCCATCGGAAACACCAAAAATTCCTCAGGTTTACGGTAGCTGGTACCCACTACCAATTCAAGGTTCTCCCTTTGGGCCTCAAGTCAGCACCTAGAATATTTACAAAATGCCTCGCACCAGTGGCCTCAGCCCTACGTTCTCAAGGTCACCAAGTATTTCCCTACTTGGAAGATTGGCTACTGAAGGCACCAACAGCAGATCAAGCGGCCAGAACCACGGACGCTTGTCTCCAGCTATTCAACAGACTAGGGCTGACAGTGAACATCAAAAAGACTTTGTTTCTTCCCAGTCAGATAACACCATTTCTGGGAGCCAGGTTGGATATGATCCAATTCAAGGCCTTCCTATTGAACGAGCGACCGGCACTTCTACGGCAGCTTGCTGTGACTATCTCAAGAAAAAAGTCCATTCTAGTGAGAGGCTACAAGTCGCTCCTAGGGATGTGCTCAACAGCAATCAACCTAGTACCCTTAGCCAGGCTCAAAATGATACCTCTGCAGGAAGAGCTTCAGAAACAGTGGCTGCAAACATCGGGATCCTTCGAAGACACCATTCTAATAATCCAGGCAATGAAAACGGCAATGCAATGGTGGTGTCACAGTTCACACCTTTCCCAGGGCCTCACTTTCTTACAAGAAATACCAGACTACATACTGACGACAGATGCCTCCATGGAAGGCTGGGGAGGACATTTACAGGATCTTCAAATCCAAGGCAAATGATTCAATTCTCAAAAACAAAGTCATATCAACAGCCTGGAGTTGAAGGCTATATTCCTCTCTTTACAGGCTTTTCTACTGAGAATAGCAGGCTCCTCCGTACTGGTCCATACGGACAATACGACCAGTATGTTCTACATAAACAAACAGGGAGGAACCAAATCTCTCACGCTTTCTCAGGAATGCCAAGAACTATAAAGCTGGGTAACACAGCATGGGATTTCTCTCAGGGCCCAGCATGTTCCAGGCCTACACAACACGCTAGCAGATGCTCTCAGCAGAGCTACAGACAATTGTCACGAATGGGAACTCGACTAGTTCCAGCTGGACGGAGTATTTGCACAATGTGGACAGCCAGCGCTGGACCTCTTTGCCACAGACATCAATGCCAAATCCCAGTCCTATGCTAGCAGGGTCCCCCTCCCAGGGTCTCAGGGCAATGCCCTTTCGATGCGATGGTCTCGGATATATGCCTATGCCTTTCCCCCCATCCCATTGATCCCCAGAGAACTGACCAATATGAAGCTGGAGAGAAGTCTCCTGATTCTCATTGCGCCCAGGTGGCCCAGGCAACATTGGTTCCCGGAACTTCTTTATCTTTCAGATGCCAGACCCATATGTCTGCAGATGTCCCCCTCTATTCTGACCAGGGACTACGGACAGGTGTGCCATCTGTATCCGGAGTCTCTACACTTGCATGCCTGGCTCCTGAGTTCCTGGAATTTAGGGACATGAACATTTTGCAGGAATGTAGAGACATCCTCTCGAAATCTAGGGGAGGAAAGTACCAATAAACGTACAAGATTAAATGGAGAAGATTCTGTTTTTGGTGCCAACGAAATGGCCTGCATCCATTTCAAGTATCCCCGCAACAGACTTTTCCATATCTCCTCTCCTTGGCAAAACTGGTTTAGCTTTCACCTCAGTTAAAGTGCATCTGGCTTTCATCTCTCGCTATAGAAGAGCTTCCAGCGCCACTTCTCTTTGTGCCTCAAGCCTCATCAAACAATTTATGAAGGGATTGTTCCGTACCTTTCCTCCAGTGCGAGCACCTCCACCGGAATGGAACCTCAACGTGGTCCTTGCACAACTCATGAAAAGACCATTTGAACCCCTTCTTAAAGCTGAATTGAAATTCCTAGCATGGAAAGTCGCTCTTCTGCTGGCCCTCACCTCAGCCAGAAGGTAAACGAAATCCAAGCGTTCACCATTAAGAAACCCTTTTTAATATTTAAAGAAGACGCTGTGATTCTAAGAACTAATCCTATATTTATTCCTAAAGTGCTGTCACAATTCTACCTCAATGAGCCGGTTATGCTCCGGTCCTTTTTTCCGCAACCATCAACGCTTGCAGAGCAAACACTACATACGCTGGATGTCAGACGTTGCCTTAAGTTCTACCTTCAGAGAACGAAGGTCATCCGGAAACCTGATCAATTATTAGTTGCTTATGGCCAAGGCAGAGAAGGGACTGTAATAACAAAGGCCACTATCGCAAGATGGATATTGGCTGCGATACAATTCTGTCATGTCCAAGCTAACAAACCTTTGGAAAGGACAGCGAAGGCTCACTCCACCAGAGCAGTTGCCACATCAAGTGCCCTCTTCGCGGGAGTGACTATGGAAAAAATCTGTTGTGCTGCAACCTGGAGGACCACTTATACCTTCATACAGCACTACTGCCTGGAGTTCGCGCAGGATGCAGATGCAGCAGTGGGTCAGGCGGTGCTTCGATATCTCTTCCATTAAGGTAAACCTCTTTCTAACCCTTCGAGTCTTTTGTTCTCATGGTGAGTTCAAATGTTTACATGTTTTTAATGATGTAAAACATACCTAGGTAAGGTGTATTAGAAGTTACGCAGTTTTTTTCCTTACCTGTCGCTAATGCTTTGTATATGAAAATTCGAATATGTAAGCGATAATTTAGGTTTTCCTGTGATTATATCCCGTGCATTTCTTTTCTTGCATCCCTTTATTTAAAAAAAAAAAGGGGGTGATAATACAGTAGGCACAGGTATAGCCTTCAAGGTCCTCAAACTTTTGGGTTTCACTATATTTTAGAAGTCACCCACCATCCACAACAGACAAGATAAAATTGGATGTGACTGCTTACTACTCTGATTCAGGTATGTGAATCGATGAAAGATACCCCAATACTGGATAAGAAAATAAGTTACTTACCTGTAACTACGGTTATCCAGTATTGGTATCTTTCATAGATTCACATGCACCCCCTCTCCCCCCTGTAGAGTCTGTTTCCATATTATTCAATAGGTGGGAATATGTAAGTGATAATATGAGGAAAACTGCCTCTGCTAGGAGAGTTGTAGAGGGTACTAGTAGCTGATTGGCTGCATTCAACATTTGGTCCATTTTTAAAAATGACATAGATAGGATATGTTAAACATGGCTCAGGACATCAAAACTGGAGCGAGGTAACACCCCAGTGCCGGACGCACAGCTGAACCGGGCTTGCACGCTAATAGTCTAAACAACGAACTAACTTTATTGAGTACATTTGGAAGAAGTAAGTGTGCACTTTGTCGCCCCCTTTTTGGGAGTAGTAAACATGGCTCAGGGCCATTATAGCCTGTGGCATTCCTTAAATACTGCTTGATTATGTTACGTGGGACTCCCATCTCGACGACGGGGAATGCTTCAGGCAAGTGAATCTATGAAAGATACCAATACAGGGTAACCGTAGTTAAAGGTAAGTAACTTATTTTCTTTTTGTGACAATTTATGCGTTGGTGCCTATTGCGAGTCGAGCAAAAAATGTGCTAACTCTGATTTGTGATCCATTTTTATCTCCTACTGAAACATGGTATATACTATGTGTGTTATGATACTTCACAATTTGATGGCCCAGCTGTCACCTTTAGCTTAGAGGATACTATGAACGCCATCTCTGCGCTAAAAACAGCTAAGGCACCAGGACCTGATAAAATCCCAGGGGACCTCTATAAATCGGAACCCCAGATTTGGTCACTTTATTTTAATCTGCTTTCTAATGCTATAACTCGAGGGGGGGGGATACCCGATTCCTGGAGAGGGGCCGAGATTGTTACCATATATAAGAAGGGTGATGCATGCGCACCCTCGAATTACAGGTCAATCAGCCTAATCGACAATGCCCAGAAGATTTTCGCTAAACAAATCCTTGACAAATTGCTCCATTGGATAGACACAATTAATATCACATCAGATCTCCAAGCTGGGTTTCGCTCTAAGATGAGCACTATAGATCAAATTTTCAGATTCACCACGCTACACTGGAAATATACCCTATTACAATGGCAGAATCTTTTCGTGGCGTTTGTTGATCTTAGGACCGCCATTGATCTCATGCCCCGTACAAATCTGGGGTCTGTCTTAAATATGATGGGGGTCCTGGGGAACTTAATCCATCTCATGTCCCAGCTGTATAGTAACAATTTTGCCCAGGTACGGTGTGGGTATGCGGGAGAGTTAACTAAACGCATGCCTATACAGCGGGGTGTACGACAAGGGTGTGTCCTTGCTCCCACGCTCTTTACCCTCTATATAAATGAAGTGGCTTATATCTTGAAGAATTGCAGAAATTACTCCCCTTCACAAAATGGTAATAAGTTACCTATTCTTTTATTTGCAGACGACTCCCTCCATGTTTCTAAGACTCCAATGGGTCTCCAGCTCCGTGTTCATAAATGTAAAGATTTTTGTGTGTCAAGGGGCTTGGAGCTCAATGCTAATAAAACTAAATATATGGTATTTGGAAAGGGAGCGGTTAAAAATTCAATCATACGGGCTGGGGGAGAAGCACTAGAGAGGGTGAGGAGCTTTGATTATCTAGGAGTTAAGGTAATGGAGAGCCTGAAGTGGAATGATCAGCTAAGGAAAAGTACACTACTACTTGAACACAGAGCAAATGCTATTAATAGGCTGCATAGGCAAACAAGCTCCCGTGCCGTTTCGCCAGCCCTGGAAGTTTACCACAGCAAAGCGCAAGGGGCAGCACTATATGGAGCCGAGTCTTGGGGATGTACTGACGTCTCTCAACTTGCGGCTGCAGAAAATTGATTTGCCAGAAGGCCGGTCTCTGTCCCCAGTAGCACACCATTAATCCCTCTGTTCTATGATTTAGGGCTTAAAAGATTTGGTCGCGCTTCCACCACTTGTTTACCGGGTTCCATTATGGGTCACTCTAGAGTTAAAGGAGTTTAGAGATTGCCTCATTGAAATGTTATGTATTAGCGGTGCCAAATCAATACCTTGGGTCAAATTTGTTTCTGACTGGTTTAATAAGCTGGGACTGACAAGGCTATGGATCAACCCAGAAAGAATGTGTAAGACTGATTTTAATATCATGAAATCTAGTTATTGAATTTACATTCAAGATACTCATTTAAATAACCAATTAACTGGTACATTAATAAATAGATTTTTAGATATTAAACCGTTTTCCCGTTATGAGGAACTTTTAGATTTGGTTTCTTCCCCTCTAGCTAAAAGTCTTTATATCCGTTTTCGACTTGGCACTTTACCCCTGAGATCAATAACTAGTCAATGGCATAAGGCCCTCGGCCCTAGCATTTGTCCGGCGTGTGGCCTGGCAGACGAAGATGAGGCACACATATTATTTGTCTGTCCTAGTTATCATGGCTCGCGCCGGAAATGGATTATTCCCATATGTCAAAATCTGAAATTGATAAAATATTTAGTGGCTTTAAGAATTTTAAAGAGTGACACCACCCCAGTAATAGTCACTGCTATGAGCAAATTTTTACAGGCGATCTGGCACAAACGTGGTAGAATACTGATTGTGCCTTCAAGTGACTAGGTCAATTTTTTAACTACTGTTCTGACCATATTAATTTATTATATAGAGTTGAAAGATCATTTTTATGTGTTTTTATGTATTTGTTGCTTAATTTGCACATAGCTCTGCTTGACTTTTGCTCTTATTTTGCACACAAATAATGGCTAAAGAAAATGAATTCTGATAACCAATTTTATTGATTTTGTGAGAGACCAGCAAAAAATAACAATACCAGCTATTTGTACAATTATCATTACAAGGCAAAGACGAGAGCACGCTACACCAGCATACAGAAGCTGACAGACAAGGAGAAGACATTGTCGTTCCCATCCCAGTCCTCGGTTGCACATTAAAAACCTCAGTCTTCTACCACCCCGACCCATTTGCCCCACATTCTACGAAACTTCTTCGGGCATCCTCTGGCTTCATACAGGGGCCGTTCTTGTGCAGCGCACCAATCCACCCCCCTGCGCCAACGTGTCATGGTAGGAGCAGTCCAGTTCAGCCAGTTGGCCGCAATGTCCCTTTTGGCCACCATCATTGCCGTGTTTAGAAAGAGTTTTTCAGCCCTGGAACCATCCAACCCCTCGGTGATACCCAGGAGCACATTCATTGGGTTAAGGGGAACCTCCCAGCCCAGGACCTCAGTGAGCTCCCCTGTTACTGACTCCCAATAGCGCGTGATATCGGAGCAAAGCCATATCATGTGATAAAAGTCAGCTTGTGGGTGGGAGCAGCGGGGACAAGAGGCATCGGGCCGGAGCCCAGCGCGGTGGAGACGCAGGGGCGTGAGATATGCAGCGTGAAGATAGTATATTTGAACTAGGCGAAGCCTTGCTGAGGCTGTGACTTTTTTGGGAGCCATCAATGCGTCCCTCCAATCAGCGTCCTCCAGGGACCCAAGCCAACCCTCCCATCTGACCCTGAGTTGAGATAGTGTGTTGGGGGTGTTATTTGTAAGGGAGCGATAGATACGGGAGATCCCTCCCTACCCCAGGTTACCGGTCATGACCTGGGCTTCGGGCGGACTGTATTCGGGCAGGGAGGTGCCCTCCGAGATATGAGGGTGGAGGGCATGGTGTAACTGCAGGTATCGGAAAAACTGGGAAGAGTGAAGGGAATATCGGGTCTGCAAATCTTGAAAGGTGCGTATGTGGGTCCCACTCCAGACATCCCCCAGTAGTGAAATTCCAATGAGATCCCATGCTCTGAAACCTGAGAGGTTAACGACCTCCCGGAGCCATGTACCGCACCACAATGGAGTATATTGGGTCAATTTATCCGACCAGTGTGTGTGACGCAGAGAGGCCCGCCAGGCCAGAAGCACCCCGCGCGAGACCTCAGGGAGAGTTTGGGAAATGGTGTTTCCGTACAGCATCCCCTGAATGTTGGACAGACCCAGGGTGTGTAGCTCCAGGCAATACGCCGGGTCAGACCAGCCACCATTAAAAGAATCGTGCACGGTGAGGAGCCGAGTTGCTAAATAATAAAGGTATAGATTCGTCATCCCCAGGCCGCCATCAAAGGGTGGTATCCGGCATTGGGCGAGGGCCAACCTAGGCCTCCGACCTCCCCATAAGAACTTGGTGGCCAAGCTGTCCATCTCCCGGAACCACGACCTTGAGAAGGAGAGGTGCGTATTCTGGAGCATGTAAAGGAATCTGGGCAGAATCATCATTTTAAATAAAGCTATTCTGCCCATAGGGTTCAATGGCAGCGTTTGCCATTTGAGGAGGTCAGCGTGAACTACTTTCACTAACCGGGTTACATTGAGTGACCAAGCGAGGTCGGGGAGGAGGGCAACCCAGATCCCCAGGTATTTGAAGGACTGTCGCCGAAGAGGTATTGACTGCCAATCAAAGCACTCTCTTGAGAGGTGAAGGGGGACCAGGACGGATTTGGCAGAGTTCAGTCGAAGGCCAGAGGTGCGTTCGAAAAGACTCAAGGCCCGAAGGCATCGGGGCCCCGACCGAGCGGGATCAGCTAAGAATAGCAGAACGTCGTCGGCGTAGAGGGCGATCTTATCCTCTTCCAAGCCGGGCCATCTCCATCCCGTGAGAAGCTGGTCAGATCGGACAAGACATGCGAAGGGCTCCATCGCCAGCGCGAAGAGAAAGGGGCGAGAGGGGGCACCCTTGCATCGTGCCTCTCCTGATGGAAAAGGGGTGTGACAGAGCTCCATTGACTAGTACCTGGGCCCGTGGTTTACAATATAGCGTCTTGACCAGGCTGCGGAAAGGGGTTCCAAAACCCATTTCCGTCAACACCGCCTCCAGATATCGCCAATCCACCGAATCGAATGCCTTCTCGAAATCCACGAGAAGAAGAGATAAGTAGGGGGTCAGCTGATGTCGATTCGCTAGACCGAGGTGGAGACGCCTGAGGCAGTGTCTGGTTCCCCGGGAGGGCATAAAACCGCACTGGTCGGGGTGGACCAGTTTGGCCAGGTACGGTCGTATGCGGTTGGCTAGGACAGAGGCGAATATTTTAAGCTCCGAATTAATAAGGGAGATGGGGCGGTAGTCAGAGCTACACTTCAAGGGAGGCTGAGACTTAGGGATCACCACGATGGTGGCGAAGTCCGTCTCGGGACGGAATGAGCCGCGGTCTTTCGCTTCGCGATACATCTCTAGAAGGTGGGGCACCAGAGTGTCCCGATAGGACGCATAGCACTCCTGTGGGAGTCCGTCTGGTCCTGGTGTCTTACCCGCGGCCATGCGTGCTATGGCGTCATTGACCTCCTCTGGGGTGACAGGAAGGTCCAGTGCCTCCGCCTCAGATTCATTAAGTCGCCGAAGGGGGAACTGCTCGTGCTGGAGGAGTTCCGGGAGCGAGAGACTGGGAGTCTGCTCAGAGTAGAGAGTAGCGTAATATGTGGCGAAGCATTGGGCCACCGCCACGGGGGCACGGTGGATCGCTCCATCCGAGTCGATCACCTCAGGGATGATACGGTTGGCCATAGGGTAAGTGGCAAGGCGATGGAGGAGCTTTCCATTTTTATCTCCCCACCCGTACACTCGCGCTAAGAAGGACCTCCACAGCAGCTTGGCGGCCACCAGGGAGGTCTGCCTAATCTCGTCCCTCAGAAACGCTAGTCTCCTATCCTGGGCTTCGGTTCTCTCTTCCGAGGGTTGAGTCTCAAGCAGGACAGCCTGGGCCTCCAGGAGCGTGATTCGGGAGTCCTGCGCCGCAAGCTTAAGTTTGAGTTGGCCTTTGGCAAAACCTCGAATGGTGGCCTTACCTGCCTCCCATAGGGTGCCAGACGAGGAAACCGATCCCTGATTAGTGGTGAAGTAATGGCGAAGCTCGTCTCCCACTTGATCCCTGAATTCTTTGTCTTGGAGGAACCAGGCGTTTAACCGTCAGATCGGGCGCGAAGATTCAGGGAGGTTGCCCACCTGCATCGCCACTGGGGAGTGGTCCGATAGGCCCCTGGGAAGGATGGTGATAGCCTGAATTGCTCGACAGTCCAGGGCCGGCAGGAAGACATAATCTAGTCGCGCATGTGTGGGATGAGAAGCCGATGTGTGGGTGTAGAGTAGAGTTGTCGGGTGCCAGAGTCTCCAAGCATCCCCGATACCTAGAGTGGCAGCCCAGGTCGACAGGAGGCCAGATTGGGCAATCCTGGAGGCGGAAGGGGTCGTAGCAGTATCAAGGCCAGGGTCCATGACTGCGTTGAAATCCCCCCCAATGATGGTCATCCCCAGGGGCAGGGCAGCAACCAGAGTGGCGAGTCGCTTAAGTGTAGAGGTCAGCAGGGAGGGGGGGGGGGGAGGGAGTATACAGCGAGCAGGTTTAGAGGCCGGTCCCCAAGGTTCCCTTCCAGGATGACAAAGCAGCCCTGAGAGTCATGGGTTGCCCTGCGCACCACGAATGGAAGGGCACGGCACACCAGGATAGCCACCCCTCTCGATCCCCGGTTAAAGCCGGAGTGCCAGACTCCGCCATAACCATATCGTGCCAGGAAGTGGCAATGATTGCCTACTAAGTGGGTCTCCTGGAGCAGGAGTATGTCTATAGTGTGACGCTGGGCATATCGCAGGACCGCTGTGCGCTTGACCTTATCCAGCAGGCCATTAACATTCCAGGACATTATGTGAAGCGACGCCGTCCCGGTATAGTTGTCAGACATGGGGAAAGCGAGCGAGGGGCCGGACACCCGGCATGGGTGGCAGGTGTGGTCGGAGTAATGCATTTGCGCGAGGCAGTGGGTGCAATTCCATAATGCTGAGCGCTGCGTGCTCGCTTCGCAGCTGGAAAGGAATGCTGGTACAATAAACAAATGAGACAATTAAAACAAACCGGGACAACAGTCCCCCCCCTAACCCAACCCCCTCCCTATACGTCCGGAACGGAAGCATCTGTCGCCCTAACAATGGAGAACTAAGAAAGAACCAAACTAAGAACGCTTGGGAATGGGGAATCGTGGAGGACCCCTCCTCATAGTAGGATGTGCGTGGCTGTGTCCATCGGGATATAAAGTTAGTAGTAATTCAAAGTGCAGCACCCGGGCGCGGAGCTGGTTGCAGCCGGAAGATAAAGGTGGACTCAAGCGGGACCTGTAAGAAGTGTCGGGCTGTGAGAGAGGTCCGTGTCCGGCATGTCCAACAGTGATGGGCGAGGTGAGGCGCCCCCAGGATCTGAGTGGCCCGAAGTACCAGACCGCCGCACGACAAAGGGATCTCCGGAGAGCGCCCCAGGAGAAAATGAATTCTGAATAGTATTGTTTTTAAATGAATTGTGTTGTGACATGTCTTAAAATGGTTTTTGGTGTATTTTCGCAATGTTGTGCACATGTGCCCTTTGATGGTACTTGGCTACCGAATAAAGTATTCTTCTTCTTCTTCTTCTTCTTCTTCTTCTTCTTCTTCTTCTTCTTCTTCTTCTTCTTCTTCTTCTCCTCCTCCTCCTCCTCCTCCTCCTCCTCCTCCTCCTCCTCCTCCTCCCTCCTCCTCCTCCTCCTCCTCCTCCTCCTCCTCCTCCTCCTCCTCCTCCTCCTCCTCCTCCTCCTCCTCCTCCCTCCTCCCTCCTCCTCCTCCTCCTCCTCCTCCTCCTCCTCCTCCTCCTCCTCCTTCTTCTTCTTCTTCTTCTTCTTCTTCTTCTTCTTCTTCTTCTCCTCCGTCTCCTCCTCCTACATCAAAAAAGAGAGAGGGGGGACCAGGAGCCTGTTAAGGTCCAGTGTCCGTGCTCCATGAGTGAACGTCAAATCACAAGGGACACTGTTCCAAGATAGGGGTGCAAAATGTCACCCACTCATCAGAAGAAAAGATTGAGAGTAGAGTAAATATTAAGAGGAAGAAAAATAGAGAGAGGCAGAGATACCTCCCCAGTTTCAAGGATCCAATCCCGAAGGGGAGGGCCAAGTCTTGCCTCTTAGTAGCCCTCACACACCCCAAGGGATGTCATGCTTCATCATGGGGCCTGTGCTCCTCGTCGGGCCGGCGCTGCAATGCCCTACGGGTCCCCCGAAGGGTCACTTTTGCGGAGATCCCTTTAGAGAAAAGCCGTCAGATGAGTGCGGGTGTGTGGGGTGGATCCGGAAGTGGAAGTGGTGAAGTGTGTGCAGTGAAAGATACTCAAAATTAAAACTACCTAGGAGTATCCACAGGAAGAAATTTTTAATAACGTGGTACCCTGGTAGACTAAAAACCCGAAGGTTAGTGAGTTACTGTAAGGATATATGTGCCCGAGTAACTATTAAAAGGTCGACATGTTTCACGCCTAGTATGTCTTAATGATCAATGGCGTTTCCTCAGGACCTAACAGTAGAGATTATAGGTTTAGTGCACGTAAAAAATGGGGCTCCAAAGTGAGGATGGTAACCCGTATGAGTGAAAGGTATATCTGGGCAATCCACAAAACTGTGTTCCTATCCTCTACCAGCGACTGCCTGCTAGCAGGCAGTCGCTGGTAGAGGATAGGTGCTAACGAGCCGGCACCCGACGTAACCCCAATAAGGTGCAGGCGTCCAGCGTATACTAGCCTTGGGAGAATCTTCCCCTAGATGTGAGGGTACTCCTTTGTTTTGGGCATATCTATAGTTTAGATAATAACCACACTGTAAGGAACACAGTTTTGTGGATTGCCTCTCCGCAAAAGTGACCCTTCGGGGGACCCGTAGGGCATTGCAGCGCCGGCCCGACGAGGAGCACAGGCCCCATGATGAAGCATGACATCCCTTGGGGTGTGTGAGGGCTACTAAGAGGCAAGACTTGGCCCTCCCCTTCGGGATTGGATCCTTGAAACTGGGGAGGTATCTCTGCCTCTCTCTATTTCTTCTTCCTCTTAATATTTACTCTACTCTCAATCTTTTCTTCTGATGAGTGGGTGACATTTTGCACCCCTATCTTGGAACAGTGTCCCTTGTGATTTGACGAATGGTAGTTTGGCCACATTATTACAGAATCCATATTAATGCTAAATGAAGCTCTATGTAGGATTAACCTGTTTTATTGACAAATTCAGTGAGAATGCCATTAACATTTTCTTAATAAAATGCCTACATTAAACTAATGGAAAATAAAGCTTACATTGTGTTTAAAGCTAATATAACTAAGGTAAATGTAAAATCGTGATATTGAATGGCTTTACATTTTCAAAAAATTGCTAGTATGTGTGTGATACATAGTGTTATTTTTTTTTAAACAGCATTGAAAGAAACGGGAGAGGCAATGATGTCCGAAATTAAAACTAAGAAGAAGAAACAGAAGGAAGATGTGGAAAATCTTGAAAGCAAGGAGCTAAAAAGGCTGCAGCGTGTCCTAGAGGAGGAAATACAGCTCACTACTCTTGTTCAAAATGTTTTCCAGGTAATATTTACTTTGTAATGCTAACTGAGAAACCTGAAGTTTCAGTGTTTGAATCCCTGTAGGGCCAACTAGACCTTTTATCCCTCTCAAGTCGCCAAGTAACCACATTGAGTTGGCTAATAACACCTATTATGTAAGCACTTATGTGTAATAGGAACATTTTATTAAGCTTTTTCCCAGCAATTAAATACATTGATTTGCACAGCAAAGTGTCCCCCATAACAAGGATATGCAAATGAGAATTTTAGTTCAAAAGCCCATGAAACCAGTGAATAAGTACAATTTTATGAGAATCTTGACCGGAAGATGCCCGTACATGCATCGGAACACAATAAAATCATGTCTCACCCTTCAGGTTGGGGGTGCTTAAACCACACTGCTGACAGACCACCTCAAACAGTCCAATTAACATTTGGTTCATATGCATTTTGCTTATGAAAGTCCTACATGTCAATGCCAAAGTCCTGGATGCACACCCATTTCAAAGGGCAGCACTGGCTTATGTTTTGGTTCCAGGATACCCACTGGCCACAGCTCTCAGACATGAGCTTGTCTGTGTGACCAAACATCTTCCAGTATTACAGTCTTCCAAGTGCAGCAGTTGATGACACCGCACTGTAATACCAAATTCTTCCGCTCCAGGATGCATAGGTCAGTGATGTAGTTAAGGGGACAGTGGACACTAACAGATCAGACACTGCCTCCAACTTCCTCTCGTGAAAGAAGCAGTTTGGCTGGCGTTTCCCAGTGTCCTTCTTAGTGAAGTACCAGAGCATGGCAGCAGCGTTCTTCTTGGTCTCCTTATCGCCTTCCTCGTCGCTGTCATCCCAGTGCACAGGCACTGCTCTGCTGTCCAATATTGTCTGAGCAGTACTCCAGCTGATGCGCACAAACTGGGGGTAGCCGAAGACGGGGTCCAGTACCATAGCCAGCCAATCTTTGGTCTTGGGGTCGTTCGGGTATCCGGATCCGTATTCCAAGCCGACATCCCCTAGACCTTCCAAGAACTTCCATCCTTTCACAGCCTGGTCTCGGGCAACCTTAGCACAGATACTGGCAGCACTGACCACGGGAATGAGAGAATCAGCCTTCGCCCTGACAGTCACCTCCAGCCCTTTAGTTTCTCCTCGTACTTCTCCGCTGGGCCCATCGTGTCGACAAACACCGTCTTCAAATTCACCCCAAAGTCCAGTGCGAACTGGATCAGCCCAATAGCAGTATCGTGAGACATGGCATTCAGATTGTACTTTGCCCTCTGCTGCATGCTTGTAGAGATGGTGTTGGGTGAAAGAACCTGCAGGGCCCAGCCCACATAATCCTTGGCGTTGTCCAGCTTCTCAAAAAGACGCTCCCTCTCTGCTTCGGTCAGAGTCTTGGCGTCTGCGACCTTCAGATCCACCAAGTCCTGCTTCTTGGACACCGGGCAGTAACATATGCCGTACACCATAGAACCCAGGACAGGGCCCCGGCCCACTTCATCTATTCCCAAACAATAGGGCTCGCTCTCGCTGACACACAAAGGAGGCACAGCAGTGCTGAGCCTGCTGCTGCAGCTGTTGTCTTTCTCAAAGTCGCTCAAATCCATAATGCAGACACACAGTCATACTCCCGCGCTCAGGACGGAGAAGGATGCGCGCACATACATTTTGTGGTGCCTGCTGTATAAATAGTAATTATTATTGTTATAGCTCATTACCCTAATGGCAGCCTAAAGTTTTCTTGAACTGTTGGTTGTCTAAGTCCAAAAAATATAAATTTTAAAAGCAGAAAGCCATACCATGAGGGCATGGTCAAGATGGTGACTGGTGTGCAGATCTTCAATTGAAACTCCTGTGCATGGCAAACATAAAAATCCCTCCACTCTCAAAATTGTACTGCTCTGGTGCTAAAACACAGAAAGAACTATCTTCTCTCCAATGGCTGTTGATGAACTTAGAAAGTGGTGTAAACACCCACCCCAGATTGCGACAGAGAAGCAAGCCAAAGTTAATCGAGGTAGAACTCCGGGGGTTTGCTTATAAGAAAACCTTTTAAATATAGGGCCAACGTTTACATTTTTAGAGCTCTATCGTGCCTGAATTGGCTAAAAGGCCACAGCTTCAGATGAGGCAATTGTGGACTATCCCAATACTTTAATGGTGTGCCACACAAGACTGACTCTTCTCAGGGATGCTGGGAATTTCCTCTCCCAAATGAAGCTTAGTAAAAAGAGATGGCAAACTCCACTTTCAGCATAATTTCCTTTAAAACTGTCCGAAAGCCAAAAGATTAGAGGCAGTAAAAAATGCAATTTGACATGACCGATCATTTTTTAAACTGCATATAGTATTTCGTTTGGCTTGTATTTACTAGTCCTTTCATTTTTCCATCCTACCCCTTCCAAGTATATTCTAGGTCGCATTTTGAGACTGAAAATGACTAAGAATGTACTTGAAAGGACCAGGGTGTAAAAGGTCTCCTGAATTCAACATGAATTATTACTCCAGTATGAGCTTAAAATGTGTTTTGGAAATGCAAACCTCAGCTAACCAGTTTCTGAAAATATACACAATTTGCATTCAATTGTAAACTTTTCATTTTGTATAACATTCCCTTGAAACAAAATGGGACAGAAAGAGCATAGATACCTTTCTGGCAGTAGTCTTGAAGGAAACGTCTAAGAATACCATGACCGCCAGGAAAGCAAACTGATGTATCCTTGAACAAATCAAACCAGAACTTTCACTTAAAGCAGAGATGACCTGATCAAAGCTCATAGGACACATCATGCAGAGACCCAATTCCCTAAAAAAAAAGACAGACACGTGGTAAATTTCAATAAGAAAGAGGAAAAGGACTACTAGCAGCAAGGTAGAGGGACTGAGTGACGGCAGCAATGAAAGTGCCATTGAAAAGTTTGAAGACCCAAATAGATGACAGGGCGTTCAAAAGATAGCCTAATTATATGGTTGTCAGAGATGGTCTTCAACTTAATAGCTGCTAAGAAAACATGAAAAAAACGTTTTTTTCTCGAAAGACCAACTTTTAGTTTTTCATAAAATATGTTTGGCAGGCAGCCTGCCCCAAATAACTTGGTAGTCCTCCTTTCGCACTCGTCCTCAAATAGTTTGCCGGTGCATGCTTCCTGTGTGAGGCTGAAAAACTGAAGCTCAGTGCTTTTAACCTGTGGTACTCTTGCTAAGAATAAGGAGCCCAAGTAAATAGATTTCCTGAAAAGGAAGACTTTTAGATCTGGCATCTTAGAGCTTGTGTTCTGTAATGCCAAACATTGCCATTTTTTGTGGAAGGTGGCCAATGTCCTTTGTGAGGCAATTCTAAAGATGGAAGAGTTCCTTTCCTCTCCTGATAAGTACCCCCCAGGCACCAGACTGGAAGAAAAAAATGCTGGCATCGCTGTCCCGCACCAGTAGGGGGTGCTGGCTCTATATCTGTACCAAGAACAAAAGCCACAGTTTCCTCAATGGAGCTATAAAGCGCCCATTCAAGCAAACTGACAACAGTTCCTTTTTTCCATGCCCTTCAGCGTGAATCCAGAGCTTTCGGTTCTCGTTTTCAAAGTGTTAATTAGGGAACTTTTTCTCTTTAGGTTCCTCCACAGTGCAGTACTTATGGATGTAATTTCCTAAAACTCCAGGATTGAGGCGCATCACTGACCCTCACAAGGTTTGCTTGTGGTGCCTAGGATTGAGGCGCACCTTGTGGTTGTGTGCGCAAACTGTGTCACAGCATGAACCCCAAGTCCATCACTGAAAATGAACCAAACTGTTCATGGCCCATGCCCATGACTATCGTCGGTCTCAACGTTGGTCCAAGTCAAGATCTCCAACCAGATCCTCTCCGCTCCTTTTAAATGCTCGAGAAAAAGAGATGAAAACATAAGAAGAGAAAGCATGGAGATGCTTTTTCAAGACACTGATGACCGTCAATGTGTAAGTCTCCATGACATTATCCGCCTTGTGCAGAGTAGTCAACAGAGCCAGTATTGTTGGAGATCACTCCTTCTGAGGAGCCTCTGCAAACGCACCCATTCCAGGATTTCTACCAGCAGCTCAACCATGGCTGCCCTTTCTTGCACCGCCTCAGGCCTACCCAGGTTCCCAGCGCCAGGAGTTGATCAGGCCTTCTTTATGCATAATATGATCGCGATTTGTGCCTACCATCAGGCCTCATAGTTCTAATAGAGGCTTAGTTTGGCTCCCACCAGGAGATTCTCTCCTTGCACTGTACATCCCCTCCGTTTCCTATTAAATATTTCTGATGCTATCCAGAGTCAACTCGACATCAGCCCTTGTCAGTTGTCCTCCCTCTAGCACCGCCGCCACAGTGAGTCCGCAGACCTCACGACAGTACATGGACACATCTTAAATATCATGCATCCTGCTTTATGGGCAATAGGGCCTACGAAGGGGTGTCTTAGTAATTTTTAGAAGGAAGGTTTAGGCCTGTCAAAAAGGCTTTATTTTGGCAGGTCAAATTTGCAGTTTAAAACTTCACAGCCAGGCTACAACTGTAGGTCTGGAGACATACTTTACAGTGCCACAATGAGTGCTGTAGTCCACTGGTAGCATTTAATTTACAGGTGCGGAGCACACTGGGCACCATATACTAGAGACTAAAAAGCACATTAACTACATCAATCGGGTGTATACCAATTATACCATGGCGAAAGGAGGAGCACAAGCACTTTACTACTGGTTAGCAGAACATTATCTGGATTCAGAGGTGAGAAGGGATGGCTGTTTCACATGCTGGGTATTATAGGATTCCGTAGTTTGGCTATTCCTTAAAACCTACCGTCTGGGAGGAGTACTGATTTGGAATCGATTCAACAGTTGAGGAATCTGCGGGTAGAAGCATCCAGAGACAAAAAAGTTGCTTACCTCTGGTAACTCTCTTTCTGGTGGTAACTGTCTATCGGCTGATATTTCACGTGATCCCACCCACCTTCCCATTTGGAAGGATGATATTAGGCCACATTTAAAAGATTCCATTGTAGATTGCCGAACTGCACTGCCACAATTGATATCGTTTACTCGTCTTTGTCTCTAAAGGCATGGAAAACGTTAATCGGAATCTGACGTCTTTGCGCTGGGATGGGTGCTTTATGGCTCTGGTGATGTAACCGTGGCATTGTTTGCGGTGCCAAGATGACGCCAGCTCCCCCTATTGGCACAGTAGAGCTATGTCAAACGTTTCTGATACAGTCTGATGCGTGGAGATATTCAGCAGGTGAGAAATCTAAAGATAACTAGAGTATCCACCAGAAAGGTAGTTAAGGAAGGTAAATACCTTTTCCATTTAGCTAAAACAGGCAATGAGAATTGGACTAGACACAGTCTGTGGACTATACACAGTCTCCAGATGTATAGACCTCAGAGTTGTGCTTCAGTGGCACACATTGATGAGATCAGCTGGGCTTTCCAGTGATTTACAGACCAAATTAATTGCTCGTAGTTTGACTTACAAATATTCTGTTAAGACACAGAGTCTGTGTAAAAAAGCAAATAATTATATTTAAGAAGTATAAATACAACATCAGCTACAATTGATGTCTGGTACCAACCGATAACACTAGAGTGAAGGTCACCGAAGACCCCAGAACACTCATAATGCTTGATAAGATAGGAATTTTTTACACTTTTTTCCTATGATTGACTTCCTCCCATCGCCCCTCTTGAGACATTCCTACACTTTTTGCTATCTCGATGGTCTTTTAAAAAGTAAGGTTCTTACCAGCTAACATTTGTTCCTGGAACTTATAAGCAATTGCCTCAAGACGTCCGTAATACAATGGGTGCCAATATTCCACTGCAGATCAAAGCTGATTACGACACAGGCTGTGTTGAAGGTGATAAAATTGAGGTATTCTTTACCTTTACACAGAAAACCACCACACATAGCCTCCTCCCCTGCATACAGGTCAGTGAAAGCAATACAATCTTTTCAGCATGAACGGACAATAAAACATATCCCCTATCAGGAAAGGGGGAAGAGCTGCTGTTTCAGATATGATATTCCCCTAAGAAATAGGGAGGAATATGCTTGTGCAGCATATTTGTAAGGAAATACAAATGTGTCGTCTTGGGATTGTCTTTGATGTTTATATTTGATTATTAAGAAGTAGTAAAAAGTACAGTGCATTAGTTTGCAGTTGTCTTGTGTTGTAGATATGCGAAAGTCAGTATGTTGGGGTGCCAGGAAAGATGTGATTACTGTATCCTAAATTCCTAATTTACTCCCTTCCCTTACACCCAGTGCTTGAAGTTCAATTGTAGGTGAACAAGAAAAGTTCTGTTTTCAAGCCTGTCATAAAACATCAAAGTTAGGCTCTGTTTTCAGGGTTGGGTTCAGCACAAATTTAAAGTTTGGGAACATGAACTTCAAAGTCCTGCTTCCAAACTATAGGGTGATCAAGCATACCATTGACAAATTCAGGAACGTGGAAGTGTAAAGGGGTGTTAATTTTTGGAATTATTTGGATCTTTGCCTCAGTAAGCCTGGTGAACTCAGCAGAAAACTTAAAAGTTTATTCTTGTGTCCATTGGGAGCCCTGGTTGCCCATTTAAAGGTGGCATGTGGTAGCGCCGCCTCAGCCACCGGCACAGTCTGGTAGTTTGAAACTGAGATCTTTGCAGCCTGTAAAAATTCTTTGTTAGGAGCCCAATGTAGATACATTTACAGTCATCTAATGAAGCTGTTATCAAGGCTGTCATGAACTCCACTTGGTGTTGGGTTTAGAGGATAGTCCAGAGAATGGAAATATGTAAGTTGATGCCAGTTACCACCTCATTGACTGGGGTCATAAACGGAGCTTAATGTCAAATAAACTATTCCTGTAACTTACCATCAGCAAAGCAGACTGGAGTGCTCCAAACCTCGGAGGGCCCTTGAATGGTGGTCTTGTGGTTACCTTCACACCCCACGTCAAATATCAGACTTGATCGCATTCGAGGATAAGAAAGTGCCTTCATCAAATGGGGCGCATTATCCATGGAGATGGGGATATTGGACTGGATTGTTGACATAGTATGGCTGTTGAGTATTATTGGTGTACGTTTGATGGTTAACTTGATGCATCTGCAGATGCTGGGCCAGCGCAAATAAATGTTGTAGAGATGACTGGAAAGAGATGACTATTGTGGCACTCTGTATTACACCTTATTTCATGAAGATTCTATTGATACAATCCAGTCTTGTTGATAATTATTTCTAAGGGTGGCACAGTACAATTCATGGGTGGTTCCTAAGATTCCTGACAACTGTTTAATTTAATTCCTCATGATGTCACAGTCCAGAGTGTTGTAGAGTGATGAAAGAGTGAGGCCTATGGGAGCCGAGTTGTTGTGCCCACCTAATCACAGCTGGATCACTCTGGATATTTTGCAGAGTGGTTTCAGTGTCCCTCATACAACCTAGATTGATGGTCAGCCAGTTGTGGTTTAATTTGACTTTTTTTTTTTTTATAAATCTTTTTATTGAGATGGTCATGTAACATATAGAAATAAAAACTGAACCAATATAGCAAGTATAAATATATATATTTTCATATCAGTTGACCTAGACAGCAGCACCTTAAACATATGCAGTCTTTACTCTAGGCCACTGTTCATTAACCCCTATGGTCTCACCATTCATCCCATGTCATAGGATATTTATGTGGGCAACCTCCTGCCTTGTAGACTGAAGTGCAAATGGCCGTTCTGCACGGCCATTCAACATCCGGGGGATCCAGTACAATCCAGTGTCTGGCAATGTATTGGTTTACCACCAGCAGGCCCATAGCCACAAGGTGACGGGCACCTGTAGTCTCCGCCCCTTATCCGTCAGTTCACAGGATAGCGTGCTTGGGGTCAGGGAGTAAGCGAAAGACTATGATCCCATCTAGGGTACTGTAAATTGCAGACCAGTAACATGCCTATATCAAATGAAAAAAATCTACACTTTCTTTCTGATAGTGCGGGCCAAGAGGGATCCTTTCTCTTACGCACGCGCCAGAGCTTATGTGGGTCATAGCAGGCCCTGTCAAAATATTTGAATTGTATCACTCTAAGTTTGGTTGAAATTGTCAAAACCTGGCAGCCATCCTGGCCTCAACCCAGTCCCCATACTTGATTGGGCCAATGTCTGTTTGCCACCTAGTCCTTAGTTGTAGGAAGGGATCTGGGGAGTTAACCACAAGAGATCTGTATATGAGAGATATACCTTTTGAAGCAAGCGGTTCCATCACAATATTGGACTCAAGCTGGTTACATTTAAGGAACGTATGGAAAAGATGTTGATACAGATGGAGAGCATGTCTAAGTTGCAAATAGCATAGGAACTGGAATTGTGCCCCTTTTCCAGATGTCTCCTATTTTTGAAATGCCAAGCATATCCCAAAGCCCCCAGACTTGAGACTTTGGGCAACCAGCTATCCCTCCACAGGAGTATTTTACGTGTGATTGTATTGAACTGTTTGATGTGTCTCAAAGCCTTGTGCCAACATATCAAGGTGGTTCTAGTGGTTTCTGGGAGAACCCTGTGGACCAATGAGCCATGCAGAATCGCTTCTAAATTCCAAGTCTGTAAAAGATCCTGTTCTAGCTGGTATATTGGATCCTGTGTGTCCCAAATATCTAGTCATCGATGACAACCATTTGTGAGGCCCAATAATATTAAAAGCAGAGGTTACTTATCCCCAACCAACCATCATAAAGGACCCAAATGCACTTGGTTAGTGATGCCTTGAGCTGAGATCTTGCCCATAAGAACCTTCTAAGTTATATCGGTAAACAGAATCTCCTGTAGTGTATATGGGAAATTGTGAAGTATATATAGAAATCTAGGCAGTGTTACCACCTTAAATAGAATCAAATAGTGAGGGTTGTCACCCCTTCTCAGAGCGTGTGCGCAAATTTTCCATCATTGAGCCACCACGTTCAGACTCCATTCCCCAGCCTCTGTCAACACATCGGCCCTGTAAGATAATTCTACTGGGGAGTGATTTGACAAACTGTGGGGAAGAATTCATACCACTCTCACAACCATTATGTCCACCGCAGGCATGAAATAATCTAGATCAGCGAATGATGATTGTGAGCAGGAGAAAAAGATGTATTGTTTATCGATCAGGTGCCACTTCCACCAAACAACACACAGACCCATTGACTGGGTCTACAACACCAGAAAGGCCAACCTGGTTGTTCGTCTAACTTTACAAGCGGCAAGGTCCATCACTGCTTTGAAGTCTCTACCTACCGCTAGTCTGCCATTTGGTATTAGAGTCATTTGATGGAATTGCTCAGCCATTGAGGAATCGGCCAGTTTAAGAGGTATATAGACTCAATAACTGACTAGGTGTGACCTTTCTGTGTTGCTATGATTATGTGTTTATGCTTTATTTCTACAACTTGTATCCTAAAAGCTTCAAAAGACATTAAAAATGAGGTAGAAAAGTGCAAATTGACATATGATACAATAAATTAGCCCAGAAAAGTGTACACGAACATACATAAAAGTGCACTAAAAAAATCTAATAAATACTACAGTTGTCGAGAGCTGTACAATAGGTGCTATTAAAAATTCGTAAGTAAAAACATTAGTGATTTGCAATAAAACTGTTATTAAAAAGGTACGAGCAAGATGATCCTCCCTAGCGTAAGCCTCATAATACATGCAGTATGGGGCCCCCAATGCATTCCCAATGAAACACCTATGTTGGGCCTACTTTCAGATAACGGAAGAGGTGATCTGATCTAATATAAAGTACCAGTGCATAGAATATAAATCCAGTAGGGGGTTGGACAGCCATCAAGCGCTTGGGTATTTCTTCGCAACTTCAGGGGTACGCTATTAAGTCACACCTGGCAATGCTTTGCGTCTAATTAGCCAGGCATGGCTAAGGAACTTGGCCACACCACACACAGAGAGCTCTTGTATCAGACTTTAGAATGCGCAGAGCAACCCGATGGTCCTGTGTGCCCAGTTGTTGGCAGATTGGTTTTAGCCATTTATACCTGGGTGCTTTATACGCCGGGCAAGCAAACATAACATGTGCAACGCACTCCAACGGGGCTCCGCAACAGGGGCAGTCTTCTGATGTCTGTTTTGGTGGGTGCCACTTTGCGGTGAATGCGCAGACAGGGAGCGTGCCGAACTTAAAATGAATATACAGTGTCCTGTCCCTTGGGACCTGAATTAAATCTAGATAAGGCTCTAGGCGTCTAGTCTGCTTATGGAGGTAGAATTCTTCCGTCAGTCTAACCACATCAGGTTTGTTGATTCCCTGGCTATCAACCCTCATCCAATACATCCGTTTAATCTCATCTTTACTTGGTGTGTCCTGCCTGTCCCAATGTCCTTGCAAACCCAGAGCTGACAGTGTCTTCCTGATACTTGAGATCCATCTAATTCTATGACCAACATCTAGATGTATGACCTCAGTGAGTGCCTCAGCATATTTGGAAAGTTCAGGGGTCCGCCTAATGCGAGCCCAAAAGAGCAATGGGCGCAGTTTTGCTGTGTCACTGATTGACCTCCTGCCCATGTCGAGCATTAAAGGTGTTAATGGTATGTTGTGGGGAAGCATCACCAGGTCCCTCAAAAACTTATGTTCAGATCTGCAGATGTCCTCGACATTATCAAACCCCCATAGCTCGGCTCCATAAAGAGCCGTGCTGACTGCCTTGGCGTCATAAACCGTGAGGGCCGGTGCAACTGGCCTGCTCTGTGAGGAGCGATGTTCTTTGCCTAGTGCTCCGGCGACACGTTTATGACCCATAAGCATCTTAGCTAGGTGGGGACTCCACAACATTTTATCAGAGAGTCGGACACCCAGATAGTCAAAGGTACCGACTCTCTCCAGGGGTACCCCACCCAGCAAAAGATTACTTCTAAACGATTTATGGGGGTTAAATGCCATGAACTTAGTCTTTGCGGTATTGATAACCAGTCCCCGGGAGTCACAGAAGAGTTGGAATCTGTTAAGTAATCTTTGTAAGCCTGCTGGGGTCTTAGACACCAGCAGGGTGTCGTCAGCGAACAGGAGGGTGGGTAGCTTGTCGCCCGCCAGGGTTGGTGCGACAGCTGGATCTTCTTGTAAGAAGCTGACCACCCCGTTCATATATAAAGAAAACAGGGTGGGTGCCATAACACAACCCTGGCGGACTTCCCTGTTAACTGGGATCCGCTCAGTCAGCTGGCCTTGTGTCCCCCATCTCACCTGGGCATAATTGCCCTCATGGAGCCGGACCAACAGGTTAAGGATAAAGGGTGGAACACCCATATCTCCAAGTGTGTGCCACAACTTATCCCTGGGTATCAGGTCGAAGGCAGTCTTTAAATCGATGAATGCGAGATAAAGACTGCCCTTACCAATCACCACTATCTTCCAGTATATAAGCAGCAGCCTGAAAACCTGGTCGATCGTTCCAGTGCTGGCCCTAAAGCCAGCTTGGTATTGAGAGAGGATGGCTTCATCTTCTGCCCATAATTGGATCCTCTGTAACAAAACTCTACCGAAGACCTTCTACATTGCGTCTATCAAACTAATTGGTCTGTAGTTCGAAGGGTCTTCTCTGGCACCCTTTTTATAAATTGGGACCACCTCGGCGCCCTTCCAGGACCCCGGTACAGGGCTACCACTGACAATAGCGTTAACAAGGAGAAGGATGTAGCATGCCCAGTTTGTGGTGTCTGCGAGGAACAAATCTCCAGGCAGACCATCGGGTCCAGCTGCTTTAGCAGGGACTACCTTCTTTGGAGCGGCCTCGATCTCAACCAGGGCAAAGGGCTCAATGTCGCTATCAGTGATGCAGGTTATAAGGGTCGCATGGCTCCTCAGATGACATAACCTCTGGTGCTGAGTAAAGCTTCCTAAAATGGTCGTGCCAATCATGGCTGGGGATGTGATTAGGGATTGAGCAGGCATCTTTCTTGTTGCCCCGAGTGACTAGGGTCCAAAATAGATTGGTGTCCTTGTTTAAGCTAGATTCCTTCAACTTCTGCCAGTGAGATTCGTCCCATTCAATCTTTGCTTGGTGTAAAGCTGCTCTATAGTTCTTCCTGGCAACTTTGATCCGGGGGCAGTTCTTATCTTTGATTGCTATTGTTAAAAGCTGTCGTTTATGCCTGCATTCTTTAGTATACCAGGAATGAGGCCCTTTAGAGGGCATGTTGAGCCTACTGCTCTTGCCGGGGACTAAGAAGTATGCACTCAATTGTTCCACTGTGCGGAAATGGACAGTGCTAGCATCTACCAACCCACATGGATCAGAGACCGCGGCCTGAAGGTCCCGGGTACTCCGGGCCAAGACTTGCTGTATGCCAGCTATTTTAGATTCTTGGAATGCAACCTTGCGCCATTTTAGGAATCTTTTGCAGTTAGAGGGAACAAGCTCTCTGGTGGTAATTGGAGATGGAGTGCTCTCAAGATGGCAGGGGAGAACCCACGAAAGCTTCATTGTAGCGCAAAGGGGATTATGGTCACTATCAGTGGTATTGCCCACGTGCATATCTGCCTGATCTCCCCAGAGCCTTACATCTAGTAGGATGTAATCGATGCGTGAAGGGCAACTGGCTCTGCTATAGGTGTTTGCGTTCTGACTATCTGATGGAGTTCTTCCATTCAGTGCCCTCAAGCCAAATTCTGTTGTGAGGGCATTGAGCTGAAGAGCTAACTGTGTCCATCTTTTGACCAGGGGTATATTTAGTGGGGGGACGGCCCATTTGTTGTCCTCATCCTCAACCCCAAACAAATCCTCTGTATCCAGGGGCTCGAAAGTGCAATCGAAGTCTCCTGCCACCACAACCCTAGAGTGAGGCGAGCAACTGACTAGGCTTTCTTCCAGAGCTGTGATAATAGGTGAGGGCCTGCCCCCTTTGGTCCCCCCTACATAGACGTTGAACAAATCAAGCATACCCCCCCCCCGCCCCCCGGGCCCCCTCAAAATATCCGGGCAGGAGCTTGATTGTAAGGTGATTCGACAGCCCAAGGCAATATTCACCCAAATGATCAAACCCCCTGACGGACGCCCTCTCCCTATCGTTGTTGCTGGCGAGTAATAACAAGTATAGCCTGATTTGTGAAGAGGGACCAGACTCCATGTTTCTTGGAAAATACATATGTCAAAACCCTCAATAAAGTGGGGGCGTGGCCTAGCGATCCAGCATGGTGAGCGCGCACTAGGCGAGCTCCGCTGAGCCCATCTTTAATATCCTTCATTTCTCCTTCCTCGTCGGCAATATTCCCTTCAGAAAGTCCCCGTAGGCACTGAGGATCCAGTTGGGGAAGCAGCGATCGCAAAGATTGTCGCGATCGCTTTATTTGTTGGTGATTGCCAAAGTGCGCGGCCTGGGAGATCGGCGAGTGAGCTAGAGGTGGAGCCAACTGGGCGGCGGCTGACGCAGCCGATGACGGGCCTGGAGCGCTGCCGTGCATCGAGGGAAAAGTGCCTGGCGGCAAGCTGGTTTGGCCCCTAGAGGTGACTTTGGACCGGGGGCTGCGGCGTGTGAAGTGCCGGTGTGTGGTGAAATCATCCGAGGCGGTCTGGTGAGTGCCGGGATCCCCCTCCCCCCGCGTCCCCCTCGCTGAGCCTCGCCAGCTGGATCGGACCGGGCGAGGGAGTTGGGCAGCCCCATCAGGGACCGGAGGTGGGAGCAGCACCTACGGAAGTCCGGGACACCAATAGAGGGGCCCTGGAAGTTGCGCACCGCTCGGCTGGGGGGATTTGGTGAGCCGGCCTGCGTGTGGCACTGGGACTGCGGGAATCGTAGTAACTCATTAATAGAGGGGGCCCTGGAAGCTGCGCAACACTTGTCTGGGGAATCTGTGAACCGGCCTGCGTGGGGCACTGGGACTGCGGGGAGAGCAGTACCTGCTTGTAGAGGAGGTGCCGGATTGGTGAGTGCCTTGATCCCCCCCCCCGCACTTCCTTGCTGCATCTCGGCGGCTGGATTGAGCCGCGCGGTGAGGTTGGGCAGTCGCGCCGGGGCCTGGAGAAGGGAGTGGCATCCCTGGAGACCCGGAGCATCTGAAGAGGGGCCCTCGAATCTTGCTTGCTAAAACGGCCATCACTGACGGGATCCGGATGTTGCGGCGTGCATGGATTCGGCCCATGGAGGTGTGAGACGGGGGCTGCTGTGGGTGCAGTCCCGGTGAGAACAGCAGGTTTGCGGCGGTAGTCCAGTGAGTGCTTTGGGTCCCCTCCCCCCCTGCATCCCCTCGCTGAATTTCGGCTGTCGGATCGGGCCACGCGAGGGGTTTGGGCGGTAACGCCAGGGCTAGGAGGTAGGTGCGGCAACCTTGGTGGTCCGAGGCATCTTTGGTGGGGCTCTTGGTTTATTCTACTCCCCACGTCTGTGGAGTTGCAGTATTGAAGACGCCAGAGTGATTCAGCGTGCGGGCTGTATTGGGCCTTATCCCGGTCCTTTGGGGGAAGGTGGGACACCCGTTAGGGGGGGGGGAGATTCGACTGCCCGCGGAAGCGGCTGGGTGAGCACTCAATGCGGCTTGTGGGTGGGAGGTCTCTGCCCGTGTTCTACCCCCTCAGGAGTCATCATACCAGACCTGGTCAATGCGTGGTGGGTCCGTGCAGGAGAAGGGCCTGCATGTCTTGGGCCTCGCTGCTGTAGCTGGGCCCGGGATCCCGCCTGGGGGCCTGTCTTGTTGACACTTAGCTGTATTGGGGCCTCGACGCCACGATGACGAAGGACAAGCCGACGGGGGGCTCGGCTAAACAAAGCACGATGGATCGCTATACTGGACCGGGTGCCTCAGCGACTGATTATGGGGGCGCTCAGGGTGGTGTCCCGGATAATGCAGCCCTCATGGCGGCGATCCCGCAGTCCAGAACCGCCTTGGAAACTAAAATCGGGGAGGTGGGCTCTGAAGTACTGCTCCTCCGTCAGGACCTGTGGAACGCAACAGAGCGAATCACTGTGGCCGAGACTAGGGTTTCAGAAGTAGAGGACTCTGTTACCACCTTGAAAAAAAAGGTGGCGACGTTGGAAACTATTACCAGAGGCCTGGCATCACGGGTGGAAGATGCAGAAGGTAGGGCCAGGAGAAGTAATCTGCGTTTTGTGGGGTTCCCTGAAGGATGTGAAGGGGAGACATGGAACAATTCTTGACCAAGTGGCTTGTAAGTTGGCTTCCCCCCGAGTTGATGTCTCGTTGTTTCGTTATCGAGTGTGCACACAGGGCCCTCATGCAGAGGCCGCCTCCGGGGGCCGGGCCAAGACCCCTCATTGCCAGGATCTTAAATTATCATGACGGGGACGCCATTCTGAAACAGGCCCGCCTTAAGGAACCCCTTCAATTTGAGAACACTCGTATTCTTATATTTCCGGACTATACCAGACTGGTTCAGCAAAAACGGCAGTCATTTATGGCGGCCAAGGCCCGCCTCTGAGAATTAAAGCTGCCGTATGCTCTCCTGTATCCCGCCAGACTGCGAGTGGTATACCAGTCACGTACATAATTTTTTGAATCACCCGAGGAAGTCTTTAATTGGACAGATGAAACGGTAAAAGTTCGGCCACACACGCCGCCTAGGCTAGATTCGGACTCTTCGGCTAGCGAGTTGGTTCGTAAACCGCCCAAACCTAAACATAAGGGGACCAGACGATCCAGATCCAGACGTCGCTCTTAGTCCCATAGTGACGCTAGCAGATCTGCCTCGGCGCCTCGGCCGGGGAAGTTGGCCTTGTAAAAACAATGGAACTCTCTCAGTGGGGGAATGCTTGAGTCTATCCGCTCTGACCGACTAAGCGAGAGTAGGAGATAGTACCCTCGCTTGACCTTTTATAGTCCGTGGGGTAGCCCGTTGACTATGGGTAGGTTTCAGGGGATCCATTGGCGGGGGCGGGCGGGTGGCTCCCGTTGGGGCCCGCATGCCACCCTCGCCGCGACAGATACTTCAGCAGTTTTGAGGTATTGGGGTGGGAGGAGGGGGGTAGTTGGGCTGTTTACATTGTTCGCTTGCACTGGAGCACTGCTCTGTGGGGTTACTATTTGTATTCTAGATGATGATTGTTTTAGGTATCATGACCTGGGATGTTTTTACTACCTTACTGCACTGCATCACCGATCTTTTGAACCACTGTTTGTTGACTGGTTGTTTCTTGTCCTGATCAATAATGTTACTGGCTATATAGATGACCGCCCCTACAGCTAGGTTGCAGGCCCATGCAGGAGATCTCCAGATCGTGAGTTGGAATGTCAGGGGTGCGTTGGACAAGGTGAAGAGGTAGGCTATACTCCGGCAGGCCAAACGCTATAGGGCGGATGTCCTGATGCTGCAGGAGACGCACTTACTGGGGACAAAGGCCTGATGCTTTCGCAGATATGGTTATCTGCAAGTGTTTCATTCCGGGTTCACGAGGGGGTCCCGGGGGGTCGCCATTCTTATTCACCGGAGGGTCCCATATAAACACTCCAAGACGTGGGTAGATACTCAAGGGAGGTATGTCTTCATCATGGGTACCATTTATGAGGAACAGGTAGTGTTGGGTAGTGTTTATGCCCCCCGCCATTGTCATGGACATTGGTAGAGCGCCTTACGACCCTGTGGGCAGACATACCAGATGGGTTGGCAATTATAGGGGGAGATTGGAATGATGTGATGGATATGGCTAGGGATAGATGGAGACAGGGGGGCCAGCCCAGTGTTCGTCAAACCACCAAATTATATTCCTTGGTGTTAGGTTTGGGCTGGATGGATTTCTGGCGTAGGTTACACAGGGAGGAACAGGGCTACACATATCTTTCAGCAGTGTACGAATCATTTTCCAGATTGGACTATATATTTGTGCCATTAGGTGCAGCTGGTAGAGTGAGGGATGCAGAGATTCTCCCGAGGGGACTATCTGATCATTCTCCAGTTGCGCTCACGATGCAACTAGGCCCTGTGAAGCCACTCTTTCGATGGCGTCTCTCCCCCTGGAATTTGCAGGATGAGAAGTACAGAGAACATATAGGGCAGGCAATTGACCAATATTTGGAGCTTAACGTGGGGTCGGTGGCTGCAGCTGAACCCATATGGGAGGCTATGAAATCAACCATACGGGGCATAGACATATCGTATTGCTCCGCGGCACGTCGAGCCAGGAAGGAGTCGCTGCTGAGGTCTGAGGCCCATATCATGGACCTTGAGCAGGACATATTTTTTTGCAAAAGTCAACACTTGACCTTTTTGATAATCGATCAAATCTCTGTGGAATTTCTGTTGTTTTTTAATTTTAATGTCCTCTTCAATTTTATTAAGTTTTACATCCAGTTTATCCATTTCGTTTTGAAATTCTTCTTGGTCGCACATTGCTTTAAGTTGTTTGGTGGTGCTTTCAATCTCCTCCGCTAGTCGTTCCACTTCTTTTCGTGCGTATTTTACTAGCAGCCCCAGCATGATTGTAGAACAATTGTGGTTGTTCGCTGCCCAATCACTGAATAACTCGGGGTCTGGGTCGTTGAAAGTAGGGGTTACAAAAATCCTCAACCCCCTCGGTATTCGACCCACGTCTATGTATTTCTGGAGCGCGGTAGCCTCCCACCACTTGTTTTGTTCCAACTTTAAAGCCTTCCAAAGCCGATCCCACAGTTGTCGTTTATTGGGCACTGTGTTCCCATTGCTTGCAGGTTCCGCAATTTCCACTGTGGCAGTGTCTATGTAGTTGTCAAACATTTTGTCTGCTGCCTCGCATCGCTTCACATTTCTTGACAAAGCCATAGTTTTTTCATTCGTTTGCACGCTATACGCTTGACCACATGCAACTCCCAGCGGCGGAGTTTTATGATTCCAACGCGGAGAAGCCGTCTGCTTCAAATCGTTCTGACCTTAGAGTGTCTGAACCGCCAGACTAATCCTTCAGTCCTGCTATCATCCGGATCTCAGCCCTCAGGACACGGAATAGTCAGCGTCTCCTCAGATAGTCAATAACCAACAAAGCGGGCAGGGATATCCAAAACAATCCCACAGCTGAGCGTGTCAAGCAACGCAGTCGCCTCACCCCTGCATATATATATATATATATTATCTACTGGCGGTCGCCAGTAGATAGTTATAGTTAGGACCTATTTTCCATAGGAAATTCGCAACATTTTATTTCCAATAACTTTGGCGCCGGTTGACGAATCTTCGCGAAATTTTCAAAACTCGTGGGGCGCTCCGGTCCGCTCCTATCTTGAAAGTTTCGGGGTGATTCGGCAAGCGAGGGCCGAGAAAAAAGGGGTCCCAAAACGTGTTTTCCCCATGCAATTTTCCATAGGAAACTTTAGACACGGCTACAGCCCGAACTGCTGAACGGAATTACACCAAATTTGGCAAAGAGGTAGTTCTTGGTTCAGAAAGAACCCTTTTTGTTAAATGGTGTAAATCCGTTTAGTAGTTGCTGAGAAAATCAAAAGTAAAAACACATATATATCTATGGCCGCTGAGGATCCGCGCACCCTCCCGATCACGAGCTGTATGCTAATTGGCTGTCAACACTCCAAACCAGGAAGTGTTGGCAGCCATCTTGTAGAACCGAGGCACAAGAAATCTGAGAAACAAGTGCGCAAAACGCAAAAAGGGGGCAGGGTAGAAACACCCTGACCCCCTAGGCCTGATTAGGGGGTCCCACAAAAACCCCCAGGGCCAAAAAAAGCATTTGTTTTTAAAAAAAAAATAGGCGAGATTCGCGCACCCAGCGCGAATTTCGGCTGAAAATTTAAAAAAACGAAGCGCGGGCTTCCGCGCTTCTTATTCAAAAAGCCCCCGGGTGGGCCAAGTCCCGGGGGCACTGAAAAAATGTGTGGGGGGGCCCCAATCCCCCCACACTGCCCCGGGGACCGCCACCTCCCCGGGGCTTTCATTAATTGTTTGCGGGGGCACACGGCCCCCGCAGCCTCAGAGACCGACCGCCACCCCCGGGGCTTCTGTTTTAAAAAAATAAATAAACCTGTGTGGGGGCTCGAGCCCCCACACGCCCCCGGGACCGCCACCTCCCCGGGGCACTAAAAATGTAAATTTGGGGGTCCGTTACGGACCCCTGAGCCCCGGGGACCACCACCTCCCCGGGGCTGTGCACACGATGGGAGGGGGACGCGCGGCCCCCCTCCTGGAGCCTGTGATGGCCCCGGGGACCGCCACCCCCCAGGGCCGGCTCCTGCAGTGTCCCGGGGTGCCCACCCCCGGAACACTGCTGTTTGCAATGACAGGGCGGGAGCCTCGCGGCTCCCGCCCTGTCATTGCAAACTGCTTTGCTTCATTGGAGCGAGAGCAGGGAAACCTGCTCTCGCTTCAATGAAGCAAAGTAGATTGCTTTTCCACATGGGGAGCTGCATGTTAGCAGCTCCCCATGTGGAAAAGCAATGCCGGCTCCCGCAGGACGCGGGGAGCCGGCGGGACCGTGGGGGTATTGGGGACCCCCCCACGGTCCCCAACGAGAGGCCAGGCCCCAGGGGATGGGGTCCCCGGAGCTGGAAGTGGCCCGGGAGGGGGGCCACGCGGCCCTCCTCCCCCAAAAATAAATTGAAAAATTAAATTAAAATAAAGGCCGGCCCCGGGGGATGGGGTCCCCGGAGCCAATAGAGGCCTCAGGAGGGGGGCCAAGCAGCCCCCCTCCTTTACAAATAATAAAAATAGGTGGCCATGCCCCGGGGAATGGGGTCCCCGGGGCCGGAATTGGCCACGGGAGGGGGGCCCACGCAGCCCCCTTCCCGTTCACATTTTTTTTTTTTTTGTTAAAAAGGGGTCAGGCCCTGGGGGATGGGGTCCCAGAAAAAAGAGGGCCACACAGCCCCCCTTCAAAAAAAAACGCGATCGTGCCTGAGGCCCCGCCCCCTCCCTTCACCACTCTGCAAACGCGCCCTGTGGCGCGTTTTAAATTGGGGAATTAATTCCCCTTCAATACTGGGGGTCCCTGGGGGCCAACTAGCCCACCAGGTACCTCCAGTAAGCGCCACAGGGCTGAGTTGCAGAGAGGTGGTCCAGGCCACGCCCCTTTTACACCTCTCTGCAACGCAGCTCTGTGGCGCTTACTGGAGGTACCTGGTGGGCTAGTTGGCCCCAGGGACCCTCAGGACTCAAGGGAATTAATCCCGCAATTTACAACGCGCCACGGGGTGCGCTTGCACAGTGGTGCAGGGAGGGGGCGGGGCCTGAGGTGACATGTGTGCAAACACGCCCTGTGGCGTGTTTTAAGTTGGGAGATTAAGTCCCCTTGAATCCTGAGGGTCCCTGGGGTCCAACAAGCCCACCAGGTAACTCCAGTAAGCGCCACAGAGCTGCGTTGCAGAGAGATGTAAAAAGGGGCGTGGCCTCGGACCACCTCTCTGCAACGCAGGCCTGTGGCGCTTACTGGAAGTACCTGGTGGGCTAGTTGGGCCCCAGGGACCCTCAGGATTCAAGGTGACCTAATCCTCCAACTTAAAACGCGCCACGGGGCGCGTTTGCACAGTGGTGAAGGGAGGGGGCAGGGCCTGAGGTGACATGTGTGCAAACACGCCCTGTGGCGTGTTTTAAGTTGAGGGATTAAGTCCCCTTGAATCCTGAGGGTCCCTGGGGTCCAACTAGCCCACCAGGTACCTCCAGTAGCGCCACAGAGCTGCGTTGCAGAGAGGTGTAAAAGGGGCGTGGCCTCGGACCACCTCTCTGCAACGCAGGCCTGTGGTGCTTACTGGAAGTACTTGGTGGGCTAGTTGGGCCCCAGGGACCCTCAGGATTCAAGGTGACCTAATCCCCAACTTAAAACGCGCCACGGGGCGCGTTTGCACAGTGGTGAAGGGAGGGGCGGGGCCTCAGGTGACATGTGCGCAAACGCGCCCTGTGGTGCGTTTTAAGTTGGGGAATTAATTCCCCTTGAATCCTGAGGGATCCTGGGGGCCAACTAGCCCATCAGGTACCTTCAGTAAGCACAACAGAGTTGCGTTGCAGAGAGGTGAAAAAAGGTGCGTGGCCTCGGAACGCCTCTCTGCAACTCAGCTCTGTGGTGCTAACTGTAGGTACCTGGTGGGCTAGTTGGGCCCCAGGGACCCTCAGGATTCAAGGGACTAATACCACAACTTAAAACGCGCCACGGGGCGCGTTTGCACACATGTCACCTCAGGCCCCCCTCCCTTCACCACTGTGCAAACAGCGCCCCGTAGCAGCGTTTTAAGAGGTAGTTTTAATCCCCCTGCCCTATTATGTACTAGGGACTTACAGAGGAGGTCATGCTAATCACAGGGGTACCCCAACGCATAGTGTTCCCTAGTGTATGTAGGTGTTTTTACTGTATTCTAAGTGTCTTTTAGCATAGCACTGGCTCTGGTTAGTCAGAGTCAGTTACCACCAGTACCCGTCTGAAAAAGTTGTGTATACAGGATGATTTTGCAAAAAGGCCTCTTTCTGCTCCTCTGTTGGTTCTTTCTGCACATCTTTTGCTTCTTCCTGCACTTTTCTTCGTCTTTGTGGACTTCTGTTGCTTCTTTCTGTGCGTTTTTTCTTCTTTCTTCACATGTCCTACCTCTGTAGGCATAGTTAGAAACTAGCATTTAAAAAACCTTTGAAATTCACTGAAAAAACCATAGGTTTCAGACACGTTATAGTTAGAAATTAGCATTTAAAAAACGTTTGAAATTCACTGAAAAAACCATAGGTTTCAGACACGTTATAGTTAGAAATTAGCATTTAAAAAACCTTTGAAATTCACTGAAAAAACCATAGGTTTCAGACACGTTATAGTTAGAAATTAGCATTTAAAAAACCTTTGAAATTCACTGAAAAAACCATAGGTTTTAGGGACAGTTGTAGTTAGTTGGACATTTCACTCGTACAAAACCATAGAAATTCCCCGTTATAGTTAGTTCAGCTAGCTATAACTCGCGCCCCGCAATGCACTGCTGATGACGTCACATATTACATCACTCATGACATGGTCAGTGACATCATTGATGACATCACTGATGACATCACTGATATCATCCATGTGATAATTTGATGCTTCTTCTCACACCCTAATATAACTTTTGATACACCCACTGTAAATTACAGACTGCCATTGTCAAAACCATAGACACTCCAACACCAATAACTACATACACACTCACTGATTCTTAGGTCTACACACACATCCACTCACTCACCCGTACAGTCACTCATACTTACGGTCACTCAGTACAGGACTATCATATGCACTCATACACCTATATAGACACTCACACACCGTCACTCATCCATAGAGGTACTCACACACCTAGTCAGTCATGCAAATAATTAATCACACTGCCATTTAGTCACCTATATAGTTATACACACACCAGCTCACTTACTCATACAAATACTAGTACATTCTTACGCTCTTATACAATCACTGATACAAGTACACACTCATCCATACAGGCACTCTCACAATCACACACTCTCACTTATACCCATTTATTTACTCCAACACACATATATACTGCCTTTCACATATGTTGTTACTCACACATGTACCACTGAGATATACATTCAATCACTAACACACCCATACACACACTCACCCACCCATACAGTCCATCACAGATGCACTCTTGAAACCATGCACCCAGTGAATCACCCACTCACACATCTATGCACAGAGTCACACACACCCCACCCACACAAACACTCAGGCACCCATACAGATACTCAGACAACCAATCAATAACCCATGTAGACACTCATGTAGCTATTCGCAAACACATGCAGCCGCTTACACCCCACAGACAGACGGATACAGACATTCACACAGTTTAGTCACTAACCCACGCATTCAGTAAGATACGTTTAATCACTCACTTATAGAGTCAGTCACGCACCTACTAAATCATCCATTCAGACACTTATACACCCACTCATTCTTCAATACGCCTTTCCCTATATATATTAAACATATTTTAACTTTACAGAAACACACAGTCACTGGATGATGTCATCAGTGATGTCATTTGAGATGTCATCAGTGATGTCATCAGTGATGTCACTGACCATGTCATGAGTGATGTAATATGTGACGTCATCAGCAGTGCATTGCAGTGGCGCGAGTTATAGTTAGCTGAACTAACTATAACGGGGGAATTTCTATGGTTTTGTACGAGTGAAATGTCCAACTAACTATAACTTTCCCTAAAACCTATGGTTTTTTCAGTGAATATATATATAGATAGATATTCGCTCGTGATCCCCTGCCTCTGGTGTTGCCTGCGCGCCCTGCGCCTCTCCCTCCTGCGCTGGTTTCTCCTTCTCCCTGTTTTGGTTGAGGGTTCCGGGCCGCAGGGTCTGACGCCGGTCCTGCCGCAAAAAATTCAGTTCTTCTGCTGGAGTTAAATTCGCAGCCATGGTGAGCTGAGTAGTTGAACCTGGCTCTCTATTATCCTCAGATTCACTGCTGCTTAATGCTGAGCTAGCATCTGAACTCATTGATTCAGGATCATTACTGCTATGAGATGGCAGTTGGACAGTGGGTGTTTTGTTCACAAGCGCTTGTCTTTTATAGGTATCAAATTTCTTCGAAAAAGTGAATACCCTTCCTGTTTCATAATCCCTTTTGTCACGTGCAAATTTAAAAACTTTGCGCGCTTTGATGGTATCTTCATGCTTTTTAAGGCGTCCACCTATCTCCTCTCGACCCTTTCTTATTGAATCCTTCTGGTCCAAGGCATCCAACAGACCATTGATTTTGTCAATTTCCTTCAAGATTTCATCTCTGTCGATTTCAGCGTATTTAATAAGGATCTCTACCATGTTCATAGATGCTTGTAAATTGTTAGTAGCCCATTCTTTCAACATGGCAGGGTGGGGATTTTCAAAGGGGGGTGCTATCATGACTCTCAGTCCACGAGGTATTCTGTTAACATCCCTATACTTTTCAAGGGACTTCTTCTCCCACCACTTCGTTAGTAAATTTTTTTGTAATTTTTCTAAAGTTTTTAATAAGCATTTCACATCATTATTTGTCGATTTGCTGCTGCTTCCGCTTGGTTCTTCTTGAACCTCTGGTAAGTTTAAAAAAAAAAAGAGCTTCTGCCGCGGCTTCGTGGTCTCGTAGCGCGTCTACTGAAGACATGGTTGTCGTTGATTTATGATTTACGATATAATGCACAACGGTACTAAGTTTACATGCAAGCACCTAATAGTTGAATTTCCGATCTCCACCCGCAGTGAATCGAGTTAGAGTGTTGAACCCGCTTACCGGAGAAGTCATGCTCAGTCCCCAGTGCGTCCTCCGACTCCTTGGGTTCCGCCACTTCCACTCCAGGCTCGCCGATGCACAACTCCTTGATTCTCGATTGCGGGGGGGCAAACACAGCCAATACTCCTTCCAGGTGAGAGGCTTCGCTTCCGCGATGACGGCTGCACGCCGGTTCGCCCAAATCGGAGAGAGGGTCCGTAATGCCAGAGACAGCCGTACTCCAGCAGGATTCAATGCAAAGCAATCCCGACTCGCCACCACCTTGCCCAGGCAAAAACAGGTACGGACCCCAAGATGGAAATCATGAGTGATGCAGTGCTTTATTTCTCGCTATAGTTCACATAGCAGCCAGTCAGTCCTTGGCCAGTGGCCAGCATGACGCGTTTCGACCGCTACCTCACGGTCTTGATCACATGACGCGCTAACGAGTGAAATACATTTAAATAGTGACAAATAACACATCTGTAAGCAGTTAGACTCGTTCTCTGAGGCAATAGATATAAACAACAGACTGCAATGCAATTGCATGTAATAATACAGTACAGTGAGTGAATAAATAGATAAAAATCACCTAAACAGAACTATAGAGGTTTTAAAAATATCTATTTCATCAGCAGTAAAAAGCCAGCAGCAATTAGTACATAGCGCACTAAAATAATGTCATAGATCTGATTCTGTCCTAGAAACTGCACGAATGCATATGTAAACATTTACTCAGTACAAAAGTTCAAAGTGCTGGTGCTATAATATTGCACGAAGATCAAAAAAGTACTAAATGCTAAGGTGCTAAGAATAAAGTGCTTGTGCAAAAATGTGTAAAAAATCACTAATTCAATATAAAACTAAAATTCCCGGCGCCCCGAGAAAGCCCACAACTTTAAAAAGGTGTGCGAGTGCAAAGCGGACATGATTAGTGCAGCCGACAGCAAATGAACAATAAAATTCAGAAACAGATGGTAAAGACTACTATGGGTCATGATATGCTAAATATAAGGTGCACCAAATCTGTCCATCACAACTAAGACAGGATAATTCATGATGTAGATCACACAGCCTCTTGGAACATGAATGTTTAGCTCAGAAACATGGATTGTAATGTGACTGGCTTGTCTACCTTTGGGGCAAATATGACATTGCAGTATATATATATATATATATATATTTATTTATTACAGGGACGTTGTAGTTGGGCTCAGATTTCACTCACACAAAACCAGGGAAATTCAGGAGTTACCTGAGCTACCTAAAAACGTACGCCCCTGCAATGCATTGCTTATGACCTCACATATTACATCATTCATGACATGGTCAGTAACATCACTGATGATATCATCCAGTGAGTGTAAGTATTTTCTAAGAGTTTGATTGTTAAACATATATACTAAGATACTACAAAAGTTACATTAGTATACTAGGTGTACTACTGTGTGATACTACTTCTAACGTCTATTATGTGAGTGACTGTGTGAATAGCCGTGTGTGAGTGGGTGTCTGAGTGGCTGTATGGGTGTGTGAGTGGACTGTATGGGTGTCTAAGTGGGTGTCTGAGTGGCTGTATGGGTGATTGAGTGGCTGTATTGGTGAGTGAGTGGATGTGTCAGTGGCTGTATGGGTGAGTGGCTGGGTGAGTCGGTGTGTGAGTGACTGTAGGTGAGGGAGTGGGTGTCTGAATGATGGTATGAGTGAGTGACTGGGTGTGCAAGTGGCTGTATGGGTGAGTGACTGAGTGAGTGTTTGGTTAAGTGAGTAGGTGTGTGAGTGGCTGTATTGGAGAGTGTCTGCGTGAATGGCTGTATGGGTGAATGAATGGATGTGGGAGTGCTTGTATGGATATGTCAATTGGTATGTAAGTGAGGGTGTAGGTGCTTGTATGGGTGAGTGAGTGGCTGTTTTGAGAGGCTGTATGGGTGAGTGACTGTGTGTGTTAGTAGCTATAAAGGTGAATAAGTGGGTGTGTGAGTAGATCTGTGGGTGAGTGTGTGGCTGTGTGAGTGGCTCTATGGATGAGTGAGTGGTTGTGTGGTTACTAGTATGGGTCTGTGAGTGGTTGTGTGGGTGTGCAAGTTGGTGTTTGAGAGGTTGTATAGGGGTGTGAATGGGTGTGTGAGTGGTTCTGTGGATTAAGTCATCAGTGGTAATATCAGTGATGTCATTTGAGATGTCATCAGTGTTGTCAATGACCATGTCATGAGTGATGTAATATGTGAAGTCATAAGCAGTGCATTGCGGGGGCGTACGTTATAGTTAGCTCAGGTAACTACTAACTGCTGAGTTTCACTGGTTTTGTATGAGTGAAATCTGGGTGTGTGAGTGCCTGTGTGGGTCTGTAAGTGGGTGTGTGAGTGGTGCTCTGCATTTTGGGCATTGGCATACTTAGGGTATTTAAATGGGAGATTCATGGTCTCCAGGAGATAATAATAAAGACATCACTCATCACAATCACCCAAGATCAGATTGTGCTCCAATATATCAACGATGCACTCGCCTCCATTAAGGATTTCATACCGTTTTTCAGCGTGGAATACGAGAGGAAACTCTAGCTTTTCTTACACCAAGCCCAAGAAGTATAGGATAGTTTGTGCTTTACTGAAGTGGAGCTTCCACTGGGGCACCTGCTATTTTTATAGACGTAAGTGCTTCCTGTTGAGGTTTAATTTCTGTGAAATGCAAACCAGGGCCTGAATGGACCTCATTTTTTTCAAGAAGAGTCCCCAGTTTTGCCAAAAACGTCTACCCAACTGGAGTACTTTCATTTGGTTAATCACTAAGTGCTACCTCGCTGGGTAAATGTCTCGTGCAAATTCTATACTATAGCAGTGTAAAGGACCACGGGGTAATGTTTCCAGTGACCTTGTGTGCATATAATTTCAGCAATGTGATTGTTCCTCAAGAGTCTTCATCCACAAATCTACGATAACGCAAATCGTGGTCAGAGGGGGCTGCTCCCCCACGCCCCCCCCCTCTCCTCCCCAGGGGGCCGATTTCTACCCTGGGGACCCCATCCCCTGGGGCCCAGCTGAAATTCAATGGGGGAGGGGGGCTGCACGTCCCCCTCTCCTTGGGCATATTTCGACACAGGAGACCCCATCCCCCGGGGCCCGGCCATGTCTCCCTGGGTGCCCTGGAGCCCACCAAGGACACCCAGTGTGCAATGATAGGGACAGCGGGGGAGCCTCAAGGCACCGCGGTCCCATCCGGCTCCCCACTTCCAGCGGGAGTCGGCATTGCTCTTGCGTGCAGGGAGCTGCTGAAAATGCAGCTCCCTGCATGTGGGAGCAATACTTTCATCTCTTTCCCTGCCCGCATGTCTGTGGGCAGGGAAAAAGATGAAAACTCTGCTCCCAACAAGCGTAAATCAAACTATTTCCTTACCGGCCCTTTTTCCTAATCCAGCAGCTCCAGCAGAGAGATTTCTCCATTCCCTTGATGTATCAAGAGTTTGGAAATTCTATTTAGACAAAACTAGAGATATAAGGCAATCGGATAGGCTCTTCATAAATTATGGGCCAACAAGAACAGGTTTACCTTCTACAAAGCAGTCCATTTCGCGATTAATAGTTTCTTGTATAATTTTTGCATACCAGTTGGCAAAGAGACTCTTACATCGTAGACCTAAAGCTCATGCTACTCGAGGTAAAGCGGCTACAATAGCCCTTCCTAGAAATGTCCCCATTTTCAGATATTTATAAGGCTGCGACCTCGAGGTTGATCAATAGTTTTACTAGCCATTTTTTTTTCTAGATTCAGACTCCAGAGAAGATTCTAAAGTAGGGCAGGCATCTTTGAGGAATCGTTTTGCGTGATTGGTGGGGCTGTCCATTTCTTGACTGCTCTTTTGAGGGCTGGGCTTGCTATTCTGTTCAGCGCTTATGACTATTGATGAGGATCCCCTGGAAGAGAAGAAAATGTTGCTTACTTCTAATCCTAGTTCTTTTCCAAGGGACTCATCATCATAGTCATAAGCAACCCCCTCTCCTTCCAGGACAAGAAATACTACAGTTTTCAGCAATTTGTTTAATCCAGAATCCTCCATTATTCCGTAAAAGTGACCTGACCTAACTGTCACCTGTGGGGCATGATTGGATGCTGGGTGTGCTGTAAGGCTCTTAAGGCAACAGTGCCAGTTTTGTTAGCTCAGCTTTTCCTTGCAGCCTATTGGCTAATTCTTTTTTTCTTTTTAAAAACAATTTGTGAAAGATTAGCCATGGTCACCCATGAAAAATAATTGGTGTCTTTTTAAAAAAATGAAAATAAAATGCTGTGTGTTTGTGTTTGTTTTTGTTTGTTTTTGTTTGTTTGTCTTTGTTTGTCTTTGTTTGTCTTTGTTTGTTTTCGTTTGTTTTTTCCAGTGCGTATGACTGAGGAGGATTCCTCTGGAAGAGAACAAGGATTACAGGTAAGCAACTTTTCCTTGCGGCCCACCTCATCAAGGTCATTTCAGTAGTACTCATTGTCATTACCTGTACAGTGCAGAAAACCCCTCATTCCACCCTTGCCCCAGCTAGCAAGTGGCCATGTCATTTCAGACTACTTCCTGGGTGGTTAACTGCGAAAAGTGAATTATCTTAGGTGCCAGGGGCTCTACCCCTCTGACCCCAGATGAGTTTTGGGGACCTTGTTCACTGCTCTCAGAGGCTGACAAATCTCCCTCTTTGCCCAGTCCAAGTCTACTTCCTGGCGTCGATTTAGCACTGCCTCAACTATTATATCATTTACTTTTGGGCGGCAGGGCAGCCCTGCAGGACTCTAGGTCGAGGGCATGTGTGAGTTCTATAGCCTGGTCAGAGGGGGCCGCTTCCCCACCCATGCTCATGCTTTCTCTGCACTGTCAAAAAAGTATGGCTTGCTTTGGTGGATGGCCGTTAGCCAAGCCGGGTACAGGAGTATGTATTTGGTTTGCATTGCCCTCAGTTTTGCTTTGATCTGTGTGTCTACTTCCTGGCACCGATTTAGCCCTGCCTCAACTTTTGTATTAATCCGGCTTCATAAAGCGTGGCTAATCACCCGATAGGGTATCCAGGTGCTTGCAGGCCCTGGAGGCTTATTCTAACAGCCAGGGCTTGAGGGCCTTTCTGAATTCCGAAATTGAGGTGATGGTCCGGAGGTGCATGGGGAGGCTGTTCCAGGTCTTTGCCGCGATGTGGGAGATGTAGCGTCCTACACTTCTGCTTCAGTAGATGCGGGGAGTATGGGCAAGTGAAAGGGAGGCCGAGCGTAGGTGTAAAGCCTTGTGTGCGTGGGTCAGCAGCTTGAATTGACATCTTTTCTGTAGGGGGAGCCAATGGAGTTTCCTGACGTGGGGTGTGATGTGGGTTCGTCGGGGAAGGCCAAGGAGGAGTCTGGCTGCGGCGTTCTGTATGGTCTGAAGTCTCTGTAGAAGAAGTGCGTCGGTTCCTACTCAGTGGGCATTGCCGTAGTCCAGTTGGTTGGTGATGAGGGCTTGTGTCACGGTGCGTATCGTGTGTAGGGGTAGCCACTTGAAGATCTTATATAGCATTCGCTGAGTGAGGAAGCAGGCGGAGGAGATGGCGTTGATCTGTGATTTCATAGTGAGCGTGTTGTCAATGATGATTCCGAGGTTTCTGGCGTGGTTGGAGAGAATGGGTGTGGGTCCTAGGTTTGATGCCCACCAGGAGCCATTCCTTGTGTTGCTGCTGTTGCCAAAGATCAGTACTTTCATCTTGTCTGTGTTCAGCCGCAGGCAGTTGTTCATCCAGTCGGTGACGTTTGTCATGCAGTTGTGGAACCTGGTTCTGGTGGTGGTGGGGTCATCGGTGAGTGAGAGGATGAGTTGGGTGTCGTCTGCGTAGGAATAATTATATCATTTAGGTTTGGGCAGCAAGGCCGTCCTGCAGGAGTCTGAGTCAAGGGCATGCGTGAGTTCTATAACCTTGTCAGAGGGGGCCGGTCCTCCACCCACACCCATGCTTCCTCTGCACTGTCAAAAAAGTATGGTTTGCTTTGGTGAATAGCCATTAGCCGAGCCGGGTAGAGGAGCATGTATGTGATTTGCATTGCCCGCAATTTTGCTTTGACCTCTGTGAATGTCTTTCATTGCTGTTGGACTCCGACTGTGTAGTTGGGGATTATCATGATCTTGCCGACCTGGAGAAGGATTATCTGTTTGGTGCAGACCACCCTGAGGATGGCATCCTTATCCAAGTAGTTTAACAGTCTCAGGATGGCAAGGCGGGATGGGATGGGTCCCTCCGTTGTGGTCTTTTGGTCATGGCCCTGTGTGCTCTCTTGATCACGAAACAGGATGAAAAGTCTTGCGCTGGGATTCAGGATTTGTACCATTGCATGAAAAAGTATTTGAGTCGGGGTCCCAATGCTTCTTACCAGGTGTAAATCTGTGTGTGGATCTTCCCTTGGCATCCTCGACACGTTGTTCTAGCTTTGGGTCACCTCTTGAAGTATAGAGAAGTCCTGCTTAAGAGAGCGCAGTTCACCCGCTGCAGAAGATTCTTGAGTCTCCACAGCTGTTGTAGGGTCTGCCACCTTAGGTAAGTCCTACCTTAGTAAGGATACTTCAATACCAATTCCGTCTATCCTGCCCTCAAGGGCTGCTTGGGACTCCTTAATCGCATGTAAGATTTCCGATGTAGGATTAAAGCCTCTCCCCATGCCACCAGGTTCCTGACAAATCTTCTGGCCTGAATTGTCGACTGTCCTCGACCAGACCTCAATTCCGCTTATTCTTGGAGCTGAAGTATGACCATTTCAGTGATCTAAGTGAGGAACAGTAAATTAAAGATGGGCTGGTAGATATACAAGACCTTTTCAGCTGATTCATGATGGTGTGTTTCTAGAGGCCAAGAATAGCTTCACGTTAAAAGGATGCATTGATCAGGAAGTTGAAAAGAAGGGAGGAATTGTTCTGTGCATGCAGGTAAGTGTAGTTCCAGAAGCAGACTCATGTCTTTTTGGTTTTTGTGCCAGTTTTAACAGCACCTCTGTCATGTAGTTCCTAGGAATCCCCCAGGACCTGCACGTTTTAGATGATCTAAACTAAGGGCTTGGTGTCCCAACCGCTTCCGGACACCCCCACAGGATATGTCAGCCATTAGACCAGCTAGCTCTTCAGTGCCACTCCCCCCCCACCCTCCCCTCCTGTATACTTCAGTGGTGTAGGTAGTTTCTGGCAACCACTGAACATGACAACCCTGATTCCTCAGGGATCGTGGAAAAGAGTACAGTACTCTTCGCTCAGACACTCGTGCTTGCTTTCTCTCAGAAAATACACAGGATGGCGATTAGGACATTTCAATAAGAGTTTATTGGTCCAGCGACAGCCTTGTGTAAAACATATGTGCTGCGACAGTCAGGAGACAGAAGCATACAAAAGAGATTGCTAGTACCAATATAGTAAATAGTAGATACATTTCTACCATAGTGCTAATAAGATGAACATAACCAGTTCAGATAAAAACAGTAGCACTTGCATATTCCTAAAGTGCGTGCCCTATGTAATTTGCCTAAATGTACCTAGCCTAGATCTGTATGTGTAGCATGTATATGCATATATTTGTGTAGCCAAGAAACCCGTAGGGATGAACCAGCCCCCTCACCTGATGGTTGAGATGCTTCGAGGATGACACCCCGCAAGGGATGCCAGACCGCTGCGTGTCGAAGATTCAGCATGCAGGACCTTGTGTCAGCTTGATAGGAATTCTCCTCTAATTTGTAGGGGGGAGTGAGGGTCTTTTATACTAAAGTTGTCACTCCAGGGTTTTTTCTAGAATCAATAGGTTTTTAAAACAATCATGGATGTTTTGAAAACAATCATAAATGTTTTGAAAACACTCACAAATGCTTTTCTAAACAAGTTCGATCTTGCACAGCTGGCTGTTGGCCAAGGATGAAAAAAGTGGTGACCCTTATATAGAATAATTCTACCGTGCCTGGGGACATGTTTATGTACGTCAGGTACAGGGATTATGATTGAGTACCGAGAGCCTAGTGTCGGAGAGACAGGAGCAAGCTACCAGGTAAAAGGTCACCTGTTTAGAATCGTTATTGTCGTGTGGATGGGACAAATGTATGTAGTAGGAGTATACATGACAGGACTAGCCTAAAGGACATGACACCTCATTTGTCATAGGCTGAAAATGAACAATGGAAGGTACTCACAATGCTTAGTAATCCCACATAAAAATGTTATATCACGTTTGCTTGGTGAGGTAAGGTTTTTGGCAGTCTTTGTAGTTGTTTCTGTGCCTCTTACATCAGTTCTTGCCTTTGTCATTAATAAGTGCCATTTCCCAAAATCTGTGTAAAATTGTAATCCCAAGCCTCCAGGGCCCATTTTCTCCCAATATTCTAACTCCGTGGTGGTGAGCAGGGAACCCCGAGGGTATGCCTACAAGTTTGATTCCCCAAATGTCTTTGTGAAAATCCAAAACAAAATGCTGAGGGTTCTCTGTAAGGGTTATTCACAATGGTAAAAAAAAGATTTCAAAGGTGTATCCCTTTATGAGATAACCCAAAAATGCCGGAGGATCTTTCATGCTCACAAAGAATGGTATTGGAAATTTTTATGGGAGATGAATCAGATAATCGATAGAAGCAGTATCCCCTTTTCGGAAATACAACCGAAATATGAAATTGAATATAAGAGGGATTTAAAAAAAAAAATCTCCAATTCATAGTTATTTTGCAACATATAAGTAAGGAAGAGGTTTAGTGGTCAAATATACAGCACCTATTGCAAACCGGATACTATTAAAATTCCCAGCTTTTGGCTGGAAGACTGATCTATGTAACAATCAAAGAATGGAAGGAGATAAATTTGGCAATACATCGTCTTTCAGTAAACACTAATCTACGATGAATACAGTATTTCTTTCAATACCAGTTAAATTACACCCCCAAAAGATTCCATAAAATAAATTCAAAATGCAGTTACTAGAGCACCAGTTGTCTAAATATTGTGGGAACCTGGAGGCACATAGTGAGGGAGTGTCTAAAATTACAATTCTTCTAGGATTCAGTATTTAAGAAATTGGAAAAAGCCTTGAGATTCGAATTGAACTGTTTTGATGTGTGGCAGTTTAGAGTGGGCTGGCCATGACTGGCTGCACAGATGTCTAAATGTTGTGTACTTTCTGATAGAGATTTCCTTACCTAGTAAATTTCCCCCAGGTGATAGACTGGATCTGGAAGATTCTCATGCAACTCCCTTGTGCACCTGTTAGCATTATGTGGATCTGTGTCGGGTCCGTCGCACCCTGGATGTGACGTACAGGCCACTATACTATATCTGCACAACCTTATCTCGCTGACGTCAGTTCCTTTCTTTCTGCACGCTAAAACGCAGATCCGGTGCTTGCTCCCTCACCCTGTCAAAGATTTGAGTGCGATTTTTTTTAAATTCTACGAGTGTGCTAAGGACATGTCCCCACCTAAAACTGCAAGATTCACTCTGTATGGCTTTCCATAAGCAGATGTTAATAATGGACCCACACGAGGTCTGTCTCTAGTGTATTGGCTACAAGCATGACTCTATTTCCTGTGATTGACGTGCTAAGATGAACCCGAAAGCCATCTGCGACAGTGAAGCCACGTGTATTGCAGAACACCAATTGAAGGCGAAAACAGGACGGTCTCTGTTGAAGTTAAGGGTGCAGATGTGCACCTGCCCCCAAGGCCTCTCTCAAGAACGGTCTTCGTTGAAGCCCTGGTCTTCAGTTAAGTCTAAGAAATCAGTCCAAACACAGCTCCACTTTCTCCCACCATTCGAAGTTATGCGACGCACCAGGTACCTCTATGCTGCATCTATGTCTCTGACTCCGAAGCGATTCTGAACCCGATTCCTTTGTGCCCCAACTTCACTGACCTCACAATGACAACGCAACAAATCTAGGATTTCCAAGAGGCCATGGACCGGATATTTGGTATCTAATTGTATCGCTCTGGACCACCTTCGGGGCCCAAAAATTCGAAGTGCCGCCAGCAGATTTGTCCGCGACACCAACTGTGCCACTAGATCTCAGCCCAAGTGCTGTTTTGACTTAGGGCTCAATGCCGCATCCTACACCTTTTGTTGCACCACAGCCCATGTTGCAGCCCTGACCTTTTATGTCACCAATGCTGCAGAGGGGGCCGATTGACCTTTCCAACTCCAAGGCAAACCCTGAGCAACTTGCACTGAATCCACCCTAAGCCAAAGTCTGATCCTGAGTCTCTTCCACACCCCCTACATGAATATGGCAGTAATGATGATGAATCACTTCTTCATTACAATAAAAACCTAAAGACCCGCAGGATGCCAGCGGCCTAGATACCTTGCCTGAGGTTGGCCTTCACTCGCGCCTACCCATTGTGGCTATTGAAGGGTCTGCCTCTTTTGCTACTGTGATCAGGAGAGCAGCCAAAGTCTTGGATTTGACTCTTCTCTCAACTGAAGTCAAGGCTAATGTTCTTACTGAGGTGCGGCTCCCAGGGCACATTATGCAAGGACCTCTACTGCCATTCAACGAAGCATTGACTGACACATTGTTGGTCACCTAGTCAAAACCAGGATCCTGCCTGCCAGTCAACAGGCAGATTGCAAGGCAGCACAGGCTTGCACCAGGGGACCTTCCTCCTGCAACACCTTTCTTCTGAGAACCTAGTAGATCAAGCCTCCACCAGCCAAATAACCCCAATTCTTTTCCGACCACCCCGCCGCGAGTTGAAACGCATAGAGACCTTTGCAAAATGGATGTTCTCCACAGCCAGCCTTGCACTAAGGTTAGTCAACACTAGCTGTCAACACTAGCTGTCCCTTGGGGAGATACTCGCACATGCTTTGGGACAGGGTGGCAGATATCTTGCAAGTTGTCAGAAACCTACAATGTCTTATTCAAGATGACCAAAATGCTCAGAAGTAATCCATAAGATCAGGCCTGGACACTACTAACTGCCTGGATAGAGCAGCCGGCAACAGCGTGTTGCTTACGCGCCACGCTTGAATCCACTCCACAGGATTCTTCATGACCCATCTCTTCAGAGACGAGGTGGATTCAGCCCTAAAGCATTTTCAGGACAGCAAGGCAACGGCTCACTCTCTTGGGCTCACTCAGCCGGAGCTCCTGTTCCCCCAACATTTTTGCCCCTTTCGAGGCTTGGGAAGAAGATACTAACTGAGACAACAAAAGAATGTGCCTCAAAAACAAGAGCCATCTTAGTCCTTTTGGGGTAGATTCAGAGGATCAGGTCGCCAACGTCAAGGCCACCAGGGGCAATGGCCCTCCCAGATCTGGCAGACCCTCTCCCTTCCACCACCCGAAATTAACGGTCATGACGGAGGAATCATTGCTGGGTTGGGAAGGTCATCTGGGAGAGGTGGATATCAGAGGACTCTGATCTCCTCCCGAGACCTATCTCCACATCAACTTGTTGGAGTTACAAGCGAATCGCTTGGCACTGTAGGCGTTCCTTCTGTTCATCAGGGGGAAACTTGTACAGGTTCTCCCAAACAACGCATCTGCTATGTGATATTGCTACAAACGGGTTTGCTTGGGTTGTAGGTCGTGTGCCAAGAGGCTCAATTTATATGGAAGTGGCTGAATGCTCAGGGCATTTTCTTAATCGCCCTGTACCTGACAGGGTCTTTAAATGCCAGGGTGGACAAACTCAGTTGACGTTGCCTAGTGGATCATGAATGACAGTTACACTCTGAGGAGGTACAGTGTATCTTCCAACAATGTGTAGATCGTTGGCTTGATCTATTTGCCACCTCAGAGAACGTGCAGCGTCCAAGCTTTTCCATGTTGGAGTTCCAAGGCTGTTCCTGCCTTGGAGACACCTTTCACCTGGACTGTGACTCTGGACTCCTGTATGCTTTTCCGCCCTTAACTCTCCTGCCCAGAGTATTGAAAAAGATCAAAAGATACTGAGCCGAATTCATGCTAGTGGCTCAGGACTGAGTGCGGAGAGAGTGTATCCTTAACTTCTGGCAATGAGCATATATCCTCCAGTTCAGCTTCTTCAGGAGGACCTCCTGTTGCAGCAGCAGGGCCGAGTCCTGCGCCTGCAGAACCTGCACCTCCATGTGTGAAGATTGAACAGCAACATTGGATAGCCTTTATCGATCTTGCTCCCAAAGTAGTCGGTATCATCCTGACAGTCAAATGTCCCTCCACTATAACCTTATGTGATGGACGCTGGAAGAAGTTTGTTGTCTGGTGTTCCTCCTTTGACATTCAGCCTTACAGGCAAAGTTATCTGGCATTTTAATATTCTGTCTCTGTAGCCCAACAAGGCCTTGCTGTGGTGACAGTTGAAAGTTATCTTTCGGCCTTTCTACAGTTGCCTGATCAGCCATCCCCTTTTAAATCACCTGTTATGTGTTTCTTAAAGGGGCTGATCCACATGTCCCCGCAAACACGTTTTATAATGCTGCAGTGGGACCTTAATTTGATTATCACCTACTTGATGTGCACTCCTTTTGAACTGATGTACAGTGGCCCGCTACGCCTACTAACCATAAAAAACAGTGTTCCTCATCATAATTACTTTTGCTCAGCGAGTGAGTGAACTCCAGGCCTTGTCCATCCAGCACCCATGCACATCCTTCTGCCCGGACAACCTAGTCATCCGTACAAAAGGAACTCTCTTGCCAAAGTTTGTCACGCCCTTCCACATAGGGCAATCCATCACTTTGCCGTCTTTCAATACTCCACCTCTTCCCTCCAAGGAATAGGAGCAGCTCTGCCTTCTTGATTCTGAGAGGGCCCTCAGGTTTTGCAGTGATCGGACCAGAGACCATCGATTGGACGATCAACTTTTTGTGGGCTTCTCAAGAGGAAAAAAGGGGAAAGCAATACAGAAGAGAACCATCTCCCAATGGATTGTCTTATGCATAAAGATCTGCTGTAGGCTAGCCAAGATGCAGCCTCCCAGAAGGCTTGCATGCTCACTCCTCCAGAGCAATAGTTGCTTCCTCTGTGCTGGCACGCAGTGTGCCAGTCTTGGACATCTAGCAGGCACTACTAGGGCGTCCCTGCATATGTTCACAAAGCACTATTGGCTGGACAGGCAGGCCTGGCGGGCTAGGCTCTTCGCCCAATCTGTCCTGCAGGATTTTCTAGTCTGAGTCATTCCCCCGACCCACCACCTGGGGACGTACTGCTTTGGTATCTAGACAAGGTGAGGAATCTGCGGTTATAGGCCTCAATCAGAAGAACAAGTTACCTTTGGTAATGCCTTTTCTGGTAGAGACTCTCTCTAACCACAGATTCCTCACTGACGCACCCTCATCCCTGTTTTGTGGAAAAGACCCATACAGTCCAGTAATAAGGTTCCAGTCTTGAGATCAGCACACTTGAATATTCTGATTTCAATGGGTTTTGCGTCGAATAGCACTCACAGAAATAGGAAAAAAAAACTGATGTCAGTGTACGGAGGAGGCGTGGATATAATGGCCTCAACATCACATCTGCATGCAAGGAAGTTGCTATGAAAATCTTCCGGATCTAGTCTGGCGCCTGGAAAAAATTCCCAAGGTGAGGAATATGCGGTTACATAGTCTACCAGTAACGGCATTACCGAAGGTATGTAACTTGTTCATTTGATTAAGACACAAAGCCAGAATGATTTCATGGAAGTCAGGCTTGTTTTGCCCCTGGAGTGTCCACCAATTAAAATCAAACAATCAGGATTTTCCTGTCCATTCTGGGAATTCATCCAGGAATGTGGAATTGTATCTCTACCTGATGAGCTAGCTGCTTAGATTGGTTGTGTATTAGAACATTGTAATGTTGGGAGCTCCATTGGAGACAAAGGAGTGCTCCGGGCTTCTAATGACTGGTAGAAGCCCGGAGCTCCAACATTCTAATGTTTGTTGGGGCGCTAGAGAGCCCGCTGTAAAATGGCAGCGAACTAGCGCTGCTCTGACGGCCGGAGCGGCAGATTGCCCAAATATCGGCGAAACCATCGTTCAACAGGCGCCCAAACTACAGAATCGGGCGTCGGAACTGTAGCGGCACAAGGTGTTAAGGGCATGTCCGTCTAAAGCGGTGGGGCTGCCCGTAAACATCGCTGACCTTGCCGTTTCATATGCGGCGCAGAGAAAATGGCGGCGATCAGTGGCCGCCCTATCCACCCTACTGCCAAGCGTTGCCCTTGCGGAGCCGTTTTGAGCACTAAATCCGTGGACTGGGCCATTCCATTAACGCAGCACCGCGAGCACTCTCCGACGGACAAAATGGCGGCTTAAGAAACGATTGCAGACGTTCTGAGCCTTCCGCGATCTGCTATTGCTGCACTGCTGCACGCCTGCATTCCTCCCATTTCCCTGCACAACGACTTGTCTACTCTATGTGGAGCAGGGAGGAATCACTAGCTGCATTGTAGCCCTCAGCGACATTGTGTATATTCCCTGTTTGAGGCTGCGAGACTGCTGTGCAGACACTTCTGGAAGAGGACCATAGAAATACTGCAACTATCGTGGACCCACCTGCCTTCCACACAACTGCGGCAACCTCAGCCTACTGAAAGCGGATTGCAGACTCCTGCTCGGTCCGTGCTGGCGCTCGCGGCGGTTGGTGGCGCTTGATGCACTTGTGCCGTTTGCTGAGGATAAGTGAAACTCACTGGTCATACCGCTGGCGGGCTTCGGCCCTATCTCTGTACCCCGCGCAGCGCTGTCAACTAAGGCTATATTTCGCTACATATAGAAAACACTGCTGTCACACCACTAGCTCCAACCGTGCTTTGTGGAACATCTCATCCCTCGAGGAGGTGAACTTGCGCTCCATATCCCCGATATTTTGGGCGCAGGTTGGCGCTCTGTCAGACGGTGAGACCCGTGGGCGACCTCTGCAGTCGGGGCGTTATCAGCCACCATATACACCGGTCGTTTAGCTGATTATCATGCTTTTAGGAACCTGATATCAGTGGCCCTGTGGTGGCTAATTGAGAATGGGAAAAACTGATCACCATCAAGCAAAGTTACCATTCGTTTCTAGACGAGCGTCACGACTCCCGGGTGCCGCGACAGACACGGATCCAGACGCTGACTCGGGTTCAGACGCTAAGATGGAGGCCGCCCTTAATGCCATTCAACACAGTCTGCAGGCCATCGATGGCAAGATAGACGCCCTGACGATCCGAATGGACCACATATCTGCTCGGATAGACAAACATGGCGAAAGATTGGAAGAAGCCGAGTAGCGGATATCAACGGTTGAAGACGAGGCCCATGCAACCACTTCTAAGTGCGGAGACATGGCGAAACTCCTCGAGATTATACAAGCAAAGAACGAGGATCTTGAATCGCGGTCTCGCCGCAACAACCTACGTGTAGCAGGCGTACTCAGAAAGCACCAACACTGGTAAACTTGAAGACTACGTGGAGAAAATGCTAAAAGATATGTTTGGGCCAGAGCAATTTTCACCAATGCTCATTGTAGAAAGGGCGCACAGAACCCTTGCGCCGAAGCCACCGCCGGGAGCGCCTCCGCGACCTATAGTAGTCCGTATTTTGAATTACCGCGATACAGCGTTGCGGCTGGCTCGAGATAAACATCCCCTGGTATACAATGGCTGCGAGTTAGCCTTCTACCCGGACTTCACTCTATCTGTCCAACTTGCACGAACGGAGTTTGCCCAGGTAAAGAAGAAGCTTCGTGACATGAACATTCCCTACGCCATGCTCTATCCTGCCAGGCTTCGTGTCACCCACGGGGCAAAACGCGCATCTTGTCAACACCCCACGCAGCACAAGAATTCATTAAACATGTCCAGAAATGGGCGGCACGTGACTCACGCCCCACTACACTCTCGGAATCAGATTGACGATGCAATGCACAGGATGAACTGGCGCATCTCATTGATATGCGGCATGATTGTGAACGCTGTCCTGATTGAACACTGTCATGGGGTAAGACACTTTGTTTGTACCAAAAGACTGCGACTTATATTCATCCCTGATCGGACTATAGAATTGATGTAGGTACCGAGAATATTACGGCGCTGTTATTATGTTGCCCCCTCTATACAATAACGATTAGCCTCTGACGCCTGCTATGTACAAAAGTCAGACGGTGAGACCCGTGGGCGACCTCTGCAGTCGGGGCGTTATCAGCCACCATATACACCGGTCGTTTAGCTGATTATCATGCTTTTAGGAACCTGATATCAGTGGCCCTGTGGTGGCTAATTGAGAATGGGAAAAACTGATCACCATCAAGCAAAGTTACCATTCGTTTCTAGACGAGCGTCACGACTCCCGGGTGCCGCGACAGACACGGATCCAGACGCTGACTCGGGTTCAGACGCTAAGATGGAGGCCGCCCTTAATGCCATTCAACACAGTCTGCAGGCCATCGATGGCAAGATAGACGCCCTGACGATCCGAATGGACCACATATCTGCTCGGATAGACAAACATGGCGAAAGATTGGAAGAAGCCGAGTAGCGGATATCAACGGTTGAAGACGAGGCCCATGCAACCACTTCTAAGTGCGGAGACATGGCGAAACTCCTCGAGATTATACAAGCAAAGAACGAGGATCTTGAATCGCGGTCTCGCCGCAACAACCTACGTGTAGCAGGCGTACCAGAAAGCACCAACACTGGTAAACTTGAAGACTACGTGGAGAAAATGCTAAAAGATATGTTTGGGCCAGAGCAATTTTCACCAATGCTCATTGTAGAAAGGGCGCACAGAACCCTTGCGCCGAAGCCACCGCCGGGAGCGCCTCCGCGACCTATAGTAGTCCGTGATTTTGAATTACCGCGATACAGCGTTGCGGCTGGCTCGAGATAAACATCCCCTGGTATACAATGGCTGCGAGTTAGCCTTCTACCCGGACTTCACTCTATCTGTCCAACTTGCACGAACGGAGTTTGCCCAGGTAAAGAAGAAGCTTCGTGACATGAACATTCCCTACGCCATGCTCTATCCTGCCAGGCTTCGTGTCACCCACGGGGCAAAACGCGCATCTTGTCAACACCCCACGCAGCACAAGAATTCATTAAACATGTCCAGAAATGGGCGGCACGTGACTCACGCCCACTACACTCTCGGAATCAGATTGACGATGCAATGCACAGGATGAACTGGCGCATCTCATTGATATGCGGCATGATTGTGAACGCTGTCCTGATTGAACACTGTCATGGGGTAAGACACTTTGTTTGTACCAAAAGACTGCGACTTATATTCATCCCTGATCGGACTATAGAATTGATGTAGGTACCGAGAATATTACGGCGCTGTTATTATGTTGCCCCCTCTATACAATAACGATTAGCCTCTGACGCCTGCTATGTACAAAAGTCAGACGGTGAGACCCGTGGGCGACCTCTGCAGTCGGGGCGTTATCAGCCACCATATACACCGGTCGTTTAGCTGATTATCATGCTTTTAGGAACCTGATATCAGTGGCCCTGTGGTGGCTAATTGAGAATGGGAAAACTGATCACCATCAAGCAAAGTTACCATTCGCTTTCTAGACGAGCGTCACGACTCCCGGGTGCCGCGACAGACACGGATCCAGACGCTGACTCGGGTTCAGACGCTAAGATGGAGGCCGCCCTAATGCCATTCAACACAGTCTGCAGGCCATCGATGGCAAGATAGACGCCTGACGATCCGAATGGACCACATATCTGCTCGGATAGACAAACATGGCGAAAGATTGGAAGAAGCCGAGTAGCGGATATCAACGGTTGAAGACGAGGCCCATGCAACCACTTCTAAGTGCGGAGACATGGCGAAACTCCTCGAGATTATACAAGCAAAGAACGAGGATCTTGAATCGCGGTCTCGCCGCAACAACCTACGTGTAGCAGGCGTACCAGAAAGCACCAACACTGGTAAACTTGAAGACTACGTGGAGAAAATGCTAAAAGATATGTTTGGGCCAGAGCAATTTTCACCAATGCTCATTGTAGAAAGGGCGCACAGAACCCTTGCGCCGAAGCCACCGCCGGGAGCGCCTCCGCGACCTATAGTAGTCCGTATTTTGAATTACCGCGATACAGCGTTGCGGCTGGCTCGAGATAAACATCCCCTGGTATACAATGGCTGCGAGTTAGCCTTCTACCCGGACTTCACTCTATCTGTCCAACTTGCACGAACGGAGTTTGCCCAGGTAAAGAAGAAGCTTCGTGACATGAACATTCCCTACGCCATGCTCTATCCTGCCAGGCTTCGTGTCACCCACGGGGGCAAAACGCGCATCTTGTCAACACCCCACGCAGCACAAGAATTCATTAAACATGTCCAGAAATGGGCGGCACGTGACTCACGCCCCACTACACTCTCGGAATCAGATTGACGATGCAATGCACAGGATGAACTGGCGCATCTCATTGATATGCGGCATGATTGTGAACGCTGTCCTGATTGAACACTGTCATGGGGTAAGACACTTTGTTTGTACCAAAAGACTGCGACTTATATTCATCCCTGATCGGACTATAGAATTGATGTAGGTACCGAGAATATTACGGCGCTGTTATTATGTTGCCCCCTCTATACAATAACGATTAGCCTCTGACGCCTGCTATGTACAAAAGTGAACTAATGGGATATCGCTCATGACTGTTAAATCAACTGCTGCAGTTCTGTATGTCTTTTTGTCGCTCCGGCCCCCATCTGCACGCAGATGGTATTCCGGGCAACTAGCTACCCCCTCACGGGTAAACCCCAGCACAATTCTGTTACTGTTTAAACTTGAAAGTCAGGTTTGTCTTTGGCATAGTTGGGATGCTGAAGTGGGTGGGGGGAAAGTTGGGCTTTATGCTATGTTTATCCAGGCAATCACTAAATCTTCTGCACACAGCATGCACATAACGGTACACACTGTTCTCAAATTTATGGTCACAACAGCAGTACTATTTGAAGGTAGACAAGGTACTATAACATCATATACCCAGCTTTCAAGGTGCTCTCCCGATGCATAGCAAGGTAAACACCACGCCACTGAAACTCGTAACATGGAATGTGCGAGGGCTTAATAATCCCCGCAAGATCAGACAGGTCCTTGCATATTTAGATAGGCATCAAATAAGCATCGCACTGTTACAAGAAACTCATATGCTCCAAAACAAAGCCGATGTACTGGGAAAACGGTGGGCGGAGATGGTAGCGGCATCCTCATACTCTACGTACGCCCGGGGCGTCATAACGCTGATACGCAAAGGGACGCACTTTGTGAACGAGCAAACGCTCAGGGATGACAAAGGCCGATATGTTATAGTCACAGGTGCTTTACGCGGATCCAGGGTGGGAATCATTAACGTTTATGGTCCTAACACTGACGATCCTGCTTTCTTCACTGCCTTATGGAATACTCTAAGAGCTCTTCCACCTATGGAATTGATTTGGGGCGGAGACTTTAATGTCACACTTAATGACACATGCGATCGCTCTCATGCCACTACTGAACGCCATCGCCAGGCTGCTACTGTTATACTTAATGGCATGTTAGAGTTCCACATGCAGGATATCTGGCGAATACGCCACCCACAAATGTTAGAAAGCACTCACTCATCCACTATACATGGTGGCTGGGCGAGACTTGATTATTGGCTGCTCACAGATTCCACATGTGCGTGGGCGCATGACATACAGCACTTACCCAAAACGCTCTCTGACCATAAACCTGTTGTCCTGTCCCTTAACATCCCAACTTATACCCCACCTCCGTTTATATGGCGCTTCAACGCCACCTCCCTGTTAGACCCACTATATAACGAAGCCATTCATAATGCAATAGAAGAATTCTTCCTACACAACACGAACTCGGTAGACAGCGCTGGCACTTTATGGGAGGCGTTTAATGCGAACATCCGTGATGTATGTATTAGTACCACTGCTGGTATCTTAAAAGAAATACGCACGCAATTAAGAAACAGCGAACTACGTATAAAACGACTGGAAACTGAATATGAAACCACTAGCAATGCGGCTCTTTTAGGAGCTATCAGAGACGAAGTTACCCAATACACTAAGCTTGCAGACGATGAACTACAGTGCATTACCCGCAGGTACACAGCTCGCAGACTAGGAGAGGGAGGTAGACCAGGACGTTACTTGGCACAGCAGATACGAGTAGAACACAAACAACATATTGTCTTGAAATTTGGTAGGCCGTGAGAACACAACACATTATGACAATCATGGCATACTGGGCACTTTTATGGATACATATGGCGAGCTCTACTCTGCACGGGACACAGCTACCTTGCCGGAAATACTCGAATATCTAGAGGACATAGCACTTGTATGTCTTACGGATGATCAGAGGGCCTTCTTGGCGCAGCCCATTACAGTAGATGAAGTGCAGACCGCCATCAAAACCCTACCCAATGGCAAAACCCCTGGGCCCGACAGCTTCACTGGAGAATTTTATAAAGCATATTCAGAGCTAATAAGTCCCTATATTGTTGCAATGTATGAGGAAGCTTATAACAACCAGATTCTCCCCCCAACACTGCAGGAAGCAGTGATCGTGGCGCTGCTAAAGCCGCACAAACCTCCTGAACGTGCAGAATCATATAGACCATTATCCTTAATCAACACTGATGTAAAGATCCTAGCTAAGATTATCGCTACACGACTGCAACCTTTTATGCAAATTATAGTATTACCGGATCAATCTGGTTTTATACCGAATCGGTCAACTTCTCATAATTTACGTACCATCTTTGCCCTTATGCATCAATTAAATCCGGAGTTAGAGGCGACGGCTGTCCTATTAGATGCAGCCAAAGCCTTTGACTCTATTGAATGGGTATATTTATTTGCAATTTTGCAAAGGATTGGTCTCCCACCCATGCTCTTAAATTGGATTAAATTGCTATATACCAAACCAACTGCACATATAAAAGTAAATGGCCATGTATCAGATGTCATAAACATACGGAGAGGTACGAGGCAGGGCTGCCCCCTATCGCCTCTGTTGTTCTCCATAGTAATTGAACCTCTTGCTTGCAAAATCCGCCAAAAATACGCACACACTGCGCTGCGATTCCACCTTCGTCCTATTGGCATCTCAATGTATGCCGACGATATGGTGCTTTATGTCCGTGACCCAGGCACGAATCTGGAGCCGATCCTTCGTGAATATATCAAATTTGGCCGACAATCTGGCCTACAGATCAATTGGGCCAAATCTGCCATATTGCCACTGACTGAAATCACACAACCACGGCCACTGGAGTTCCCACTGATTTGGCAAACAGAACCCATCAAATACTTGGGTATATGGATACATCGCGAGCAAGAAACAGAACTGAGAACCAATTATGGTATAGCCGTAGATAACATTGAGACACAAATAACTAGGTGGATTGCGCTTCCCCTCTCACTTGCAGACCGAATATCATTGGTTAAAATGGTGATCCTACCCAAGCTACTATATCTATTTACAAATATCCCAATTACTCCCCCCGCCCCGGTATTTCGCCAGCTTCGCACGCTTCTTATACAATTAATATGGGCGGGTAAACAGGCACGGATCAGCCTACACACTCTAACCTTACCATATGCGTCCGGTGGGTTCATGGTCCCTGACCTGCTTTTATACCATCTATGTGCCCAGGCACAATATGCCTACTATTGGTACCATCCAGTCCGCTACATGCCGCATCTAGCGGTGGAAGATGGCGATGCCAACCCCATCAAATTAACCAGTATATTACCGCATAAAAGACCACACCTATCTACAAAGGAGATTAACACGATCCGCACGACCACAGACGCATGGCTACGACTTGGGCAGCTGGCAAATAAACTTCCGCTCTATGCGCCGGACATGCGGCTAGCGCAACACCCCTCCTTATCGGTCACCCAAGACAAAGGCAGTATGGCGCTACTAGAGCAAGTTGGTATCACCTTGCTCGGTGACCTTTATATCAATGGGACATTCATAACTCCTGATGATCTTTCGTATGTAAATAACCAGACAATGTTATTCAAATTCACCTATCATAGACTCAGGGAAGCCATAAAGAAATGATATCTCTCTTATCCCAATGAACCCCCTGCACTCGAATCGTTGCAATTACTCATTACTACTCCAAACAACAACCATATGGTAGCGAAACTTTATAGAACCATACAGTCTGAAATCGGCACTGGCACATTGCAGGCTCATGAAAAATGGAATTCACTGCTGGATACACCTCTCAGTGACGCAGACTGGCAATCCTGTTGTGCACTCACTACCCTCCTCACTCCCAATGGGAATTTACGTATTATTCACTACAAATACCTACATCAAGCGTACCACACCCCATTGAAATTGTATAAGTATGGTCTACGGGATAGCACACACTGTAAACGATGTGGTCAGGGTCAAGCTGATTTTATTCACTTAGCCTGGGACTGTGAGCGGGTGCAGATGTATTGGACTCATGTGGTAAATGAATTGGGCAAAATTCTGAATTGTACATTGACGTGCACACCGCAACTATGTCTACTATGCCACGTGATACCGCTAAAGTCTGCAAAGAAAAAGTTCGCTGCCATAGCACTACTGTTGGCGAAACGGAGAGTCGCAATGCATTGGGACAGTAGAAAAGCACCCATGGTGAAACAATGGATACTGGACTCTATCTACTGTAAAGATACATTTTTATTATACTCAGAAGAACTTCCCACTGCTTCTAAGCCTGCTAATTTTTGGGAGCCTCTTACTGTCTATTTGAACGACCACCCTTATTTATTAACAAATGATGTATGAACTGTGCCTATCTATCCCCTTCATACTATGAATACGAGATCTAACTGCTGTGCTATATGCTGTAATGTGTTAAACTGTGTAATGACCATCATGCAATATCAGTTATGCCGGAACTGTTGTTTTTTTTTTCTAGCATTGTCATGACTTAAAATTTCAATAAATAAAAAAAAAGTTACTGAGAATGCTGGCAAAAAAACAAAAAAACATTCTAATGTTTGTTCACAGCTGTTGCTGTGAACAAAGGCCTCACAGAGTCCGAGCGGATTTCAACCCCCACGGGCGCTGTGAGGTCTTTGCTTTACTAATTAGAACATTCTGCCCTCTAGGGGCAGAATGTTGTAATAGCCTTAGAGCCCTCCATAGTGGGCTCTACTGGCCATTAAAGGCCCGCTCCCCTGTTAAAGGCCTAAGCCCACTTCGTGCTTTAAGGCTATATTAGAACATTGGAATGTTGAAAGTTCCATTGAAGACAATAAAGTAGCTGCGGGATTATAATGGCTGGTATAAGCCTTCAGCTCCAACATTCCAATGTTTATCTTCTTGTTTCTCCCTTTGTAATTTTGAACATTCTACCCTTATTGGGTGGAATATTCTAATAGCTTTATAGCCCTTCTGCCTCGGGCTGTACTGGTTATTAATGGCCCTCTCCCTCGTTATAGCCAGGCCTTTAACAACTAGTATAGCCCTCAGCAGCGGGCTATAAGGCTATAGTAAAAAGCCATAGAGGTTGGGAAAATGGAAGTGGGAGACTTCTTTGCAGACAAAGTCATTGGAGGGAACTAAGACTACACAGTCTCCTTGCATTCGCTCCGTTACTATGGATAATTTTGGACTCTAAACCATGTTTGTGTGAGCCTATAAATGTGAGTGAGTTGGATTTACTTGCCACAGTAGGCAAAGGTCTAAACTTTGTTTCCAGATATCATAAACCATGCACAGTGGCCCCTTTGGTTGACTAAGTGAAAAGAACAATGGTCCCTCAGAAGAGATGATTATTATTATTTTTTTAACAAATGATTACAGGTATTTGCATGGGCAGAAGGTGAAAGATGTAAAATGTATACCATTAAAAATAATGACTCACAATACCAGGTCGTCATAGTTGTATGCAATTAACCTTTCATGGACAATCGGTGGCCAGTTCATTGATGTTTCAACGCCAGTGCTTAGTTGGCAACATCTTTCTCTGAACAGAGTTAGTTATTAGCCATCATGAAATTCATAGAAAAGGGGAGGGAAACTCCTATGATACTTTTGTAGCAGTAGCTGACACACAATTGAGTAAAGGGGTCAGAGTCGAATTTGAAGGGCTACACATTGTCTATAAAAGGTTAATTGCATACTCTAATATTGAGATTCATTTTATAGTTGCATCTGTTTGTTCACTCTTATTCACTTTCTGTGCTTGCTCACTGTGCCTTTACACCTTTTTTGTATTCTTTCCCAGCACTCAATTTGTGAACGAAAACTAATAAAACTGTACAAACTCTCTTGTTGTCGGCCTGACAGCATGGCCGCATAGACTCACTCGAGAAGAGCTCCGAGCGGCGGCCTGTGGATATGATTCTGCTGAATCCTGACTCCCAAAACCTGGCATAGTTAGCTCTCTAAGGACCCGTGAGGCATTCGGCGACAGGGGGCCGGAGGGGTTGCAGTGGCTGTCCCCCCTGAAACGAGCTTGGAGTCCTGAATCGGGGATGTCACCGGCGCCATCTTGGACTCGGCTCGAATAGATCGGCTGAGACTCCGGTCCCGAGTCTTTCTGAGTCCCTGTTGGAGAGGGGGCGGCGGACTCTGGCCCCACGCACACAGCGGAGGACCCTGTGGGCATCGGCGGACAGAGGATCGGGCTGAAAACAGACGCGGCACGATCCTGGGTCAAAGTGCAGACCCATGTCACTGTTTCCAGTCACCGGACAGCCGGACGAGTGTTGGGACCCCCGCGGAGGCGGCACAGCTATTTGGCGCCCCCCCACGCAGTATGGATCGCGTGGGGGGTAGATGCCTGAACGCGAGCCATTGAAGGTGGGCCCGACTGTGGAAGCCCCCGGGTGAGTCTGATCGGCTCCGACTTGATTCTCCGTCTCCGCTTACTGGGAGGTGGCCGAGACACTACGGGTTGACGGCACGGACACACTGCTGTGGAGCGGAGACCGCAGCCCTTTCTGGGAGACCTGTTGCCTGGTGGTTCTGGTGAGGGGGTCAGCGGCCGAGAAGACGGGACCTGAGCCCCCGGATTTCCTTTGGCAAGAGTTTTAGAGAGAGTGGGGAGTTCCCTCCTGGGACCCTTACTCACGATTCCAAGTCTGACTGACTGGAGCTGCTGGGCAGGGACTTAAAGAACTGGCTGGATACGAAGCCCAAGTTACATAAAGAGCAGCCCAGGCTAAGACTGAAATCCTGCAAGGGAAAAAGCTGTGAAGAGAGGTGAAACGATCGTATTCCTGACAGGACTGTGGATCACTGGAGAGTCGCTTAAGTTGTTCCCCCGACAGGAGGCATCGTACAGGGAGTGTTCCCACATTGTCCATTGAGCAACATGGGAAAGATAAGCCAGTGAAATCGCAATCAAATAAAATACTGAACTATGCCCAGCCTGTCTTCCATGGTCCTGAAGATACCACTGCGAACCAAGCAATGGACAGGAGAACTCTGGAAGGAGAGACTGCGGATGCGCCGACATTAATGGATGTTCTACGCGCTGTCCAGTCCACAAGAGACGAGATGATTAAAAAGATTGATGCTTTGGCAATAGATGTCAACCTCCTGCGCTGCGACCTCTGGAAGGTTTCGGACAGAGTAACAGTCACAGAAAAAGATACTGACGCATTAAAAGAGGAAGTTAAAAGCCTTCGCGCCACGGTGGTGGAACTGAAGCGTCAGGTGGCTAAGCTCGACGACCGGGCGGAGGACTCCGAAGGGCGGTCACGAAGGGGGAATCTACGATTTGTGGGTTTTCCTGTAAAGGCAGAGGGCCCTGCAGTGGACCTGTTTTTGGAGGACTGGATCTCCCGAGAAATGGCCCCTAACCAGTTATCAAAGTTCTTCAGTGTGGAGAGAGCACACCGAGCATTGGCCCCCCCTCCCCCCCCCCCGAGACCTGGAGCTCCCGCTCGTGCTATTACTGTAAAGTTATTTAATTTCAGAGAGCGAGACCTTTTGCTCCAACTGTCTCGCAGCGGACGACGGTTCTTCTTCGAGGGTCATTCCATTACAGTGTATCCGGATTACACGCAACGAGTTCAGGAGCAGAGGAAGACCTTCGTGGCAATCAAACGGCGGCTTCGAGATTTAAACTTGAAATATAGCCTTATGTTCCCGGCGAAGCTCCGGGTGGAGAGTGAGGGCCGCGCCCAGTTCTTTTTCTCGGCAGAGGAGGTGAGAGACTGATTGGACGCTAGGGCCCCGGAGAGCCGGCATTTGGTCCCTTCTACGAGCTCTGCTGGGACGCCTTCCTCGCAGTCCTCACTGAGAGGTCGCAGACAGCCCACCCGCCAGAAGTCGCAAAGGAGAACAATGAGCTTAGGCCGCGTCTTGGTCCGTCGAGACGGAACATTACAAGCTTCAGACTCGGAGGTGGTCCCGGACTCTATAGAACCAGCGCCAGATCTTGCACAGGGAGACGGAGGACCAGGCAGTGGTCATGAATACCCTTTCTGAGATGAACACTGACTACTGAACTGTACAGATAAGTTGATCCCGTGTACTTGATAAGTGGTCCTGAGAAATTTAGATGGCCTCACATTTTTTGGGATACCTGGAAGATTTATACTCCGGAATGTAGAGGTGACTCCTTAACCTTCTAGCTTCCTCTTACTTTAATCTACTTGTATAGGTTGGGAGCCATCCCGATGTATAAAGTTTTGGGTATTGTGTAGCCGCCGGAACGGCGACGCCCCCACTAGAGACCAGGTCCGCCGGGGTAGCTTGAGAGCAATCTCGCGCCCCGACGTTACCAGCTCCCTTGCACAGCGTTCATTTAGATGTAAATATTGCCATTTTGGACACGGCTAAATTGGGTCACGACCCTAGAGCAGCCGTGCAGATATTGAGGTATTGGGGGAGGGGGTGGTTTGGGGCGGTGTGTACTGTTTCTTATGAGGATCACCAGTTGCATATATGGACCTTTACTACTGCCCGGTGGGGGGGGGGGAGATTGCAATGTTTGGTTTTCAAATGTTGGTTTGTTTGTTGGGGAATTTTTGAGGTCACAAAGCATTATGCCATGATGCACAGATTTTGGACTACACGGGAGGGAGGTACTATCGGGGGTGTGATATACCTCAGACACTTACTACAGCATCACCATGACAGTGCAGACGTTGAGGTTTCTTAGCTGGAACGTCCGAGGGTTGGCAACCCTGGATAAGCGTAGTAGAATCCATACTTTCCTGAAGAGATATAAAATAGCAATAGCGGGGCTACAAGAAACGCACCTCTGGGGGAACCACAATAGCGAGTCTCCGTAAAAGGTGGAGGGGACAGATTTACGCCACATCATATTCTGGTTTTTCACGTGGGGCACTGATGTGGGTGGCACCGGGAGTTCCTTTCCACCATATCCAACATGTTCTGGACCCTGAGGGACGGTATGTTATTTTGTTTGGCAGGTGGGAAGGAAGGGAGATCTGCATTATTAACGTCTATGCCCTCAATCTGGATTGTCCTGATTTCTACCCGGCTGTCTTGAAAGCGGCGACTCCCTACATAGGTGCTGAGATCCTCCTCTTTTGAGATTTCAATTGTGTATTTGATGGGAAATTAGATAGAGAGCCCCCTAAAGAGCACACTAAACCCCGTATGGTGAACTCCCTCACAGGTATACTTCAGGGTATGCAATTGAGAGACGAATGGAGAGCGCGCAACCCCAATAGAAGAGAGTTCTTTTGCTTTACTCCAGCGGCTAACACCTTTTCCCGAATTGACCATTGTTGCCTCTCGGCTGGCCTTTCTGCCACGACGGACGTCATTTCCTGTTTACCGCGTTATATGTCTGACCATGCCCCGCTGTTGCTGACAGTGTCCAGCGGACCGGGACGACCATCTATTCCGCTTTGGAGGCTCCGAGCGGAGGCCCTTATGGACCCCCCATATGTGCAGACGGTGGCGGAGGCTATTCGACATTATTTTGCTGAAAATTGGGGTTCCACATCCACTAGAGCCACTGAATGGGAGGCACTGAAAGTTGTGAACAGGGGGGTCTGCGTGAGGACTACCTATGGGGTCCAACACCAACTTAATGCCGATATTGATACCTTGGAAACACGATTAATAACCATAGAGAACACACTATATAAGACTCCAACAGATATGACCGAGTGGACACGGGTTAAAGGGGAATTACTTGAGGCTTGGTCCCACTTGGAGAAGCATAAATACACCACTTATAGGCAACGACTCTTTATGGAGAACGACAGATCAGAGGCACTTCTAGCTCGACTGATTTGTACGGAAACAGAACAGGTACAGGTGCTTCAACTTCGTAATGATAGGGGGGATTTGATGCACACACAAGCTGCGATACTTAAAGAATTTGCGACTCACTTACAACAGACATGCACGGCGGCCCCCCTGGTCCAATCACAAGCCTTGCCAGACTATCTAGACGCAATAACACTGCCTACCCTTGAGGAGACAGAAGCTGAGGCCTTAGGGGAACCACTTACTAAGGAGGAAGTGTTAACTGTAATTAAGAGCCTACAGTTGGCAAAATGTCCTGGCAGTGATGGTCTCCCGACTGAGTTTTATAAAACGTTTGCCCCTCAGCTGGTGGATCATCTCCTAGAAGTGTACAATGAGGCTCTCGATAGGAGGGCACTTCCTAATACCATGATGGAAACTCTGGTATCTATGGTTTCTAAGCCTGACAGAGATCCCTTGTCCCCGAGTTCTTATAGGCCCATATCTCTTTTGAATGTTGATGAGAAGATACTTAGTGGAGTGCTGGCGGCACGAATTCAACCATATATGACCCGACTGGTCCACCATGACCAAGCCGGTTTTATCCCTGGTCGAAACACCACACATAATTTACGACGCCTTGCACATATTTGGCACTCACCGCACTTACAAGGCACGGACTGGGCCTTGTGTCTTTTAGACATTCGGCAGGCCTTTGATACTGTTGAATGGGAGTATATATGGGCGGTACTTGCTAAAATGGGATTGGGGGAAAAATATTTGAGTTGGTTGAAACTTCTTTATATTAGACCGACGGCTCGGGTCCGTCTTCGCAACCAAGTATCTGACAGTTTAGAACTCCAGAGGGGTACTCGACAGGGTTGCCCCCTGTCGCCGCTCCTTTTCGCTCTAGCGATGGAGCCATTGCCGATTACGCTGCGTCACAGGATGGTACGGTGGGGTGTTCCGTTAGGTCCCACAGTGCACGTGGTGTCAATGTATGCTGATGATACACTGGTGTATCTTCACCATCCCAGGGAGGCGGTCCCGGAAAAAAAAAAAAAAAAACTCATGTTGTCTTTGGCTTACTTTTTCACATTTTTTGTGACTCGTCTGTAATTGTTTGTAAAAGTAAATACGAAATATAATGAAATAATTTCTCTTGGAGGAACAATGTTCCTTTCACCTATACGATACCCTGCTTCCCTTTTGGACTATTAGGTAGCCAACTATTTCCTTGGCCTCTGATTGACTAGTCAGTGCACTTTCTCTACGCTTTTCCACTGATCCCATTAGTCTAAACCGTGATAATGAAAGGGAGGCATTCCAGATCCAGAATTATCCTGATATAGATAGAATTAACAAGACACTGGCAATACCCCGATCTCTTTACTTTTAGGTGAGATCCTAAAGGAGGTTGCCACGCAGACTTGATCTCCTCCACAGAAGTCCAGGCAAATTCTCCACCCTAACATCTATGAACTTGTCACGTAGCTTCTAAATATATCTGACATAGCCTTTTAACCTCTTCTGCACATTTCTGTAATGGACACCTTGTCAGGTGTTTGCGCTGCTGTTGCAGGGACACCTCTGTTGACAGTTGGGATTCCTGGCCATGACCTATATACACCTTTTATGGAGTATATGCACGTCAGTAGGGCAGTCAAGGGGTTAGATGTATTACAGCATAGTAAGCCCATTCTGAAATAGGCAAAGTGCACTTCTGCCAGGTCTTTATTTGCCTTTACATAGGAGGGATTTTGCATCTGGTGTATTTAGATTAATCCTCCTGTATGCCAGGAAGAAGCAGCTTTTTCCTATTTTCTTTACTTGGTTAATACCGGTCCAAAATTCTATTCCATAAAGTTACACCTTGCTTCTTAAAAAAGGTTTTATCTGAGTTCAGGTTTCTTGTAACCATGCATTTCTTTGGGGGCGTCAAGCAAGTCTTCACTCCTGTTAGGAAGTAGCCTTCCTCTTGGAAGCTGAGTGCAGCTATAGTAAATAGCTATAGCAAAATCGAAATCATAATACATGTTCCTCAAAGGCAGGCTTTCTTGTAGCTATCATTTGTGTACGCAGTGTTTTCCATTCAGACAAGGTAATCATTAGGACTCACCTTGGTTTTCGAACAATACTTGGTGTTTGTTGTTTCTCTAATGTACACTTTATTACCTAGGCCGAATGTGAGAATCTTATTTAGATACAGCTAAAGATATCAGAAGTACCAAATAGTTTCCAATAGTGGCTCGATTTAAACAGACTTTTTTCCACGTAGATCTACTCATTTCGTAGTGTTGTGCATAGCTTGTAACTTCAGAATGTGAACAGACGTCTACCAGGGAAATGTATGGCTCATTCTGCAAGAAGAAAAGCTGCCACTGCAGCCTTATTGAGAAATGTCCATCCTTCTGGTTGTAATGCTTAAACCTAGCAGCATGTTCCTACATTTACTGTTCACAAATCTCCATACTATTTGGACTCGGGTACCAGAACAGATGCCCAAGTAGGTCAGGCCTTGTTGTTGAATGTGTTTTGTTGATTTACTCTTACTTTCTGGGGTTTCACATCCTATTGTTATTTCCACTGCATTCGATCAGGGCAGGTCTTGCTAAAATATTCAGTATTTGAATATCAGTGCTTACACTTTCCTGTTCGTGTGAGTTTGAGCTGTATCCTCATTCTATGAGCCCCAGGCTTTGGCCAGATGGACCTTCCACACAGGCCTGTGAAGGATGTACATAGACAGCAGTATTGACTTAAATGCAAATTTTCATTTCTTGACCAAAAATGACAGGATATAGTACCACAAACCTGTCACACTTCATCTGATTGCTTGGTTTCTGAAGACGCACAGTATGGTTTCCCAGATGACACAACTTAGGGGATGTCAGGGTGCTGTCAACATTGAAAACTTAAAGGGAATGTCCTGTATATGCTCACATAATGGAATTGCTCACTAGATTCAGGGGAAGTGCAGATAATTTCCATACAAGGGGTTGTTGAAGTATATCTGTACTGTTTTGAAAATAAATAAAATGGTTTTTAAAAAAATGACAACTTATTTTATGAAGTAATAAAGTTTGTGTTTTGTACGCTTAAACAGAAATAATTGATCTAACTACCCGACCTCACAATTTGTTCCATATGTTTTACACTAAGCAAATTCTAGACTCAAATACACTTCCATCCCGGCCCACCTTGCGGTAATATTTTGAGGCTGATTTAGATTGTGGAGTGTAGTATTTACTCCATCAGGGTTACAGAGTAACAAACTCTGTCTCTCTGGCGAATAACCATACTCAAGATTTAGAGGTAGCTGCAGCCCCAGCGCAGACATCTCTTACATTGGCAGGAACAACTGTCACAGTGATTGAGGTCAAAGCATTGAAAGTATACCCTGCGGCTCCGTTAACATGACGGTGCCGTAATGCACATTTTCAATATCTTTCTTTCTGAAAGTAAAAAAAAAAAAAAACAGACCACTCCCCATAGGAGTTTTCTCCCAGGGCTTGGGGATCACTAAAATGTTTTTACTTTCACTTACAGACACATTTTGCATGCTGGCAAGCTCTAAATCAGGTCCTTTATTACAGATGACAACCAATACACAATCCGTAGTCTTCCCACAGAATAAGCACATTTCCTAACTGGTCTACTTTTTTCATTCTCTTTCTAAACCTGCTCAAGCATGGGAGCTCAACATGATCTTGGCTTTAGCGATAAAACCGCCTTCATTAATGGTGCCTGAATTCACATATCTTATAAAACAGCACTTCTCCTACCAGTAACCTTAACCAAGCAGGTTAGGGAAATTCAGGCTTTTTGATTCAAAGAACCACACATCAAGTTCTCTCAGGCAAGATTGTCAGGAAAATGAATTCCCCTTTAATACCAAACTTGTCCCAAGACTTCCATTTGAACCAGCAAGCCATGCTTCTGACATTCATTTCGTTGCTGACAACCATGACTGAAAGATCTTTGCATATCTTTAAAATATGTCTAAAATTCTACCCGGAAGGAGCCGAGCCACGTCTTTCTGTAAGGCTGATCAGCTGTTTAATATTTGTAAACCCCAATGCATGTCAACTGTTGACCAAGCAAGGGATGACCCTCTTTAAAGTAGCAACAACTTGATTATGCTTTTCTAAAGCATGGTGACCACCCTCCGACAGGCAAAGCAAGTGCATGCTACAAGATGAATAGATATGACAGCAGCACTTTTTGCTAGAGTTCTAGTGGCATATGATTACAAAGCTGTGACCCGGACAATCTGGCACTCTTTCTTCATCATTACCTCTTGAAATATCGGATACAGGTCCAAAACTGCGGTGGATAAAACAGTGTTATGGAATCTCTTTCATTAAGGTGAATCTCATCTCCTATCTTCTCCTTCTGCATCAATGTGTTGCTTGCTAGTCCTGATTAGACCATGTGACTATTTGAAACATCCTATAAGGAGAAGAAAACATTATATGTTTTCACAGTTTTCCTATGATTGTATCAGTTATAGATTCACATGGAAAATCCCCCCTTTCATGAGATTTGGCAGTTGTTTATCTCTTCGAAGTGTTATGAAAATCTGAGCTCCGAAAATCACTGGGGGCAGTGTACTTGAGAGCTTCTCCACCTCCATGCAATTAAGCGGACAGGCTGTACATGGTACTTTGTTAATTAATGCATTTTGTGACTTCCAACGTTTATATTGAAGATTTGCAACTGGATCTACCTAAAATTCCTTGAAGACTGGAGAATCTGTACTTACAGGTTAAGTAACTTTCATAATTGTCTTGAGGATAAAACTCCATTTATCAAGTTAAACTATATTACATTTTCCCCTCTCCCTTTAACTTCCGCCCCCACTCCCTCAGAATAAGGCATAACCCCATTGCAAAATGATATGAACATTTTTAAGGATGACATGGGGACATTTGACAAATGATTATGAAATGGTGAGAAGATCATACTGTGACTCAAAGCGCATGTAACAAAGATGTAAATATCGGCTTGATTGTCTGTAATGTTTAACATGAAAACCAATAAAACATTTTTGTTTTTTTAAATCAAACTATTGTCCCTGATTACAAACTGAACAGCTGAGTCACAGAGACTGTGTAAGCCCAGAAACATTTACTTTCCTTGTAGGCACGCTGTGCCCTTTTTTTCAGGAGGTGCCTGGCTCCTGCAACTTTGGGCGACATCTTGGAACGGGTTCTATACCCATTTTAATTGCTTTTATGTGTTTACTTTCACATTGTTATTTTAGTTACCTTTAATTTCGCCAGTACCTTATTGTCCTCAGGGGAGCCTGCTGGTCTGTAAGTGAGGTTGCTGGACCCCCCTTTATTTTATCATTTGCCCAACTGCTTAACCACTCGCTTCTACAGCGATGATCATTGGCCACACCACCTGGTCACGCCCCCCTCCAATAGATGGTTACTTAAACACACTCTCAGCGCGTCTGCGCCAAAGGCAAGCCTGTCCGCACCTAGTGCCAGACACCCTGGCCGTTCCCCGACCGACTCAGGTAGGAAATGTTACTCAAGGGAGGCACTGACATCCCTCAACTCAGAAGGTAACAAAATTTGCTGCACAGCAATTAATCCAGCTCACTTAGTAGCCTCTCCGACATCTACATGTCAAGGCTGTCTCAAGGTTTGGAGGAACCTACGAGCCGGTATAGGAGTTCAGCTAAAGGACGCTGGTACCTGCCCACAACACATGGTGGCCCCTAAGCAGGACAAGTGTAAGAGTGCCCTTGTAAATGCTAGATCACTTATTAGACACAACACCGAATTTGCCTTGCTTGTAGTACACTATAACTTAGACATAGTATTTATAACAGAAACCTGGGCTGATGACTTTTCAGGTCCAGATTTAGTCTTAGCAGTGCCGGCCGGATATTCCATTTACAGAACAGACAGGCCACTTGAGAGAGGCAGCGGCATTGCAATAGTTTACGTAGTCTCTTCCCTGCCAAATTCCAAGTCCTACCATCTAACACATGTGAAGCTCTTTCATTTATTTTTGAGCTATCTAAAACCCAGTCCTGGAATTTGATTTCAGTCTATAGACCGCCTGGCCTGAGATCTGCTTTTATTCACGAGATTACCCCCTTATTAGAGTCCAGGTTTTTTTCACCAGACTTGACCATGGTAGGTGATTTTAATTTTCACCTTGAGTCGGGTGCGGATAAAGATACTGAGGAATTATTGGACATGACATCATGCTTTGGTCTCACGCAGCTAGTGGATGGCCCCACACATAGTAGGGGCCACACACTGGACGGCATTTTTTCTAACGGTCATATGGTGTCTTTTTTTAATTTTTATTGATTTTCCATTAAAAGCCTTTAACAACATAATTCTATGCCACGTTTCTCAATTACAGTATAAATCATAAATCTTACAGTTTATTTTCCTTATTCTATTTTATGTGTCTGCACAGTCCTTTCCGTCTGTCATTTCGCTGCTGTGTGGCATCTGGATTCAGAATATTTGGGTTTTCCAACAGATATACTGCAAGTGGTTTCCAGAAGTCTTTGGGTTGCGATGATTTAGGCAGTTCTTCCTCATATGTCTTTAGTGTGTCCCTACAGTATACCATGTCCTTTATCCTTTCCGGCAGGTAAGGCTTATTTTGCTGTCTCAGTGTATTGATACCCTCCGCTTTGCTACCAGTAGTTGCCACTAATTTCCGCTTTGCAGGTAGTATTTGATTTAATAATCCTAGTAAACATATTCTTACTGAACATTCCAAATCACAATTTGTAATATTTCGTAACGTCATCATAACTTGTTCCCAGTACTCCCTGACCCTCTGACAGTTCCATGCTAGGTGCGTGAAGTCAGAATCTGGTGCACCACATCTACGACAATTTGCTTCTGCACGCAGGCCATATTTACATAATCTCACAGGTGTGTGGTATATCTGGTGCAAGTATTTATAGTGTCTAATGCGTAGATTTCCATTCGGGGTCAGCATTTCCGTTAATTTACAACAGAATTGCCATTCGTCTTTGTCAAGGGGTGTCTCCAGTGCATGGTTCCAGCGCTCTTGTGCTTTGGTGGTGTTTTGTGCCATTTCCACCGGCATTGCTCTGTATAATTTGGTGACCATATGCGTATTTGTGGTGTCACTGATCATCATTTGTAGAGGCGTCAGTGTGGGCGGCTCAATTAGGAAGGTTGGGTACAATACTTTAATTGCTCCCCATAATCTATGGTATGTGAATTGGAATAGTAGTGTTTGATTATTCACATAGTTCAGGTCGGCAGCTTCTATAAATTTGCCATCTATATATAGGTCTCCCATTGTTCTAATCCCCACATGGCGTAGCATTGCTATACTCCCTGGTCATATGGTGTCTTTAACCGATATTCTTCTGCTAAGCTGGTCGGACCACCGCACGGTCTTTTTGAACCTGAACTTTAAACAGGTTAATGCGAAGTCTCCCAATCACCATATCTCCCACACATATCAAGCTTGGAATAAAATAGATCCTTTAGATTTCAAACAGGCTTTAACTGACTCTCTGCCTTATAAGTTAAATAATTTATTGCTCCTCACGCTTGACCATGATAATTGGCTTCGATCCACAGTGCAGGCTCTAGCTCCTATTAACCAACAAAAATTATATGTCCCCCTTGTAATTATTAGTCTATTACTTAATTCTCCCAACTCTTACTTCACACACACTCACACAAAGCAACCCAAGCTGTAAGTCCTGTTTTTTGTAAAAAAATATCTCCTCCTTTATTAAAATTTTAGTTTCAAATACAACAGTAAAATCTATTTAAAACCCAACAATTCATAGTCTATTGTACAGGAGAAATCACAAAAAGTTATTATACGCTGAATCATTAATGCATATACATGGTAATCCTTTTCCTTCAATACGATTTTTACCCTGCTTAGTTTTGCATTATAAACGGAGAACCTCGTATTACTTTGTTTCATGTGTTTTTATTGAATTTCCAAAGCAGTACATATCTATAGCAGTGTTACTTCCACAACTTATCAATGTACATTTTGTATTTATCATCTCAATGAGCAGATCTCACTGTTATGTCACATACCGAGTACATCACATATTTCTGATGAAATGACCTAGGTAAGAAATAATTGTAATAGTAGTTTTAAAATTATAACACTTGATAACATTCTAGAACAACATGCTCAACCCTTCCCCCTCACACCTAAAACTCGCTTGGAAGGTCCGGTCAGTATGTTATACGGATTTGTCTTTGAGGGGGGTCAAAAGGCTCCAGGGGAGGGTGGGGGGGATAAGGGAGAAGGGGGGAAGGAGGTGGGGGGAGGGAAAGGAGAGAGAAAGGGTCGATAGGTACAGAAGTTACATTATCACCAGTATAACCAATTACAATATTCTGGCGTTTACGGTGGCTCATTTCGTGTTTGCGCTAATCTGTGGTGGTGTTAGCTTTGAATTGTTCCACCAAATGGGCCCATTCCATTGAAATTAGCTTTTTCCGAAGCCCTCTATACTCCTCCCGCTCAAGGGCTTCTCTTTCTGCCGTGGCCCAACGTATTACTTCTTCCCCCCAAGCTCCCGTTCTCGGTGCCGAGTGGGATTTCCAACACTGTGTGAGCATTCTTTTGGCCAATATTAGGGAGAGATCTGTAAAACGGCTCAACACTACTGCTTTCCGTGGGAGCGGGGACAGTCCCAGGAGGCACACTTCTATAGTAGCCCAAAAGGGTCTTTCGGTTCGCTGCGACAGCCCTTCAGTAACTTCCTTCCTATACCCCTGCAGGGAGGGGCAGGACCATAGCATGTGAATCAAGCCGGCCTCAGGCAGGTTGCAGCGGGGGCAGTCCGAGCGGGCCCTTGGGTATATTGTATGGACCCTATATGGTTTCAAGTATGCCCTGTGTAGTAAAGAAAGCTGTATGAACTTGAATAGAGTATTGCGAGACACTCGTTTGGGGTATTCATGGATAACTGCCCATTCTTTGTCAGTAAGGGCACGTGCAATATCCGTCTCCCATTTCTGCCTAAGAGGCAGTAGCGGAATTTCTAAGTGCTCTCTTAAGCCCCTGTATAACCACCTAACTAAGTGGCTCCCATGGTCCATTATATGTAGCGCTTGTAACAATTGGAATGTAGGGGGCTCTCATTGCTCGACGAGCCTATGCAGGCAGTTAAAGTGTATGATGCTGGCATGGGTTAAGAATAATGTATTTGATACGTTATAGGTGCGCACAAACTTGGTGTGGGGCATTAACACTTTATCAAGAAACAGGGATGCTACAGTTGTGATATCAACATCTTCCCAAGGCGCCAATCTGTGAGCTGACAAAATACCTTGCGGCATAGGGAGAACGCAGAGAGGAATGTTCAGGGCATATGGGGTGGGTGTATTAGTGTATTTCAGTGCAACTTTCAAATAGTGGCGTGCTACCTGAAGAAGCAAGGGGATTTTCCTAAGTCTCCCGGGTTCTGGGCAAAGTAGAGACTGTAGTGTTCCAAGCTGTAATTGTGCAGGTGAGTACCCAATTTCGAATAAATTATGGCCAGCAAGCCAATATGCCAGCCATTGTAGCTGACCCACCATACAGTATGCCTTAAAGTCTGGGGCTCCCATACCCCCTGTAGTCATAGGTAGTTGTAGTTTAGTGAGACTAATCCGGCGACGTCCCAGTCCCCATATTAAGTTTATCAGTAAGGAATTTAGCATCTTGAATACCCATGCTGGAACCACCACCGGAAGGTTGACAAAGTAGTATAGGATCCTCGGTAGCATCACCATTTTAGCTATTGTAAGGCGTCCTGCTGTGGACAGCGGCAATTTAATCCAGAAGGCCACCTGTGATTTTAGGGAGTTAATCGCGCGGATCAGGTTTCCTTCCAATGTGTCGTGGGTATTCCTATAGATCTGGATGCCCATGTATTTAAAGGTAGCAGGTTCGACCCTAAGTTGCTCTTCACCAAATTGCAGGGTGGGTAGGGTGTATGTTTCATAAAAAGAATATGCTATTGATTTCGAGACATTCAAGTGTAGCCCTGACATTGTGCTGAAACGGGCCAGGAGAGTTGCCACCGGATGCAAGTCCATCCGTATGTCTTTAAAATACAGCAACATGTCATCAGCATATAGAGATACTGAGTGTGTAGTCGGGCCGATCGGGATACCATAAGTTCTCATTGCCTGACGCAAGTGTTGGGCAAGGGGTTCCAATGCCAATACAAATAGAAGTGGTGACAGGGGCAACCCTGACGTGTCCTCCGAAATATTTGGTATGCAGGGGAAATATTGTGACCCGTTTTTGCACGTGCTGTCGGTGCAGCATATAGTAACTGTACCCAGCGGCAATAAGCGGGGGTGGGGGATCTCAAATTTCCTCAAGGTCGCCAGGATATATTGCCAATTCAGGGAGTCAAAGGTTTGTCGAATATCCAATGACAGACATCCCGCATGTGGATGGTGGGCTTGGGCTGTGTGGAGTAAGCTGAAGAGACGACGTATATTCAGGGAGGTACTTCGGCGGGGAATAAAGCCACTTTGGTCGGTGTGTACCAGGCCAGGGAGGATCGGAAGGAGACGTGACGCCAATAGCTTGCTAAGTATTTTATATTTGGTATTGAGAATGAATAGGGGCCTATATGAGGAGAGGTCCATATGTGGTTTATCAGGCTTTAATAGGGAAGTTACTATTGCCTTATTGGTTGTGAGGGCAAGGTTCCCTCTTCTAGCGATGTGTTGTATAATTGTAGCAACTTGGGGACCAACTGTGACGCGACATGGAGTAAAATTCAATTGGGAGCCCATCGTAGCCCGGCATTTTATTGCGGGCAAGGTCCTTGATGGCCCTACGAATCTCTACTTGGGTAATTGGAGCTTCTAAAATTTTGCTGTTTGCATATGTAATGACCGGGAGAGAACTAGTCATCAGGAATTCGTCTATATCTTCTAGAGGGGGAGCCCGTAAAGGTGTGCATAATAATCATGGAACGCCTTATTGACCCCAGTTTGCGTGTTCACTGGTTCATGATTGGTAGTGTGTATAGCCAGTATGGGTGTAGGGGGAAGGTTGAGGCCGTATCATACGAGCCAGCAATGTGCCAGATTTATCCGCTTCTGCATGCGAGCGGACAGTGTAGGCGTGCAAATCAAGTAGTCGCAGACGCTCTAGTAGCTCTGCATATTTCACCCTGGCATCTTGGAGTCTCTCCTTTCCCTGTGTGCCTGTCTGTGCCTCTACTTCTAGATTTTGCAAAGTCGACTCCAATTCTGTGATGTCCCGGGAGATCTCACGCCTGGCTCCCACCACCGCCCCCATGGAAACCCCACGGATCGTTACCTTCAAGGCCTCCCATTCCACTGATCTCGTTGTGGCCGTGCCTTCGTTAACGGTAAAGTAAGCACTGATTGATGTGGCTTTAGTATTTCTAAATACCGGGTCTTCTAAAATTAAAGGCTGTAGGCACCATGTTGGAATTGGGGATGGTACGCAGCCCCAGTTAAGGGTCAACTCAAGCGAGTTGTGGTCTGATATGGTCTTGCCAAAATAGGTAGTATGCAGTACAGTCGGGAGAAGGGCCGCGTACAAAGAAATCTATCTAGGCGGGAGTGCAAGTAGTGGGGATGCGAGACAAAGGAATATTCATGCATGTTTCTGCTGCTTTGTGAACGCCAGACGTCCTCCAAACCCCACCCCATCATCCATTGTCGTAGGATCTTAGCTTGTTGGATCGTTATGGTTCCTGGTAGTGGGGGATGCGAGCGGTCCAGACCCACATCGAGGACCGCATTAAAATCTCCCCCAACAACCAGAGAAACTGACCATTCCGCTAGGGCGATTGATAAACAAGATAAAAACGCTTCCTGGTCAGTGTGTGATGCATATATCGACCGTAGTACTATCTAATTCCCGTCTAGGGTGCCGTGTAGTAGTACATATCTACCTTGTCCATCAATTTTGCTACTGATTAAGGAGAATGGAATCCCTGCACGTATCCACCCTGCTGCCCCACGCGAGAATGCTGAATAAGCGGTCGCATACAACTGCCCCCTCCACCTTTTTTGCAATTTGAGGGTTTCAGAAGGGACTAAGTGAGTTTCATGAAGGTATACTATTTAAGCCCGGCGTCTATGCAATTGGGCTAGTATTCTATGCCGCTTCTGGATCGAGCCCATACCCCATATATTCCAAGTAATGAAATTGTATGGTTTAACCACTGATGCCATTAGGAATCCATATGCAGTAGAGAAATTCCCACCCACCTGGCCCCAAGTGGCCCCGCCCCTATGTGCGAATCCCCCAGACCAACGTCAAGCGTAAAAAATAAACAACTTCCCAATACTCGGTCAATTGAGTCATCATCGTTCGACCAAACTTAAACCTGAAACCAAAAGAATAACCCTGGTTAACTGTGACGTAACAAGTGCCTTCGCTAATGGGGTAGGCAACAGACGTAATGTATATGTGGTGTTCTAGTGATGAACAGTTCAATTGGCGTAGGCCGGGCCACAGGTTAATACAGTATTACATGTTATGATATCCCTGCAATTATTTGGCATCAACTTTATGCACTTTAGTAAACGGTCTGCTATTAGTGCTTATAAAACATGCGAACAGCGGCCAATACTGGCAGAACTCAGCATCTACTGTGAAGTCCCCGGGTGGGGTGCAAATAACGAGATACATGGTGATTAGAGCAAATTCACTCCCCCTTTCCCAACTGAGGCAACATTACTGCAAGTCTTAGTCCAGTGGGTCGTTGCTTAGCTGCGTGGACACTGATGGTAACAATGCAACACTCCACCCCCCCCCCAATGAATCAGAGTCCGATGTCGCCTCTCTAGAGGGGCTGGAGCTGATAGGAGGGTGGGCGGTACGTAAAGCATTTGCAGTTCAGAGTGCCTCTTGTCTACCCTCCAAGACTAGTTTCGGGGATGGGATCCCTGATAGGCTTTCTTATGTTGTAAGTCCTCTTCTACGCCTACGCTGGGATCTTTACAATTTCGGCTATGACCTCTCATGGTGACTGCTTCCACCTGTATCAGGGAAGTTTCTGTCTAACCAATCCCAGGCACTTTCCGGCATCTCAAAGAAATAGCGCTGGTTGTAGAGGATTTTTAGCTTGGCTGAAAATAAGAGAGCAAACGTTAGGCCGGTGTTGCGCACTCACGACTTGACCTCCAGCAATGAAGAGCGTTTCCGCTGGACTGCAACGGTATAATCCGGGAAGATTGAGATTTTAGCATTATCGAGCCGCAGAGGACCATTGTTCCGAGCCGCTTGCAGGAGCACATCACGGTCTCTAAAGTTCAGGATTTTGGCTATGATCGGCTGTGGGTTTGCACCGGGAATAGGTTTTTTAGCAGGTACTCGATATGCGCGTTCCAATGTAAATAAAGGCGATAGCCCTGTGGGAGCCACCTTTGTTCTTAGCCATTCCTCTATGAACAATGTTGGTTGCTGGCCTTCTGTTCCCTCAGGGAGGCCCACTATACGTAGGTTGTTCCGTCGGGACCTCCCATCAGCATCATCTGCCCGGGCCTGCAGAGTTTTAATTTGTTGGCGCATTTGTGAAATCTGTGCCTCATGTTCCTTTACTTTGGGTATCTTGAGGTCCAGCGTCGCCTCAGAGGAATTTACTCGATCTGATAATTTTCTGTGGTCGTCTTTTAACAAATTGAGCTCTGTGGAAATAGTCCCCAGTTGCTGTGCAATGGCTGATCTAGACTCCGTATTTCCTGGAGTATCATGTCCAGTTTATCCGCTGGGGGATGGGAGACCTCATCCTCGCCCAGTACAGAATGCATGAAGAAGGCCTCAGAGAGCGAAGAATGGGGTCCAGCTCCCACTAACGACGCACCGGATTTAGCTTTTGTGCGTCCCATTGTCTGCGGTAGGCCAGCCAGGGTAGGAATAAAACACTGTCCAATTGGTGGGCTCCTCCACAGACAGATGAATAGATTAGGGTTCTAGCTCATCCAAGTCGTCCTTTGAAGGTCTGACCGGGGGCCCCGCGTGACCGATCAATTATAGGCTCACACAGAGTTAGCCAGTGGTGCCTCCCGTTGGAAGAGGGTATTCAAGCCCAGTCGTCATCAACGGGCCCCGCCATAGGCCTCAGCCTCCAGAGGTCCCTCCACCTCACTGCCACCAACTGATCAGGTCCTCCTCTTCCCCTTCCAAAGCACAACACCGCAAACTTGAGGAAGAGCCAACTGTGGCGCAATCGGGGTCGCAGTACGAAAAAGCTTATGTCCAATTCAAGTAGGCAAGTTCCCTCACCAGTGCTATTTTCACCCCACTGTGGGCGTGGGCGCTCTGTGCACGGGTAAAATACAGGCCAAGTGAGGAGGGGCCCACTACCCAGTCCAGTTAAGTGTATTCATAGATGGCACTATTCCGATAATAACTTTAACTCTGAATCTCTGCAAAAACCATTAAAAAATAATACAGATAATGAAAAAGCAATACAATAAAAACAAGTTGTTTTTATTGTATTGCTTTGAGTATTGAGTAAAAATCCTATTGAAGGAAAAGGATTACCATGTATATGCATTAATGATTCAGCGTATAAGAATAACTTTTTTGATTTCTCCTGTACAATAGACTATGAATTGTTGGGTTTTAAATAGATTTTACTGTTGTATTTGAATTTTTTTTTTTTATAAAGGAGGAGATATTTTTTACAAAAAACAGGACTTAGAGTTTGGGTTGCTTGTGTGTGTGTGTGGAGTAAGAGTTGGGAGAATTAAGTAATAGACTAATAATTACAAGGGGGACATATAATTTTTGTTGGTTACTTTTAACCCAGTTCCCTTTGTCTCGAGGGGTTGCTCTCATATTTGTTTTCTTGAGTCTAGCTCCTATTAAGGCAGTTAAATGTGGCAGATCCAAACCCTCCACACCATGGTAATCCGCCAGACTGAGAAACCAATAACAGATCTGCAGAAAAAAAGAAAGACAATGGAGAAAGGATTATATAATCAGGTTGAAAAAGCTAATTATAAGCGATATATTGCAGCATATAAAACTATGATAAAAAAAGAAAAAAACTCAGTTTGTTACACAGAAAATAGTCCGCAAATAATTCTGCAAAATAATTATTTTCAACAGTAAAAAAACTCTCCAATGTCTCGTCAATTGATTCACAGGAGAGTAGTAGTTCCTTCTGTAATTCCTTCGCGTTATTATTTCAATCAAAAGTGGAACTCATTTTTAATAAATTCACGGCCTCGTCTACTTCCACGGGGAAGGGAGAACGACCGGTCAGCCAAATTTCAACTATAGCTACTCTCACTGCTTTCTCCCCCTAAACGTACAACAAGTTATGGAATTGAGCAAAACCACGAAATCGGGTTCCCCCTATGACCCAAGCCCCGTAAAGATCATGCAACTGGTCCCTGAGATCATTGCAAGTAACCTTACAATCATTTTTAATAAAATGATCACCACAGGGTTCTTCCCGAGTGACTGGAAGAAAGCATCGATACTACCCCTCTTAAAGAAGCCCAGCCTGGATCTGACGGATCCAAATAGTTATCGCCCCATCTCTAGACTTCCCTTTCCTGCAAAAATCATTGAAAAAGCCCTTGATACCAAATTGGCTAGTTTCATTCAACAGCATGAACTTCTAGATTATACCCAATTCGGGTTCAGAAGCTGTCATAGCACTGAAACTGCTCTTAAAATGGCCACAGAAGAGATCAGATGTATCCTGGACAATGGAGGACATGCTGTGCTTATATTATTAGATCTTTCAGCGGCATTTGACCCTGTTAATCATGCTCTCCTGATCGACCGTTTGGCTCACATCCGAATCAGAGGAGTTGCTCTCTCCCTTTTAAAATCTTTTTTTACTGATCGTGAACAGACAGTGTCTTTAAAAGAGTTTGAATCCAAGCCCTTCTCATTGCCCTGCGGCGTGCCACAAGGGTCCTCATTGAGCCCGACACCATTTAATGTGTACGTTACGCCCCTTGCAAATCTGATTAAATCGGGTTTTTTTTTCCTGGTATCATATGCCGACGATACCCAGATTGTGGTGTCCTTCTCCAGTCCCTCGAACACAATGACACTTAGACTCCATGATTGCATGTTGGCTGTAGAAGACTGGATGGGCAGAAACAGTCTTAAACTGAATTCCTGTAAGACGGAGGTTCTCCTTTTTGGCAAAGAAATCACCTGCTGGACACTTTCCTGCTGGCCGCAGAATCTAGGGCCCTACCAGCTCCTGTCAAAAAGGTCAGAAGTCTAGGCGTCCTTATGGACAATAAACTTACCTTTGGGGACCAGGTCAATGCCACTATTTCGACCACTTTCTATACTCTTAAATTAATCAAAAAGATTCTTGCATATATTCCACCTTCTCTACAAAGAACAGTAGTAACAGCATTAATACTCTCTAAATTAGATTACTGCAGTGGGCGTATTTAAACTTACAGGTGCACTACCTAAATAAATTGCAATCGCTTCAGAATGGTGCTGCTAAGCTCTTGTTTGGAATCCCCAAATTCCAATCTGCTAAACCAGCTTTACGGGTGCTTCATTGGCTCCCGGTCAAACAAAGAGTCAAATTCAAAGCCCTATGCATCACCTTTAGAGCTTTGCATGATCTTGGGCCAAATTACCATAAGGACAAGCTTAAATGGTATCTACCTGAGAGGCCCCTACGTTCAAGTGCAGCAAAAAATGTTAGGATCCCTAAGTTTAGACGCGCCTCCTGGGGTGGCAGAAGTTTCTTGACAGGGGATTCTAAACTTTGTAACTCCCTGCCACTGCATAATAAATCTCAGACAAACTTACTTTCCTTCCACAAGTCACTGAAAACATGGCTTTTCACCTATTAACTCTGCTCACACGCTCCGATATTCAGTAGCGCCTTGATGCCTGCAGGCAACTGTTCGCGCTTTATAAAATTAATTAACATACCAAACAATTGTAAACTAGCAAGTAAATTCGTAATCACCTTTGCTTCTACTTTGTGAAGTTGAGCAGTAATCAAGCCTACCCTGACAAATAAGTAGGTTGCAGAAATAAAAACCTTTTTAGGGGTTCACTGATACACCTGGTCCTTTAAAACCAACAAAGAAGAGATTGGCACGGAAGCTGTAATATAAAAAACGTTTTTATTAACCTCATATGAGGGAGACTGTGTCAAATACAATACCCTCAGGCCACTGTATGAGACAGTCTAAGGAGTACAGAGAACAGGGTCCTTATATATGCATTTGTTACATAGTCGGCATAAAATCAAGGGGAGGTCCTGGCACATACAAGCATGCTTATTGATTAATATGGGTATACAAAATTTGCTTGCTTCACAAAGTGGGAGGGGAGACTAAACTGCTTACATCAGTAAGAATAGCCTGACAGTTCTATACTAGGAGCAGGTGCATTCTACCATCTAGGCCTTTCTGAGCATGTGCAAGACTCTGGAAGAGGGAGAAAGCACATGGCGAGCACATGGCTAACCAAAATGGCTGCCAAGTACAAAATGGCTTTCAGCTCATGCTAACAGCGATTCCTGTAATCTTTAACAAGGTGACACCCAACGGCGGCTCCTCTGTTATGGCGAAGGAGTGTGGCCCCACTGCTGGAGCTAGCGGATGAAAACATGTAAATCAAAATGATAATAAAGCAATTAATAAAGCTGCTTTATTATTATTTTATTTTACATGCCAGAGCTGCAGCTGAGTCTTGAGGGTGAGGCCATCCTCTGACAGCAGCATGAGTAGTGCACAGGGCACTGCAAGTGCACGTCGGGCTGGCCGGCTGTCTTTGGACAGCCAAACCGACATGCGCACCTAGATATCTCCAGGCTGTTGCTTGGAGAACAGCAGACACAGGCTCCCAGTCTCTGTTGGAGCGTAAAACCAGCCCGCTCCGCCCAATCCCGGGTAGTACCAGCATGAGAGCAGCGTCTGAACTGGCGCAGGGTAATCTTTGAGCCTGTGCATCGGGAGCTGAAGAGCTTAAGTTTTTTTAATTATTATTATTGTCCACCGCGCTGCCCGACCACTTTTCCCTGCTAGCAGCCGCCACTGGTGACCCCTCAGGAAATGCTTTTGCAATTTTAGTTTTGTGGTACTTATTCAAATAATTCCGAGAAACAATGTATTTATTCATATCACATCTTGTATTACAGAATATCATTCTGGGGAGCAGAGTCAACTGGGCAGAACATCGAAGTCTAAGAGATATTGTTCTGAAACTGGAGATGAATGCAGACTCCATCGCAAAGAGATGAATTATGAAGCATTTTGACACCATGGTTTTATTGTACCGTACTTAAAAGATTGTTAGAATGTTGCATAATACATTGATGTAACATGCCAATAATGATTCCTGCCGATATTAACCTATTGTTTTTTACAGACCGTTTCTGCAGGAAGAATTATTTAATGGATTTTAAATATTTTATCTGTATTCTTTGCTTGTCTTTGGCTTCTAAGATAAAGTGTATGATGGGTTTTTACTTTGCTGTATTTCTACACCCTCCTTTAGTTTTAAAGATTGCTTATTTGTTATTTATGATCTGTTCATTTGTTATGAATTTAGCATTACCTTTTCAGGAGCAGTGCAGGATCCAAGTGCTTTTCTTTCGGTCCCATAAGGACTGTCTAAGTAGCTCTGTTTTTTTAAATCCTTGCATGGTTTGCATATGGGCAACTGCTTTGAAGTATTTTGACAGACAATGAATGCTCTGTAACATTGGCCCTTTATGAGCAGACCCAAGCAAGCTAGGAAATCCGTGTTGCACCACCAACCATAAAAATTGGTAGTGAATGAATACTTTGTATATAAGGTAATTTGTAAAGTACTTTGGAAGAAGCCGATGAATGCTTCAATTCCACTGGAAGTACACATGTAAGCCCTCTACCACATTTCTCTATAGTTTGTACCTGTCCTGGGTCATTGTTGGTCTGCTGGAAGTGTGAGGTATATGACTTCAGAGGAGTCAAAAGATAATGTTCTATAGCACCGGAAATCCTGGCAAATCAGCACACTGCCATGTCGATTTCCTGACGCCCATCATTACACCAGACAACATATGGTTAACAGTTGTTTCGAGCATTGATGGAATTTTATCAGATCTTTCCTGTGCTTGCCTAGTCTCCCATTACAGTACTCTAGCAGTCTTGAGTGTCATAATAGCTGTGGGTGAGCCTAAAAGAGAGCCCTACACAAGGCTGTAGAAATCATATATTTTTGGTGTTCATAAATGCATGGTCTCTGCATCTCGAAATACGTTTCAATATCAGATTTACATTTAAAAAATGTAAAGGAAACATCAGAGCCAATATTTTAGAGAAGTCTGACTACTATTAAAGCACAATTTTGTAAAAATGCCAATCCAAAGTGGTTTTATTAAAGAAGACAAAGCTAGAACTAGTAATCGTAAATAAGTTTTCATGAATTATGGAGGAATTTGCATTTTGGTTGCCATTATCAAAACATTAAATTGTTAATTGGATGTAATAGTTAGATGCACAGTGTTGTGCATTATTTCTTTTTAGAGGGTCAAGCTGAGAATAAAGTTCACTAGAAGAAAAGCAGTCACCGCAGCGCTCTTGAGAAACGTGCCTGTTCAATGCATATTTGCATCGGCTTTTACCTTTGCCAAATATTGCTGCATGTATCCTGACTCCACACACACACCTTAGTAACTCAAGCCACCCGCTCCAATTTTCTAACATGAAACTTTTCCTATGTTACCTCGCCGTCCACTTATTTTTCCCTGAGGTATGAAGTTATTGCTGTTTTATATTGCTTCTGAATGTCAAAGGAAATTCCATTACGGAAAAGGAAATGTTCCTTATTTCTCCATCATGGGTTTTTATTTTTTACTTCCTCCCCTTCCTTCTTCCTTTTTAAGGCCAGAACATAGTTTGAATTCTGAGTTGAAGTCATAGCCTGACTGTCAAAAAGGAACTACCTAACTAACCCTGCTGTGAATTCTGGTATAGTGTATTTCTTGAATCCTTAATGTTACTGTTTCACGTTTCTCACGTGAAAGCCTACTAGTACAAGGATTATTCCTGCTTTATTTTATTATGCTTTATTTTATTATGTTTTGGGTAAATAAATGGTTTTGAAATAGTGTTTTCAATCAAATGGATTTTAATAGCAATTAATTTCTTTATATTTGGCTGTATTTAAACAAAGGCAGAATAGCATGCTCTGCATGAGCATGTTTTGTTAACAATTTTTAAAATTAAAATGTGATTTAATTTTTTTTTTTTTTTTAAAGGCAATGGAGCCCACACGTGAATAGAGATGTTTTTTGAGTTCCACGAAAATATCCATAAATCCAGAACCAGTAATGCAAGCAATTGCTGTTTCCATTTTTCATACAGAATAGCATACATTAAGTTGCGTCCGTCCGCTTAATTAGTTCTGTATGGTGTCAAATTTTAACATCAAACAAAACACACCGCAGTTACAAATGAAACATCTGTCATACTTTGTAGTCGGACAGCAGTATCAGAAAAGATAGTGAAGGCATGACGTTATGCAGGTGAAACGGCCTGTAGTCCAGTGCTTCTTGAGCTCATCGAGGTTCCGTAGTGTGGTTACTCAAGGGTCAGAAGGCAGCTAAATGTCTTGGGAGAGGGCCGGCCAACAGGCAGACGTGGATAGTGTGCCTCTAAACGACATTGGCTTTGGGGGGTGGAGAGTAGGTTAGGCTACAGTGTTTTTGTAAAGCACATCATACTTAAGCGAGGAGGACTTTTGTCATTGTACATTGTGAATTACTGAACTAGTCAATGTCTTAATTTCTTTTTAAATTGTATGTGTACTTTATATTGATGAATGGTTTGATGCTGTATTTTTAATATGAAATAAAACTTTGACTGAACTAATCCATTAATGAGTTATCTTACTGATATGAAACAGCTGTACTTTTCAGAGAATGTTTAAAAAGCAAGTGATTGGGACTGTCTTTCAGCTAAAAGTTCCACAGTGTAGACCTTGAAATTAAGAACATGGGACAGTTTGGAATCAGTATATCTTTAGTGATTGTTATAATAAAACTTGAACTACATAAAAGAGGAAAACAAATAGAGACTAAGAGGAGTGGGGATGTTGGGTTCTATTTTAGCAGTTAGAATACATTGACAAATGTACAAGAAGTCGACCGAACCCTCTGACCAAAATAATGGATGAATATAAAGCAAAACATGATACAGCACTAAACCATGGTAAAAAAAATGTTTTACATAGGTACTCACATCTGTTCTTTAAAAGTCCTGTTTCATCCAACGAGCCAAGAGTCTTTGTGGATCGTTTAACAAAATAAAAAGAGGACGCAGAAGCGCAGACTGGGCCTCCGGATGTACCGAAACTGCTGGCTAGCAGTGGGTACAGCTCGGACTTCGACTCTAATTCCAGGCAGGGGCACGTGAGTACATCGGCGTAAGCCACCCAACCCCCTACCAAACCACCCAAGCCGGCTTTTGGAGCCCCACTGCCCTAAGCCATGGTGGTCTCTTCCAGCAGGTGCACAAAGACAAGTCTACTCTGCCTGGAAGGTTCCTCGACTAGCGTTGGAAAATATAAGGCCTTGAAATTTGTTTCAGCTTTTTAGGTATGATGTCTTCCTGCATAGCCATAGTACCACACGCGCACCTACATATGCACCCCCTGTAGCACACTCTGCAGTCTCAATAGTCTCAAGCAGAGGTAGGGCCAGCACCCATCGCTCTCTGCGGTGGTGGAACAGCAACAACTTGTTGCAGGGCGGGACTTCAAGGCCCCAATTCCGCAAGTCACCCTTCCCTTCAGGGGTGGGGAGCACATGTGCTAGATCTCACAGTTCACAGTCTATGGACAGTATATTATAGACATCTACACAGCCATCATCTAGAGCTTCTAGCAATTCAGCTAGCCCTCAAAGCTTTTCGCAGTCACCTACACCAGAAGGTAGTACTAATACGCACAGACAATATGACTGTAATGCACTATATTAAAAAACATGGGGGTACACACTCCTCACAGCTATCCCTCCTATCAGAGCGCATCTGGCATTGGACAATCTCTCACAGAATCCACCTCCTAGCTTACAGTACCGCCACGGGCTCATTACACATGTAAACAGGGAGCCACTATGGCTTTTCTAGGAAATATCCCTATAGAGGATATTTACAGAGCAGCAACATAGAATTTCCCACATACATTCACAAAACACTACTGTGTTGTTGTCTTCATAGATCAACATGCAAGAGTGGGTCAAACTGTACTTAAAACATTATTTTGAGCCAGTACTTCAACCAATCGCTAGCCACTGCAAAGGAGAACACTGCTTTACATTTGATGCTAAGCAAATGTATCTACGGCCAACACATGCTACGAATGGAATATGTTACTTACCCTGTAAGCATCTATTCATAGCGTATAATGCTGTAGATTCATATGCACCCACCCTCCTCCCCGGAAGCTTTTAGTTAAAGTATTTCCTAATATATTCAGCACAGTGAATTCCACACTCACACTTTTACACGTTTCTCTATTCTCTCACTATATTGCTCCTTTTCGAACGCTCACCCGATGAGCCAAAGACAATCTAACAAAGGAGCCAAGGAACATGCGCAACACACACCGGAGGAGGAGTGTACCTCGTGTCTCGAAGACTTTTATAAGAAAAACAACTTGTAATCGTCCAGCCCAACATTAGATGGCAGGAAAAAGCTAAGCATATGAATCTACGGCACTACACGCTACAAATAGATGCTTACAGTGTAATTAACATATTCTTACTTATAGCTAATCTGGTACAGACTATTCAGGGTGGCCATGATGCAGCCGAATACATTATTTGATTAGGGTTAGACACTATTGATTGCTTAAGCAGAGCAGTCAGGACTAACGTGGTGCTCCAGACGTCACTCATAAATATGCCTTTTGATGGGCCTTGCCTACTTAACAAAAGGGTAAATTCCACACTAGGGTGCTTCAAAGAAAGCAGGGTCACAGCGCACATCCTCTGCTTGTGCAAGGCAGCATCTCCAACAGTTTTGTCCCTTTAGTGGCATTGCCAGGGGTTTTGCTTACATGCAAAGCTAAGGTCACCCACCCAGCAACAGGCACCCTAATCCTTTTGGGGTTGAGGATTTTGCAGACTGCATACAGGGACAGCGAACCTTCCAGTCCCCCGAACATGTGGCAGCACCCTCCAAGTTGCTTTAGTTTGCTCTTAGCAGCACACAACGCTTCTGTGAGAACAAGGATCAGTCATTTTCTCCAGGGGAGGCGGGCCATAACATCCGACAGGACTGCACCCTGCCATTCCTTTCTGACCCGCTGCATTTTCCACCCCCATCAAAGTGGCTTTCGGAGGAGCACTTGTCCATTTTACTGGACGAAGTTTAGGCCCTTTTAGCAAAATGAGTTGTAGACTGAGGTCAGATCTCAGGAATCAGAAATGGGTATTAATGCATCTATTTCCTAGTGCAGAAAAAAGGTGAAGGCCTTTGCCTTATTTTATATCTCTGCCCTCCCAATTTCTGTCTGTGGAGGGTCAAATTTTAGATTCTCCTGCTGGCCCAGGTTTTATCTGCCCTGGATCCAGGAGACTGGATGGTGGCGCTGGACCTGCAGGATGCCTGTTTCCATGTCTTCGTCCATGTCTTTGTCCTGCAGACCCACAGACACAACTTCGGGCTCAAGGTGGGCCAGGAACATTTTCATTTTGCTGTGCTCCCCTTCAGCCTCACCAGTGCCCTCAGAGACTGGCTGTTGAAGGCACGGACTTCCTCCAGATGACGCTGACTTTCTGATATTGTTGGGATTCACTGTCAACATGCCAAAGTCACACTTGACTTCTCTGCAGAGGCTCCCTTTCATCTGACCCATCCTAGATTTGGTGTATTTTCAGTCCTTTTCTATGGCTCATTGAGTCCAGGACATTCAAGCTATGATCCCAATGTTTCAGTCTCTGTTCTAGTCTCATTGAAGGTGGCTCTGAAGCTTCTTGGCCTGTTGGCCACCTGAATACTTTTCGTCCACCATGCCAGATGGGATATGCGGTCTCTGCATTGGGATCCGAGTCTCAGTGACCTCCACCAAAGGAACCTGTCAGATTCCATCTGGGTTTTGGAGGAGGCTGCAAAAGATCTGCAATGGTGGCTGCTTGACTGACATTGTACCAGCAGCAGAAACCTCTCCCTTCACCGTCCAGATCTGCTGGTGGTGACGGATGCCTCGCTGCTGGGTTGGGGAGGTAATCTGTGGAAGGTGAAGATTAGAGGACTCTGGTCGCCAGCGGAGACCCGTCTCCTCATCAACCTATTGGTGTTGCAGGTCATTTACTTGGCGTTGAAAGCTTTTTTACCATCCATTAAGGGAGATTGGTTCAGGTCTTCACGGACAACACCACTGTCATGGTAGTGCTACAAACAGAGTGGATTGGGTTCTAGGCCATGTGGCAGGAGACTCTGTGCCTGTGCAATTGACTGAATCGTCAGGGCATTTCCCTGATCGTATACCATCTTACAGGATCTTAAAACGCCAGGGTGGACGAACTCAACCAGGAATGCCTACTAGATCATGAATGGTGGTTCACCCGGAGGTGGCGCAGACGTCTTCTAGCATTGGAGAGAATCCTGGCTCAATCTGTTCACCACCGCTGTGAACTTTCATTGGCATTTTTGCGCACTGGAGTTTCTAAGATGGGTCTCTCTCTCAGACACATTCTACCTATAGAGGAGCACTTGACTCAAGTATGCCTTTCCGATGCTACCACTACTACCCTGGGTTCTGAACAACCGGGCTTAAGTCATCCTAGTGGCTCCTGATTGGGCTAGGGAAGTGTGGTACTTGGAAATTCTGGGCATGAGTATCTGTCCTCCGATCAGGCTGCCTCATTGGGAGGATTTCTGTCACAGCAGCAAGCAGAGCAGAGTGTTGTAACCGGGGCTGTGCAATCTACACCTCCATGCCTGGAGAGTGAGCATCTGCAGTTGAATGCATTATATCTCCCTCCCGTATAAGTGGATGTCACCCTTGCTGCCAGGTGTCCTTCGGCAAGTCTGCTTATCATGGATGCTGGGACACGTTTGTTGCTTGGTATGGCACCACAAACTCTTTACAGGCCAAATTGTTGTATGTATTGTTTGTTTTTTCTTTGGCCCGGTAAGGACTTGTAGTGGCCCCTATTAAAAGTTATTTGTCAGCCTTTTTCTGTTTACCGGACCAGCCATCCTTGTTTAAATCACCTGTTGTGATGCAAATTCTTACGGTCCTACTTCGTAGCTTTCCTCCTAAACCCTTTGTGATGCCACACAGAGATCTTAATTCGGCACTTACTTTTCATATGTACACCCATTTTGAGCTTATGCAAAGCTGCCCTCTTGGTCTCCTGTCTCTGAAGATGGGCTTTCTCTTTGCAATTCTCTTTAAATGAGTGAGTTTAGGTTCTTTCAGTCCAGATACCTTACACCACTTTCTTTCATGAAAAAGTGGTGTTGAGGACTACAACGTCCTTTCTAACAAAGTTTGTGACTCCCTTTTATGTTGGACAGCCCGTAACACTTTTAATGTTTTTTGCCCCACTGCATCCCTCGAAGTAGGAGGAGAGACTCCATCATTTGGACACTGAAAGAGCACTGAGTTTTTACATTGATTGTACCAAAGACCATGGGGTAGACAGTCAGCTATTTGTGGGCTCTGGCATGAAGAAAGGCAAGGCAGTACAAAAAAAGGACAGTGCATAGTCCTCTGTATTAAGATCTGCTCTGTGCTGGCCAATCAGCAGCCTCCAGAAGGGCTCATTCCCCCAAGCCTGCTACCTATGTATTGGTATGCGGTGTGCATGTCCTGGGTATTTGTTAGGCTGCAACGTGGGCTTCAGCACACACATTCACAAAGCACTACTTCCTCCACCGTTGAGTCCGATGGGAAGGGCATTTTGGCAGTTCAGCCCAACAGGACTTTTTGGTATGAGCCACCGCACAGACATGGTTGTTATTCCGGCTGCATTCTGGTGCCCAAGAAGGACAGATCCTTCGTCCAATTTTTGACCTGCGCGCTCTCAATAACTTTTTTGGAAAGGAGGAATTCAAAATGCTTATCCTAACCCAGGTCTTGTCTGGCCTTGACCCTGGAGACTGGATGGTGGTGTTAGGCCTGCAGGATGCTATTTTCATATACCTGTCCTGCCAGCCCATCGGCGCTTCCTGCAGTTCGTGGTGGGACAGAAACATTTTTGGTTTGATGTGCTCCCCTTTGGTCTCCCCAGTACCCCTTGGGTGTTCACAAAAGTGATGGCGGTGGTGGCAGCACACCTTCGAAAGTCAAGGGTGCTAGTCTTCCCCAAGCTCAATGACAGGCTTTTGAAGGCAGGCTCACCACAGGCAATCGTCAACAACCTCCAGAGTACAGCGAACCTCGTGTTTTCTATGGGGTTCGCTATTAGCACGGAAAAGTCACACCTAACTCCTTCATCGGTTCGGTTTTGTGCCCTTCTCTAGGGAAAGGAAGTCTAGGACATTCAGCCTATAATCCCGGTCTTTCAGCTTCGGTCTTGGATTTCAGTGACGTCGACTTATTTATTTATTTGTAAACCTTTCAGCAGTAACCAAAACCTAAAAATCAGTCTCGTTCACATGGTCAGAAAAAATGAAACGTTTATAGCACGGTTATTATCAATTCATGCAAGAAGCCGCATACTTGGTATCTTACCGCATCACGTAGGTCAAGTGGTGTAAGTACAAGCTCAATACATCATACTTTAGGTAACGGGTCATCCTCTGACAAACATTTAGTATCATCATCAAAACTTCCCTCCTACGCCAACAAGTATTGTCTCAAAGGATCCCATATATCCCAGGGCCGAGATTGATGCAGGATTACCATGCTGTCTCTAACTTGGTATTACACCAATCCAGGTAATTCATCTAGTCTTCACCTATTTCCTCCCCCAATATCTTGGTCTATATCTTGTGCCCAACTGGCTCCTGCCATACTTTGGACCTCTGTTCTCTGCATGTCCAGCATGATCGTGGCTTACATAATAAAGGTTAATCTGGTGGGCAGAATGTTTGAGATTAGGAGTGTCCACAATTTCCATTCATTTGGCTCATCTGGGTATGTCGGGAACTGTTCCCTAACTGTATGCGACAGTCAGTGGTATAAGTATATGTCTAGTGTATTATAACCTACCAGTTCCTTAGATTCCTGTTATGTTATGTATTGCCAGCACTATACATATCTCCCATGTTACAGAGTTATCTATTGTATAGTTGCTTTCTAGCTGCAAGTCGCGAGTCACCTCCAATTGTGGATTGTTCAATAATGGCATCAATGCAGAATACATCATATCAATCCCCACAATGGCTGATAAACATGACCATGCTCAAACAGTAAAGTCCACTGTATTTATTGCTCCTTTAGGTCTAGACCTTTTCCTATCTCTTAATGTGGTGCTTGTCTGATATTATGAAACAAATGATGCGGGTACTTGCGCTTAAGCTACCGGAAAATAAATGTAAAAATTTCGGGCCGCAGTCCCCCCTCCACCCCCAATCTGCAGCTAGGTAGAGTCTCTAACAGGAAGTGTGTTACCAAAGGCAAGTAACTTGTTTAGCTACTCTCTCCGACCCACCAAACCCCACGCTTCACATGTTGAAACATCTGTCGCCCATAGTGAATCTATGGTGCTTTCAATGTCCGATGGCAAGGGCATTTAGGGGTTCTGAATGATTATTGACACACGTTGTCTGTATTCAGTTCGGAGCAGCAATGTGCAGGCAGCAACGGGGCTTTCTTATTTAGACTTCCAGTTGGGCCTAAAACAAAGGCCTGATTCAAAGGACTTCTCAACCTTTCTTTTGTTTGAGTATAATACTGGATGTGAGCTATCTGGAGCCCAAATATGATTTGGAGGCAGTTTTTCAACTTTGTTCAACTCCCCCATATAGGAGATTTATTTGCACTGTACGAATGCAAGATTTTTCTGTATGTTTGAGTAATTATGCTTGGGGAACCCTTGAGAAACCTTGGTGATAGCTGGGCAGGACTACAAGGCCCATAATAATTGTGCAACAGAGGAGGGGCTTGCAACTTCGGACTGGATGGGTGCATAAAGCACTACTAGTCTGCCCACAGCATGGGGTACTTGAAGAAACCTTGGTGATTCCTGGGCAGGACTACAAGGTCCCTCATCCTTGTTGTGCACCAGAGGAGGGGCTTGCAACTTCTTGCCAGTCGGGCACATAAAGCGCTGCTAGTCTTCCCACGGTGTGGGACGCTTGGAGAAACCTTGACAATACCTGGGCAGGATTACAGGACCCATAATCGTTGTTGGATTATCCTGCATTAAAAGACAAACCCCAGTTCCGAAGTTGCCTTTGCTACCCAAATTTCCGCCCTCTACCCCTCAGAGAAGGAAGCAAATGTTGGCTGTTAAAGACTCCTATAGTCTCATGGCAGAGATGGTTGTGGTACTAAAAACTTCGGTGCAGAGCTTCATGAGTAACATTATGAACTCCTTAGACAATATGATAAAGAATACGGTCAAACATGTTTTATCAAGACTAGAATCTTTGGAGTCCACCATGAAATAGTTGTTCTGTATGGCTTTTAGGCAAGGGGCAGAGGGGAGAAGGGGTTGCCTAAATTTTTTGGAGGGTGTTCAGGAAAAGGGTGTGGTGGATGCGTGTGGTTCAAACAAAGATGCCAGTAAGGCTACAGTGGCAAAGGCATCAACCCTGCGGCCTGATACGGGGCATGTTGTATCACCAGCCCCAAGGGCATCAGGGGAGATGGCAAGGAAGGTAAGTTATGCACTAACAACCAGAGTGTATGCAGATTGTCGATGAGGCTACTCCTTCCCCTTTGATGCTTCCCCTCCCCCATGCATCCATCTAACGATTGGCTGATGGAGGATCATCTGTCCCTTCTCCACGAGGAGGTCATGGCTCTCGTGGCCAAGGGAGCCATAGAGAGTGTTCCGGTGCCAGAAGTAGACTGTGATTGTAATTCCTGCTACTTTCTGGTCCCCGAAAAGGACAAGGGCCTTCGTCCTATTCTCGACCTCCAAACTCTCAATCCCTTTCTCAAGAAGGATAAATGGCAAATGCTCACGTTGGCTCAGGTCCCTGGATGCAGGAGACCGGATGGTAGCATTGGACTTGCAGGACGCCAATTTTCATATTCCCATCCTGCCCTCCCATCGCCGCTATATGCGGTTTACAGTAGGCCACAAGCACTTTCAGTTCACTGTGCTCCCCTTATGCCTTTCCATCGCTCCTTGGGTGTTCACCAAGGTGATGGCGGTGGTTGCAGGTCATCTGCGGAGATAAGGGGTGCCAGTCTTCCCCTATCTCAATGACTGGCTGCTGAAGGCAGGCTCACCCCAAGCTGTCGTCTCTAACCTCCAGACTTTTGCGAACCTTCTGCACTGGCCTTCTGAACTTCTATGTTCACTATCAACGTGTCAAACTCACACCTGACTCCCTCTCAGACATTTCATCTGAGCTGTTCTGGACACGGGGCAGTTTCAGGCTTTTCCTCCCGAGCGATGAGTCCAGGAAATTCAGGCTATGATACCGATATTTTAGCCTCTATCTTGGGTTTTGTGAGACTGACTCTGAGGCTGCTGTGCCTCATGGCTTCCTCCATTCTGCTGGCAACAAACGCCAGATGACATATGCAGGCTCTGCAGTGGGACCTGAAGTTCTAATGGGCGCAGCATCAGGGGAATCTCTCCGACCTGGTCCAGAAGGAACTGCAAAGGATTTGCAGTGGTGGCTAACGAACTGCTATTGGGTCAGAGGCAGACCCCTCTCCCTTCCCCAACGAGATCTCACAGTAGTGACAGATGTGGGATGGGGCGGCCATCTGGGAGAGGTGGAGATCAGAGGACTCTGGTGTCTGGCGGAATCTGGACTCCACATCAACATGCTGGAGCTCAGACTGACATTGAAAGCCTTTCAACGCTCCATCAAGGGAAGGCTGGTGCAAGTGTTCACGCACAATACCACCACCATGTGCTACTGCAACTAACAGGGTGTGGTGGGTCATGGATCCTATGTCAAGAGGCCCTGCGTCTCTGGACCTGGCTGGAATGCCAGGGCATATTTCTGGTGGTTCAACATCTGGCAGGTTCTCTGAATGCCAGAGAGGACGAACTAAGCCAACAATGTCTAGAGGATCACGAATGACGTCTCCATCCGGAGGTGGAGCAAGATCTCTTTCAGCAGGGGAGAGCCTTGGTTAGATTTGTTTGTTACCACCAAGATCGCTCCATGTCAGCAGTTTTGCACGCTGGAGTTTCCAATGCGGCACTCGCTTGGAGATGCTTTTTGTCTCAAGTGGAGCTCCGGCCTCCCGTACGCCTTTCTGCCCATACCACTCCTACACAGAGTTCTCAAGAAGATCAAGAGCGACCGGGCCCAAGTCATCCTTGTGGCTCCGGACTGGGCATGGAGAGTCTGGTAACCCGAGCATCTGAGCATGACCATCGATCCTCCTATCAGGCTGTCCCTTTGGAAAGATCTTCTGTCGCAGTAACAGGGGAGGGTTTTCCACCCGTACCTGTCCACCTTCCGACCTCTTGCTTGGAGATTGAGCGGTGACAGTTGACAGCTTTCGACCTTCCTCCCGGAGTCTGTAATGTCATCTTGGCAGACAGGTGTATTGGTATACACCTGCCATTGGAAGAAATGTGTGGAATAGTGTGCAGAAAAATCCGCTGATCCCCTTTCTGCCCCTCTTTCTGAAGTTCTGCTTTTCATTCATTGTCTTGCCCAGCAGGGCACTGATCTTGGCACTGTTAAGGGCTATCTTTCTGCCATTTCTGCCTTCATACGGTTGCCTGATCAACCCTCTTTATTCAAGTCCCCTATTGTTCATAGGTTCCTCCAAGGTCTTACTCATCTCTTCCCTCCTTCACTGCTTCAGTGGGACCTTAATTTTAACTTTTTTGATGTGCTTTCCTTTTGAGACGTTACACAATAGTCCACTCAGGCTTCTCACCTTGAAAACAGCCTTCCTTGTGGTGATTACATCTGCCTGCAGAGTGAGTGAGCTGCAGACCTTATCATCTAAGCCTCCTTACCTCTCAGTCTATACTGACAAAGTGGTGCTTCGCACATGGGCCTCCTTTCTCCCAAAAGTGGTCACTCCTTTTCATGTAGGCCAATCCATCATCTTGCCTACCTTTTCTGCTCCTCCACTTCCCTCTAAGGAAGAGGAGCAACTCCACCGTCTGGCCCACAAAAAATGTGGTCGTTCTACCTTGACTGTACACGAGAGTTCCGGGTGGATGACCAACTGTTTGTGCGGTATGTTGGTGTGAAGAAAGGTCAGGCAGTGCAGAAGTGGACCATCTCCAGCTGGGCCATGCTCTGCATCAAAATCTGCTACGCACTAGCCAAGAAACAACCTCCTGACAGTTTGCACACTCATTCCACCAGAGCTAAAGCAGCCACCTCTGCATGAGGAGTTCCGGCCCTGGATATCTGCCAGGCAGCAACGTGGGCTGCCCTGCACACGTTCACCAAACATTACTGTCTGGACAGTCGGGTCCGCAGGGATGGGCACTTTGCCCATTCGGTCCTGCAGGACTTTCTCTTGAAATTGGTTTGCAGACCCTCCTCTGGGTCTGCAAACCAGAATCTTGTCTGTGGTCGGCAGCAGCACTAGCTTGCTGTTAGACCCTGAAAGGCTGGTACTGGGAATACATGGGGGTTCACTAATGGAGGCCCCAGTACATGGGATCCTACATCCAACACTGGAATTGGTGTTGGGGTAGGATTCCAACGTGTTTGATACCAAACATGACTGGTTTCGCTGCAGCCAATATATAGTTAGACATCGCGTAATTGACTGGATGTCCACTATATGTATTAAATCGCTGACCGCACTTACAAAGCCTGGAGAATGGACACCGGGGTTTGTACGGGGTGTCCTGCTCATGCAGGGCACCCCCACCCTTATAAACTAGCACCCTGCCTTCAGGATTGAAAGGCCTGCCTTAGGGCTGACTTATAGGTTTTAAGTGCAGTGACCTCAGATATAAGGAAACTTATATCTGTGGTGAGTGGTGCTAGCACCAGCTCACACAGACTACGATGGCAGGCCTGTAGTCACAGTTTGAGTGGTCTCTCATGGGTGGCATAATACATGCTGAGGCCCATGGGAGACCCCTGGTGTACCTATGCCCTGGGTACCTTAATACCACATACTAGGGACTTGGAAGGGTACACCAGTAGCCAATTGGGAAGGTACAAAAGTACTTACCATAGTCAAATTTAGGAAGAAAGCACAGTGACTGGGGTCCTGATTAGCAGGATCCCAGTCAGACTAGTCCACACCACACTGCCACCAGGCAAAAAGTGGGGGTAACCATGCTAGAAGGATCCTACCTTCATACACCGCCCATCACCAATTTTACTTTATGTGGAGTATGCAATATTGATAGCCCGCACCAATAACTCACTTCAATCACTTTTAGACAGTTTTGTAATTTTTATGGAGGGTTTTAGTTTGAAAATTAACAGGGGGAAAACGTTTGTCATGTGAATTGGGCCAGGTAGGAAAAAGTCAAGGTGATTTTTTTATTCAGGGGGATAACTTCACAGAGACAGACAACTTTAGTTATTTGGGGATAACATTTAGCTCCACTACTTCACGATCCTAGCACGTGACCACTAAACCAATGTATTTTGAGAGAACAAGTTTTGCAGGTTTTCCACCAGGCTGGGCCACAAGCCAGTCAGAGAATTTCTGAAACCGTACAAGAGTAAAAGCGGTCTCAGGGGTTTGCTATGGTTCGGGGGGTATGGGGTCATTCCTCTCTGGTGCCTCTCCAGAAAGGGGAAAATAAATTTCTAAAGAGATTACTCGTGCTTCCGACTGGTTGCACGAACTATGTATGTCATAGGGAGTTGGGAATGCCCTTTATTATGGATTCTATTGCAATAGCCCCCATTTTATTGTGTCATTCTGTTTGGTCCAAACCTGCAGCAGGTTTAAATCAAGACTTATTTGAAGACGGTTCATCTGTGGACGGTTCTACATGTATCCCATGGTTCAATTACATAAAGTTTTTCTGTGAAAGGCTGGGGAAGGTAAATTATTTTACCGATCCATAAAGGCTGCTGGTGTTTGACGGGAGGTATCTGAGCCGGTCGCTGTTAGAGCGAACAATGAATGATCGTAAGGAGGTTGAAATGGGAAAAGACTATACGTTCTAATTTTTTTTTCCAAGTAGCTCTTTATTGAGTTTTTAGATACTTCTACAAACATCTTGGTCAACACAACAATTTCCTTCGACAATAGGTTCACATAATCTATGCAGCGGACATGCTAATACAGTGTCCGGCATCTAATTTGGGGTGCTCATAATGGAATAATGCAGTAACACAATGAATGTCAGACATACCCCTGCATTGCCGTCTGTGGGAGTGTAGTTGACAGATCAGTGGATGTAGGGCACTACTCGATGCAGAAGGTCCAGGGCGGATGGAAATACGTATTTACGGACCGCAAGGCCAGTTGGTGCTTGCAAGCGACCACCCAGGTCTTGGGGGCCTCTCATCTGTCCAGCTGACAATTTATCAATATAGGCATCCCAAGTGTCCAGCTGGGGTGCGACCCCCCTGCTGCAAGGGCAGTGATCTCCATGTCGCTGTCTCAGCAGTCGCCCACTTAAGAAGGTCTGTCAGCCAAAGTGAAAGCAATGGCGCTAAGGTGGACTTCCAAGCCATAGCTATGCGGTGCTTCGGGAGAACGAATGCCAAGTCGAGGAACATGATGACCTCTATTCTTGCATGTCCACATGGTCAGCCCAAGGAGGCAGTGAAGTGGTTCTCACTGCACTGGGTGATCCATGATGCCAGAACGGTCCAGAATGGCTTCCCTCAAGTACCAGGCAATATCTGGGGAGTCCCATACCATATGATAAAAGTCAGCTGCTGGGCAGGGGCATCCTGGAGGGACACCCAGAAAGATACGATGAAGGCGCATCGGGGTCAGATATGTCTGGTGGACATATTGTATGGAGTATATTTCAGGTGGGAGTTCCTGGAGGCACACCGCACCAGTTACAGTGCACGGGTCTACTATGCGTCTGCCAGCTCCTGGCCAAAAGACTGAGCCCATTTGTCCCTTAGGGCCTGCAGAGCACCAGCATCTTGGCAAGGGACACCATACCCTTTGGGGAGAGCGGCAGAATGTTCCAAAAAGTCAGCAAGCGGCGCGCCCCCGCCAGGTTCCTGCCCAAATTTCTGTCCACCAGATCCTGCTCTGCAGGGTAAACGTTGACCCCAAGGTAATGGAAGGTATTATATTGCCAAAGCAGACCAGAGTAGCAGGGGCCCTGTCGCTCCGCCTCAGAAATTCTGCGTAGGGGGGAGAGACAGGACTTGGACCAATTCAACTGCAAGCCAGATGCCCCACTAAAATTGCCTCCCATCAACCCAGGCAGCTCACAATGAAAGTCCTGGAGGAACACCAGCGGTCATTTGTGTAGAGCAAAATCACCTCCCAGATGATGCCACTCTGCACGCCCTATTGCAAGCTCGCAGACAAAAAAGATCCACCGGCGGCTCCGAAGGCACAATGAAGATAAGTGGAGAAAGCGAACATCCCTGTCTGATGCCCCTGGTGCAGGATTTATCTGCCGGTACGCACTCTAGCCACTGGTTCCGTGTACAGAAGATTGATCCACCTCAATATCGCTGGACCCAGACCCATGCGCCGAAGTACCCCATGCAAATAGGGCTAACCCAGGGAGTCAAAGGCCTTTTCAATGTCCAATGAAAGGGCTACTCCTGGTGGCGCCCGAGCGGTTGCTCATCCACAAGGGGAACAGACGACCGAGATTGAGAAAGGCATTTCTATCCAGTGGTGTGAGTGTGCGGCAACAGTCGGGACGCAATAATCTTCCCTAGGACTTTACAGTCCAAGTTAAGCAGAGAAAGCGGGCAATAGGAACGTACCTCCAATAGGTCCCTATCTGGCTTAAGTAGCATCACAATCAGTGCCTCTCGCATGGACGGCAGAAAGACGTCTGCAGACTTAGCTAATTGAAGCACTTGCAGGAGCCTTGGGGTGAACATGGCCCGATACGCCAAGTAAAGCTCCACTGGGAATCTGTCCGTCCCTAGGGTCTTATTATGCGCCATGTGGTCCAGAGCTATACGGATCTCAGCGAGCATCAACCAGTCGTCAAGGGCCTGGCGATGGAGGGGGTCTAGGCAAGGAACTGGTAAACCATCAAAGTATGCCGATAGAGTGGGCTCCCCACCAACGGCGTCCACCTGATAAAGAGGGCTGTAATCATCAAAGAAGGCAATGTTGATGACCGATTGTGTTGTAAGTATGTCACCCGTCGGGGACCTAATGGAAGTCATCCAGGGCCTCTAGCTCTCGGAGCGTAGCAGCCACACCAGGACACGCCCTGCCTTATCGCCCTCCACATGCTGCTTAGCGGTGTATTCGACATAGTCTAGCCTTCCTAATCTGTCTGCCAAGGCCCTAAGGGAAGTTAGCTCCTCCAGCCGTCCCCCGACCCACATACAAATCTCAGCTACACAAATGGCAGGCTCCATTGCCATCAGCTCACGCTGTATTTGGTTTTAATACAGAGACCACGCAAGACTACCTTAAAGGCGTCCTACCCACTGTTGGAATCGGTGTCGTCATTGAACACAAAGTACTTGGGTGATGTGGGTACCCACTGTCTTGCGGAACACAGTGTCTAAAAGCACAGGAGCTGGCAGCTTTCAGGTGGGGATTGCAGTCCGACGCCTTCCTTAACTCAACGCCACCAGGAGAGGATTATGGTCCGATAAGGTGCAGACCAGGTATTCAACTGACCAAACAAAGGGGATCATCGCCCAAGAGGAGATCAGTTCTGGTATGGAGCTGGTGGACATGGGAAAGTGAGAGTATTCTTGTGCTATGGGGTTCAGGTAGCGCCAGACATCATGGAGTCTGCTATGCATCAACCAATCTGAAAAGGAGGTTGCAGTCCGGGTCACTTGTGTGCCAGGAAGCAGGGGAGTGGGCCTGTCCATGTGTATGTCGTGCACACAATTAAACCCCCCATACCCCCCAAGGCTCGGCTTGTGTAGGTCATGGATCATAACTGGTGAAAGGGTCTCAAGGAAATGGGATTTACCCACATTACGTGCATAGAGCGCCACAAGAGCGATGGTGGCACTGTCCATCTGCCCCTCAGCAACCACATGCCATCCCTCAGGGTCCGTCCTCTGGCATACAATTTGAAAGGTACCGCGGGTGCCACCCAGATCAATACCCCCCCCCCAAAATGTATGTGGAATTTTTCAGTTTACACCACCTGACCTCTCCAGCGGCACTGCAAGCGCAACAACTCCACTACTGTCATGTGTGCTTCCTGCAGGCATGCAATGTGAATGTTACTGAGATTCAGGTAAGAATACTCCTGATGGCGTCGCTTTGGAGTCCCCATCCCCTGCACATTCCAGGATGAAAAATTATAGATGTTGGAAGAACCAGCATCTCTTGACATCATTGCCGAATCACCAAAGCTCCCCTCCCCACAACCCGTCTCCCCCATACCACCTACGTCTTCCCAACCCATTCTCCTCCAGCAATACACCCGCAATCACTCACAGACAAGAAAGCAAGATAAAACAGAAAATGAAACTTCAATCCCAACTCCCTTCCCCAGGTCAAAGCAAGAACAAGTCCCAGACCTATAACACGTTATAAAACAAGTCTATCAAAGTCTGCCAAGGTCGGGGTGGTGAATCCAGCAATGGGGAAAGTGTGGGGAGGCAGGCCCGCCCAACATGCTCAAAGGCAAGTGAGACCTCCAGGGCACAGTCCACCACGGCCCCACCAGCTACAACCAAAAAGGATATGAGGCCACTGCTCAGATCACTTGATCCTCGGACATCGGGAAAAGCGCTGAGCCAGCTCGTAACTCAGGAGGAATGTCAGCCAGAGTGTGTGTCTGCTCCTTGTCCAATGTAGACATGGACCGGGCAGGGGAATCTGTGGTATGACTTTGGCAGGATTCCAGTTCAGCCACCACCAGAGCCCGCTCTCTCACGGCTTTTTCTCTGTCAGCCTGCCCCTGGGTGAACCAATGTGCCGCAGTTGACGAGGGGGATGCTGGTGTCGCTCTCCATCAATATCTGTGGTATCCCGCACTGGCGGCGATACCTTTTTGGACTCCAACCAGTCCCAGGCCTCAGCCAAAGACATGAAGCAACGAGTGGTGCCAGAGTCCATGACCCGCAGCTTGGCCAGAAACATCAAGGAGTAACGCAGGCCCATTTGTCAAAGCTGATGCTTGACCTGCATGAAGGAGCTATGTTGGAACTGTAAATCTGCCATGTAGTCTGGGTACATGTTCACAGGATTGGTCTCACCTGCCAGGGGCCCTTGGTATGCACTACCTGTAATATATGATCGCGATATTCTAAGAGCTGTGCCACCATCGGCCGAAGGGGAGTCCTGGGGGAGGCAGCCAACCAGGCACTCTATGGACATGCGCTACTGAGAAGAAAGTGGACCTCTGCCCCTCAAGCACCGTGTTGAGTAGCCAATCCTCAAGAAAGAGGTCCATGTTGAGACCCTCTGCCCCCTCCAGGAGCCCCACTATGCAAACTATGAGTGCAGACTCATTAGATTCCACCCTGTCTCTCAACTTGGCTTAGTCTGCCTAAAATAGACTCATCTTACTGTCAGTGTGTCCAACTTGGGGTCCAACGTGGCCTTGACGTCCCTGATTCCCACCAGTTCATCAAATCTGTCCGTGGTAGGTTGCCCAGCGATCGATTCATGGGGCCCCCAGTGGCACAGCACCTGGCGGAGTGTGGGACACACCTCCACCAGTCTCCAGACCCCCTAAGACTGTACGTTCTCATACCATCTTATTGACCCACCCTGGGGTTCAACCATATTTAGGCTAGGTCACTAATAGGTATCACTGCTGTTTGCTGACCAGATTTCATTTAAATTTATTTCATTTAGATGTGGGTTTTATAAGGGGGCCTATCCAATAAAAAATATTTTATCTATTTTCATAGTATTTGATTAGCCCCATATGCTTCACAGTATTACTGGGAGTGGTTGTTTGTGTCGAAGGCCCCTGAGAGATTTAAGAGTAGCAAGGCATCAACCCCATCGTTGTTCGCTTGTTTGCCCAGGTCATCAATTGTGGCAAGTTCTACTGGCTCTGTACTATGGTTGGGTTTAAAGACTGTTTGAAAGAGAACTCATTGTTTTCCCATTAAGCCTTCAGTTGATCAAATACATGCGTTTCCAGTGGTTTACTCACAAAGTGGAAATTGGTCAGACGTTACTGGGATCTTCCAGGCTAAGTATTTTATTTTAATACAGATTTAATGACAGCTTGCTTTCAAGCCCTGGGTGTAAGAGCAATTGAAATGATAATGATCAGTCAAATAGTTGTTTTATTAATTTGGAAGACATAAGCCATTGGAGAACCAAATAAGCTGAATTCAGCAAGAAGCTCAAAGGTACTGAGGTGTTTCAGGACCGATAAAGTGACTTTGTCAGTATTAAAGTTTTCTGATTGAGGGATAGCTTCCACAGTAATGGCTTCTCTGGTTTTACTGATTTTGACCCCAAAGAAAGCCTACAAGGTATCCTATGATCCTCTAGAGGGCTAGATACTGGAGAGCATTGGTCATTGGGGGGTGGGCGGATTGAAGTTCTCCCACTATTTGAAAGATCTCTTTAGACAAGTTATGGACCAGATCTGGATTATTTTCATCAATTGATCCCGTATGCTGGCAGGTGGCGCATGGCACCATTTCCAGAAGTGACGACACAGAGCCATAAAAAACGCTACCCTTGTGTGCTACCATCCGTTACTATCTGGGTCAGAATTTGTGTTCTGGTGTGGGGTCAACTTGATCCTCTAGATAGAAAGTTATCTGACGTTTTATTGTCTATCCTAACTTTGTCCTGGAAGGCTTCACAGTGGGCACAGTTAACATTTATGTGTTACCTCCTTGGGCCTGTTTGCTTTTGTCCAATCATCCATCCATTACTCCAGTCACCAGAGATTTCTCAATGGACTGACATACATGTTTTCAATGAAGTCATTCATTTTGCTTAAATTGAGGCTTAACTTGCTCCCTGTGTTTCAAATGTGCATGCCTTTTAAACCCATGCACAGTCCTGTCTGCCCACTTTCAAAATGGTGTTTCTTATCACAATTGCATCTGCATACCGCATCAGTTAATGATGGGCACTGTTGGTGCATTTCCCGTACACCACCTTCTTCCCTAACAAACAGGTGCAGAGGACTTGCGCTTCATTGCTACTGAAAGTTGTATTGCCCTTTCATGTGGGCCAGTGCATTATTATGCCTGCCATTTTCTCTTTGCCACACCCCTCTAAGGAGGAAAAGATTCTTCATTGGCTAGACCGAAAGTGGGCTCTCTACATTGAGCACTGAGAGTACCAAGTTGATCACCAGCTTTTCGTGGGGTTTGCTGGCCAGTGATAAGAAGGGGAAAGTTGTGCAGAAACAAATCCTGGCAAGGTGAATCATCCTGTGCATAAAAAGATGCTGTGCCATGTCCAAGAAGAAGCCCCCTAGGGCTTATATACTCGCTCCACTGGAGCCAAGAATACCTCAATGTCGACAGTGAGGGGTGTCCACTACTGGACATCTACAAAGCTGCTATGTAGGCATCTGTGCATACGTTCACCAACCACTACTGACTCTTCAGTCAAGTCTGCAGATGGGCCATTTTGCTTGCTCTGTACTGCCAGACTTCTTGGTGTGAGTCCATTCCTCAGACCCTCTACCTTTAAGTAGGTACTGCATTGGTATCTTCTCAAGGTGAAGAATCTGCAGTTAGAAGTATCCATCAGAAGAAGTTACCTTCTGTAACACTTTTAAAGTGAAAGTAAAGTCATGTATGTGCTTTTGTCTAGTCTGTCCTTTGAAGATCATGGGAACCCCGCAAGCTGGTGCCTCCAATAATCCACGAAACAGTCAGGGGAGATGCTCCAAGTGCCTAAACTCAAGCACAGATTCAAAAAGCAAGTGATTTAGCTTGGAGGCTTGGAGTCTCTGGGTCACAAAGCCTCACCAGAAGGCCTGGCACTGCATACATTTCTCCGGGTTACAGTGGCCCAACTTCAGTTCTTCCTGTCCAGCTCAATATTGCCCTCCTCTAGGCAGCCCTTCATTTGTGCAAGTGTATCTCCAGAATCCCTTCTGAGCAATAAATGGTCTCCTTTCCTCAGATGGTTTCAAGGATTCTCTTCCTGGCAAGTGTCAGAACTTCTAGAACTTCCTGTTCCTGGCAAGCTGGAAGTCCATGATTCCAACCCTGGAGCACTGAAGCCTTTCTCAGTCTCTACTGTAAAATGTGGATTTTCACCAGCTCTGATGGACAGAATATCTGGATTTTATTAAAGACACAGAGGCCAACATTATTGCAATCTCCTTCATTGCCACCACTCTCAGCAGCCCCTTTAAAGAACTCAGAACACTACGAAAGTTCAAACATTATAAGAGTCTAGAGCCCCCAGCCATCTTCCTTCTTTTTAGCTTACTGCAACATAACATATATAACATGAATAACTTAAATACATTCTCAAATTTCGTGAATATATAACAAAGGCTGTAAATAACCAAGTCCATATTTCAGATCCAAGAGAAAAATTCAGTAGTCCAAAATTTAAATAATCCAGACTCATCTGTTGATATTGATTTCTCCATTTGCTTCCTTTATTGCTGCCCACAAGCAACAAGATAAATACACCAAATGAAAGCAGGGTTGAGAATAGGGGTGGGATAATATAAGCCTCTGTATCTTTAATAAAATTCAGATTTTCTGTCCCTCAGAGCTGGAGAAAATCTACTTTTTATGGCAAGACCGGAGGCTAACATCATTGCAAGTTTAAAGCTTCTTTAACAAACAACAAACTGCATTCTCAACAGGCTTAAAATATAATCTATGAAAAATTGCATCATTTGACCAATCTGCACACCTCAAAATGTCTTGCATAGCGCCCCTTAGCGTAAAGGCTTTTGAAGCAGACGCACCCCTCACAGAATGAGCTCCAAATAGGTTAACATCCACACCTGAGCTTTCCATCACCTCTTTCACCCACCTAGCAAGAGTTGGAGATCATACAGTTTTATGTGATTGCCTAAATGAAATAAGCAACTGATTCACAGCTACAGATCTCAACTTTAATGTTCTCCTCTCATACTCTTTGACCCAATGTACCACACACAGATTCTCATGCTCATAAAAAAAATGGATAAAATATCGACACTGAATTAGTTTTTGTCCTTTTATTTAAATAAAAACACACTCCCTCTGGTGAAAAACTCTTATTTGAAACATCAAGGGCCAGAACATCGGATGCCCTCCTAAATGAAATTGGACATCATTTTGTTAACTTCTTTGATAACCTCTTCAAACTCAGAAAATCATTAGCACCTAATCCCTCTATATAATTTAGGACTTTAGTAACATCCCAAAAAGAATTATACCTAACAGGTGGTTTTGAAATCCATATACTCCTCAATAATATCTTCAGCAAAACATCTGGTGCCGCTGAAATGCCATTAAACAAAACATGACCTGTGGAAATTGCTGATCTATGTACATTAATCTCCTATAAAATAATCCCTTCTCAAACATTTCAGATAAATAATTCACCACTTCTACGACATCCACCGAAACGGAATCAAAAACCCTCTCCACACACCAAAACCATTTCTGCCATGCCAATCTATACATTCTAGTACCTGGTGACCAGGACTCCTTAATGAGATCAATAGCTCCTCGTGAAAGCCCTGGCAACTCCCAGACATATCTGAAATTCTCCATGCCACCAGCCTCAGCTGTTCTGTCATTACCATATCCTACATCTCTCCTGTTGTGCTACTAAAATTTCCTGAAATCTTGGCAACAGAATTGGAAAATCGACCAACATATTTAGAAGTATGGGATACCAAACGTGAGATTTCCAAAGAGGAGTTATTAACACCACCGTTTCCTTCTACTTGCGTACCATCAAACTTACTCGAGTAATCATTTAAAAGGGAGGAAAAGCATATGGACTGAGTCAGCTCCAATTCTGTCAGAATGCATCTATTCCTGCTGACTCTTGTTCTGGAAGCCCGCTGAAAAAACTCCTTAGCTGGGCATTCAACGTGTTTGCAAACAGATCCACCTGACATGGACCCCAAAGCTCCATCAGCCTCAGGAAAACTGATCAGTTCAGAGTCCATTCACTCAAATCCCTGTAATTCCTCAAAAACCAATCTGCCTCCACATTGCTCAATCCCGGTATGAGCTCCGCTTGTACTAAAATATTCTGTCTCGAACAATACTCCCAAAATACCTTAATCAAATCAGGCAGATCCTTTGACCCAAGGACCCCCTAATGTAGTGTGGTTTGTGGCCTCATTGTCATTATTAGACACAACACCGAATTTGCCTTGCTTGTAGTACACTATAACTTAGACATAGTATTTATAACAGAAACCTGGGCTGATGACTTTTCAGGTCCAGATTTAGTCTTAGCAGTGCCGGCCGGATATTCCATTTACAGAACAGACAGGCCACTTGAGAGAGGCAGCGGCATTGCAATAGTTTACGTAGTCTCTTCCCTGCCAAATTCCAAGTCCTACCATCTAACACATGTGAAGCTCTTTCATTTATTTTTGAGCTATCTAAAACCCAGTCCTGGAATTTGATTTCAGTCTATAGACCGCCTGGCCTGAGATCTGCTTTTATTCACGAGATTACCCCCTTATTAGAGTCCAGGTTTTTTTCACCAGACTTGACCATGGTAGGTGATTTTAATTTTCACCTTGAGTCGGGTGCGGATAAAGATACTGAGGAATTATTGGACATGACATCATGCTTTGGTCTCACGCAGCTAGTGGATGGCCCCACACATAGTAGGGGCCACACACTGGACGGCATTTTTTCTAACGGTCATATGGTGTCTTTTTTTAATTTTTATTGATTTTCCATTAAAAGCCTTTAACAACATAATTCTATGCCACGTTTCTCAATTACAGTATAAATCATAAATCTTACAGTTTATTTTCCTTATTCTATTTTATGTGTCTGCACAGTCCTTTCCGTCTGTCATTTCGCTGCTGTGTGGCATCTGGATTCAGAATATTTGGGTTTTCCAACAGATATACTGCAAGTGGTTTCCAGAAGTCTTTGGGTTGCGATGATTTAGGCAGTTCTTCCTCATATGTCTTTAGTGTGTCCCTACAGTATACCATGTCCTTTATCCTTTCCGGCAGGTAAGGCTTATTTTGCTGTCTCAGTGTATTGATACCCTCCGCTTTGCTACCAGTAGTTGCCACTAATTTCCGCTTTGCAGGTAGTATTTGATTTAATAATCCTAGTAAACATATTCTTACTGAACATTCCAAATCACAATTTGTAATATTTCGTAACGTCATCATAACTTGTTCCCAGTACTCCCTGACCCTCTGACAGTTCCATGCTAGGTGCGTGAAGTCAGAATCTGGTGCACCACATCTACGACAATTTGCTTCTGCACGCAGGCCATATTTACATAATCTCACAGGTGTGTGGTATATCTGGTGCAAGTATTTATAGTGTCTAATGCGTAGATTTCCATTCGGGGTCAGCATTTCCGTTAATTTACAACAGAATTGCCATTCGTCTTTGTCAAGGGGTGTCTCCAGTGCATGGTTCCAGCGCTCTTGTGCTTTGGTGGTGTTTTGTGCCATTTCCACCGGCATTGCTCTGTATAATTTGGTGACCATATGCGTATTTGTGGTGTCACTGATCATCATTTGTAGAGGCGTCAGTGTGGGCGGCTCAATTAGGAAGGTTGGGTACAATACTTTAATTGCTCCCCATAATCTATGGTATGTGAATTGGAATAGTAGTGTTTGATTATTCACATAGTTCAGGTCGGCAGCTTCTATAAATTTGCCATCTATATATAGGTCTCCCATTGTTCTAATCCCCACATGGCGTAGCATTGCTATACTCCCTGGTCATATGGTGTCTTTAACCGATATTCTTCTGCTAAGCTGGTCGGACCACCGCACGGTCTTTTTGAACCTGAACTTTAAACAGGTTAATGCGAAGTCTCCCAATCACCATATCTCCCACACATATCAAGCTTGGAATAAAATAGATCCTTTAGATTTCAAACAGGCTTTAACTGACTCTCTGCCTTATAAGTTAAATAATTTATTGCTCCTCACGCTTGACCATGATAATTGGCTTCGATCCACAGTGCAGGCTCTAGCTCCTATTAACCAACAAAAATTATATGTCCCCCTTGTAATTATTAGTCTATTACTTAATTCTCCCAACTCTTACTTCACACACACTCACACAAAGCAACCCAAGCTGTAAGTCCTGTTTTTTGTAAAAAAATATCTCCTCCTTTATTAAAATTTTAGTTTCAAATACAACAGTAAAATCTATTTAAAACCCAACAATTCATAGTCTATTGTACAGGAGAAATCACAAAAAGTTATTATACGCTGAATCATTAATGCATATACATGGTAATCCTTTTCCTTCAATACGATTTTTACCCTGCTTAGTTTTGCATTATAAACGGAGAACCTCGTATTACTTTGTTTCATGTGTTTTTATTGAATTTCCAAAGCAGTACATATCTATAGCAGTGTTACTTCCACAACTTATCAATGTACATTTTGTATTTATCATCTCAATGAGCAGATCTCACTGTTATGTCACATACCGAGTACATCACATATTTCTGATGAAATGACCTAGGTAAGAAATAATTGTAATAGTAGTTTTAAAATTATAACACTTGATAACATTCTAGAACAACATGCTCAACCCTTCCCCCTCACACCTAAAACTCGCTTGGAAGGTCCGGTCAGTATGTTATACGGATTTGTCTTTGAGGGGGGTCAAAAGGCTCCAGGGGAGGGTGGGGGGGATAAGGGAGAAGGGGGGAAGGAGGTGGGGGGAGGGAAAGGAGAGAGAAAGGGTCGATAGGTACAGAAGTTACATTATCACCAGTATAACCAATTACAATATTCTGGCGTTTACGGTGGCTCATTTCGTGTTTGCGCTAATCTGTGGTGGTGTTAGCTTTGAATTGTTCCACCAAATGGGCCCATTCCATTGAAATTAGCTTTTTCCGAAGCCCTCTATACTCCTCCCGCTCAAGGGCTTCTCTTTCTGCCGTGGCCCAACGTATTACTTCTTCCCCCCAAGCTCCCGTTCTCGGTGCCGAGTGGGATTTCCAACACTGTGTGAGCATTCTTTTGGCCAATATTAGGGAGAGATCTGTAAAACGGCTCAACACTACTGCTTTCCGTGGGAGCGGGGACAGTCCCAGGAGGCACACTTCTATAGTAGCCCAAAAGGGTCTTTCGGTTCGCTGCGACAGCCCTTCAGTAACTTCCTTCCTATACCCCTGCAGGGAGGGGCAGGACCATAGCATGTGAATCAAGCCGGCCTCAGGCAGGTTGCAGCGGGGGCAGTCCGAGCGGGCCCTTGGGTATATTGTATGGACCCTATATGGTTTCAAGTATGCCCTGTGTAGTAAAGAAAGCTGTATGAACTTGAATAGAGTATTGCGAGACACTCGTTTGGGGTATTCATGGATAACTGCCCATTCTTTGTCAGTAAGGGCACGTGCAATATCCGTCTCCCATTTCTGCCTAAGAGGCAGTAGCGGAATTTCTAAGTGCTCTCTTAAGCCCCTGTATAACCACCTAACTAAGTGGCTCCCATGGTCCATTATATGTAGCGCTTGTAACAATTGGAATGTAGGGGGCTCTCATTGCTCGACGAGCCTATGCAGGCAGTTAAAGTGTATGATGCTGGCATGGGTTAAGAATAATGTATTTGATACGTTATAGGTGCGCACAAACTTGGTGTGGGGCATTAACACTTTATCAAGAAACAGGGATGCTACAGTTGTGATATCAACATCTTCCCAAGGCGCCAATCTGTGAGCTGACAAAATACCTTGCGGCATAGGGAGAACGCAGAGAGGAATGTTCAGGGCATATGGGGTGGGTGTATTAGTGTATTTCAGTGCAACTTTCAAATAGTGGCGTGCTACCTGAAGAAGCAAGGGGATTTTCCTAAGTCTCCCGGGTTCTGGGCAAAGTAGAGACTGTAGTGTTCCAAGCTGTAATTGTGCAGGTGAGTACCCAATTTCGAATAAATTATGGCCAGCAAGCCAATATGCCAGCCATTGTAGCTGACCCACCATACAGTATGCCTTAAAGTCTGGGGCTCCCATACCCCCTGTAGTCATAGGTAGTTGTAGTTTAGTGAGACTAATCCGGCGACGTCCCAGTCCCCATATTAAGTTTATCAGTAAGGAATTTAGCATCTTGAATACCCATGCTGGAACCACCACCGGAAGGTTGACAAAGTAGTATAGGATCCTCGGTAGCATCACCATTTTAGCTATTGTAAGGCGTCCTGCTGTGGACAGCGGCAATTTAATCCAGAAGGCCACCTGTGATTTTAGGGAGTTAATCGCGCGGATCAGGTTTCCTTCCAATGTGTCGTGGGTATTCCTATAGATCTGGATGCCCATGTATTTAAAGGTAGCAGGTTCGACCCTAAGTTGCTCTTCACCAAATTGCAGGGTGGGTAGGGTGTATGTTTCATAAAAAGAATATGCTATTGATTTCGAGACATTCAAGTGTAGCCCTGACATTGTGCTGAAACGGGCCAGGAGAGTTGCCACCGGATGCAAGTCCATCCGTATGTCTTTAAAATACAGCAACATGTCATCAGCATATAGAGATACTGAGTGTGTAGTCGGGCCGATCGGGATACCATAAGTTCTCATTGCCTGACGCAAGTGTTGGGCAAGGGGTTCCAATGCCAATACAAATAGAAGTGGTGACAGGGGCAACCCTGACGTGTCCCCCGAAATATTTGGTATGCAGGGGAAATATTGTGACCCGTTTTTGCACGTGCTGTCGGTGCAGCATATAGTAACTGTACCCAGCGGCAATAAGCGGGGGTGGGGGATCTCAAATTTCCTCAAGGTCGCCAGGATATATTGCCAATTCAGGGAGTCAAAGGTTTGTCGAATATCCAATGACAGACATCCCGCATGTGGATGGTGGGCTTGGGCTGTGTGGAGTAAGCTGAAGAGACGACGTATATTCAGGGAGGTACTTCGGCGGGGAATAAAGCCACTTTGGTCGGTGTGTACCAGGCCAGGGAGGATCGGAAGGAGACGTGACGCCAATAGCTTGCTAAGTATTTTATATTTGGTATTGAGAATGAATAGGGGCCTATATGAGGAGAGGTCCATATGTGGTTTATCAGGCTTTAATAGGGAAGTTACTATTGCCTTATTGGTTGTGAGGGCAAGGTTCCCTCTTCTAGCGATGTGTTGTATAATTGTAGCAACTTGGGGACCAACTGTGACGCGACATGGAGTAAAATTCAATTGGGAGCCCATCGTAGCCCGGCATTTTATTGCGGGCAAGGTCCTTGATGGCCCTACGAATCTCTACTTGGGTAATTGGAGCTTCTAAAATTTTGCTGTTTGCATATGTAATGACCGGGAGAGAACTAGTCATCAGGAATTCGTCTATATCTTCTAGAGGGGGAGCCCGTAAAGGTGTGCATAATAATCATGGAACGCCTTATTGACCCCAGTTTGCGTGTTCACTGGTTCATGATTGGTAGTGTGTATAGCCAGTATGGGTGTAGGGGGAAGGTTGAGGCCGTATCATACGAGCCAGCAATGTGCCAGATTTATCCGCTTCTGCATGCGAGCGGACAGTGTAGGCGTGCAAATCAAGTAGTCGCAGACGCTCTAGTAGCTCTGCATATTTCACCCTGGCATCTTGGAGTCTCTCCTTTCCCTGTGTGCCTGTCTGTGCCTCTACTTCTAGATTTTGCAAAGTCGACTCCAATTCTGTGATGTCCCGGGAGATCTCACGCCTGGCTCCCACCACCGCCCCCATGGAAACCCCACGGATCGTTACCTTCAAGGCCTCCCATTCCACTGATCTCGTTGTGGCCGTGCCTTCGTTAACGGTAAAGTAAGCACTGATTGATGTGGCTTTAGTATTTCTAAATACCGGGTCTTCTAAAATTAAAGGCTGTAGGCACCATGTTGGAATTGGGGATGGTACGCAGCCCCAGTTAAGGGTCAACTCAAGCGAGTTGTGGTCTGATATGGTCTTGCCAAAATAGGTAGTATGCAGTACAGTCGGGAGAAGGGCCGCGTACAAAGAAATCTATCTAGGCGGGAGTGCAAGTAGTGGGGATGCGAGACAAAGGAATATTCATGCATGTTTCTGCTGCTTTGTGAACGCCAGACGTCCTCCAAACCCCACCCCATCATCCATTGTCGTAGGATCTTAGCTTGTTGGATCGTTATGGTTCCTGGTAGTGGGGGATGCGAGCGGTCCAGACCCACATCGAGGACCGCATTAAAATCTCCCCCAACAACCAGAGAAACTGACCATTCCGCTAGGGCGATTGATAAACAAGATAAAAACGCTTCCTGGTCAGTGTGTGATGCATATATCGACCGTAGTACTATCTAATTCCCGTCTAGGGTGCCGTGTAGTAGTACATATCTACCTTGTCCATCAATTTTGCTACTGATTAAGGAGAATGGAATCCCTGCACGTATCCACCCTGCTGCCCCACGCGAGAATGCTGAATAAGCGGTCGCATACAACTGCCCCCTCCACCTTTTTTGCAATTTGAGGGTTTCAGAAGGGACTAAGTGAGTTTCATGAAGGTATACTATTTAAGCCCGGCGTCTATGCAATTGGGCTAGTATTCTATGCCGCTTCTGGATCGAGCCCATACCCCATATATTCCAAGTAATGAAATTGTATGGTTTAACCACTGATGCCATTAGGAATCCATATGCAGTAGAGAAATTCCCACCCACCTGGCCCCAAGTGGCCCCGCCCCTATGTGCGAATCCCCCAGACCAACGTCAAGCGTAAAAAATAAACAACTTCCCAATACTCGGTCAATTGAGTCATCATCGTTCGACCAAACTTAAACCTGAAACCAAAAGAATAACCCTGGTTAACTGTGACGTAACAAGTGCCTTCGCTAATGGGGTAGGCAACAGACGTAATGTATATGTGGTGTTCTAGTGATGAACAGTTCAATTGGCGTAGGCCGGGCCACAGGTTAATACAGTATTACATGTTATGATATCCCTGCAATTATTTGGCATCAACTTTATGCACTTTAGTAAACGGTCTGCTATTAGTGCTTATAAAACATGCGAACAGCGGCCAATACTGGCAGAACTCAGCATCTACTGTGAAGTCCCCGGGTGGGGTGCAAATAACGAGATACATGGTGATTAGAGCAAATTCACTCCCCCTTTCCCAACTGAGGCAACATTACTGCAAGTCTTAGTCCAGTGGGTCGTTGCTTAGCTGCGTGGACACTGATGGTAACAATGCAACACTCCACCCCCCCCCAATGAATCAGAGTCCGATGTCGCCTCTCTAGAGGGGCTGGAGCTGATAGGAGGGTGGGCGGTACGTAAAGCATTTGCAGTTCAGAGTGCCTCTTGTCTACCCTCCAAGACTAGTTTCGGGGATGGGATCCCTGATAGGCTTTCTTATGTTGTAAGTCCTCTTCTACGCCTACGCTGGGATCTTTACAATTTCGGCTATGACCTCTCATGGTGACTGCTTCCACCTGTATCAGGGAAGTTTCTGTCTAACCAATCCCAGGCACTTTCCGGCATCTCAAAGAAATAGCGCTGGTTGTAGAGGATTTTTAGCTTGGCTGAAAATAAGAGAGCAAACGTTAGGCCGGTGTTGCGCACTCACGACTTGACCTCCAGCAATGAAGAGCGTTTCCGCTGGACTGCAACGGTATAATCCGGGAAGATTGAGATTTTAGCATTATCGAGCCGCAGAGGACCATTGTTCCGAGCCGCTTGCAGGAGCACATCACGGTCTCTAAAGTTCAGGATTTTGGCTATGATCGGCTGTGGGTTTGCACCGGGAATAGGTTTTTTAGCAGGTACTCGATATGCGCGTTCCAATGTAAATAAAGGCGATAGCCCTGTGGGAGCCACCTTTGTTCTTAGCCATTCCTCTATGAACAATGTTGGTTGCTGGCCTTCTGTTCCCTCAGGGAGGCCCACTATACGTAGGTTGTTCCGTCGGGACCTCCCATCAGCATCATCTGCCCGGGCCTGCAGAGTTTTAATTTGTTGGCGCATTTGTGAAATCTGTGCCTCATGTTCCTTTACTTTGGGTATCTTGAGGTCCAGCGTCGCCTCAGAGGAATTTACTCGATCTGATAATTTTCTGTGGTCGTCTTTTAACAAATTGAGCTCTGTGGAAATAGTCCCCAGTTGCTGTGCAATGGCTGATCTAGACTCCGTATTTCCTGGAGTATCATGTCCAGTTTATCCGCTGGGGGATGGGAGACCTCATCCTCGCCCAGTACAGAATGCATGAAGAAGGCCTCAGAGAGCGAAGAATGGGGTCCAGCTCCCACTAACGACGCACCGGATTTAGCTTTTGTGCGTCCCATTGTCTGCGGTAGGCCAGCCAGGGTAGGAATAAAACACTGTCCAATTGGTGGGCTCCTCCACAGACAGATGAATAGATTAGGGTTCTAGCTCATCCAAGTCGTCCTTTGAAGGTCTGACCGGGGGCCCCGCGTGACCGATCAATTATAGGCTCACACAGAGTTAGCCAGTGGTGCCTCCCGTTGGAAGAGGGTATTCAAGCCCAGTCGTCATCAACGGGCCCCGCCATAGGCCTCAGCCTCCAGAGGTCCCTCCACCTCACTGCCACCAACTGATCAGGTCCTCCTCTTCCCCTTCCAAAGCACAACACCGCAAACTTGAGGAAGAGCCAACTGTGGCGCAATCGGGGTCGCAGTACGAAAAAGCTTATGTCCAATTCAAGTAGGCAAGTTCCCTCACCAGTGCTATTTTCACCCCACTGTGGGCGTGGGCGCTCTGTGCACGGGTAAAATACAGGCCAAGTGAGGAGGGGCCCACTACCCAGTCCAGTTAAGTGTATTCATAGATGGCACTATTCCGATAATAACTTTAACTCTGAATCTCTGCAAAAACCATTAAAAAATAATACAGATAATGAAAAAGCAATACAATAAAAACAAGTTGTTTTTATTGTATTGCTTTGAGTATTGAGTAAAAATCCTATTGAAGGAAAAGGATTACCATGTATATGCATTAATGATTCAGCGTATAAGAATAACTTTTTTGATTTCTCCTGTACAATAGACTATGAATTGTTGGGTTTTAAATAGATTTTACTGTTGTATTTGAATTTTTTTTTTTTATAAAGGAGGAGATATTTTTTACAAAAAACAGGACTTAGAGTTTGGGTTGCTTGTGTGTGTGTGTGGAGTAAGAGTTGGGAGAATTAAGTAATAGACTAATAATTACAAGGGGGACATATAATTTTTGTTGGTTACTTTTAACCCAGTTCCCTTTGTCTCGAGGGGTTGCTCTCATATTTGTTTTCTTGAGTCTAGCTCCTATTAAGGCAGTTAAATGTGGCAGATCCAAACCCTCCACACCATGGTAATCCGCCAGACTGAGAAACCAATAACAGATCTGCAGAAAAAAAGAAAGACAATGGAGAAAGGATTATATAATCAGGTTGAAAAAGCTAATTATAAGCGATATATTGCAGCATATAAAACTATGATAAAAAAAGAAAAAAACTCAGTTTGTTACACAGAAAATAGTCCGCAAATAATTCTGCAAAATAATTATTTTCAACAGTAAAAAAACTCTCCAATGTCTCGTCAATTGATTCACAGGAGAGTAGTAGTTCCTTCTGTAATTCCTTCGCGTTATTATTTCAATCAAAAGTGGAACTCATTTTTAATAAATTCACGGCCTCGTCTACTTCCACGGGGAAGGGAGAACGACCGGTCAGCCAAATTTCAACTATAGCTACTCTCACTGCTTTCTCCCCCTAAACGTACAACAAGTTATGGAATTGAGCAAAACCACGAAATCGGGTTCCCCCTATGACCCAAGCCCCGTAAAGATCATGCAACTGGTCCCTGAGATCATTGCAAGTAACCTTACAATCATTTTTAATAAAATGATCACCACAGGGTTCTTCCCGAGTGACTGGAAGAAAGCATCGATACTACCCCTCTTAAAGAAGCCCAGCCTGGATCTGACGGATCCAAATAGTTATCGCCCCATCTCTAGACTTCCCTTTCCTGCAAAAATCATTGAAAAAGCCCTTGATACCAAATTGGCTAGTTTCATTCAACAGCATGAACTTCTAGATTATACCCAATTCGGGTTCAGAAGCTGTCATAGCACTGAAACTGCTCTTAAAATGGCCACAGAAGAGATCAGATGTATCCTGGACAATGGAGGACATGCTGTGCTTATATTATTAGATCTTTCAGCGGCATTTGACCCTGTTAATCATGCTCTCCTGATCGACCGTTTGGCTCACATCCGAATCAGAGGAGTTGCTCTCTCCCTTTTAAAATCTTTTTTTACTGATCGTGAACAGACAGTGTCTTTAAAAGAGTTTGAATCCAAGCCCTTCTCATTGCCCTGCGGCGTGCCACAAGGGTCCTCATTGAGCCCGACACCATTTAATGTGTACGTTACGCCCCTTGCAAATCTGATTAAATCGGGTTTTTTTTTCCTGGTATCATATGCCGACGATACCCAGATTGTGGTGTCCTTCTCCAGTCCCTCGAACACAATGACACTTAGACTCCATGATTGCATGTTGGCTGTAGAAGACTGGATGGGCAGAAACAGTCTTAAACTGAATTCCTGTAAGACGGAGGTTCTCCTTTTTGGCAAAGAAATCACCTGCTGGACACTTTCCTGCTGGCCGCAGAATCTAGGGCCCTACCAGCTCCTGTCAAAAAGGTCAGAAGTCTAGGCGTCCTTATGGACAATAAACTTACCTTTGGGGACCAGGTCAATGCCACTATTTCGACCACTTTCTATACTCTTAAATTAATCAAAAAGATTCTTGCATATATTCCACCTTCTCTACAAAGAACAGTAGTAACAGCATTAATACTCTCTAAATTAGATTACTGCAGTGGGCGTATTTAAACTTACAGGTGCACTACCTAAATAAATTGCAATCGCTTCAGAATGGTGCTGCTAAGCTCTTGTTTGGAATCCCCAAATTCCAATCTGCTAAACCAGCTTTACGGGTGCTTCATTGGCTCCCGGTCAAACAAAGAGTCAAATTCAAAGCCCTATGCATCACCTTTAGAGCTTTGCATGATCTTGGGCCAAATTACCATAAGGACAAGCTTAAATGGTATCTACCTGAGAGGCCCCTACGTTCAAGTGCAGCAAAAAATGTTAGGATCCCTAAGTTTAGACGCGCCTCCTGGGGTGGCAGAAGTTTCTTGACAGGGGATTCTAAACTTTGTAACTCCCTGCCACTGCATAATAAATCTCAGACAAACTTACTTTCCTTCCACAAGTCACTGAAAACATGGCTTTTCACCTATTAACTCTGCTCACACGCTCCGATATTCAGTAGCGCCTTGATGCCTGCAGGCAACTGTTCGCGCTTTATAAAATTAATTAACATACCAAACAATTGTAAACTAGCAAGTAAATTCGTAATCACCTTTGCTTCTACTTTGTGAAGTTGAGCAGTAATCAAGCCTACCCTGACAAATAAGTAGGTTGCAGAAATAAAAACCTTTTTAGGGGTTCACTGATACACCTGGTCCTTTAAAACCAACAAAGAAGAGATTGGCACGGAAGCTGTAATATAAAAAACGTTTTTATTAACCTCATATGAGGGAGACTGTGTCAAATACAATACCCTCAGGCCACTGTATGAGACAGTCTAAGGAGTACAGAGAACAGGGTCCTTATATATGCATTTGTTACATAGTCGGCATAAAATCAAGGGGAGGTCCTGGCACATACAAGCATGCTTATTGATTAATATGGGTATACAAAATTTGCTTGCTTCACAAAGTGGGAGGGGAGACTAAACTGCTTACATCAGTAAGAATAGCCTGACAGTTCTATACTAGGAGCAGGTGCATTCTACCATCTAGGCCTTTCTGAGCATGTGCAAGACTCTGGAAGAGGGAGAAAGCACATGGCGAGCACATGGCTAACCAAAATGGCTGCCAAGTACAAAATGGCTTTCAGCTCATGCTAACAGCGATTCCTGTAATCTTTAACAAGGTGACACCCAACGGCGGCTCCTCTGTTATGGCGAAGGAGTGTGGCCCCACTGCTGGAGCTAGCGGATGAAAACATGTAAATCAAAATGATAATAAAGCAATTAATAAAGCTGCTTTATTATTATTTTATTTTACATGCCAGAGCTGCAGCTGAGTCTTGAGGGTGAGGCCATCCTCTGACAGCAGCATGAGTAGTGCACAGGGCACTGCAAGTGCACGTCGGGCTGGCCGGCTGTCTTTGGACAGCCAAACCGACATGCGCACCTAGATATCTCCAGGCTGTTGCTTGGAGAACAGCAGACACAGGCTCCCAGTCTCTGTTGGAGCGTAAAACCAGCCCGCTCCGCCCAATCCCGGGTAGTACCAGCATGAGAGCAGCGTCTGAACTGGCGCAGGGTAATCTTTGAGCCTGTGCATCGGGAGCTGAAGAGCTTAAGTTTTTTAATTATTATTATTGTCCACCGCGCTGCCCGACCACTTTTCCCTGCTAGCAGCCGCCACTGGTGACCCCTCAGGAAATGCTTTTGCAATTTTAGTTTTGTGGTACTTATTCAAATAATTCCGAGAAACAATGTATTTATTCATATCACATCTTGTATTACAGAATATCATTCTGGGGAGCAGAGTCAACTGGGCAGAACATCGAAGTCTAAGAGATATTGTTCTGAAACTGGAGATGAATGCAGACTCCATCGCAAAGAGATGAATTATGAAGCATTTTGACACCATGGTTTTATTGTACCGTACTTAAAAGATTGTTAGAATGTTGCATAATACATTGATGTAACATGCCAATAATGATTCCTGCCGATATTAACCTATTGTTTTTTACAGACCGTTTCTGCAGGAAGAATTATTTAATGGATTTTAAATATTTTATCTGTATTCTTTGCTTGTCTTTGGCTTCTAAGATAAAGTGTATGATGGGTTTTTACTTTGCTGTATTTCTACACCCTCCTTTAGTTTTAAAGATTGCTTATTTGTTATTTATGATCTGTTCATTTGTTATGAATTTAGCATTACCTTTTCAGGAGCAGTGCAGGATCCAAGTGCTTTTCTTTCGGTCCCATAAGGACTGTCTAAGTAGCTCTGTTTTTTTAAATCCTTGCATGGTTTGCATATGGGCAACTGCTTTGAAGTATTTTGACAGACAATGAATGCTCTGTAACATTGGCCCTTTATGAGCAGACCCAAGCAAGCTAGGAAATCCGTGTTGCACCACCAACCATAAAAATTGGTAGTGAATGAATACTTTGTATATAAGGTAATTTGTAAAGTACTTTGGAAGAAGCCGATGAATGCTTCAATTCCACTGGAAGTACACATGTAAGCCCTCTACCACATTTCTCTATAGTTTGTACCTGTCCTGGGTCATTGTTGGTCTGCTGGAAGTGTGAGGTATATGACTTCAGAGGAGTCAAAAGATAATGTTCTATAGCACCGGAAATCCTGGCAAATCAGCACACTGCCATGTCGATTTCCTGACGCCCATCATTACACCAGACAACATATGGTTAACAGTTGTTTCGAGCATTGATGGAATTTTATCAGATCTTTCCTGTGCTTGCCTAGTCTCCCATTACAGTACTCTAGCAGTCTTGAGTGTCATAATAGCTGTGGGTGAGCCTAAAAGAGAGCCCTACACAAGGCTGTAGAAATCATATATTTTTGGTGTTCATAAATGCATGGTCTCTGCATCTCGAAATACGTTTCAATATCAGATTTACATTTAAAAAATGTAAAGGAAACATCAGAGCCAATATTTTAGAGAAGTCTGACTACTATTAAAGCACAATTTTGTAAAAATGCCAATCCAAAGTGGTTTTATTAAAGAAGACAAAGCTAGAACTAGTAATCGTAAATAAGTTTTCATGAATTATGGAGGAATTTGCATTTTGGTTGCCATTATCAAAACATTAAATTGTTAATTGGATGTAATAGTTAGATGCACAGTGTTGTGCATTATTTCTTTTTAGAGGGTCAAGCTGAGAATAAAGTTCACTAGAAGAAAAGCAGTCACCGCAGCGCTCTTGAGAAACGTGCCTGTTCAATGCATATTTGCATCGGCTTTTACCTTTGCCAAATATTGCTGCATGTATCCTGACTCCACACACACACCTTAGTAACTCAAGCCACCCGCTCCAATTTTCTAACATGAAACTTTTCCTATGTTACCTCGCCGTCCACTTATTTTTCCCTGAGGTATGAAGTTATTGCTGTTTTATATTGCTTCTGAATGTCAAAGGAAATTCCATTACGGAAAAGGAAATGTTCCTTATTTCTCCATCATGGGTTTTTATTTTTTACTTCCTCCCCTTCCTTCTTCCTTTTTAAGGCCAGAACATAGTTTGAATTCTGAGTTGAAGTCATAGCCTGACTGTCAAAAAGGAACTACCTAACTAACCCTGCTGTGAATTCTGGTATAGTGTATTTCTTGAATCCTTAATGTTACTGTTTCACGTTTCTCACGTGAAAGCCTACTAGTACAAGGATTATTCCTGCTTTATTTTATTATGCTTTATTTTATTATGTTTTGGGTAAATAAATGGTTTTGAAATAGTGTTTTCAATCAAATGGATTTTAATAGCAATTAATTTCTTTATATTTGGCTGTATTTAAACAAAGGCAGAATAGCATGCTCTGCATGAGCATGTTTTGTTAACAATTTTTAAAATTAAAATGTGATTTAATTTTTTTTTTTTTTTTAAAGGCAATGGAGCCCACACGTGAATAGAGATGTTTTTTGAGTTCCACGAAAATATCCATAAATCCAGAACCAGTAATGCAAGCAATTGCTGTTTCCATTTTTCATACAGAATAGCATACATTAAGTTGCGTCCGTCCGCTTAATTAGTTCTGTATGGTGTCAAATTTTAACATCAAACAAAACACACCGCAGTTACAAATGAAACATCTGTCATACTTTGTAGTCGGACAGCAGTATCAGAAAAGATAGTGAAGGCATGACGTTATGCAGGTGAAACGGCCTGTAGTCCAGTGCTTCTTGAGCTCATCGAGGTTCCGTAGTGTGGTTACTCAAGGGTCAGAAGGCAGCTAAATGTCTTGGGAGAGGGCCGGCCAACAGGCAGACGTGGATAGTGTGCCTCTAAACGACATTGGCTTTGGGGGGTGGAGAGTAGGTTAGGCTACAGTGTTTTTGTAAAGCACATCATACTTAAGCGAGGAGGACTTTTGTCATTGTACATTGTGAATTACTGAACTAGTCAATGTCTTAATTTCTTTTTAAATTGTATGTGTACTTTATATTGATGAATGGTTTGATGCTGTATTTTTAATATGAAATAAAACTTTGACTGAACTAATCCATTAATGAGTTATCTTACTGATATGAAACAGCTGTACTTTTCAGAGAATGTTTAAAAAGCAAGTGATTGGGACTGTCTTTCAGCTAAAAGTTCCACAGTGTAGACCTTGAAATTAAGAACATGGGACAGTTTGGAATCAGTATATCTTTAGTGATTGTTATAATAAAACTTGAACTACATAAAAGAGGAAAACAAATAGAGACTAAGAGGAGTGGGGATGTTGGGTTCTATTTTAGCAGTTAGAATACATTGACAAATGTACAAGAAGTCGACCGAACCCTCTGACCAAAATAATGGATGAATATAAAGCAAAACATGATACAGCACTAAACCATGGTAAAAAAAATGTTTTACATAGGTACTCACATCTGTTCTTTAAAAGTCCTGTTTCATCCAACGAGCCAAGAGTCTTTGTGGATCGTTTAACAAAATAAAAAGAGGACGCAGAAGCGCAGACTGGGCCTCCGGATGTACCGAAACTGCTGGCTAGCAGTGGGTACAGCTCGGACTTCGACTCTAATTCCAGGCAGGGGCACGTGAGTACATCGGCGTAAGCCACCCAACCCCCTACCAAACCACCCAAGCCGGCTTTTGGAGCCCCACTGCCCTAAGCCATGGTGGTCTCTTCCAGCAGGTGCACAAAGACAAGTCTACTCTGCCTGGAAGGTTCCTCGACTAGCGTTGGAAAATATAAGGCCTTGAAATTTGTTTCAGCTTTTTAGGTATGATGTCTTCCTGCATAGCCATAGTACCACACGCGCACCTACATATGCACCCCCTGTAGCACACTCTGCAGTCTCAATAGTCTCAAGCAGAGGTAGGGCCAGCACCCATCGCTCTCTGCGGTGGTGGAACAGCAACAACTTGTTGCAGGGCGGGACTTCAAGGCCCCAATTCCGCAAGTCACCCTTCCCTTCAGGGGTGGGGAGCACATGTGCTAGATCTCACAGTTCACAGTCTATGGACAGTATATTATAGACATCTACACAGCCATCATCTAGAGCTTCTAGCAATTCAGCTAGCCCTCAAAGCTTTTCGCAGTCACCTACACCAGAAGGTAGTACTAATACGCACAGACAATATGACTGTAATGCACTATATTAAAAAACATGGGGGTACACACTCCTCACAGCTATCCCTCCTATCAGAGCGCATCTGGCATTGGACAATCTCTCACAGAATCCACCTCCTAGCTTACAGTACCGCCACGGGCTCATTACACATGTAAACAGGGAGCCACTATGGCTTTTCTAGGAAATATCCCTATAGAGGATATTTACAGAGCAGCAACATAGAATTTCCCACATACATTCACAAAACACTACTGTGTTGTTGTCTTCATAGATCAACATGCAAGAGTGGGTCAAACTGTACTTAAAACATTATTTTGAGCCAGTACTTCAACCAATCGCTAGCCACTGCAAAGGAGAACACTGCTTTACATTTGATGCTAAGCAAATGTATCTACGGCCAACACATGCTACGAATGGAATATGTTACTTACCCTGTAAGCATCTATTCATAGCGTATAATGCTGTAGATTCATATGCACCCACCCTCCTCCCCGGAAGCTTTTAGTTAAAGTATTTCCTAATATATTCAGCACAGTGAATTCCACACTCACACTTTTACACGTTTCTCTATTCTCTCACTATATTGCTCCTTTTCGAACGCTCACCCGATGAGCCAAAGACAATCTAACAAAGGAGCCAAGGAACATGCGCAACACACACCGGAGGAGGAGTGTACCTCGTGTCTCGAAGACTTTTTATAAGAAAAACAACTTGTAATCGTCCAGCCCAACATTAGATGGCAGGAAAAAGCTAAGCATATGAATCTACGGCACTACACGCTACAAATAGATGCTTACAGTGTAATTAACATATTCTTACTTATAGCTAATCTGGTACAGACTATTCAGGGTGGCCATGATGCAGCCGAATACATTATTTGATTAGGGTTAGACACTATTGATTGCTTAAGCAGAGCAGTCAGGACTAACGTGGTGCTCCAGACGTCACTCATAAATATGCCTTTTGATGGGCCTTGCCTACTTAACAAAAGGGTAAATTCCACACTAGGGTGCTTCAAAGAAAGCAGGGTCACAGCGCACATCCTCTGCTTGTGCAAGGCAGCATCTCCAACAGTTTTGTCCCTTTAGTGGCATTGCCAGGGGTTTTGCTTACATGCAAAGCTAAGGTCACCCACCCAGCAACAGGCACCCTAATCCTTTTGGGGTTGAGGATTTTGCAGACTGCATACAGGGACAGCGAACCTTCCAGTCCCCCGAACATGTGGCAGCACCCTCCAAGTTGCTTTAGTTTGCTCTTAGCAGCACACAACGCTTCTGTGAGAACAAGGATCAGTCATTTTCTCCAGGGGAGGCGGGCCATAACATCCGACAGGACTGCACCCTGCCATTCCTTTCTGACCCGCTGCATTTTCCACCCCCATCAAAGTGGCTTTCGGAGGAGCACTTGTCCATTTTACTGGACGAAGTTTAGGCCCTTTTAGCAAAATGAGTTGTAGACTGAGGTCAGATCTCAGGAATCAGAAATGGGTATTAATGCATCTATTTCCTAGTGCAGAAAAAAGGTGAAGGCCTTTGCCTTATTTTATATCTCTGCCCTCCCAATTTCTGTCTGTGGAGGGTCAAATTTTAGATTCTCCTGCTGGCCCAGGTTTTATCTGCCCTGGATCCAGGAGACTGGATGGTGGCGCTGGACCTGCAGGATGCCTGTTTCCATGTCTTCGTCCATGTCTTTGTCCTGCAGACCCACAGACACAACTTCGGGCTCAAGGTGGGCCAGGAACATTTTCATTTTGCTGTGCTCCCCTTCAGCCTCACCAGTGCCCTCAGAGACTGGCTGTTGAAGGCACGGACTTCCTCCAGATGACGCTGACTTTCTGATATTGTTGGGATTCACTGTCAACATGCCAAAGTCACACTTGACTTCTCTGCAGAGGCTCCCTTTCATCTGACCCATCCTAGATTTGGTGTATTTTCAGTCCTTTTCTATGGCTCATTGAGTCCAGGACATTCAAGCTATGATCCCAATGTTTCAGTCTCTGTTCTAGTCTCATTGAAGGTGGCTCTGAAGCTTCTTGGCCTGTTGGCCACCTGAATACTTTTCGTCCACCATGCCAGATGGGATATGCGGTCTCTGCATTGGGATCCGAGTCTCAGTGACCTCCACCAAAGGAACCTGTCAGATTCCATCTGGGTTTTGGAGGAGGCTGCAAAAGATCTGCAATGGTGGCTGCTTGACTGACATTGTACCAGCAGCAGAAACCTCTCCCTTCACCGTCCAGATCTGCTGGTGGTGACGGATGCCTCGCTGCTGGGTTGGGGAGGTAATCTGTGGAAGGTGAAGATTAGAGGACTCTGGTCGCCAGCGGAGACCCGTCTCCTCATCAACCTATTGGTGTTGCAGGTCATTTACTTGGCGTTGAAAGCTTTTTTACCATCCATTAAGGGAGATTGGTTCAGGTCTTCACGGACAACACCACTGTCATGGTAGTGCTACAAACAGAGTGGATTGGGTTCTAGGCCATGTGGCAGGAGACTCTGTGCCTGTGCAATTGACTGAATCGTCAGGGCATTTCCCTGATCGTATACCATCTTACAGGATCTTAAAACGCCAGGGTGGACGAACTCAACCAGGAATGCCTACTAGATCATGAATGGTGGTTCACCCGGAGGTGGCGCAGACGTCTTCTAGCATTGGAGAGAATCCTGGCTCAATCTGTTCACCACCGCTGTGAACTTTCATTGGCATTTTTGCGCACTGGAGTTTCTAAGATGGGTCTCTCTCTCAGACACATTCTACCTATAGAGGAGCACTTGACTCAAGTATGCCTTTCCGATGCTACCACTACTACCCTGGGTTCTGAACAACCGGGCTTAAGTCATCCTAGTGGCTCCTGATTGGGCTAGGGAAGTGTGGTACTTGGAAATTCTGGGCATGAGTATCTGTCCTCCGATCAGGCTGCCTCATTGGGAGGATTTCTGTCACAGCAGCAAGCAGAGCAGAGTGTTGTAACCGGGGCTGTGCAATCTACACCTCCATGCCTGGAGAGTGAGCATCTGCAGTTGAATGCATTATATCTCCCTCCCGTATAAGTGGATGTCACCCTTGCTGCCAGGTGTCCTTCGGCAAGTCTGCTTATCATGGATGCTGGGACACGTTTGTTGCTTGGTATGGCACCACAAACTCTTTACAGGCCAAATTGTTGTATGTATTGTTTGTTTTTTCTTTGGCCCGGTAAGGACTTGTAGTGGCCCCTATTAAAAGTTATTTGTCAGCCTTTTTCTGTTTACCGGACCAGCCATCCTTGTTTAAATCACCTGTTGTGATGCAAATTCTTACGGTCCTACTTCGTAGCTTTCCTCCTAAACCCTTTGTGATGCCACACAGAGATCTTAATTCGGCACTTACTTTTCATATGTACACCCATTTTGAGCTTATGCAAAGCTGCCCTCTTGGTCTCCTGTCTCTGAAGATGGGCTTTCTCTTTGCAATTCTCTTTAAATGAGTGAGTTTAGGTTCTTTCAGTCCAGATACCTTACACCACTTTCTTTCATGAAAAAGTGGTGTTGAGGACTACAACGTCCTTTCTAACAAAGTTTGTGACTCCCTTTTATGTTGGACAGCCCGTAACACTTTTAATGTTTTTTGCCCCACTGCATCCCTCGAAGTAGGAGGAGAGACTCCATCATTTGGACACTGAAAGAGCACTGAGTTTTTACATTGATTGTACCAAAGACCATGGGGTAGACAGTCAGCTATTTGTGGGCTCTGGCATGAAGAAAGGCAAGGCAGTACAAAAAAAGGACAGTGCATAGTCCTCTGTATTAAGATCTGCTCTGTGCTGGCCAATCAGCAGCCTCCAGAAGGGCTCATTCCCCCAAGCCTGCTACCTATGTATTGGTATGCGGTGTGCATGTCCTGGGTATTTGTTAGGCTGCAACGTGGGCTTCAGCACACACATTCACAAAGCACTACTTCCTCCACCGTTGAGTCCGATGGGAAGGGCATTTTGGCAGTTCAGCCCAACAGGACTTTTTGGTATGAGCCACCGCACAGACATGGTTGTTATTCCGGCTGCATTCTGGTGCCCAAGAAGGACAGATCCTTCGTCCAATTTTTGACCTGCGCGCTCTCAATAACTTTTTGGAAAGGAGGAATTCAAAATGCTTATCCTAACCCAGGTCTTGTCTGGCCTTGACCCTGGAGACTGGATGGTGGTGTTAGGCCTGCAGGATGCTATTTTCATATACCTGTCCTGCCAGCCCATCGGCGCTTCCTGCAGTTCGTGGTGGGACAGAAACATTTTTGGTTTGATGTGCTCCCCTTTGGTCTCCCCAGTACCCCTTGGGTGTTCACAAAAGTGATGGCGGTGGTGGCAGCACACCTTCGAAAGTCAAGGGTGCTAGTCTTCCCCAAGCTCAATGACAGGCTTTTGAAGGCAGGCTCACCACAGGCAATCGTCAACAACCTCCAGAGTACAGCGAACCTCGTGTTTTCTATGGGGTTCGCTATTAGCACGGAAAAGTCACACCTAACTCCTTCATCGGTTCGGTTTTGTGCCCTTCTCTAGGGAAAGGAAGTCTAGGACATTCAGCCTATAATCCCGGTCTTTCAGCTTCGGTCTTGGATTTCAGTGACGTCGACTTATTTATTTATTTGTAAACCTTTCAGCAGTAACCAAAACCTAAAAATCAGTCTCGTTCACATGGTCAGAAAAAATGAAACGTTTATAGCACGGTTATTATCAATTCATGCAAGAAGCCGCATACTTGGTATCTTACCGCATCACGTAGGTCAAGTGGTGTAAGTACAAGCTCAATACATCATACTTTAGGTAACGGGTCATCCTCTGACAAACATTTAGTATCATCATCAAAACTTCCCTCCTACGCCAACAAGTATTGTCTCAAAGGATCCCATATATCCCAGGGCCGAGATTGATGCAGGATTACCATGCTGTCTCTAACTTGGTATTACACCAATCCAGGTAATTCATCTAGTCTTCACCTATTTCCTCCCCCAATATCTTGGTCTATATCTTGTGCCCAACTGGCTCCTGCCATACTTTGGACCTCTGTTCTCTGCATGTCCAGCATGATCGTGGCTTACATAATAAAGGTTAATCTGGTGGGCAGAATGTTTGAGATTAGGAGTGTCCACAATTTCCATTCATTTGGCTCATCTGGGTATGTCGGGAACTGTTCCCTAACTGTATGCGACAGTCAGTGGTATAAGTATATGTCTAGTGTATTATAACCTACCAGTTCCTTAGATTCCTGTTATGTTATGTATTGCCAGCACTATACATATCTCCCATGTTACAGAGTTATCTATTGTATAGTTGCTTTCTAGCTGCAAGTCGCGAGTCACCTCCAATTGTGGATTGTTCAATAATGGCATCAATGCAGAATACATCATATCAATCCCCACAATGGCTGATAAACATGACCATGCTCAAACAGTAAAGTCCACTGTATTTATTGCTCCTTTAGGTCTAGACCTTTTCCTATCTCTTAATGTGGTGCTTGTCTGATATTATGAAACAAATGATGCGGGTACTTGCGCTTAAGCTACCGGAAAATAAATGTAAAAATTTCGGGCCGCAGTCCCCCTCCACCCCCAATCTGCAGCTAGGTAGAGTCTCTAACAGGAAGTGTGTTACCAAAGGCAAGTAACTTGTTTAGCTACTCTCTCCGACCCACCAAACCCCACGCTTCACATGTTGAAACATCTGTCGCCCATAGTGAATCTATGGTGCTTTCAATGTCCGATGGCAAGGGCATTTAGGGGTTCTGAATGATTATTGACACACGTTGTCTGTATTCAGTTCGGAGCAGCAATGTGCAGGCAGCAACGGGGCTTTCTTATTTAGACTTCCAGTTGGGCCTAAAACAAAGGCCTGATTCAAAGGACTTCTCAACCTTTCTTTTGTTTGAGTATAATACTGGATGTGAGCTATCTGGAGCCCAAATATGATTTGGAGGCAGTTTTTCAACTTTGTTCAACTCCCCCATATAGGAGATTTATTTGCACTGTACGAATGCAAGATTTTTCTGTATGTTTGAGTAATTATGCTTGGGGAACCCTTGAGAAACCTTGGTGATAGCTGGGCAGGACTACAAGGCCCATAATAATTGTGCAACAGAGGAGGGGCTTGCAACTTCGGACTGGATGGGTGCATAAAGCACTACTAGTCTGCCCACAGCATGGGGTACTTGAAGAAACCTTGGTGATTCCTGGGCAGGACTACAAGGTCCCTCATCCTTGTTGTGCACCAGAGGAGGGGCTTGCAACTTCTTGCCAGTCGGGCACATAAAGCGCTGCTAGTCTTCCCACGGTGTGGGACGCTTGGAGAAACCTTGACAATACCTGGGCAGGATTACAGGACCCATAATCGTTGTTGGATTATCCTGCATTAAAAGACAAACCCCAGTTCCGAAGTTGCCTTTGCTACCCAAATTTCCGCCCTCTACCCCTCAGAGAAGGAAGCAAATGTTGGCTGTTAAAGACTCCTATAGTCTCATGGCAGAGATGGTTGTGGTACTAAAAACTTCGGTGCAGAGCTTCATGAGTAACATTATGAACTCCTTAGACAATATGATAAAGAATACGGTCAAACATGTTTTATCAAGACTAGAATCTTTGGAGTCCACCATGAAATAGTTGTTCTGTATGGCTTTTAGGCAAGGGGCAGAGGGGAGAAGGGGTTGCCTAAATTTTTTGGAGGGTGTTCAGGAAAAGGGTGTGGTGGATGCGTGTGGTTCAAACAAAGATGCCAGTAAGGCTACAGTGGCAAAGGCATCAACCCTGCGGCCTGATACGGGGCATGTTGTATCACCAGCCCCAAGGGCATCAGGGGAGATGGCAAGGAAGGTAAGTTATGCACTAACAACCAGAGTGTATGCAGATTGTCGATGAGGCTACTCCTTCCCCTTTGATGCTTCCCCTCCCCCATGCATCCATCTAACGATTGGCTGATGGAGGATCATCTGTCCCTTCTCCACGAGGAGGTCATGGCTCTCGTGGCCAAGGGAGCCATAGAGAGTGTTCCGGTGCCAGAAGTAGACTGTGATTGTAATTCCTGCTACTTTCTGGTCCCCGAAAAGGACAAGGGCCTTCGTCCTATTCTCGACCTCCAAACTCTCAATCCCTTTCTCAAGAAGGATAAATGGCAAATGCTCACGTTGGCTCAGGTCCCTGGATGCAGGAGACCGGATGGTAGCATTGGACTTGCAGGACGCCAATTTTCATATTCCCATCCTGCCCTCCCATCGCCGCTATATGCGGTTTACAGTAGGCCACAAGCACTTTCAGTTCACTGTGCTCCCCTTATGCCTTTCCATCGCTCCTTGGGTGTTCACCAAGGTGATGGCGGTGGTTGCAGGTCATCTGCGGAGATAAGGGGTGCCAGTCTTCCCCTATCTCAATGACTGGCTGCTGAAGGCAGGCTCACCCCAAGCTGTCGTCTCTAACCTCCAGACTTTTGCGAACCTTCTGCACTGGCCTTCTGAACTTCTATGTTCACTATCAACGTGTCAAACTCACACCTGACTCCCTCTCAGACATTTCATCTGAGCTGTTCTGGACACGGGGCAGTTTCAGGCTTTTCCTCCCGAGCGATGAGTCCAGGAAATTCAGGCTATGATACCGATATTTTAGCCTCTATCTTGGGTTTTGTGAGACTGACTCTGAGGCTGCTGTGCCTCATGGCTTCCTCCATTCTGCTGGCAACAAACGCCAGATGACATATGCAGGCTCTGCAGTGGGACCTGAAGTTCTAATGGGCGCAGCATCAGGGGAATCTCTCCGACCTGGTCCAGAAGGAACTGCAAAGGATTTGCAGTGGTGGCTAACGAACTGCTATTGGGTCAGAGGCAGACCCCTCTCCCTTCCCCAACGAGATCTCACAGTAGTGACAGATGTGGGATGGGGCGGCCATCTGGGAGAGGTGGAGATCAGAGGACTCTGGTGTCTGGCGGAATCTGGACTCCACATCAACATGCTGGAGCTCAGACTGACATTGAAAGCCTTTCAACGCTCCATCAAGGGAAGGCTGGTGCAAGTGTTCACGCACAATACCACCACCATGTGCTACTGCAACTAACAGGGTGTGGTGGGTCATGGATCCTATGTCAAGAGGCCCTGCGTCTCTGGACCTGGCTGGAATGCCAGGGCATATTTCTGGTGGTTCAACATCTGGCAGGTTCTCTGAATGCCAGAGAGGACGAACTAAGCCAACAATGTCTAGAGGATCACGAATGACGTCTCCATCCGGAGGTGGAGCAAGATCTCTTTCAGCAGGGGAGAGCCTTGGTTAGATTTGTTTGTTACCACCAAGATCGCTCCATGTCAGCAGTTTTGCACGCTGGAGTTTCCAATGCGGCACTCGCTTGGAGATGCTTTTTGTCTCAAGTGGAGCTCCGGCCTCCCGTACGCCTTTCTGCCCATACCACTCCTACACAGAGTTCTCAAGAAGATCAAGAGCGACCGGGCCCAAGTCATCCTTGTGGCTCCGGACTGGGCATGGAGAGTCTGGTAACCCGAGCATCTGAGCATGACCATCGATCCTCCTATCAGGCTGTCCCTTTGGAAAGATCTTCTGTCGCAGTAACAGGGGAGGGTTTTCCACCCGTACCTGTCCACCTTCCGACCTCTTGCTTGGAGATTGAGCGGTGACAGTTGACAGCTTTCGACCTTCCTCCCGGAGTCTGTAATGTCATCTTGGCAGACAGGTGTATTGGTATACACCTGCCATTGGAAGAAATGTGTGGAATAGTGTGCAGAAAAATCCGCTGATCCCCTTTCTGCCCCTCTTTCTGAAGTTCTGCTTTTCATTCATTGTCTTGCCCAGCAGGGCACTGATCTTGGCACTGTTAAGGGCTATCTTTCTGCCATTTCTGCCTTCATACGGTTGCCTGATCAACCCTCTTTATTCAAGTCCCCTATTGTTCATAGGTTCCTCCAAGGTCTTACTCATCTCTTCCCTCCTTCACTGCTTCAGTGGGACCTTAATTTTAACTTTTTTGATGTGCTTTCCTTTTGAGACGTTACACAATAGTCCACTCAGGCTTCTCACCTTGAAAACAGCCTTCCTTGTGGTGATTACATCTGCCTGCAGAGTGAGTGAGCTGCAGACCTTATCATCTAAGCCTCCTTACCTCTCAGTCTATACTGACAAAGTGGTGCTTCGCACATGGGCCTCCTTTCTCCCAAAAGTGGTCACTCCTTTTCATGTAGGCCAATCCATCATCTTGCCTACCTTTTCTGCTCCTCCACTTCCCTCTAAGGAAGAGGAGCAACTCCACCGTCTGGCCCACAAAAAATGTGGTCGTTCTACCTTGACTGTACACGAGAGTTCCGGGTGGATGACCAACTGTTTGTGCGGTATGTTGGTGTGAAGAAAGGTCAGGCAGTGCAGAAGTGGACCATCTCCAGCTGGGCCATGCTCTGCATCAAAATCTGCTACGCACTAGCCAAGAAACAACCTCCTGACAGTTTGCACACTCATTCCACCAGAGCTAAAGCAGCCACCTCTGCATGAGGAGTTCCGGCCCTGGATATCTGCCAGGCAGCAACGTGGGCTGCCCTGCACACGTTCACCAAACATTACTGTCTGGACAGTCGGGTCCGCAGGGATGGGCACTTTGCCCATTCGGTCCTGCAGGACTTTCTCTTTGAAATTGGTTTGCAGACCCTCCTCTGGGTCTGCAAACCAGAATCTTGTCTGTGGTCGGCAGCAGCACTAGCTTGCTGTTAGACCCTGAAAGGCTGGTACTGGGAATACATGGGGGTTCACTAATGGAGGCCCCAGTACATGGGATCCTACATCCAACACTGGAATTGGTGTTGGGGTAGGATTCCAACGTGTTTGATACCAAACATGACTGGTTTCGCTGCAGCCAATATATAGTTAGACATCGCGTAATTGACTGGATGTCCACTATATGTATTAAATCGCTGACCGCACTTACAAAGCCTGGAGAATGGACACCGGGGTTTGTACGGGGTGTCCTGCTCATGCAGGGCACCCCCACCCTTATAAACTAGCACCCTGCCTTCAGGATTGAAAGGCCTGCCTTAGGGCTGACTTATAGGTTTTAAGTGCAGTGACCTCAGATATAAGGAAACTTATATCTGTGGTGAGTGGTGCTAGCACCAGCTCACACAGACTACGATGGCAGGCCTGTAGTCACAGTTTGAGTGGTCTCTCATGGGTGGCATAATACATGCTGAGGCCCATGGGAGACCCCTGGTGTACCTATGCCCTGGGTACCTTAATACCACATACTAGGGACTTGGAAGGGTACACCAGTAGCCAATTGGGAAGGTACAAAAGTACTTACCATAGTCAAATTTAGGAAGAAAGCACAGTGACTGGGGTCCTGATTAGCAGGATCCCAGTCAGACTAGTCCACACCACACTGCCACCAGGCAAAAAGTGGGGGTAACCATGCTAGAAGGATCCTACCTTCATACACCGCCCATCACCAATTTTACTTTATGTGGAGTATGCAATATTGATAGCCCGCACCAATAACTCACTTCAATCACTTTTAGACAGTTTTGTAATTTTTATGGAGGGTTTTAGTTTGAAAATTAACAGGGGGAAAACGTTTGTCATGTGAATTGGGCCAGGTAGGAAAAAGTCAAGGTGATTTTTTTATTCAGGGGGATAACTTCACAGAGACAGACAACTTTAGTTATTTGGGGATAACATTTAGCTCCACTACTTCACGATCCTAGCACGTGACCACTAAACCAATGTATTTTGAGAGAACAAGTTTTGCAGGTTTTCCACCAGGCTGGGCCACAAGCCAGTCAGAGAATTTCTGAAACCGTACAAGAGTAAAAGCGGTCTCAGGGGTTTGCTATGGTTCGGGGGGTATGGGGTCATTCCTCTCTGGTGCCTCTCCAGAAAGGGGAAAATAAATTTCTAAAGAGATTACTCGTGCTTCCGACTGGTTGCACGAACTATGTATGTCATAGGGAGTTGGGAATGCCCTTTATTATGGATTCTATTGCAATAGCCCCCATTTTATTGTGTCATTCTGTTTGGTCCAAACCTGCAGCAGGTTTAAATCAAGACTTATTTGAAGACGGTTCATCTGTGGACGGTTCTACATGTATCCCATGGTTCAATTACATAAAGTTTTTCTGTGAAAGGCTGGGGAAGGTAAATTATTTTACCGATCCATAAAGGCTGCTGGTGTTTGACGGGAGGTATCTGAGCCGGTCGCTGTTAGAGCGAACAATGAATGATCGTAAGGAGGTTGAAATGGGAAAAGACTATACGTTCTAATTTTTTTTTCCAAGTAGCTCTTTATTGAGTTTTTAGATACTTCTACAAACATCTTGGTCAACACAACAATTTCCTTCGACAATAGGTTCACATAATCTATGCAGCGGACATGCTAATACAGTGTCCGGCATCTAATTTGGGGTGCTCATAATGGAATAATGCAGTAACACAATGAATGTCAGACATACCCCTGCATTGCCGTCTGTGGGAGTGTAGTTGACAGATCAGTGGATGTAGGGCACTACTCGATGCAGAAGGTCCAGGGCGGATGGAAATACGTATTTACGGACCGCAAGGCCAGTTGGTGCTTGCAAGCGACCACCCAGGTCTTGGGGGCCTCTCATCTGTCCAGCTGACAATTTATCAATATAGGCATCCCAAGTGTCCAGCTGGGGTGCGACCCCCCTGCTGCAAGGGCAGTGATCTCCATGTCGCTGTCTCAGCAGTCGCCCACTTAAGAAGGTCTGTCAGCCAAAGTGAAAGCAATGGCGCTAAGGTGGACTTCCAAGCCATAGCTATGCGGTGCTTCGGGAGAACGAATGCCAAGTCGAGGAACATGATGACCTCTATTCTTGCATGTCCACATGGTCAGCCCAAGGAGGCAGTGAAGTGGTTCTCACTGCACTGGGTGATCCATGATGCCAGAACGGTCCAGAATGGCTTCCCTCAAGTACCAGGCAATATCTGGGGAGTCCCATACCATATGATAAAAGTCAGCTGCTGGGCAGGGGCATCCTGGAGGGACACCCAGAAAGATACGATGAAGGCGCATCGGGGTCAGATATGTCTGGTGGACATATTGTATGGAGTATATTTCAGGTGGGAGTTCCTGGAGGCACACCGCACCAGTTACAGTGCACGGGTCTACTATGCGTCTGCCAGCTCCTGGCCAAAAGACTGAGCCCATTTGTCCCTTAGGGCCTGCAGAGCACCAGCATCTTGGCAAGGGACACCATACCCTTTGGGGAGAGCGGCAGAATGTTCCAAAAAGTCAGCAAGCGGCGCGCCCCCGCCAGGTTCCTGCCCAAATTTCTGTCCACCAGATCCTGCTCTGCAGGGTAAACGTTGACCCCAAGGTAATGGAAGGTATTATATTGCCAAAGCAGACCAGAGTAGCAGGGGCCCTGTCGCTCCGCCTCAGAAATTCTGCGTAGGGGGAGAGACAGGACTTGGACCAATTCAACTGCAAGCCAGATGCCCCACTAAAATTGCCTCCCATCAACCCAGGCAGCTCACAATGAAAGTCCTGGAGGAACACCAGCGGTCATTTGTGTAGAGCAAAATCACCTCCCAGATGATGCCACTCTGCACGCCCTATTGCAAGCTCGCAGACAAAAAAGATCCACCGGCGGCTCCGAAGGCACAATGAAGATAAGTGGAGAAAGCGAACATCCCTGTCTGATGCCCCTGGTGCAGGATTTATCTGCCGGTACGCACTCTAGCCACTGGTTCCGTGTACAGAAGATTGATCCACCTCAATATCGCTGGACCCAGACCCATGCGCCGAAGTACCCCATGCAAATAGGGCTAACCCAGGGAGTCAAAGGCCTTTTCAATGTCCAATGAAAGGGCTACTCCTGGTGGCGCCCGAGCGGTTGCTCATCCACAAGGGGAACAGACGACCGAGATTGAGAAAGGCATTTCTATCCAGTGGTGTGAGTGTGCGGCAACAGTCGGGACGCAATAATCTTCCCTAGGACTTTACAGTCCAAGTTAAGCAGAGAAAGCGGGCAATAGGAACGTACCTCCAATAGGTCCCTATCTGGCTTAAGTAGCATCACAATCAGTGCCTCTCGCATGGACGGCAGAAAGACGTCTGCAGACTTAGCTAATTGAAGCACTTGCAGGAGCCTTGGGGTGAACATGGCCCGATACGCCAAGTAAAGCTCCACTGGGAATCTGTCCGTCCCTAGGGTCTTATTATGCGCCATGTGGTCCAGAGCTATACGGATCTCAGCGAGCATCAACCAGTCGTCAAGGGCCTGGCGATGGAGGGGGTCTAGGCAAGGAACTGGTAAACCATCAAAGTATGCCGATAGAGTGGGCTCCCCACCAACGGCGTCCACCTGATAAAGAGGGCTGTAATCATCAAAGAAGGCAATGTTGATGACCGATTGTGTTGTAAGTATGTCACCCGTCGGGGACCTAATGGAAGTCATCCAGGGCCTCTAGCTCTCGGAGCGTAGCAGCCACACCAGGACACGCCCTGCCTTATCGCCCTCCACATGCTGCTTAGCGGTGTATTCGACATAGTCTAGCCTTCCTAATCTGTCTGCCAAGGCCCTAAGGGAAGTTAGCTCCTCCAGCCGTCCCCCGACCCACATACAAATCTCAGCTACACAAATGGCAGGCTCCATTGCCATCAGCTCACGCTGTATTTGGTTTTAATACAGAGACCACGCAAGACTACCTTAAAGGCGTCCTACCCACTGTTGGAATCGGTGTCGTCATTGAACACAAAGTACTTGGGTGATGTGGGTACCCACTGTCTTGCGGAACACAGTGTCTAAAAGCACAGGAGCTGGCAGCTTTCAGGTGGGGATTGCAGTCCGACGCCTTCCTTAACTCAACGCCACCAGGAGAGGATTATGGTCCGATAAGGTGCAGACCAGGTATTCAACTGACCAAACAAAGGGGATCATCGCCCAAGAGGAGATCAGTTCTGGTATGGAGCTGGTGGACATGGGAAAGTGAGAGTATTCTTGTGCTATGGGGTTCAGGTAGCGCCAGACATCATGGAGTCTGCTATGCATCAACCAATCTGAAAAGGAGGTTGCAGTCCGGGTCACTTGTGTGCCAGGAAGCAGGGGAGTGGGCCTGTCCATGTGTATGTCGTGCACACAATTAAACCCCCCATACCCCCCAAGGCTCGGCTTGTGTAGGTCATGGATCATAACTGGTGAAAGGGTCTCAAGGAAATGGGATTTACCCACATTACGTGCATAGAGCGCCACAAGAGCGATGGTGGCACTGTCCATCTGCCCCTCAGCAACCACATGCCATCCCTCAGGGTCCGTCCTCTGGCATACAATTTGAAAGGTACCGCGGGTGCCACCCAGATCAATACCCCCCCCCCAAAATGTATGTGGAATTTTTCAGTTTACACCACCTGACCTCTCCAGCGGCACTGCAAGCGCAACAACTCCACTACTGTCATGTGTGCTTCCTGCAGGCATGCAATGTGAATGTTACTGAGATTCAGGTAAGAATACTCCTGATGGCGTCGCTTTGGAGTCCCCATCCCCTGCACATTCCAGGATGAAAAATTATAGATGTTGGAAGAACCAGCATCTCTTGACATCATTGCCGAATCACCAAAGCTCCCCTCCCCACAACCCGTCTCCCCCATACCACCTACGTCTTCCCAACCCATTCTCCTCCAGCAATACACCCGCAATCACTCACAGACAAGAAAGCAAGATAAAACAGAAAATGAAACTTCAATCCCAACTCCCTTCCCCAGGTCAAAGCAAGAACAAGTCCCAGACCTATAACACGTTATAAAACAAGTCTATCAAAGTCTGCCAAGGTCGGGGTGGTGAATCCAGCAATGGGGAAAGTGTGGGGAGGCAGGCCCGCCCAACATGCTCAAAGGCAAGTGAGACCTCCAGGGCACAGTCCACCACGGCCCCACCAGCTACAACCAAAAAGGATATGAGGCCACTGCTCAGATCACTTGATCCTCGGACATCGGGAAAAGCGCTGAGCCAGCTCGTAACTCAGGAGGAATGTCAGCCAGAGTGTGTGTCTGCTCCTTGTCCAATGTAGACATGGACCGGGCAGGGGAATCTGTGGTATGACTTTGGCAGGATTCCAGTTCAGCCACCACCAGAGCCCGCTCTCTCACGGCTTTTTCTCTGTCAGCCTGCCCCTGGGTGAACCAATGTGCCGCAGTTGACGAGGGGGATGCTGGTGTCGCTCTCCATCAATATCTGTGGTATCCCGCACTGGCGGCGATACCTTTTTGGACTCCAACCAGTCCCAGGCCTCAGCCAAAGACATGAAGCAACGAGTGGTGCCAGAGTCCATGACCCGCAGCTTGGCCAGAAACATCAAGGAGTAACGCAGGCCCATTTGTCAAAGCTGATGCTTGACCTGCATGAAGGAGCTATGTTGGAACTGTAAATCTGCCATGTAGTCTGGGTACATGTTCACAGGATTGGTCTCACCTGCCAGGGGCCCTTGGTATGCACTACCTGTAATATATGATCGCGATATTCTAAGAGCTGTGCCACCATCGGCCGAAGGGGAGTCCTGGGGGAGGCAGCCAACCAGGCACTCTATGGACATGCGCTACTGAGAAGAAAGTGGACCTCTGCCCCTCAAGCACCGTGTTGAGTAGCCAATCCTCAAGAAAGAGGTCCATGTTGAGACCCTCTGCCCCCTCCAGGAGCCCCACTATGCAAACTATGAGTGCAGACTCATTAGATTCCACCCTGTCTCTCAACTTGGCTTAGTCTGCCTAAAATAGACTCATCTTACTGTCAGTGTGTCCAACTTGGGGTCCAACGTGGCCTTGACGTCCCTGATTCCCACCAGTTCATCAAATCTGTCCGTGGTAGGTTGCCCAGCGATCGATTCATGGGGCCCCCAGTGGCACAGCACCTGGCGGAGTGTGGGACACACCTCCACCAGTCTCCAGACCCCCTAAGACTGTACGTTCTCATACCATCTTATTGACCCACCCTGGGGTTCAACCATATTTAGGCTAGGTCACTAATAGGTATCACTGCTGTTTGCTGACCAGATTTCATTTAAATTTATTTCATTTAGATGTGGGTTTTATAAGGGGGCCTATCCAATAAAAAATATTTTATCTATTTTCATAGTATTTGATTAGCCCCATATGCTTCACAGTATTACTGGGAGTGGTTGTTTGTGTCGAAGGCCCCTGAGAGATTTAAGAGTAGCAAGGCATCAACCCCATCGTTGTTCGCTTGTTTGCCCAGGTCATCAATTGTGGCAAGTTCTACTGGCTCTGTACTATGGTTGGGTTTAAAGACTGTTTGAAAGAGAACTCATTGTTTTCCCATTAAGCCTTCAGTTGATCAAATACATGCGTTTCCAGTGGTTTACTCACAAAGTGGAAATTGGTCAGACGTTACTGGGATCTTCCAGGCTAAGTATTTTATTTTAATACAGATTTAATGACAGCTTGCTTTCAAGCCCTGGGTGTAAGAGCAATTGAAATGATAATGATCAGTCAAATAGTTGTTTTATTAATTTGGAAGACATAAGCCATTGGAGAACCAAATAAGCTGAATTCAGCAAGAAGCTCAAAGGTACTGAGGTGTTTCAGGACCGATAAAGTGACTTTGTCAGTATTAAAGTTTTCTGATTGAGGGATAGCTTCCACAGTAATGGCTTCTCTGGTTTTACTGATTTTGACCCCAAAGAAAGCCTACAAGGTATCCTATGATCCTCTAGAGGGCTAGATACTGGAGAGCATTGGTCATTGGGGGGTGGGCGGATTGAAGTTCTCCCACTATTTGAAAGATCTCTTTAGACAAGTTATGGACCAGATCTGGATTATTTTCATCAATTGATCCCGTATGCTGGCAGGTGGCGCATGGCACCATTTCCAGAAGTGACGACACAGAGCCATAAAAAACGCTACCCTTGTGTGCTACCATCCGTTACTATCTGGGTCAGAATTTGTGTTCTGGTGTGGGGTCAACTTGATCCTCTAGATAGAAAGTTATCTGACGTTTTATTGTCTATCCTAACTTTGTCCTGGAAGGCTTCACAGTGGGCACAGTTAACATTTATGTGTTACCTCCTTGGGCCTGTTTGCTTTTGTCCAATCATCCATCCATTACTCCAGTCACCAGAGATTTCTCAATGGACTGACATACATGTTTTCAATGAAGTCATTCATTTTGCTTAAATTGAGGCTTAACTTGCTCCCTGTGTTTCAAATGTGCATGCCTTTTAAACCCATGCACAGTCCTGTCTGCCCACTTTCAAAATGGTGTTTCTTATCACAATTGCATCTGCATACCGCATCAGTTAATGATGGGCACTGTTGGTGCATTTCCCGTACACCACCTTCTTCCCTAACAAACAGGTGCAGAGGACTTGCGCTTCATTGCTACTGAAAGTTGTATTGCCCTTTCATGTGGGCCAGTGCATTATTATGCCTGCCATTTTCTCTTTGCCACACCCCTCTAAGGAGGAAAAGATTCTTCATTGGCTAGACCGAAAGTGGGCTCTCTACATTGAGCACTGAGAGTACCAAGTTGATCACCAGCTTTTCGTGGGGTTTGCTGGCCAGTGATAAGAAGGGGAAAGTTGTGCAGAAACAAATCCTGGCAAGGTGAATCATCCTGTGCATAAAAAGATGCTGTGCCATGTCCAAGAAGAAGCCCCCTAGGGCTTATATACTCGTTCCACTGGAGCCAAGAATACCTCAATGTCGACAGTGAGGGGTGTCCACTACTGGACATCTACAAAGCTGCTATGTAGGCATCTGTGCATACGTTCACCAACCACTACTGACTCTTCAGTCAAGTCTGCAGATGGGCCATTTTGCTTGCTCTGTACTGCCAGACTTCTTGGTGTGAGTCCATTCCTCAGACCCTCTACCTTTAAGTAGGTACTGCATTGGTATCTTCTCAAGGTGAAGAATCTGCAGTTAGAAGTATCCATCAGAAGAAGTTACCTTCTGTAACACTTTTAAAGTGAAAGTAAAGTCATGTATGTGCTTTTGTCTAGTCTGTCCTTTGAAGATCATGGGAACCCCGCAAGCTGGTGCCTCCAATAATCCACGAAACAGTCAGGGGAGATGCTCCAAGTGCCTAAACTCAAGCACAGATTCAAAAAGCAAGTGATTTAGCTTGGAGGCTTGGAGTCTCTGGGTCACAAAGCCTCACCAGAAGGCCTGGCACTGCATACATTTCTCCGGGTTACAGTGGCCCAACTTCAGTTCTTCCTGTCCAGCTCAATATTGCCCTCCTCTAGGCAGCCCTTCATTTGTGCAAGTGTATCTCCAGAATCCCTTCTGAGCAATAAATGGTCTCCTTTCCTCAGATGGTTTCAAGGATTCTCTTCCTGGCAAGTGTCAGAACTTCTAGAACTTCCTGTTCCTGGCAAGCTGGAAGTCCATGATTCCAACCCTGGAGCACTGAAGCCTTTCTCAGTCTCTACTGTAAAATGTGGATTTTCACCAGCTCTGATGGACAGAATATCTGGATTTTATTAAAGACACAGAGGCCAACATTATTGCAATCTCCTTCATTGCCACCACTCTCAGCAGCCCCTTTAAAGAACTCAGAACACTACGAAAGTTCAAACATTATAAGAGTCTAGAGCCCCCAGCCATCTTCCTTCTTTTTAGCTTACTGCAACATAACATATATAACATGAATAACTTAAATACATTCTCAAATTTCGTGAATATATAACAAAGGCTGTAAATAACCAAGTCCATATTTCAGATCCAAGAGAAAAATTCAGTAGTCCAAAATTTAAATAATCCAGACTCATCTGTTGATATTGATTTCTCCATTTGCTTCCTTTATTGCTGCCCACAAGCAACAAGATAAATACACCAAATGAAAGCAGGGTTGAGAATAGGGGTGGGATAATATAAGCCTCTGTATCTTTAATAAAATTCAGATTTTCTGTCCCTCAGAGCTGGAGAAAATCTACTTTTTATGGCAAGACCGGAGGCTAACATCATTGCAAGTTTAAAGCTTCTTTAACAAACAACAAACTGCATTCTCAACAGGCTTAAAATATAATCTATGAAAAATTGCATCATTTGACCAATCTGCACACCTCAAAATGTCTTGCATAGCGCCCCTTAGCGTAAAGGCTTTTGAAGCAGACGCACCCCTCACAGAATGAGCTCCAAATAGGTTAACATCCACACCTGAGCTTTCCATCACCTCTTTCACCCACCTAGCAAGAGTTGGAGATCATACAGTTTTATGTGATTGCCTAAATGAAATAAGCAACTGATTCACAGCTACAGATCTCAACTTTAATGTTCTCCTCTCATACTCTTTGACCCAATGTACCACACACAGATTCTCATGCTCATAAAAAAAATGGATAAAATATCGACACTGAATTAGTTTTTGTCCTTTTATTTAAATAAAAACACACTCCCTCTGGTGAAAAACTCTTATTTGAAACATCAAGGGCCAGAACATCGGATGCCCTCCTAAATGAAATTGGACATCATTTTGTTAACTTCTTTGATAACCTCTTCAAACTCAGAAAATCATTAGCACCTAATCCCTCTATATAATTTAGGACTTTAGTAACATCCCAAAAAGAATTATACCTAACAGGTGGTTTTGAAATCCATATACTCCTCAATAATATCTTCAGCAAAACATCTGGTGCCGCTGAAATGCCATTAAACAAAACATGACCTGTGGAAATTGCTGATCTATGTACATTAATCTCCTATAAAATAATCCCTTCTCAAACATTTCAGATAAATAATTCACCACTTCTACGACATCCACCGAAACGGAATCAAAAACCCTCTCCACACACCAAAACCATTTCTGCCATGCCAATCTATACATTCTAGTACCTGGTGACCAGGACTCCTTAATGAGATCAATAGCTCCTCGTGAAAGCCCTGGCAACTCCCAGACATATCTGAAATTCTCCATGCCACCAGCCTCAGCTGTTCTGTCATTACCATATCCTACATCTCTCCTGTTGTGCTACTAAAATTTCCTGAAATCTTGGCAACAGAATTGGAAAATCGACCAACATATTTAGAAGTATGGGATACCAAACGTGAGATTTCCAAAGAGGAGTTATTAACACCACCGTTTCCTTCTACTTGCGTACCATCAAACTTACTCGAGTAATCATTTAAAAGGGAGGAAAAGCATATGGACTGAGTCAGCTCCAATTCTGTCAGAATGCATCTATTCCTGCTGACTCTTGTTCTGGAAGCCCGCTGAAAAAACTCCTTAGCTGGGCATTCAACGTGTTTGCAAACAGATCCACCTGACATGGACCCCAAAGCTCCATCAGCCTCAGGAAAACTGATCAGTTCAGAGTCCATTCACTCAAATCCCTGTAATTCCTCAAAAACCAATCTGCCTCCACATTGCTCAATCCCGGTATGAGCTCCGCTTGTACTAAAATATTCTGTCTCGAACAATACTCCCAAAATACCTTAATCAAATCAGGCAGATCCTTTGACCCAAGGACCCCCTAATGTAGTGTGGTTTGTGGCCTCATTGTCATTATTAGACACAACACCGAATTTGCCTTGCTTGTAGTACACTATAACTTAGACATAGTATTTATAACAGAAACCTGGGCTGATGACTTTTCAGGTCCAGATTTAGTCTTAGCAGTGCCGGCCGGATATTCCATTTACAGAACAGACAGGCCACTTGAGAGAGGCAGCGGCATTGCAATAGTTTACGTAGTCTCTTCCCTGCCAAATTCCAAGTCCTACCATCTAACACATGTGAAGCTCTTTCATTTATTTTTGAGCTATCTAAAACCCAGTCCTGGAATTTGATTTCAGTCTATAGACCGCCTGGCCTGAGATCTGCTTTTATTCACGAGATTACCCCCTTATTAGAGTCCAGGTTTTTTTCACCAGACTTGACCATGGTAGGTGATTTTAATTTTCACCTTGAGTCGGGTGCGGATAAAGATACTGAGGAATTATTGGACATGACATCATGCTTTGGTCTCACGCAGCTAGTGGATGGCCCCACACATAGTAGGGGCCACACACTGGACGGCATTTTTTCTAACGGTCATATGGTGTCTTTTTTTAATTTTTATTGATTTTCCATTAAAAGCCTTTAACAACATAATTCTATGCCACGTTTCTCAATTACAGTATAAATCATAAATCTTACAGTTTATTTTCCTTATTCTATTTTATGTGTCTGCACAGTCCTTTCCGTCTGTCATTTCGCTGCTGTGTGGCATCTGGATTCAGAATATTTGGGTTTTCCAACAGATATACTGCAAGTGGTTTCCAGAAGTCTTTGGGTTGCGATGATTTAGGCAGTTCTTCCTCATATGTCTTTAGTGTGTCCCTACAGTATACCATGTCCTTTATCCTTTCCGGCAGGTAAGGCTTATTTTGCTGTCTCAGTGTATTGATACCCTCCGCTTTGCTACCAGTAGTTGCCACTAATTTCCGCTTTGCAGGTAGTATTTGATTTAATAATCCTAGTAAACATATTCTTACTGAACATTCCAAATCACAATTTGTAATATTTCGTAACGTCATCATAACTTGTTCCCAGTACTCCCTGACCCTCTGACAGTTCCATGCTAGGTGCGTGAAGTCAGAATCTGGTGCACCACATCTACGACAATTTGCTTCTGCACGCAGGCCATATTTACATAATCTCACAGGTGTGTGGTATATCTGGTGCAAGTATTTATAGTGTCTAATGCGTAGATTTCCATTCGGGGTCAGCATTTCCGTTAATTTACAACAGAATTGCCATTCGTCTTTGTCAAGGGGTGTCTCCAGTGCATGGTTCCAGCGCTCTTGTGCTTTGGTGGTGTTTTGTGCCATTTCCACCGGCATTGCTCTGTATAATTTGGTGACCATATGCGTATTTGTGGTGTCACTGATCATCATTTGTAGAGGCGTCAGTGTGGGCGGCTCAATTAGGAAGGTTGGGTACAATACTTTAATTGCTCCCCATAATCTATGGTATGTGAATTGGAATAGTAGTGTTTGATTATTCACATAGTTCAGGTCGGCAGCTTCTATAAATTTGCCATCTATATATAGGTCTCCCATTGTTCTAATCCCCACATGGCGTAGCATTGCTATACTCCCTGGTCATATGGTGTCTTTAACCGATATTCTTCTGCTAAGCTGGTCGGACCACCGCACGGTCTTTTTGAACCTGAACTTTAAACAGGTTAATGCGAAGTCTCCCAATCACCATATCTCCCACACATATCAAGCTTGGAATAAAATAGATCCTTTAGATTTCAAACAGGCTTTAACTGACTCTCTGCCTTATAAGTTAAATAATTTATTGCTCCTCACGCTTGACCATGATAATTGGCTTCGATCCACAGTGCAGGCTCTAGCTCCTATTAACCAACAAAAATTATATGTCCCCCTTGTAATTATTAGTCTATTACTTAATTCTCCCAACTCTTACTTCACACACACTCACACAAAGCAACCCAAGCTGTAAGTCCTGTTTTTTGTAAAAAAATATCTCCTCCTTTATTAAAATTTTAGTTTCAAATACAACAGTAAAATCTATTTAAAACCCAACAATTCATAGTCTATTGTACAGGAGAAATCACAAAAAGTTATTATACGCTGAATCATTAATGCATATACATGGTAATCCTTTTCCTTCAATACGATTTTTACCCTGCTTAGTTTTGCATTATAAACGGAGAACCTCGTATTACTTTGTTTCATGTGTTTTTATTGAATTTCCAAAGCAGTACATATCTATAGCAGTGTTACTTCCACAACTTATCAATGTACATTTTGTATTTATCATCTCAATGAGCAGATCTCACTGTTATGTCACATACCGAGTACATCACATATTTCTGATGAAATGACCTAGGTAAGAAATAATTGTAATAGTAGTTTTAAAATTATAACACTTGATAACATTCTAGAACAACATGCTCAACCCTTCCCCCTCACACCTAAAACTCGCTTGGAAGGTCCGGTCAGTATGTTATACGGATTTGTCTTTGAGGGGGGTCAAAAGGCTCCAGGGGAGGGTGGGGGGGATAAGGGAGAAGGGGGGAAGGAGGTGGGGGGAGGGAAAGGAGAGAGAAAGGGTCGATAGGTACAGAAGTTACATTATCACCAGTATAACCAATTACAATATTCTGGCGTTTACGGTGGCTCATTTCGTGTTTGCGCTAATCTGTGGTGGTGTTAGCTTTGAATTGTTCCACCAAATGGGCCCATTCCATTGAAATTAGCTTTTTCCGAAGCCCTCTATACTCCTCCCGCTCAAGGGCTTCTCTTTCTGCCGTGGCCCAACGTATTACTTCTTCCCCCCAAGCTCCCGTTCTCGGTGCCGAGTGGGATTTCCAACACTGTGTGAGCATTCTTTTGGCCAATATTAGGGAGAGATCTGTAAAACGGCTCAACACTACTGCTTTCCGTGGGAGCGGGGACAGTCCCAGGAGGCACACTTCTATAGTAGCCCAAAAGGGTCTTTCGGTTCGCTGCGACAGCCCTTCAGTAACTTCCTTCCTATACCCCTGCAGGGAGGGGCAGGACCATAGCATGTGAATCAAGCCGGCCTCAGGCAGGTTGCAGCGGGGGCAGTCCGAGCGGGCCCTTGGGTATATTGTATGGACCCTATATGGTTTCAAGTATGCCCTGTGTAGTAAAGAAAGCTGTATGAACTTGAATAGAGTATTGCGAGACACTCGTTTGGGGTATTCATGGATAACTGCCCATTCTTTGTCAGTAAGGGCACGTGCAATATCCGTCTCCCATTTCTGCCTAAGAGGCAGTAGCGGAATTTCTAAGTGCTCTCTTAAGCCCCTGTATAACCACCTAACTAAGTGGCTCCCATGGTCCATTATATGTAGCGCTTGTAACAATTGGAATGTAGGGGGCTCTCATTGCTCGACGAGCCTATGCAGGCAGTTAAAGTGTATGATGCTGGCATGGGTTAAGAATAATGTATTTGATACGTTATAGGTGCGCACAAACTTGGTGTGGGGCATTAACACTTTATCAAGAAACAGGGATGCTACAGTTGTGATATCAACATCTTCCCAAGGCGCCAATCTGTGAGCTGACAAAATACCTTGCGGCATAGGGAGAACGCAGAGAGGAATGTTCAGGGCATATGGGGTGGGTGTATTAGTGTATTTCAGTGCAACTTTCAAATAGTGGCGTGCTACCTGAAGAAGCAAGGGGATTTTCCTAAGTCTCCCGGGTTCTGGGCAAAGTAGAGACTGTAGTGTTCCAAGCTGTAATTGTGCAGGTGAGTACCCAATTTCGAATAAATTATGGCCAGCAAGCCAATATGCCAGCCATTGTAGCTGACCCACCATACAGTATGCCTTAAAGTCTGGGGCTCCCATACCCCCTGTAGTCATAGGTAGTTGTAGTTTAGTGAGACTAATCCGGCGACGTCCCAGTCCCCATATTAAGTTTATCAGTAAGGAATTTAGCATCTTGAATACCCATGCTGGAACCACCACCGGAAGGTTGACAAAGTAGTATAGGATCCTCGGTAGCATCACCATTTTAGCTATTGTAAGGCGTCCTGCTGTGGACAGCGGCAATTTAATCCAGAAGGCCACCTGTGATTTTAGGGAGTTAATCGCGCGGATCAGGTTTCCTTCCAATGTGTCGTGGGTATTCCTATAGATCTGGATGCCCATGTATTTAAAGGTAGCAGGTTCGACCCTAAGTTGCTCTTCACCAAATTGCAGGGTGGGTAGGGTGTATGTTTCATAAAAAGAATATGCTATTGATTTCGAGACATTCAAGTGTAGCCCTGACATTGTGCTGAAACGGGCCAGGAGAGTTGCCACCGGATGCAAGTCCATCCGTATGTCTTTAAAATACAGCAACATGTCATCAGCATATAGAGATACTGAGTGTGTAGTCGGGCCGATCGGGATACCATAAGTTCTCATTGCCTGACGCAAGTGTTGGGCAAGGGGTTCCAATGCCAATACAAATAGAAGTGGTGACAGGGGCAACCCTGACGTGTCCCCCGAAATATTTGGTATGCAGGGGAAATATTGTGACCCGTTTTTGCACGTGCTGTCGGTGCAGCATATAGTAACTGTACCCAGCGGCAATAAGCGGGGGTGGGGGATCTCAAATTTCCTCAAGGTCGCCAGGATATATTGCCAATTCAGGGAGTCAAAGGTTTGTCGAATATCCAATGACAGACATCCCGCATGTGGATGGTGGGCTTGGGCTGTGTGGAGTAAGCTGAAGAGACGACGTATATTCAGGGAGGTACTTCGGCGGGGAATAAAGCCACTTTGGTCGGTGTGTACCAGGCCAGGGAGGATCGGAAGGAGACGTGACGCCAATAGCTTGCTAAGTATTTTATATTTGGTATTGAGAATGAATAGGGGCCTATATGAGGAGAGGTCCATATGTGGTTTATCAGGCTTTAATAGGGAAGTTACTATTGCCTTATTGGTTGTGAGGGCAAGGTTCCCTCTTCTAGCGATGTGTTGTATAATTGTAGCAACTTGGGGACCAACTGTGACGCGACATGGAGTAAAATTCAATTGGGAGCCCATCGTAGCCCGGCATTTTATTGCGGGCAAGGTCCTTGATGGCCCTACGAATCTCTACTTGGGTAATTGGAGCTTCTAAAATTTTGCTGTTTGCATATGTAATGACCGGGAGAGAACTAGTCATCAGGAATTCGTCTATATCTTCTAGAGGGGGAGCCCGTAAAGGTGTGCATAATAATCATGGAACGCCTTATTGACCCCAGTTTGCGTGTTCACTGGTTCATGATTGGTAGTGTGTATAGCCAGTATGGGTGTAGGGGGAAGGTTGAGGCCGTATCATACGAGCCAGCAATGTGCCAGATTTATCCGCTTCTGCATGCGAGCGGACAGTGTAGGCGTGCAAATCAAGTAGTCGCAGACGCTCTAGTAGCTCTGCATATTTCACCCTGGCATCTTGGAGTCTCTCCTTTCCCTGTGTGCCTGTCTGTGCCTCTACTTCTAGATTTTGCAAAGTCGACTCCAATTCTGTGATGTCCCGGGAGATCTCACGCCTGGCTCCCACCACCGCCCCCATGGAAACCCCACGGATCGTTACCTTCAAGGCCTCCCATTCCACTGATCTCGTTGTGGCCGTGCCTTCGTTAACGGTAAAGTAAGCACTGATTGATGTGGCTTTAGTATTTCTAAATACCGGGTCTTCTAAAATTAAAGGCTGTAGGCACCATGTTGGAATTGGGGATGGTACGCAGCCCCAGTTAAGGGTCAACTCAAGCGAGTTGTGGTCTGATATGGTCTTGCCAAAATAGGTAGTATGCAGTACAGTCGGGAGAAGGGCCGCGTACAAAGAAATCTATCTAGGCGGGAGTGCAAGTAGTGGGGATGCGAGACAAAGGAATATTCATGCATGTTTCTGCTGCTTTGTGAACGCCAGACGTCCTCCAAACCCCACCCCATCATCCATTGTCGTAGGATCTTAGCTTGTTGGATCGTTATGGTTCCTGGTAGTGGGGGATGCGAGCGGTCCAGACCCACATCGAGGACCGCATTAAAATCTCCCCCAACAACCAGAGAAACTGACCATTCCGCTAGGGCGATTGATAAACAAGATAAAAACGCTTCCTGGTCAGTGTGTGATGCATATATCGACCGTAGTACTATCTAATTCCCGTCTAGGGTGCCGTGTAGTAGTACATATCTACCTTGTCCATCAATTTTGCTACTGATTAAGGAGAATGGAATCCCTGCACGTATCCACCCTGCTGCCCCACGCGAGAATGCTGAATAAGCGGTCGCATACAACTGCCCCCTCCACCTTTTTTGCAATTTGAGGGTTTCAGAAGGGACTAAGTGAGTTTCATGAAGGTATACTATTTAAGCCCGGCGTCTATGCAATTGGGCTAGTATTCTATGCCGCTTCTGGATCGAGCCCATACCCCATATATTCCAAGTAATGAAATTGTATGGTTTAACCACTGATGCCATTAGGAATCCATATGCAGTAGAGAAATTCCCACCCACCTGGCCCCAAGTGGCCCCGCCCCTATGTGCGAATCCCCCAGACCAACGTCAAGCGTAAAAAAATAAACAACTTCCCAATACTCGGTCAATTGAGTCATCATCGTTCGACCAAACTTAAACCTGAAACCAAAAGAATAACCCTGGTTAACTGTGACGTAACAAGTGCCTTCGCTAATGGGGTAGGCAACAGACGTAATGTATATGTGGTGTTCTAGTGATGAACAGTTCAATTGGCGTAGGCCGGGCCACAGGTTAATACAGTATTACATGTTATGATATCCCTGCAATTATTTGGCATCAACTTTATGCACTTTAGTAAACGGTCTGCTATTAGTGCTTATAAAACATGCGAACAGCGGCCAATACTGGCAGAACTCAGCATCTACTGTGAAGTCCCCGGGTGGGGTGCAAATAACGAGATACATGGTGATTAGAGCAAATTCACTCCCCCTTTCCCAACTGAGGCAACATTACTGCAAGTCTTAGTCCAGTGGGTCGTTGCTTAGCTGCGTGGACACTGATGGTAACAATGCAACACTCCACCCCCCCCCAATGAATCAGAGTCCGATGTCGCCTCTCTAGAGGGGCTGGAGCTGATAGGAGGGTGGGCGGTACGTAAAGCATTTGCAGTTCAGAGTGCCTCTTGTCTACCCTCCAAGACTAGTTTCGGGGATGGGATCCCTGATAGGCTTTCTTATGTTGTAAGTCCTCTTCTACGCCTACGCTGGGATCTTTACAATTTCGGCTATGACCTCTCATGGTGACTGCTTCCACCTGTATCAGGGAAGTTTCTGTCTAACCAATCCCAGGCACTTTCCGGCATCTCAAAGAAATAGCGCTGGTTGTAGAGGATTTTTAGCTTGGCTGAAAATAAGAGAGCAAACGTTAGGCCGGTGTTGCGCACTCACGACTTGACCTCCAGCAATGAAGAGCGTTTCCGCTGGACTGCAACGGTATAATCCGGGAAGATTGAGATTTTAGCATTATCGAGCCGCAGAGGACCATTGTTCCGAGCCGCTTGCAGGAGCACATCACGGTCTCTAAAGTTCAGGATTTTGGCTATGATCGGCTGTGGGTTTGCACCGGGAATAGGTTTTTTAGCAGGTACTCGATATGCGCGTTCCAATGTAAATAAAGGCGATAGCCCTGTGGGAGCCACCTTTGTTCTTAGCCATTCCTCTATGAACAATGTTGGTTGCTGGCCTTCTGTTCCCTCAGGGAGGCCCACTATACGTAGGTTGTTCCGTCGGGACCTCCCATCAGCATCATCTGCCCGGGCCTGCAGAGTTTTAATTTGTTGGCGCATTTGTGAAATCTGTGCCTCATGTTCCTTTACTTTGGGTATCTTGAGGTCCAGCGTCGCCTCAGAGGAATTTACTCGATCTGATAATTTTCTGTGGTCGTCTTTTAACAAATTGAGCTCTGTGGAAATAGTCCCCAGTTGCTGTGCAATGGCTGATCTAGACTCCGTATTTCCTGGAGTATCATGTCCAGTTTATCCGCTGGGGGATGGGAGACCTCATCCTCGCCCAGTACAGAATGCATGAAGAAGGCCTCAGAGAGCGAAGAATGGGGTCCAGCTCCCACTAACGACGCACCGGATTTAGCTTTTGTGCGTCCCATTGTCTGCGGTAGGCCAGCCAGGGTAGGAATAAAACACTGTCCAATTGGTGGGCTCCTCCACAGACAGATGAATAGATTAGGGTTCTAGCTCATCCAAGTCGTCCTTTGAAGGTCTGACCGGGGGCCCCGCGTGACCGATCAATTATAGGCTCACACAGAGTTAGCCAGTGGTGCCTCCCGTTGGAAGAGGGTATTCAAGCCCAGTCGTCATCAACGGGCCCCGCCATAGGCCTCAGCCTCCAGAGGTCCCTCCACCTCACTGCCACCAACTGATCAGGTCCTCCTCTTCCCCTTCCAAAGCACAACACCGCAAACTTGAGGAAGAGCCAACTGTGGCGCAATCGGGGTCGCAGTACGAAAAAGCTTATGTCCAATTCAAGTAGGCAAGTTCCCTCACCAGTGCTATTTTCACCCCACTGTGGGCGTGGGCGCTCTGTGCACGGGTAAAATACAGGCCAAGTGAGGAGGGGCCCACTACCCAGTCCAGTTAAGTGTATTCATAGATGGCACTATTCCGATAATAACTTTAACTCTGAATCTCTGCAAAAACCATTAAAAAATAATACAGATAATGAAAAAGCAATACAATAAAAACAAGTTGTTTTTATTGTATTGCTTTGAGTATTGAGTAAAAATCCTATTGAAGGAAAAGGATTACCATGTATATGCATTAATGATTCAGCGTATAAGAATAACTTTTTTGATTTCTCCTGTACAATAGACTATGAATTGTTGGGTTTTAAATAGATTTTACTGTTGTATTTGAATTTTTTTTTTTTATAAAGGAGGAGATATTTTTTACAAAAAACAGGACTTAGAGTTTGGGTTGCTTGTGTGTGTGTGTGGAGTAAGAGTTGGGAGAATTAAGTAATAGACTAATAATTACAAGGGGGACATATAATTTTTGTTGGTTACTTTTAACCCAGTTCCCTTTGTCTCGAGGGGTTGCTCTCATATTTGTTTTCTTGAGTCTAGCTCCTATTAAGGCAGTTAAATGTGGCAGATCCAAACCCTCCACACCATGGTAATCCGCCAGACTGAGAAACCAATAACAGATCTGCAGAAAAAAAGAAAGACAATGGAGAAAGGATTATATAATCAGGTTGAAAAAGCTAATTATAAGCGATATATTGCAGCATATAAAACTATGATAAAAAAAGAAAAAAACTCAGTTTGTTACACAGAAAATAGTCCGCAAATAATTCTGCAAAATAATTATTTTCAACAGTAAAAAAACTCTCCAATGTCTCGTCAATTGATTCACAGGAGAGTAGTAGTTCCTTCTGTAATTCCTTCGCGTTATTATTTCAATCAAAAGTGGAACTCATTTTTAATAAATTCACGGCCTCGTCTACTTCCACGGGGAAGGGAGAACGACCGGTCAGCCAAATTTCAACTATAGCTACTCTCACTGCTTTCTCCCCCTAAACGTACAACAAGTTATGGAATTGAGCAAAACCACGAAATCGGGTTCCCCCTATGACCCAAGCCCCGTAAAGATCATGCAACTGGTCCCTGAGATCATTGCAAGTAACCTTACAATCATTTTTAATAAAATGATCACCACAGGGTTCTTCCCGAGTGACTGGAAGAAAGCATCGATACTACCCCTCTTAAAGAAGCCCAGCCTGGATCTGACGGATCCAAATAGTTATCGCCCCATCTCTAGACTTCCCTTTCCTGCAAAAATCATTGAAAAAGCCCTTGATACCAAATTGGCTAGTTTCATTCAACAGCATGAACTTCTAGATTATACCCAATTCGGGTTCAGAAGCTGTCATAGCACTGAAACTGCTCTTAAAATGGCCACAGAAGAGATCAGATGTATCCTGGACAATGGAGGACATGCTGTGCTTATATTATTAGATCTTTCAGCGGCATTTGACCCTGTTAATCATGCTCTCCTGATCGACCGTTTGGCTCACATCCGAATCAGAGGAGTTGCTCTCTCCCTTTTAAAATCTTTTTTTACTGATCGTGAACAGACAGTGTCTTTAAAAGAGTTTGAATCCAAGCCCTTCTCATTGCCCTGCGGCGTGCCACAAGGGTCCTCATTGAGCCCGACACCATTTAATGTGTACGTTACGCCCCTTGCAAATCTGATTAAATCGGGTTTTTTTTTCCTGGTATCATATGCCGACGATACCCAGATTGTGGTGTCCTTCTCCAGTCCCTCGAACACAATGACACTTAGACTCCATGATTGCATGTTGGCTGTAGAAGACTGGATGGGCAGAAACAGTCTTAAACTGAATTCCTGTAAGACGGAGGTTCTCCTTTTTGGCAAAGAAATCACCTGCTGGACACTTTCCTGCTGGCCGCAGAATCTAGGGCCCTACCAGCTCCTGTCAAAAAGGTCAGAAGTCTAGGCGTCCTTATGGACAATAAACTTACCTTTGGGGACCAGGTCAATGCCACTATTTCGACCACTTTCTATACTCTTAAATTAATCAAAAAGATTCTTGCATATATTCCACCTTCTCTACAAAGAACAGTAGTAACAGCATTAATACTCTCTAAATTAGATTACTGCAGTGGGCGTATTTAAACTTACAGGTGCACTACCTAAATAAATTGCAATCGCTTCAGAATGGTGCTGCTAAGCTCTTGTTTGGAATCCCCAAATTCCAATCTGCTAAACCAGCTTTACGGGTGCTTCATTGGCTCCCGGTCAAACAAAGAGTCAAATTCAAAGCCCTATGCATCACCTTTAGAGCTTTGCATGATCTTGGGCCAAATTACCATAAGGACAAGCTTAAATGGTATCTACCTGAGAGGCCCCTACGTTCAAGTGCAGCAAAAAATGTTAGGATCCCTAAGTTTAGACGCGCCTCCTGGGGTGGCAGAAGTTTCTTGACAGGGGATTCTAAACTTTGTAACTCCCTGCCACTGCATAATAAATCTCAGACAAACTTACTTTCCTTCCACAAGTCACTGAAAACATGGCTTTTCACCTATTAACTCTGCTCACACGCTCCGATATTCAGTAGCGCCTTGATGCCTGCAGGCAACTGTTCGCGCTTTATAAAATTAATTAACATACCAAACAATTGTAAACTAGCAAGTAAATTCGTAATCACCTTTGCTTCTACTTTGTGAAGTTGAGCAGTAATCAAGCCTACCCTGACAAATAAGTAGGTTGCAGAAATAAAAACCTTTTAGGGGTTCACTGATACACCTGGTCCTTTAAAACCAACAAAGAAGAGATTGGCACGGAAGCTGTAATATAAAAAACGTTTTTATTAACCTCATATGAGGGAGACTGTGTCAAATACAATACCCTCAGGCCACTGTATGAGACAGTCTAAGGAGTACAGAGAACAGGGTCCTTATATATGCATTTGTTACATAGTCGGCATAAAATCAAGGGGAGGTCCTGGCACATACAAGCATGCTTATTGATTAATATGGGTATACAAAATTTGCTTGCTTCACAAAGTGGGAGGGGAGACTAAACTGCTTACATCAGTAAGAATAGCCTGACAGTTCTATACTAGGAGCAGGTGCATTCTACCATCTAGGCCTTTCTGAGCATGTGCAAGACTCTGGAAGAGGGAGAAAGCACATGGCGAGCACATGGCTAACCAAAATGGCTGCCAAGTACAAAATGGCTTTCAGCTCATGCTAACAGCGATTCCTGTAATCTTTAACAAGGTGACACCCAACGGCGGCTCCTCTGTTATGGCGAAGGAGTGTGGCCCCACTGCTGGAGCTAGCGGATGAAAACATGTAAATCAAAATGATAATAAAGCAATTAATAAAGCTGCTTTATTATTATTTTATTTTACATGCCAGAGCTGCAGCTGAGTCTTGAGGGTGAGGCCATCCTCTGACAGCAGCATGAGTAGTGCACAGGGCACTGCAAGTGCACGTCGGGCTGGCCGGCTGTCTTTGGACAGCCAAACCGACATGCGCACCTAGATATCTCCAGGCTGTTGCTTGGAGAACAGCAGACACAGGCTCCCAGTCTCTGTTGGAGCGTAAAACCAGCCCGCTCCGCCCAATCCCGGGTAGTACCAGCATGAGAGCAGCGTCTGAACTGGCGCAGGGTAATCTTTGAGCCTGTGCATCGGGAGCTGAAGAGCTTAAGTTTTTTAATTATTATTATTGTCCACCGCGCTGCCCGACCACTTTTCCCTGCTAGCAGCCGCCACTGGTGACCCCTCAGGAAATGCTTTTGCAATTTTAGTTTTGTGGTACTTATTCAAATAATTCCGAGAAACAATGTATTTATTCATATCACATCTTGTATTACAGAATATCATTCTGGGGAGCAGAGTCAACTGGGCAGAACATCGAAGTCTAAGAGATATTGTTCTGAAACTGGAGATGAATGCAGACTCCATCGCAAAGAGATGAATTATGAAGCATTTTGACACCATGGTTTTATTGTACCGTACTTAAAAGATTGTTAGAATGTTGCATAATACATTGATGTAACATGCCAATAATGATTCCTGCCGATATTAACCTATTGTTTTTTACAGACCGTTTCTGCAGGAAGAATTATTTAATGGATTTTAAATATTTTATCTGTATTCTTTGCTTGTCTTTGGCTTCTAAGATAAAGTGTATGATGGGTTTTTACTTTGCTGTATTTCTACACCCTCCTTTAGTTTTAAAGATTGCTTATTTGTTATTTATGATCTGTTCATTTGTTATGAATTTAGCATTACCTTTTCAGGAGCAGTGCAGGATCCAAGTGCTTTTCTTTCGGTCCCATAAGGACTGTCTAAGTAGCTCTGTTTTTTTAAATCCTTGCATGGTTTGCATATGGGCAACTGCTTTGAAGTATTTTGACAGACAATGAATGCTCTGTAACATTGGCCCTTTATGAGCAGACCCAAGCAAGCTAGGAAATCCGTGTTGCACCACCAACCATAAAAATTGGTAGTGAATGAATACTTTGTATATAAGGTAATTTGTAAAGTACTTTGGAAGAAGCCGATGAATGCTTCAATTCCACTGGAAGTACACATGTAAGCCCTCTACCACATTTCTCTATAGTTTGTACCTGTCCTGGGTCATTGTTGGTCTGCTGGAAGTGTGAGGTATATGACTTCAGAGGAGTCAAAAGATAATGTTCTATAGCACCGGAAATCCTGGCAAATCAGCACACTGCCATGTCGATTTCCTGACGCCCATCATTACACCAGACAACATATGGTTAACAGTTGTTTCGAGCATTGATGGAATTTTATCAGATCTTTCCTGTGCTTGCCTAGTCTCCCATTACAGTACTCTAGCAGTCTTGAGTGTCATAATAGCTGTGGGTGAGCCTAAAAGAGAGCCCTACACAAGGCTGTAGAAATCATATATTTTTGGTGTTCATAAATGCATGGTCTCTGCATCTCGAAATACGTTTCAATATCAGATTTACATTTAAAAAATGTAAAGGAAACATCAGAGCCAATATTTTAGAGAAGTCTGACTACTATTAAAGCACAATTTTGTAAAAATGCCAATCCAAAGTGGTTTTATTAAAGAAGACAAAGCTAGAACTAGTAATCGTAAATAAGTTTTCATGAATTATGGAGGAATTTGCATTTTGGTTGCCATTATCAAAACATTAAATTGTTAATTGGATGTAATAGTTAGATGCACAGTGTTGTGCATTATTTCTTTTTAGAGGGTCAAGCTGAGAATAAAGTTCACTAGAAGAAAAGCAGTCACCGCAGCGCTCTTGAGAAACGTGCCTGTTCAATGCATATTTGCATCGGCTTTTACCTTTGCCAAATATTGCTGCATGTATCCTGACTCCACACACACACCTTAGTAACTCAAGCCACCCGCTCCAATTTTCTAACATGAAACTTTTCCTATGTTACCTCGCCGTCCACTTATTTTTCCCTGAGGTATGAAGTTATTGCTGTTTTATATTGCTTCTGAATGTCAAAGGAAATTCCATTACGGAAAAGGAAATGTTCCTTATTTCTCCATCATGGGTTTTTATTTTTTACTTCCTCCCCTTCCTTCTTCCTTTTTAAGGCCAGAACATAGTTTGAATTCTGAGTTGAAGTCATAGCCTGACTGTCAAAAAGGAACTACCTAACTAACCCTGCTGTGAATTCTGGTATAGTGTATTTCTTGAATCCTTAATGTTACTGTTTCACGTTTCTCACGTGAAAGCCTACTAGTACAAGGATTATTCCTGCTTTATTTTATTATGCTTTATTTTATTATGTTTTGGGTAAATAAATGGTTTTGAAATAGTGTTTTCAATCAAATGGATTTTAATAGCAATTAATTTCTTTATATTTGGCTGTATTTAAACAAAGGCAGAATAGCATGCTCTGCATGAGCATGTTTTGTTAACAATTTTTAAAATTAAAATGTGATTTAATTTTTTTTTTTTTTTTAAAGGCAATGGAGCCCACACGTGAATAGAGATGTTTTTTGAGTTCCACGAAAATATCCATAAATCCAGAACCAGTAATGCAAGCAATTGCTGTTTCCATTTTTCATACAGAATAGCATACATTAAGTTGCGTCCGTCCGCTTAATTAGTTCTGTATGGTGTCAAATTTTAACATCAAACAAAACACACCGCAGTTACAAATGAAACATCTGTCATACTTTGTAGTCGGACAGCAGTATCAGAAAAGATAGTGAAGGCATGACGTTATGCAGGTGAAACGGCCTGTAGTCCAGTGCTTCTTGAGCTCATCGAGGTTCCGTAGTGTGGTTACTCAAGGGTCAGAAGGCAGCTAAATGTCTTGGGAGAGGGCCGGCCAACAGGCAGACGTGGATAGTGTGCCTCTAAACGACATTGGCTTTGGGGGGTGGAGAGTAGGTTAGGCTACAGTGTTTTTGTAAAGCACATCATACTTAAGCGAGGAGGACTTTTGTCATTGTACATTGTGAATTACTGAACTAGTCAATGTCTTAATTTCTTTTTAAATTGTATGTGTACTTTATATTGATGAATGGTTTGATGCTGTATTTTTAATATGAAATAAAACTTTGACTGAACTAATCCATTAATGAGTTATCTTACTGATATGAAACAGCTGTACTTTTCAGAGAATGTTTAAAAAGCAAGTGATTGGGACTGTCTTTCAGCTAAAAGTTCCACAGTGTAGACCTTGAAATTAAGAACATGGGACAGTTTGGAATCAGTATATCTTTAGTGATTGTTATAATAAAACTTGAACTACATAAAAGAGGAAAACAAATAGAGACTAAGAGGAGTGGGGATGTTGGGTTCTATTTTAGCAGTTAGAATACATTGACAAATGTACAAGAAGTCGACCGAACCCTCTGACCAAAATAATGGATGAATATAAAGCAAAACATGATACAGCACTAAACCATGGTAAAAAAAATGTTTTACATAGGTACTCACATCTGTTCTTTAAAAGTCCTGTTTCATCCAACGAGCCAAGAGTCTTTGTGGATCGTTTAACAAAATAAAAAGAGGACGCAGAAGCGCAGACTGGGCCTCCGGATGTACCGAAACTGCTGGCTAGCAGTGGGTACAGCTCGGACTTCGACTCTAATTCCAGGCAGGGGCACGTGAGTACATCGGCGTAAGCCACCCAACCCCCTACCAAACCACCCAAGCCGGCTTTTGGAGCCCCACTGCCCTAAGCCATGGTGGTCTCTTCCAGCAGGTGCACAAAGACAAGTCTACTCTGCCTGGAAGGTTCCTCGACTAGCGTTGGAAAATATAAGGCCTTGAAATTTGTTTCAGCTTTTTAGGTATGATGTCTTCCTGCATAGCCATAGTACCACACGCGCACCTACATATGCACCCCCTGTAGCACACTCTGCAGTCTCAATAGTCTCAAGCAGAGGTAGGGCCAGCACCCATCGCTCTCTGCGGTGGTGGAACAGCAACAACTTGTTGCAGGGCGGGACTTCAAGGCCCCAATTCCGCAAGTCACCCTTCCCTTCAGGGGTGGGGAGCACATGTGCTAGATCTCACAGTTCACAGTCTATGGACAGTATATTATAGACATCTACACAGCCATCATCTAGAGCTTCTAGCAATTCAGCTAGCCCTCAAAGCTTTTCGCAGTCACCTACACCAGAAGGTAGTACTAATACGCACAGACAATATGACTGTAATGCACTATATTAAAAAACATGGGGGTACACACTCCTCACAGCTATCCCTCCTATCAGAGCGCATCTGGCATTGGACAATCTCTCACAGAATCCACCTCCTAGCTTACAGTACCGCCACGGGCTCATTACACATGTAAACAGGGAGCCACTATGGCTTTTCTAGGAAATATCCCTATAGAGGATATTTACAGAGCAGCAACATAGAATTTCCCACATACATTCACAAAACACTACTGTGTTGTTGTCTTCATAGATCAACATGCAAGAGTGGGTCAAACTGTACTTAAAACATTATTTTGAGCCAGTACTTCAACCAATCGCTAGCCACTGCAAAGGAGAACACTGCTTTACATTTGATGCTAAGCAAATGTATCTACGGCCAACACATGCTACGAATGGAATATGTTACTTACCCTGTAAGCATCTATTCATAGCGTATAATGCTGTAGATTCATATGCACCCACCCTCCTCCCCGGAAGCTTTTAGTTAAAGTATTTCCTAATATATTCAGCACAGTGAATTCCACACTCACACTTTTACACGTTTCTCTATTCTCTCACTATATTGCTCCTTTTCGAACGCTCACCCGATGAGCCAAAGACAATCTAACAAAGGAGCCAAGGAACATGCGCAACACACACCGGAGGAGGAGTGTACCTCGTGTCTCGAAGACTTTTTATAAGAAAAACAACTTGTAATCGTCCAGCCCAACATTAGATGGCAGGAAAAAGCTAAGCATATGAATCTACGGCACTACACGCTACAAATAGATGCTTACAGTGTAATTAACATATTCTTACTTATAGCTAATCTGGTACAGACTATTCAGGGTGGCCATGATGCAGCCGAATACATTATTTGATTAGGGTTAGACACTATTGATTGCTTAAGCAGAGCAGTCAGGACTAACGTGGTGCTCCAGACGTCACTCATAAATATGCCTTTTGATGGGCCTTGCCTACTTAACAAAAGGGTAAATTCCACACTAGGGTGCTTCAAAGAAAGCAGGGTCACAGCGCACATCCTCTGCTTGTGCAAGGCAGCATCTCCAACAGTTTTGTCCCTTTAGTGGCATTGCCAGGGGTTTTGCTTACATGCAAAGCTAAGGTCACCCACCCAGCAACAGGCACCCTAATCCTTTTGGGGTTGAGGATTTTGCAGACTGCATACAGGGACAGCGAACCTTCCAGTCCCCCGAACATGTGGCAGCACCCTCCAAGTTGCTTTAGTTTGCTCTTAGCAGCACACAACGCTTCTGTGAGAACAAGGATCAGTCATTTTCTCCAGGGGAGGCGGGCCATAACATCCGACAGGACTGCACCCTGCCATTCCTTTCTGACCCGCTGCATTTTCCACCCCCATCAAAGTGGCTTTCGGAGGAGCACTTGTCCATTTTACTGGACGAAGTTTAGGCCCTTTTAGCAAAATGAGTTGTAGACTGAGGTCAGATCTCAGGAATCAGAAATGGGTATTAATGCATCTATTTCCTAGTGCAGAAAAAAGGTGAAGGCCTTTGCCTTATTTTATATCTCTGCCCTCCCAATTTCTGTCTGTGGAGGGTCAAATTTTAGATTCTCCTGCTGGCCCAGGTTTTATCTGCCCTGGATCCAGGAGACTGGATGGTGGCGCTGGACCTGCAGGATGCCTGTTTCCATGTCTTCGTCCATGTCTTTGTCCTGCAGACCCACAGACACAACTTCGGGCTCAAGGTGGGCCAGGAACATTTTCATTTTGCTGTGCTCCCCTTCAGCCTCACCAGTGCCCTCAGAGACTGGCTGTTGAAGGCACGGACTTCCTCCAGATGACGCTGACTTTCTGATATTGTTGGGATTCACTGTCAACATGCCAAAGTCACACTTGACTTCTCTGCAGAGGCTCCCTTTCATCTGACCCATCCTAGATTTGGTGTATTTTCAGTCCTTTTCTATGGCTCATTGAGTCCAGGACATTCAAGCTATGATCCCAATGTTTCAGTCTCTGTTCTAGTCTCATTGAAGGTGGCTCTGAAGCTTCTTGGCCTGTTGGCCACCTGAATACTTTTCGTCCACCATGCCAGATGGGATATGCGGTCTCTGCATTGGGATCCGAGTCTCAGTGACCTCCACCAAAGGAACCTGTCAGATTCCATCTGGGTTTTGGAGGAGGCTGCAAAAGATCTGCAATGGTGGCTGCTTGACTGACATTGTACCAGCAGCAGAAACCTCTCCCTTCACCGTCCAGATCTGCTGGTGGTGACGGATGCCTCGCTGCTGGGTTGGGGAGGTAATCTGTGGAAGGTGAAGATTAGAGGACTCTGGTCGCCAGCGGAGACCCGTCTCCTCATCAACCTATTGGTGTTGCAGGTCATTTACTTGGCGTTGAAAGCTTTTTTACCATCCATTAAGGGAGATTGGTTCAGGTCTTCACGGACAACACCACTGTCATGGTAGTGCTACAAACAGAGTGGATTGGGTTCTAGGCCATGTGGCAGGAGACTCTGTGCCTGTGCAATTGACTGAATCGTCAGGGCATTTCCCTGATCGTATACCATCTTACAGGATCTTAAAACGCCAGGGTGGACGAACTCAACCAGGAATGCCTACTAGATCATGAATGGTGGTTCACCCGGAGGTGGCGCAGACGTCTTCTAGCATTGGAGAGAATCCTGGCTCAATCTGTTCACCACCGCTGTGAACTTTCATTGGCATTTTTGCGCACTGGAGTTTCTAAGATGGGTCTCTCTCTCAGACACATTCTACCTATAGAGGAGCACTTGACTCAAGTATGCCTTTCCGATGCTACCACTACTACCCTGGGTTCTGAACAACCGGGCTTAAGTCATCCTAGTGGCTCCTGATTGGGCTAGGGAAGTGTGGTACTTGGAAATTCTGGGCATGAGTATCTGTCCTCCGATCAGGCTGCCTCATTGGGAGGATTTCTGTCACAGCAGCAAGCAGAGCAGAGTGTTGTAACCGGGGCTGTGCAATCTACACCTCCATGCCTGGAGAGTGAGCATCTGCAGTTGAATGCATTATATCTCCCTCCCGTATAAGTGGATGTCACCCTTGCTGCCAGGTGTCCTTCGGCAAGTCTGCTTATCATGGATGCTGGGACACGTTTGTTGCTTGGTATGGCACCACAAACTCTTTACAGGCCAAATTGTTGTATGTATTGTTTGTTTTTTTCTTTGGCCCGGTAAGGACTTGTAGTGGCCCCTATTAAAAGTTATTTGTCAGCCTTTTTCTGTTTACCGGACCAGCCATCCTTGTTTAAATCACCTGTTGTGATGCAAATTCTTACGGTCCTACTTCGTAGCTTTCCTCCTAAACCCTTTGTGATGCCACACAGAGATCTTAATTCGGCACTTACTTTTCATATGTACACCCATTTTGAGCTTATGCAAAGCTGCCCTCTTGGTCTCCTGTCTCTGAAGATGGGCTTTCTCTTTGCAATTCTCTTTAAATGAGTGAGTTTAGGTTCTTTCAGTCCAGATACCTTACACCACTTTCTTTCATGAAAAAGTGGTGTTGAGGACTACAACGTCCTTTCTAACAAAGTTTGTGACTCCCTTTTATGTTGGACAGCCCGTAACACTTTTAATGTTTTTTGCCCCACTGCATCCCTCGAAGTAGGAGGAGAGACTCCATCATTTGGACACTGAAAGAGCACTGAGTTTTTACATTGATTGTACCAAAGACCATGGGGTAGACAGTCAGCTATTTGTGGGCTCTGGCATGAAGAAAGGCAAGGCAGTACAAAAAAAGGACAGTGCATAGTCCTCTGTATTAAGATCTGCTCTGTGCTGGCCAATCAGCAGCCTCCAGAAGGGCTCATTCCCCCAAGCCTGCTACCTATGTATTGGTATGCGGTGTGCATGTCCTGGGTATTTGTTAGGCTGCAACGTGGGCTTCAGCACACACATTCACAAAGCACTACTTCCTCCACCGTTGAGTCCGATGGGAAGGGCATTTTGGCAGTTCAGCCCAACAGGACTTTTTGGTATGAGCCACCGCACAGACATGGTTGTTATTCCGGCTGCATTCTGGTGCCCAAGAAGGACAGATCCTTCGTCCAATTTTTGACCTGCGCGCTCTCAATAACTTTTTGGAAAGGAGGAATTCAAAATGCTTATCCTAACCCAGGTCTTGTCTGGCCTTGACCCTGGAGACTGGATGGTGGTGTTAGGCCTGCAGGATGCTATTTTCATATACCTGTCCTGCCAGCCCATCGGCGCTTCCTGCAGTTCGTGGTGGGACAGAAACATTTTTGGTTTGATGTGCTCCCCTTTGGTCTCCCCAGTACCCCTTGGGTGTTCACAAAAGTGATGGCGGTGGTGGCAGCACACCTTCGAAAGTCAAGGGTGCTAGTCTTCCCCAAGCTCAATGACAGGCTTTTGAAGGCAGGCTCACCACAGGCAATCGTCAACAACCTCCAGAGTACAGCGAACCTCGTGTTTTCTATGGGGTTCGCTATTAGCACGGAAAAGTCACACCTAACTCCTTCATCGGTTCGGTTTTGTGCCCTTCTCTAGGGAAAGGAAGTCTAGGACATTCAGCCTATAATCCCGGTCTTTCAGCTTCGGTCTTGGATTTCAGTGACGTCGACTTATTTATTTATTTGTAAACCTTTCAGCAGTAACCAAAACCTAAAAATCAGTCTCGTTCACATGGTCAGAAAAAATGAAACGTTTATAGCACGGTTATTATCAATTCATGCAAGAAGCCGCATACTTGGTATCTTACCGCATCACGTAGGTCAAGTGGTGTAAGTACAAGCTCAATACATCATACTTTAGGTAACGGGTCATCCTCTGACAAACATTTAGTATCATCATCAAAACTTCCCTCCTACGCCAACAAGTATTGTCTCAAAGGATCCCATATATCCCAGGGCCGAGATTGATGCAGGATTACCATGCTGTCTCTAACTTGGTATTACACCAATCCAGGTAATTCATCTAGTCTTCACCTATTTCCTCCCCCAATATCTTGGTCTATATCTTGTGCCCAACTGGCTCCTGCCATACTTTGGACCTCTGTTCTCTGCATGTCCAGCATGATCGTGGCTTACATAATAAAGGTTAATCTGGTGGGCAGAATGTTTGAGATTAGGAGTGTCCACAATTTCCATTCATTTGGCTCATCTGGGTATGTCGGGAACTGTTCCCTAACTGTATGCGACAGTCAGTGGTATAAGTATATGTCTAGTGTATTATAACCTACCAGTTCCTTAGATTCCTGTTATGTTATGTATTGCCAGCACTATACATATCTCCCATGTTACAGAGTTATCTATTGTATAGTTGCTTTCTAGCTGCAAGTCGCGAGTCACCTCCAATTGTGGATTGTTCAATAATGGCATCAATGCAGAATACATCATATCAATCCCCACAATGGCTGATAAACATGACCATGCTCAAACAGTAAAGTCCACTGTATTTATTGCTCCTTTAGGTCTAGACCTTTTCCTATCTCTTAATGTGGTGCTTGTCTGATATTATGAAACAAATGATGCGGGTACTTGCGCTTAAGCTACCGGAAAATAAATGTAAAAATTTCGGGCCGCAGTCCCCCTCCACCCCCAATCTGCAGCTAGGTAGAGTCTCTAACAGGAAGTGTGTTACCAAAGGCAAGTAACTTGTTTAGCTACTCTCTCCGACCCACCAAACCCCACGCTTCACATGTTGAAACATCTGTCGCCCATAGTGAATCTATGGTGCTTTCAATGTCCGATGGCAAGGGCATTTAGGGGTTCTGAATGATTATTGACACACGTTGTCTGTATTCAGTTCGGAGCAGCAATGTGCAGGCAGCAACGGGGCTTTCTTATTTAGACTTCCAGTTGGGCCTAAAACAAAGGCCTGATTCAAAGGACTTCTCAACCTTTCTTTTGTTTGAGTATAATACTGGATGTGAGCTATCTGGAGCCCAAATATGATTTGGAGGCAGTTTTTCAACTTTGTTCAACTCCCCCATATAGGAGATTTATTTGCACTGTACGAATGCAAGATTTTTCTGTATGTTTGAGTAATTATGCTTGGGGAACCCTTGAGAAACCTTGGTGATAGCTGGGCAGGACTACAAGGCCCATAATAATTGTGCAACAGAGGAGGGGCTTGCAACTTCGGACTGGATGGGTGCATAAAGCACTACTAGTCTGCCCACAGCATGGGGTACTTGAAGAAACCTTGGTGATTCCTGGGCAGGACTACAAGGTCCCTCATCCTTGTTGTGCACCAGAGGAGGGGCTTGCAACTTCTTGCCAGTCGGGCACATAAAGCGCTGCTAGTCTTCCCACGGTGTGGGACGCTTGGAGAAACCTTGACAATACCTGGGCAGGATTACAGGACCCATAATCGTTGTTGGATTATCCTGCATTAAAAGACAAACCCCAGTTCCGAAGTTGCCTTTGCTACCCAAATTTCCGCCCTCTACCCCTCAGAGAAGGAAGCAAATGTTGGCTGTTAAAGACTCCTATAGTCTCATGGCAGAGATGGTTGTGGTACTAAAAACTTCGGTGCAGAGCTTCATGAGTAACATTATGAACTCCTTAGACAATATGATAAAGAATACGGTCAAACATGTTTTATCAAGACTAGAATCTTTGGAGTCCACCATGAAATAGTTGTTCTGTATGGCTTTTAGGCAAGGGGCAGAGGGGAGAAGGGGTTGCCTAAATTTTTTGGAGGGTGTTCAGGAAAAGGGTGTGGTGGATGCGTGTGGTTCAAACAAAGATGCCAGTAAGGCTACAGTGGCAAAGGCATCAACCCTGCGGCCTGATACGGGGCATGTTGTATCACCAGCCCCAAGGGCATCAGGGGAGATGGCAAGGAAGGTAAGTTATGCACTAACAACCAGAGTGTATGCAGATTGTCGATGAGGCTACTCCTTCCCCTTTGATGCTTCCCTCCCCCATGCATCCATCTAACGATTGGCTGATGGAGGATCATCTGTCCCTTCTCCACGAGGAGGTCATGGCTCTCGTGGCCAAGGGAGCCATAGAGAGTGTTCCGGTGCCAGAAGTAGACTGTGATTGTAATTCCTGCTACTTTCTGGTCCCCGAAAAGGACAAGGGCCTTCGTCCTATTCTCGACCTCCAAACTCTCAATCCCTTTCTCAAGAAGGATAAATGGCAAATGCTCACGTTGGCTCAGGTCCCTGGATGCAGGAGACCGGATGGTAGCATTGGACTTGCAGGACGCCAATTTTCATATTCCCATCCTGCCCTCCCATCGCCGCTATATGCGGTTTACAGTAGGCCACAAGCACTTTCAGTTCACTGTGCTCCCCTTATGCCTTTCCATCGCTCCTTGGGTGTTCACCAAGGTGATGGCGGTGGTTGCAGGTCATCTGCGGAGATAAGGGGTGCCAGTCTTCCCCTATCTCAATGACTGGCTGCTGAAGGCAGGCTCACCCCAAGCTGTCGTCTCTAACCTCCAGACTTTTGCGAACCTTCTGCACTGGCCTTCTGAACTTCTATGTTCACTATCAACGTGTCAAACTCACACCTGACTCCCTCTCAGACATTTCATCTGAGCTGTTCTGGACACGGGGCAGTTTCAGGCTTTTCCTCCCGAGCGATGAGTCCAGGAAATTCAGGCTATGATACCGATATTTTAGCCTCTATCTTGGGTTTTGTGAGACTGACTCTGAGGCTGCTGTGCCTCATGGCTTCCTCCATTCTGCTGGCAACAAACGCCAGATGACATATGCAGGCTCTGCAGTGGGACCTGAAGTTCTAATGGGCGCAGCATCAGGGGAATCTCTCCGACCTGGTCCAGAAGGAACTGCAAAGGATTTGCAGTGGTGGCTAACGAACTGCTATTGGGTCAGAGGCAGACCCCTCTCCCTTCCCCAACGAGATCTCACAGTAGTGACAGATGTGGGATGGGGCGGCCATCTGGGAGAGGTGGAGATCAGAGGACTCTGGTGTCTGGCGGAATCTGGACTCCACATCAACATGCTGGAGCTCAGACTGACATTGAAAGCCTTTCAACGCTCCATCAAGGGAAGGCTGGTGCAAGTGTTCACGCACAATACCACCACCATGTGCTACTGCAACTAACAGGGTGTGGTGGGTCATGGATCCTATGTCAAGAGGCCCTGCGTCTCTGGACCTGGCTGGAATGCCAGGGCATATTTCTGGTGGTTCAACATCTGGCAGGTTCTCTGAATGCCAGAGAGGACGAACTAAGCCAACAATGTCTAGAGGATCACGAATGACGTCTCCATCCGGAGGTGGAGCAAGATCTCTTTCAGCAGGGGAGAGCCTTGGTTAGATTTGTTTGTTACCACCAAGATCGCTCCATGTCAGCAGTTTTGCACGCTGGAGTTTCCAATGCGGCACTCGCTTGGAGATGCTTTTTGTCTCAAGTGGAGCTCCGGCCTCCCGTACGCCTTTCTGCCCATACCACTCCTACACAGAGTTCTCAAGAAGATCAAGAGCGACCGGGCCCAAGTCATCCTTGTGGCTCCGGACTGGGCATGGAGAGTCTGGTAACCCGAGCATCTGAGCATGACCATCGATCCTCCTATCAGGCTGTCCCTTTGGAAAGATCTTCTGTCGCAGTAACAGGGGAGGGTTTTCCACCCGTACCTGTCCACCTTCCGACCTCTTGCTTGGAGATTGAGCGGTGACAGTTGACAGCTTTCGACCTTCCTCCCGGAGTCTGTAATGTCATCTTGGCAGACAGGTGTATTGGTATACACCTGCCATTGGAAGAAATGTGTGGAATAGTGTGCAGAAAAATCCGCTGATCCCCTTTCTGCCCCTCTTTCTGAAGTTCTGCTTTTCATTCATTGTCTTGCCCAGCAGGGCACTGATCTTGGCACTGTTAAGGGCTATCTTTCTGCCATTTCTGCCTTCATACGGTTGCCTGATCAACCCTCTTTATTCAAGTCCCCTATTGTTCATAGGTTCCTCCAAGGTCTTACTCATCTCTTCCCTCCTTCACTGCTTCAGTGGGACCTTAATTTTAACTTTTTGATGTGCTTTCCTTTTGAGACGTTACACAATAGTCCACTCAGGCTTCTCACCTTGAAAACAGCCTTCCTTGTGGTGATTACATCTGCCTGCAGAGTGAGTGAGCTGCAGACCTTATCATCTAAGCCTCCTTACCTCTCAGTCTATACTGACAAAGTGGTGCTTCGCACATGGGCCTCCTTTCTCCCAAAAGTGGTCACTCCTTTTCATGTAGGCCAATCCATCATCTTGCCTACCTTTTCTGCTCCTCCACTTCCCTCTAAGGAAGAGGAGCAACTCCACCGTCTGGCCCACAAAAAATGTGGTCGTTCTACCTTGACTGTACACGAGAGTTCCGGGTGGATGACCAACTGTTTGTGCGGTATGTTGGTGTGAAGAAAGGTCAGGCAGTGCAGAAGTGGACCATCTCCAGCTGGGCCATGCTCTGCATCAAAATCTGCTACGCACTAGCCAAGAAACAACCTCCTGACAGTTTGCACACTCATTCCACCAGAGCTAAAGCAGCCACCTCTGCATGAGGAGTTCCGGCCCTGGATATCTGCCAGGCAGCAACGTGGGCTGCCCTGCACACGTTCACCAAACATTACTGTCTGGACAGTCGGGTCCGCAGGGATGGGCACTTTGCCCATTCGGTCCTGCAGGACTTTCTCTTTGAAATTGGTTTGCAGACCCTCCTCTGGGTCTGCAAACCAGAATCTTGTCTGTGGTCGGCAGCAGCACTAGCTTGCTGTTAGACCCTGAAAGGCTGGTACTGGGAATACATGGGGGTTCACTAATGGAGGCCCCAGTACATGGGATCCTACATCCAACACTGGAATTGGTGTTGGGGTAGGATTCCAACGTGTTTGATACCAAACATGACTGGTTTCGCTGCAGCCAATATATAGTTAGACATCGCGTAATTGACTGGATGTCCACTATATGTATTAAATCGCTGACCGCACTTACAAAGCCTGGAGAATGGACACCGGGTTTGTACGGGGTGTCCTGCTCATGCAGGGCACCCCCACCCTTATAAACTAGCACCCTGCCTTCAGGATTGAAAGGCCTGCCTTAGGGCTGACTTATAGGTTTTAAGTGCAGTGACCTCAGATATAAGGAAACTTATATCTGTGGTGAGTGGTGCTAGCACCAGCTCACACAGACTACGATGGCAGGCCTGTAGTCACAGTTTGAGTGGTCTCTCATGGGTGGCATAATACATGCTGAGGCCCATGGGAGACCCCTGGTGTACCTATGCCCTGGGTACCTTAATACCACATACTAGGGACTTGGAAGGGTACACCAGTAGCCAATTGGGAAGGTACAAAAGTACTTACCATAGTCAAATTTAGGAAGAAAGCACAGTGACTGGGGTCCTGATTAGCAGGATCCCAGTCAGACTAGTCCACACCACACTGCCACCAGGCAAAAAGTGGGGGTAACCATGCTAGAAGGATCCTACCTTCATACACCGCCCATCACCAATTTTACTTTATGTGGAGTATGCAATATTGATAGCCCGCACCAATAACTCACTTCAATCACTTTTAGACAGTTTTGTAATTTTTATGGAGGGTTTTAGTTTGAAAATTAACAGGGGGAAAACGTTTGTCATGTGAATTGGGCCAGGTAGGAAAAAGTCAAGGTGATTTTTTTATTCAGGGGGATAACTTCACAGAGACAGACAACTTTAGTTATTTGGGGATAACATTTAGCTCCACTACTTCACGATCCTAGCACGTGACCACTAAACCAATGTATTTTGAGAGAACAAGTTTTGCAGGTTTTCCACCAGGCTGGGCCACAAGCCAGTCAGAGAATTTCTGAAACCGTACAAGAGTAAAAGCGGTCTCAGGGGTTTGCTATGGTTCGGGGGGTATGGGGTCATTCCTCTCTGGTGCCTCTCCAGAAAGGGGAAAATAAATTTCTAAAGAGATTACTCGTGCTTCCGACTGGTTGCACGAACTATGTATGTCATAGGGAGTTGGGAATGCCCTTTATTATGGATTCTATTGCAATAGCCCCCATTTTATTGTGTCATTCTGTTTGGTCCAAACCTGCAGCAGGTTTAAATCAAGACTTATTTGAAGACGGTTCATCTGTGGACGGTTCTACATGTATCCCATGGTTCAATTACATAAAGTTTTTCTGTGAAAGGCTGGGGAAGGTAAATTATTTTACCGATCCATAAAGGCTGCTGGTGTTTGACGGGAGGTATCTGAGCCGGTCGCTGTTAGAGCGAACAATGAATGATCGTAAGGAGGTTGAAATGGGAAAAGACTATACGTTCTAATTTTTTTTTCCAAGTAGCTCTTTATTGAGTTTTTAGATACTTCTACAAACATCTTGGTCAACACAACAATTTCCTTCGACAATAGGTTCACATAATCTATGCAGCGGACATGCTAATACAGTGTCCGGCATCTAATTTGGGGTGCTCATAATGGAATAATGCAGTAACACAATGAATGTCAGACATACCCCTGCATTGCCGTCTGTGGGAGTGTAGTTGACAGATCAGTGGATGTAGGGCACTACTCGATGCAGAAGGTCCAGGGCGGATGGAAATACGTATTTACGGACCGCAAGGCCAGTTGGTGCTTGCAAGCGACCACCCAGGTCTTGGGGGCCTCTCATCTGTCCAGCTGACAATTTATCAATATAGGCATCCCAAGTGTCCAGCTGGGGTGCGACTCCCCTGCTGCAAGGGCAGTGATCTCCATGTCGCTGTCTCAGCAGTCGCCCACTTAAGAAGGTCTGTCAGCCAAAGTGAAAGCAATGGCGCTAAGGTGGACTTCCAAGCCATAGCTATGCGGTGCTTCGGGAGAACGAATGCCAAGTCGAGGAACATGATGACCTCTATTCTTGCATGTCCACATGGTCAGCCCAAGGAGGCAGTGAAGTGGTTCTCACTGCACTGGGTGATCCATGATGCCAGAACGGTCCAGAATGGCTTCCCTCAAGTACCAGGCAATATCTGGGGAGTCCCATACCATATGATAAAAGTCAGCTGCTGGGCAGGGGCATCCTGGAGGGACACCCAGAAAGATACGATGAAGGCGCATCGGGGTCAGATATGTCTGGTGGACATATTGTATGGAGTATATTTCAGGTGGGAGTTCCTGGAGGCACACCGCACCAGTTACAGTGCACGGGTCTACTATGCGTCTGCCAGCTCCTGGCCAAAAGACTGAGCCCATTTGTCCCTTAGGGCCTGCAGAGCACCAGCATCTTGGCAAGGGACACCATACCCTTTGGGGAGAGCGGCAGAATGTTCCAAAAAGTCAGCAAGCGGCGCGCCCCCGCCAGGTTCCTGCCCAAATTTCTGTCCACCAGATCCTGCTCTGCAGGGTAAACGTTGACCCCAAGGTAATGGAAGGTATTATATTGCCAAAGCAGACCAGAGTAGCAGGGGCCCTGTCGCTCCGCCTCAGAAATTCTGCGTAGGGGGAGAGACAGGACTTGGACCAATTCAACTGCAAGCCAGATGCCCCACTAAAATTGCCTCCCATCAACCCAGGCAGCTCACAATGAAAGTCCTGGAGGAACACCAGCGGTCATTTGTGTAGAGCAAAATCACCTCCCAGATGATGCCACTCTGCACGCCCTATTGCAAGCTCGCAGACAAAAAGATCCACCGGCGGCTCCGAAGGCACAATGAAGATAAGTGGAGAAAGCGAACATCCCTGTCTGATGCCCCTGGTGCAGGATTTATCTGCCGGTACGCACTCTAGCCACTGGTTCCGTGTACAGAAGATTGATCCACCTCAATATCGCTGGACCCAGACCCATGCGCCGAAGTACCCCATGCAAATAGGGCTAACCCAGGGAGTCAAAGGCCTTTTCAATGTCCAATGAAAGGGCTACTCCTGGTGGCGCCCGAGCGGTTGCTCATCCACAAGGGGAACAGACGACCGAGATTGAGAAAGGCATTTCTATCCAGTGGTGTGAGTGTGCGGCAACAGTCGGGACGCAATAATCTTCCCTAGGACTTTACAGTCCAAGTTAAGCAGAGAAAGCGGGCAATAGGAACGTACCTCCAATAGGTCCCTATCTGGCTTAAGTAGCATCACAATCAGTGCCTCTCGCATGGACGGCAGAAAGACGTCTGCAGACTTAGCTAATTGAAGCACTTGCAGGAGCCTTGGGGTGAACATGGCCCGATACGCCAAGTAAAGCTCCACTGGGAATCTGTCCGTCCCTAGGGTCTTATTATGCGCCATGTGGTCCAGAGCTATACGGATCTCAGCGAGCATCAACCAGTCGTCAAGGGCCTGGCGATGGAGGGGGTCTAGGCAAGGAACTGGTAAACCATCAAAGTATGCCGATAGAGTGGGCTCCCCACCAACGGCGTCCACCTGATAAAGAGGGCTGTAATCATCAAAGAAGGCAATGTTGATGACCGATTGTGTTGTAAGTATGTCACCCGTCGGGGACCTAATGGAAGTCATCCAGGGCCTCTAGCTCTCGGAGCGTAGCAGCCACACCAGGACACGCCCTGCCTTATCGCCCTCCACATGCTGCTTAGCGGTGTATTCGACATAGTCTAGCCTTCCTAATCTGTCTGCCAAGGCCCTAAGGGAAGTTAGCTCCTCCAGCCGTCCCCCGACCCACATACAAATCTCAGCTACACAAATGGCAGGCTCCATTGCCATCAGCTCACGCTGTATTTGGTTTTAATACAGAGACCACGCAAGACTACCTTAAAGGCGTCCTACCCACTGTTGGAATCGGTGTCGTCATTGAACACAAAGTACTTGGGTGATGTGGGTACCCACTGTCTTGCGGAACACAGTGTCTAAAAGCACAGGAGCTGGCAGCTTTCAGGTGGGGATTGCAGTCCGACGCCTTCCTTAACTCAACGCCACCAGGAGAGGATTATGGTCCGATAAGGTGCAGACCAGGTATTCAACTGACCAAACAAAGGGGATCATCGCCCAAGAGGAGATCAGTTCTGGTATGGAGCTGGTGGACATGGGAAAGTGAGAGTATTCTTGTGCTATGGGGTTCAGGTAGCGCCAGACATCATGGAGTCTGCTATGCATCAACCAATCTGAAAAGGAGGTTGCAGTCCGGGTCACTTGTGTGCCAGGAAGCAGGGGAGTGGGCCTGTCCATGTGTATGTCGTGCACACAATTAAACCCCCCATACCCCCCAAGGCTCGGCTTGTGTAGGTCATGGATCATAACTGGTGAAAGGGTCTCAAGGAAATGGGATTTACCCACATTACGTGCATAGAGCGCCACAAGAGCGATGGTGGCACTGTCCATCTGCCCCTCAGCAACCACATGCCATCCCTCAGGGTCCGTCCTCTGGCATACAATTTGAAAGGTGATCGCGGGTGCCACCCAGATCAATACCCCCCCCCAAAATGTATGTGGAATTTTTCAGTTTACACCACCTGACCTCTCCAGCGGCACTGCAAGCGCAACAACTCCACTACTGTCATGTGTGCTTCCTGCAGGCATGCAATGTGAATGTTACTGAGATTCAGGTAAGAATACTCCTGATGGCGTCGCTTTGGAGTCCCCATCCCCTGCACATTCCAGGATGAAAAATTATAGATGTTGGAAGAACCAGCATCTCTTGACATCATTGCCGAATCACCAAAGCTCCCTCCCCACAACCCGTCTCCCCCATACCACCTACGTCTTCCCAACCCATTCTCCTCCAGCAATACACCCGCAATCACTCACAGACAAGAAAGCAAGATAAAACAGAAAATGAAACTTCAATCCCAACTCCCTTCCCCAGGTCAAAGCAAGAACAAGTCCCAGACCTATAACACGTTATAAAACAAGTCTATCAAAGTCTGCCAAGGTCGGGGTGGTGAATCCAGCAATGGGGAAAGTGTGGGGAGGCAGGCCCGCCCAACATGCTCAAAGGCAAGTGAGACCTCCAGGGCACAGTCCACCACGGCCCCACCAGCTACAACCAAAAAGGATATGAGGCCACTGCTCAGATCACTTGATCCTCGGACATCGGGAAAAGCGCTGAGCCAGCTCGTAACTCAGGAGGAATGTCAGCCAGAGTGTGTGTCTGCTCCTTGTCCAATGTAGACATGGACCGGGCAGGGGAATCTGTGGTATGACTTTGGCAGGATTCCAGTTCAGCCACCACCAGAGCCCGCTCTCTCACGGCTTTTTCTCTGTCAGCCTGCCCCTGGGTGAACCAATGTGCCGCAGTTGACGAGGGGGATGCTGGTGTCGCTCTCCATCAATATCTGTGGTATCCCGCACTGGCGGCGATACCTTTTTGGACTCCAACCAGTCCCAGGCCTCAGCCAAAGACATGAAGCAACGAGTGGTGCCAGAGTCCATGACCCGCAGCTTGGCCAGAAACATCAAGGAGTAACGCAGGCCCATTTGTCAAAGCTGATGCTTGACCTGCATGAAGGAGCTATGTTGGAACTGTAAATCTGCCATGTAGTCTGGGTACATGTTCACAGGATTGGTCTCTACCTGCCAGGGGCCCTTGGTATGCACTACCTGTAATATATGATCGCGATATTCTAAGAGCTGTGCCACCATCGGCCGAAGGGGAGTCCTGGGGGAGGCAGCCAACCAGGCACTCTATGGACATGCGCTACTGAGAAGAAAGTGGACCTCTGCCCCTCAAGCACCGTGTTGAGTAGCCAATCCTCAAGAAAGAGGTCCATGTTGAGACCCTCTGCCCCCTCCAGGAGCCCCACTATGCAAACTATGAGTGCAGACTCATTAGATTCCACCCTGTCTCTCAACTTGGCTTAGTCTGCCTAAAATAGACTCATCTTACTGTCAGTGTGTCCAACTTGGGGTCCAACGTGGCCTTGACGTCCCTGATTCCCACCAGTTCATCAAATCTGTCCGTGGTAGGTTGCCCAGCGATCGATTCATGGGGCCCCCAGTGGCACAGCACCTGGCGGAGTGTGGGACACACCTCCACCAGTCTCCAGACCCCCTAAGACTGTACGTTCTCATACCATCTTATTGACCCACCCTGGGGTTCAACCATATTTAGGCTAGGTCACTAATAGGTATCACTGCTGTTTGCTGACCAGATTTCATTTAAATTTATTTCATTTAGATGTGGGTTTTATAAGGGGGCCTATCCAATAAAAAATATTTTATCTATTTTCATAGTATTTGATTAGCCCCATATGCTTCACAGTATTACTGGGAGTGGTTGTTTGTGTCGAAGGCCCCTGAGAGATTTAAGAGTAGCAAGGCATCAACCCCATCGTTGTTCGCTTGTTTGCCCAGGTCATCAATTGTGGCAAGTTCTACTGGCTCTGTACTATGGTTGGGTTTAAAGACTGTTTGAAAGAGAACTCATTGTTTTCCCATTAAGCCTTCAGTTGATCAAATACATGCGTTTCCAGTGGTTTACTCACAAAGTGGAAATTGGTCAGACGTTACTGGGATCTTCCAGGCTAAGTATTTTATTTTAATACAGATTTAATGACAGCTTGCTTTCAAGCCCTGGGTGTAAGAGCAATTGAAATGATAATGATCAGTCAAATAGTTGTTTTATTAATTTGGAAGACATAAGCCATTGGAGAACCAAATAAGCTGAATTCAGCAAGAAGCTCAAAGGTACTGAGGTGTTTCAGGACCGATAAAGTGACTTTGTCAGTATTAAAGTTTTCTGATTGAGGGATAGCTTCCACAGTAATGGCTTCTCTGGTTTTACTGATTTTGACCCCAAAGAAAGCCTACAAGGTATCCTATGATCCTCTAGAGGGCTAGATACTGGAGAGCATTGGTCATTGGGGGTGGGCGGATTGAAGTTCTCCCACTATTTGAAAGATCTCTTTAGACAAGTTATGGACCAGATCTGGATTATTTTCATCAATTGATCCCGTATGCTGGCAGGTGGCGCATGGCACCATTTCCAGAAGTGACGACACAGAGCCATAAAAAACGCTACCCTTGTGTGCTACCATCCGTTACTATCTGGGTCAGAATTTGTGTTCTGGTGTGGGGTCAACTTGATCCTCTAGATAGAAAGTTATCTGACGTTTTATTGTCTATCCTAACTTTGTCCTGGAAGGCTTCACAGTGGGCACAGTTAACATTTATGTGTTACCTCCTTGGGCCTGTTTGCTTTTGTCCAATCATCCATCCATTACTCCAGTCACCAGAGATTTCTCAATGGACTGACATACATGTTTTCAATGAAGTCATTCATTTTGCTTAAATTGAGGCTTAACTTGCTCCCTGTGTTTCAAATGTGCATGCCTTTTAAACCCATGCACAGTCCTGTCTGCCCACTTTCAAAATGGTGTTTCTTATCACAATTACATCTGCATACCGCATCAGTTAATGATGGGCACTGTTGGTGCATTTCCCGTACACCACCTTCTTCCCTAACAAACAGGTGCAGAGGACTTGCGCTTCATTGCTACTGAAAGTTGTATTGCCCTTTCATGTGGGCCAGTGCATTATTATGCCTGCCATTTTCTCTTTGCCACACCCCTCTAAGGAGGAAAAGATTCTTCATTGGCTAGACCGAAAGTGGGCTCTCTACATTGAGCACTGAGAGTACCAAGTTGATCACCAGCTTTTCGTGGGGTTTGCTGGCCAGTGATAAGAAGGGGAAAGTTGTGCAGAAACAAATCCTGGCAAGGTGAATCATCCTGTGCATAAAAAGATGCTGTGCCATGTCCAAGAAGAAGCCCCCTAGGGCTTATATACTCGCTCCACTGGAGCCAAGAATACCTCAATGTCGACAGTGAGGGGTGTCCACTACTGGACATCTACAAAGCTGCTATGTAGGCATCTGTGCATACGTTCACCAACCACTACTGACTCTTCAGTCAAGTCTGCAGATGGGCCATTTTGCTTGCTCTGTACTGCCAGACTTCTTGGTGTGAGTCCATTCCTCAGACCCTCTACCTTTAAGTAGGTACTGCATTGGTATCTTCTCAAGGTGAAGAATCTGCAGTTAGAAGTATCCATCAGAAGAAGTTACCTTCTGTAACACTTTTAAAGTGAAAGTAAAGTCATGTATGTGCTTTTGTCTAGTCTGTCCTTTGAAGATCATGGGAACCCCGCAAGCTGGTGCCTCCAATAATCCACGAAACAGTCAGGGGAGATGCTCCAAGTGCCTAAACTCAAGCACAGATTCAAAAAGCAAGTGATTTAGCTTGGAGGCTTGGAGTCTCTGGGTCACAAAGCCTCACCAGAAGGCCTGGCACTGCATACATTTCTCCGGGTTACAGTGGCCCAACTTCAGTTCTTCCTGTCCAGCTCAATATTGCCCTCCTCTAGGCAGCCCTTCATTTGTGCAAGTGTATCTCCAGAATCCCTTCTGAGCAATAAATGGTCTCCTTTCCTCAGATGGTTTCAAGGATTCTCTTCCTGGCAAGTGTCAGAACTTCTAGAACTTCCTGTTCCTGGCAAGCTGGAAGTCCATGATTCCAACCCTGGAGCACTGAAGCCTTTCTCAGTCTCTACTGTAAAATGTGGATTTTCACCAGCTCTGATGGACAGAATATCTGGATTTTATTAAAGACACAGAGGCCAACATTATTGCAATCTCCTTCATTGCCACCACTCTCAGCAGCCCCTTTAAAGAACTCAGAACACTACGAAAGTTCAAACATTATAAGAGTCTAGAGCCCCCAGCCATCTTCCTTCTTTTTAGCTTACTGCAACATAACATATATAACATGAATAACTTAAATACATTCTCAAATTTCGTGAATATATAACAAAGGCTGTAAATAACCAAGTCCATATTTCAGATCCAAGAGAAAATTCAGTAGTCCAAAATTTAAATAATCCAGACTCATCTGTTGATATTGATTTCTCCATTTGCTTCCTTTATTGCTGCCCACAAGCAACAAGATAAATACACCAAATGAAAGCAGGGTTGAGAATAGGGGTGGGATAATATAAGCCTCTGTATCTTTAATAAAATTCAGATTTTCTGTCCCTCAGAGCTGGAGAAAATCTACTTTTATGGCAAGACCGGAGGCTAACATCATTGCAAGTTTAAAGCTTCTTTAACAAACAACAAACTGCATTCTCAACAGGCTTAAAATATAATCTATGAAAAATTGCATCATTTGACCAATCTGCACACCTCAAAATGTCTTGCATAGCGCCCCTTAGCGTAAAGGCTTTTGAAGCAGACGCACCCCTCACAGAATGAGCTCCAAATAGGTTAACATCCACACCTGAGCTTTCCATCACCTCTTTCACCCACCTAGCAAGAGTTGGAGATCATACAGTTTTATGTGATTGCCTAAATGAAATAAGCAACTGATTCACAGCTACAGATCTCAACTTTAATGTTCTCCTCTCATACTCTTTGACCCAATGTACCACACACAGATTCTCATGCTCATAAAAAAAATGGATAAAATATCGACACTGAATTAGTTTTTGTCCTTTTATTTAAATAAAAACACACTCCCTCTGGTGAAAAACTCTTATTTGAAACATCAAGGGCCAGAACATCGGATGCCCTCCTAAATGAAATTGGACATCATTTTGTTAACTTCTTTGATAACCTCTTCAAACTCAGAAAATCATTAGCACCTAATCCCTCTATATAATTTAGGACTTTAGTAACATCCCAAAAAGAATTATACCTAACAGGTGGTTTTGAAATCCATATACTCCTCAATAATATCTTCAGCAAAACATCTGGTGCCGCTGAAATGCCATTAAACAAAACATGACCTGTGGAAATTGCTGATCTATGTACATTAATCTCCTATAAAATAATCCCTTCTCAAACATTTCAGATAAATAATTCACCACTTCTACGACATCCACCGAAACGGAATCAAAAACCCTCTCCACACACCAAAACCATTTCTGCCATGCCAATCTATACATTCTAGTACCTGGTGACCAGGACTCCTTAATGAGATCAATAGCTCCTCGTGAAAGCCCTGGCAACTCCCAGACATATCTGAAATTCTCCATGCCACCAGCCTCAGCTGTTCTGTCATTACCATATCCTACATCTCTCCTGTTGTGCTACTAAAATTTCCTGAAATCTTGGCAACAGAATTGGAAAATCGACCAACATATTTAGAAGTATGGGATACCAAACGTGAGATTTCCAAAGAGGAGTTATTAACACCACCGTTTCCTTCTACTTGCGTACCATCAAACTTACTCGAGTAATCATTTAAAAGGGAGGAAAAGCATATGGACTGAGTCAGCTCCAATTCTGTCAGAATGCATCTATTCCTGCTGACTCTTGTTCTGGAAGCCCGCTGAAAAAACTCCTTAGCTGGGCATTCAACGTGTTTGCAAACAGATCCACCTGACATGGACCCCAAAGCTCCATCAGCCTCAGGAAAACTGATCAGTTCAGAGTCCATTCACTCAAATCCCTGTAATTCCTCAAAAACCAATCTGCCTCCACATTGCTCAATCCCGGTATGAGCTCCGCTTGTACTAAAATATTCTGTCTCGAACAATACTCCCAAAATACCTTAATCAAATCAGGCAGATCCTTTGACCCAAGGACCCCCTAATGTAGTGTGGTTTGTGGCCTCATTGTCTACATTGCTAAGTTAGCTTAGGCCTGGCTGCCATGATGCCTTTTTGCACACGTTACTTTGTGACTTTGTTTTTCCAGCCTTTGTTTGTGCCCGGCTATATTAGAACTGTCTGCCTTTTTGCCTTTCACCTTTTCTCCTGTTCCCTGTGGGTTTCGTCTGCACATCATGTACAAGGTCGAAAAACAACGTCCCTTGTTCTTGCTGATCTGGTCAGCCCCTCGCACTTAGACATAACACAGAATACAGCTGCACTGGAGAAATTTGTGTGCTTTTAATATTGTGATCTCGCTGTTTGTGACACTTGGAGAAAAACCTTTCCAGGGAGAAGAGCTGTGCGTGTCTGATGATGTAAACCTTGCATCTAGATATTGAGGTATGGGGGTCCGTCTGACAAAGCCCAGAGGTCTTCTATTTTTATAATAAACTAGTTATTAGCACGGGGAGGGTGGTAAGGCTATTTAGCCCTATATCCACTGTCTTTATAAAATGCTGTCCCCGTTTGTATTCTATGGAATTGTAACCATGCTTATTATTTTATCATTATGCATTATGCTGATAGTACTGGCACGTGTACTGTATCTTAGAGCACGATAGTTGAAATAAACATTTTGAACTATACTGTGTCTCTTATTACACACGTTGTGGACAAGTATGAGTGAGTTGTGAAAGAGTGTTCTTGCTCCCGCGAGTCCTGAGAGAGACCGTGTTCTGGGTTGTCTAATCATTGGTAGCTTCGCTGCGAATGAGACGCTAAAGCTAGTCGGATTGGGATTGTGGGTACTAAGGTGCATGGTTGGTTCACCACTGTACTCCGAGGTCCTATTATCCTGTGCATAGCTCTGTATATGTGCAGAATCCCTACAACATGGCGCCACCAACGTGGTGGGCTTCTTATCTGCGAGACGCTTGAGTAGTGCTTGTGCTTGTCCACAACACCCTTCGCATACGCTTCCGGAAACGTGTGTGAGGGTGATACCTCCTATATTGATGTTTTTATAGGTTCTTTCAAGCTTGAAGTTATTAAAAGGTGTTTATGTTAACCCTATATTGCGCTGCCTCACATTAGGTTGTTGATCATTTCTGGTCTTAATGGCGGATATAAATATACCGGCACATAGCCGCGCTGCGCTCCGGGCTCATCTACTAGCTTATGGTGTGCCCGACGCGGGTGTCGCACTCATCTTTGTGGTGCAGGCTGACCCGGCTCACCACTTTGAGGTGTTTTACTCTTGGGTCACTTTTCCGGCGGTGGACGGAGCTGACAATTTGTTTCATGTTTACGCTCTCACTGCCCTACCCAATGCTTATCGGCCTTATCAGGCTCTTGAAGTACCACTTACGGCATGGCAACACCGTATTTGGTTTAATGGCGCCCTCCCACATCCGGTCACCCAGGTTCGTTTAGGCCCTTATCAATAGACGGGGCCACTTGGCCAGTCTTGGCCGGGTATACCCCACATCCGCGTTATTTGACGCTTGCGGTTGATGAACTGCGTGCCTTGCATACGTCTTTGATACGCGTTCACAGGGCTTTGGTACAGTATGTTACAGGCAACGTCCAGGGAGCCCCTCCTGGAGTTGCGGTGCATCCAGCTGGACAGGGCGGTGTAACCATAAGTCCCGTCATGGTTAATTCGATGATGGGCAAGCGCCCACAAAATAAGGATGATTTACCTTATTGGCTTGCAGAAAAATTTGACCAGCTGGAGGCAGTTTTTCCAAATACTTCTCTTGTGGAAAAACACAGGATTTTAACGATTAGTTTGCCGAAAGACTTAATTCCCGAGCTGGCAGAATGCAACAACTGGGGCAAGGTATTCGCAGCAGTATATGCGAAGTGTTTCGGCACCCCTTCCATGACAGTACTCCCCTCTGTAATTAAACGAGTGCAGGATGAACATGGCCCTGAAGCGGCTGTGGAATTGGGGATGAGACTGGTGGGAGTGTTCGATGTAGTGGCTGATCTAATCCTTGCGAACGTCAAGGGGGCTGCAGTTAACTTTCAAGTCGCTAATGCTTTTGCTTTGGTCCCGGAACCGGACAAGCCACGGGAATTACCGAAAATTATTGCACAGGCTTTTAAAACTATTGGCCGCAATAGTCTGGGAGTTAAGCCCAAAACTCAAACTCAATCACAGCCACAACAAAAAACTCAGTCTGAGAAAGATGAGAAACCGTTCTTTACTAAAAAGAGCTGGAGGTTGAAGAAACAGGGTAAGGAACAGTCAAAACCAGGGCCGCGTGCCGCATCCCCGGTTTCCATATCTTCTGAACGCACTTATGATTTGCGCGACAGGGCAAGAATTAAATCTCCAGATAGATTTCAAGTCCCTGACCCGCGTTCTCCTCGTTCTCCACAGGCACCATCGACCTCCCAGACTGGTGGAGGAGATCGCCAGGATAGAGGCAGGGGTCGTGAGGCTCCACAGGGACGAGACCAACCTCAACAACCAGTCCGAGGGAAGCCAGAAGAATTTCAACGTTCTCGCCCACAGTTTCAGAAGAAAAAAGTTGCAGCGTTAACAGCGAGGTATGCCACAGACGGTGAAAACGAGACTCCTGAATTGGACGTGGGCAGTGACGCTGCTAGACAGCGCCGCGGAAGTTACCATAGTGCGGGAGGCACTGCGTCCTCATGTGGAGGCGACAGCAACTGATACATTCATTACTGTCGAGACAGCTGACACCCAAGTGGCACCCCCTGACAGTCTATTTAATATTGTCATTTAAATTGAAGGTGACATTGAGCGTGTTATTAAAGGGAGTTTTTGGGAGAATCTGACCTCTTCCTACGATATTTTGTTGGCAGAGGCGGATTGGCCGCCCCCATTCGTACTTGCTGCTCATAAAGGGGAGGAGGTAATCCTTCCGAGCTTTTCTCGTCATGTCCCCAAGGACAAAGCAGAGGCTCTCGCAGCTGAATGGGCTGGGGCCCTGGCTCCGGCGCTATACCGTAACCACGTGGGCTGGGATGAGGATTCTCCACCCCATGATATACCATTGCAGTCTCTGCCACAGCCACAACCCCAATATCCCATCCGGCGGGAAGCTAAAGGTCCCGTTTCCGACATTCTGACACAGTTAGAATATCAAGGAGTAATCGAACCATGCGTATCACCAATGAATAATCCCCTTTTTGCGGTTTCTAAACCTGATGGATCGTACCGTTTAGTTTTGGATTACCGACATTTGAACTCTCACTGTCAGACTTTTACGGAACAAAATACCCACAGTTCTGCGCTTGTAGACAGTCTTGTTCGTAAAAAATATAAAACGACACTTAACCTATCCAATGGATTTTACACGCACAACTTGTCCCCGGAGTGCAGCCAATGGAGCGCTTTCACTTCCGGTGGAAAATAATTCAAATTTCGGCGTTTGCCCATGGACTACAAGAACAGCCCGGGTGTTTTCGCCGCCCGTGTTGTCTCTTTGTTGGACAGCATAGACTCAGATGCGTGTTCGTACGTCGACGATATCTATCTGACAGACGACGAATTATGGCCACATCTTTCACGTGTGGACCGCATTATTCTTGAATTTGCGGTCTTAGGATACAAATTTAATTTTGCCAAATCACACATCGCTGAATTCACCGTTTTGTTTTTGGGCTATGAGCTCAACAATGAAGGTAGGGGCTTAGCTCCCCATTTCTTGGAGAAGTGCGCACTTTTGCGCCCTCCAACCACCCTGAAGAAACTTCAGTCATTACTGGGCATACAAGTCACATCTTTACACTTCAGCAGAGTTGCGCTTTTCCTCTGTGGAGAAAATTTTGAGTGCAGTGCAAATGGCGATTCTAAAGGAACGTGCACTGGCACAGGGAAAACGCATTTTGGTGGTAACACCATATCCTGCCCTTGAGGCAGTGACGAAGGCAAGTGTCCCGAACTCTAAGGCTTTGCACCCCCGTTGGATACAATGGGCTACATCTCTGACGTCCCCGGATGTCACTTTTATCTTTGATTCCTCTCTTCAGACACAGGAGTTCTTACAGTATGAATTTGTTCATCCTCCTCCTCTGTCTTTGCTGCCGCTTGAGGAGTACAAGTGTATTATTTACACCGATGGTTCGGCACAACCGGCCACGGGTTCAAAGCATGCTTATTCCGCAGCGTGTGCTATTGTTGCAGGTAATATGGTGAACGGAGAGTTCAAGTCGAATGTAGTGCACACACAGGCACTAGGTGACAGTACTGCACAATTGGCCGAGCTGCGTGCCTTGGTGCTCGCACTTGAGTTCGCGAATCCAGATGTGACGACTCTTATTGTCTGCGATTCATACTACTGTGTTCAATCTTTTAATGACAACCTATTCTTTTGGTCACAAAACGACTATAGAGATGCTAAAGGCAGCACAATTAAGCATAAGATGCTTTGGGTTTGAGTGGCAGATCTTAAACAACGTTTGCCTCTCACACAGGTGATTCACACCCTTGGCCACCAGCGTGTGGGCGCACACGCGGTAGGTAACAGTTTGGCAGATGAAGCTGCCAAATCAGCAGTAGCCACGTGCTCAGTAGCAGCAGTTACAAGATCCATGACTAAAATAGATAATGAGATTTTGGCAGCTATTGCTGCAACAAGGGAAGGTGCTAATTACCCACGGGGTTTCCCTTCCAAGTACTCTTATCAATTAGGTCCCGAACAGGTTCCTTACATAAGAATTCCAGACGTTGGTGATCGGCTGATTCCCAACGCGGACCGCAGACCTTCCTTGATAACGGCCGCACACGAAGGCTTGGCTTCGGCCCATGCTGGCGTATCTGCGACTGTTTCCATCTTGCAGCAGCGTTACTGGTGGCGTGGTTTATATAAACAGACCCGTACTTATGTGCTTTCTTGTGACGTTTGTCAGCAAATTAAGCCTTCGACGGTTACACGACCACCACAAACACAGCTCTGCATTTCTAACAAACCTTTTGGGTGTGTTTACCTGGATCACTGCGGTCCATTTTCTTCTGACACTGCATATAAATACATCTTAGTTGCAGTGGATTCGTGCACACGTTTCATCTGGATTTGGCCACAACGGAGTGCTGACGCTCGAAATGTCATAAGGGATTTGCGTGTCTTTGTGGGAATTTTTGCCTGTGGCACCTTCCATTCCGACCAAGGTCCAGCGTTTGCCTCTAAGGCGTACAAGGACGCAATGGGGTCACTGGGGGTGCGGGTGCAATTTTCGTCTCCATATAGACCTGAGTGTAATTCGATTGTGGAGCGAATGAACCGTGACTTAAAGCAATCCTTGACAGCTAGAGTCTTAGGGTACTGGCAGGAACTGGCTGGCCCACTTGTATAGCGTACAACGTGCACTTAATAATCTCCCTAGAAGATCTCTGGGTGGGCGGACCCCATACGAAATGCTCTTTGGCGTCCAAATGTTTGTGCCACACCTTGATGGTCTAGACATGGCGGCGAGTGCCGCAATCTTTGACGTAGATAATCATTCTACTATGTTGCAGGACTTACAAGAAGCCCGTGACAAACTTGCAAACGAACATTTACCTTCAGCCACAGACGCTGCGCTACAGATTCCGGTTGCCGGCTGGCTTCCGAAGGTTGGAGATCTGGTCCGAGAGAAGGTGGAGAACAAAAAAGAATTTGGCTCCTCTTATCGTGCACCGGTTCCAGTCCTTGGCTTGAAGGGTACTCGTACTGTCATCTTACCACCGCTTCCTGGTCGCAAGGACAACAGATACATCTCAGTGGTTAATGTCAAGCTACAACATCTGGCCGATCCTGAATAGCATAACACCAGCGGTCTCCTGTCCAGCCATTTCTAGGACTCATGTTTGTGGCCCTCCAGCCTACACGGACACTGATGTTGCCATTGAGATGGTCGAGTTGCCTGATCGACTGCCCGGATTCCTCCTGCAACGAGGAGACCGAGTATGCCTATCCCGCCACCGAGTCGGTGGCTCATTTACCAACAACACCACTGAGCCCAACCCGTTTTTCCTTTGATTCAGCTTCCACCTTATCACTTCTCCCGTCCAGCTTCAGTATTTTTATATCCTGGTTCAGAGACAATTATTTAGTCCCACCCTGGACATACATCTGGTCGGTACTGTTCCTGATTTTTCTGTTCATGTCCATTGGCTTTGTGACAGTTTTTTTCTTGCTCATTAATGGTCACTATTTACCAGAACGCTCTGCAGTGAACTGTGTCGCTGGAACTTTGGCTCCGCATTCTTCCTCTCACTACATGAAGCGTGACCACACATTTGTGAACATTTCAGCTTTCCCAGTCGCTGATGGCATCGTATGGGATGCGGTAAATTTCCAAATTCATGGACCAACCGAGATTATTAATGTACCAAATGTCCTCCGTGTTTCAATGGGTGATGTCGTTAAAAGTAATATTCATTCTGACGATTGGGATGTGCATGCCGTTGAATCGTTATTTTCTGATTTGAAATATTATGTTGCTTTTAATGCTGAAGATCTGTATTTAAATTCTGCAAGTTATGCTGACTTATATTGTTACCAGCATTGGGGCAACCACTTTCTCCATAAACCAAGTACTCTTCGGGGTCCTTTTAATTACACCCAATGGGAACATTGTCCGACCCCTTTTCCAGGTAGCTCCCAAACTCTTAGAAGTAAATTTACTTACTTTACAGACTTTGATAGATCAAACCCTGGGTCCTATTATTTTAAATTGAACACTTCGTCCGCTCAGATCATGTTGACCCACACCAAATTGCTATATTCGGGTTCCTTCTTGAACGCATTAGCAGTGGGTGGTTATGAACACTGGCAGGACACCATTGACTTAAAGTCTATTTGGGGCACCAAATCATGGCAGGTCAGAGGCACGGAAGCCTTACACAGTGCTTGCCTCATCCCGGGCCCAAATTTTGTTTTTAAATCGTACGATCTATCAAACGACCTGTTGGGGTTTGGCTACTTCTAAGCAATTGAATGCACCCTCCATTCCCGCATTGTCTTCCACTCCCAACGACAGCTTGCGTTTTAATATTTCCCTAACCAATTTGCAATCTTTGTTTCAAAACAATTCGTTTAATACCTCTACGATTGTTCAGTCACCCTGGTTGGCTTGGCCCATAGCATCAAATGCCTGCCAACTGCGTTTTCATGACTCAGCTCCTGGTTACAAACAGGATAGGCCAGATCCGAGGTTTTCTGACTCTCGCACTGTTACAACATATTCTGTTGGTAAATTGTGTAAACAGTGGTTGCAGCACTGTTCATTAGATTCTGTAAAACAACATTTATCCCTCCTATCAGGCAACGTTGATCTGTCCGATTTTGTTCTGGGGCCTCGTAGTCCTCGACCTTAGAGATTCATTTATGAAACTTACAATGAACTCTGGAAGCTTTCGCAAATTGAAGCTGCTTCCCGTCTTCGGGAAATCGATCAAGCAAATCTAGAAAAAGTGCTTGCTGTTGTTGACAATAGTATTAATACCCTGTCTTCCCGCATTTACACATTAGAAAATATTGTTTCCTCTGTTGTTGATATTGTACAAGATCATGTGTCTGTGTTATATCATGGTCAAAATCAATTGCGTTCAGTAATGCAGTTTGCGTGGACTTTGCAAACACTAAAAATGGGTAAAGTTCCTTGGCATTTTTTGAACACCTCTGCCTTATTCTTGCCGTTTAATTTAACTGAAAAACAGCAATTCATGTCCATGAAAGATGCAACATACACTCTCTTACATATCGAGAAGATAGAGCCATTACCATTCTCTGTGGCGGAGTTGGACTCTGCAGTGTGGCTAGTTCACGGGGTTATCGTTTTGCCTTTTTCTTTATTTGAGTTCAGTTCCTGCATGAAACATTATCCTGTTGGCCGTTTTCAGCCTTTAGGCAGTGCCTTCTTGCATGAACTTTGGTCCCTGCCTTTCATGTACAGATGCCTTAGGGACGGAAAAGAAGTTTTTCTCACAGGAGAGTCATGCGATTCTACTGTGGGTCATTCCCTGATTTGTAAAAACATTAAATTGCACGGAGCTTGTAATGTTTCAGCTCCGAATCTTGCTTGTGTTTTAAAGGGCATTCCTGCTCCTGTTATATCACCTACTTTCACTGTGCTTGCAAATGGTAGCTATCTCCTTCTGAATAATCAGGACTGCTGTGGAATGCTGGCCGGCATCCCCTATATTGTAACAGTTTCCCACCGGGTTGTGTGCTGCAAAAATGTGCTTTTTCCTCCCCCGCACGACATTATAGATAGTTCCATTTGTCCTTCCATTCCGACTTTGAAGGCGGATTTCAATAAATTGAGCAGAATAAAGGCGCTATTATTGAACCAGGAGATTATGCTCTCATCCGCATTGGAGACCTTCATCCTCCAGGTGGCTAGTACCCACAGTGAGATACAGGCCCTTTTGAACACAAATCTCCCACAACATTTCGGTGAGCTGATTCACCGTGTTTTCAATGCGTCTAGCACCGAAGGTCTTGTGCACTTTTTTTAAGTTGTGGGCTCTGGCCTTGTTACCTCCTTTCAAACTATATTTGGTGTAATACCGGCTTTTATTAATTCTATATTTTTCCAGCGTCTTTGGCGGCTTTCCGTTGCTCCTCACCTTAGTGGCTGGTATATTGCTTTTGGTCTGTTCGCTACGCAATGGCTGCACTTCCTGGGGGCCTCCTCGACCAAGGTCGACTCCGGATGCTCCGTGAACGCATGCTCATCGGCTTCGGCATCCTACCATTGGCGACACTCAGTGTGTCCTATAGACTTTCTTTTCGCTTTGCGTATTTCACTTGCGTGCAACCTGTGATGTCTTGCATCCAATGTCCTTTCTCTTGGTCCTTGGATTGTTTGCCTCTCCAATACGTCTCTGTCGGACTCGGATTTTGGCCAGTTAATGGGTCCCTTAGAGGCCCATGAACGGGACTGTTCCGGCAATGGCTTGATGGCGCGTGCGGCAGCACTTGGAATTTTGGCGCAATGGGATATCTGGGTGGCTGCTCAGACTCTCCTACAACAAAGTTATGTTGAGTATCACACAAGTTGTCCCGCAATGCTGATCACTGCTCCCTCTTGTGAGGAACATGAATGCAGTTTTGATTTGTTGAACTGGATGGCGTCTCTTTCTTCAGACGATTCCAACAATGTCCTCTTGGAAGGTGTGGCGGTTTTTTGCACTTACACTCTATTGGATTAGGGGCCTCCGCTTTTAGCGTCCTGAATCTCTGGATTTTTTTTGGGCCCTATCTGGACTTTTTTATCCTGAATTTTGTTTCCCATTCGCTGTCCTTCATTGGGGACTATTCCCAAATAGACGTTTACATTCTGCTCCATCTATTTGAACTCTGTTTTCGTCCTATGTCTTCGCCTATGGACTGACCAGGGGAGGGTGTAGTGTGGTTTGTGGCCTCATTGTCTACATTGCTAAGTTAGCTTAGGCCTGGCTGCCATGATGCCTTTTTGCACACGTTACTTTGTGACATTGTTTTTCCAGCCTTTGTTTGTGCCCGGCTATATTAAAACTGTCTGCCTTTTTGCCTTTCACCTTTTCTCCTGTTCCCTGTGGGTTTCGTCTGCACATCATGTACAAGGTCGAAAAACAACGTCCCTTGTTCTTGCTGATCTGGTCAGCCCCTCGCACTTAGACATAACACAGAATACAGCTGCACTGGAGAAATTCGTGTGCTTTTAATATTGTGATCTCGCTGTTTGTGACACTTGGAGAAAAACCTTTCCAGGGAGAAGAGCTGTGCGTGTCTGATGATGTAAACCTTGCATCTAGATATTGAGGTATGGGGGTCCGTCTGACAAAGCCCAGAGGTCTTCTATTTTTATAATAAACTAGTTATTAGCATGGGGAGGGTGGTAAGGCTATTTAGCCCTATATCCACTGTCTTTATAAAATGCTGTCCCCGTTTGTATTCAATGGAATTGTAACCATGCTTATTATTTTATCATTATGCATTATGCTGATAGTACTGGCACGTGTACTGTATCTTAGAGCACGATAGTTGAAATAAACATTTTGAACTATACTGTGTCTCTTATTACGCACGTTGTGGACAAGTATGAGTGAGTTATGAAAGAGTGTTCTTGCTCCCGCGAGTCCTGAGAGAGACCGTGTTCTGGGTTGTCTAATCATTGGTAGCTTCGCTGCGAACGAGACGCTAAAGCTAGTCTGATTGGGATTGTGGGTACTAAGGTGCATGGTTGGTTCACCACTATACTCCGAGGTCCTATTATCCTGTGCATAGCTCTGTATATGTGCAGAATCCCTACAACACTAACTTGTTCACATATCTCACTGCCGAGACATTGTCCATCCTTAAAAGGACTGAACACCTTGCCTTGTCTTTTGTCAAACTCCTTATCGCAAAGGACCCTGCCAATAGTTCCAAACAGTTTATGTGTAACCTGCTCTCCACTTCCGACCATGTTCCTCCTGTTGATATTGGACCACAACATTTCCCCCAACCTGTTAAACTTGCATCTGATTCTATAATTATTTCTGGATTCTCCCCAAAAATAGCTTTTCCATTCCACGCCTCCATGTTCCTTAACCACCAACCAAGTTCCTCCTTTGCTTCCTCTGTAAGCACATTCTCCTCTGAGCACTTAAATCCGTCTCTTAAATTCTTTGCTTTCAATCTCTGAAGCACTTGATAATTCAAATGACCTGGGAAAATAGCTTGAATTGTTCAAGACAATAGACCTACCACTCTTGCCAACATTCTTAAAGAAATCCTTTCTAAACTCCACACCTTCCGTATTTACTTTCTTATCCTCTTCAACTTTTCCGTTGGTAATTTCAATTGTCTTTCTACTGTATTTACCATAAACCTTAAAAACTGAGTTTCTCGACTGAGAGCAAGACATGATTTCTGTCTGTTCACAACAAACCCTAGATCCTCCAACAAGGAAATTGCCATATTTGTGTATTCCACTATCTTCAATCTCTCTTGATCCATAAACAGTATGTCGTCCAGATAAATTATTAGATGTACACCACGTTCCCTTAGAAATGCTTCTCCCTGCCTTAGTACCTTTGTGAAACACCATGGGGCAGAAGACAGACCGAATGGTAGGCAAACAAACTACAAGACACTTAGTCCATGCACACCAAGTTTATCACGATTTTTGCTTGTTTTAACTAATGCTCAAAAGCAGAGTATAGTGCGTACAAGGTTGTTGTGTGCTTTTGTCCCAATAGCACAAGTAGAAACTGGGACATGGGCAAACAACAAGCTTGCACACACTATACTCTGCCTTTGAGCATTACTTAAAACAAGCCAAAATCGTGATAAACTTGGTGTGCATGGACTTATTGTCTTGTAATATTGTAAAGCGTTGTCCCACAGTCTACTTGCACCCAGACATTGAACTGTCCAAAAACAGTAAATTACCACCTAGGAACGGAGGCTCCTTGGGGACATGGAGCTATACTATACAACAGAGAGTCATTTTTCAACAGTGACGCTTGAAATCACTAAAAGTAGGGGATCGTTTCTGACAAATATATTCAAATCGAAATGGTGCATTTGAGTCAATAAGTGCATGTTCATGTTTATTGTTTTTGCACATATTGTTTCAGCTCACATTACTAAATGGATTCCTCTTTTTAAGAAACATGTTTGTGGGATTGCGGTCTATGTAGTTGCTTTGTATTTTTTGTTCAACAAAGTCAGTCACATGGCTGGGTCTAATTAAATAGGTTGCACCTGTGGGGACTAGAATGGATTTAAAACGCACAATTGAATTGCTTTGAGAACACTTTCTGTTGGAGCATGAATGAGAAAGTTAAGAAGCCGGTCTTTGGCGCTGAGAAAAGGAAGATTCTATTTTTACATCCCTGGCACAGTAAGCTTGTAATAAGGTTTATAATAAGGGTGGTATGTTTATTTATTAGGTCAACACGGGGCACTGTCTACAAAAAAAAATCACTTTGAGTTTGCAGCATTTCAGCACGTTTATTTTTGGTGCAACAGCACACAGGCTTTTGGTCACTGGAGTGTTTGAGTTTCTATTTGGCACACACTGCCCTCAGTATAATTGGACACATGGAGAGTGATTTATTGCACATTAAGGGAATGGTTGTAACAGTATGATGGCTGATTTTGTTTTTTTTAGTGGTCTAAGATTTTCTACAACAGTAATAGGCTTTCCTTAAATTTCAGTTACCCCTGAAGAAGGGCTTTCGGCCTGAAATGCATTGGGTTAATATCTTCATGATTAACCAGGATGTAGTATTAATTCTATTGTGTTGCAAGATAAAGCCTGGATGAGCATGTTTGTAGCATTTGACGCTTGGAATGAAGTTGCCTCCGTTATGAATTAAGAAAGATTGATGAAACATGGAATAAATATGATTCAGTTGGATGAAAAATTGGAGTTATGTTATCACTTGAGCAAACGTACGACAACATTGCTGTGCAGCTTGTAACTGGAGCAAGGTGATGCACCGGTTGGTTTGGGAAGCAAGCAAACTACCACATTCTTCCACCCCACCTGAACTGCAGAAATCTCTTATGAGATTCCCATATTGGAAATGTCGAATAGGAGTCTTTCAAATCCAACCTGGTCAACCAGTCCCATGTCTGCCGAACGTCTCTCAATAAGTGCATGCCTTCCATCTTGAAATGGTGGTACTCCACCCAATCGTTCAGCTTTCTCAGATTTATCACTGGTCTCATACCCTTGTCCTTTTTCTCGATCAGAAATGCATTACTTACAAACCCTTTTAACTCTTCTCTTACTTTCACAATTGCTCCCTTCGCCACCAATTCCTGAACCTCCTTGTCCACCAGTTCTGATAGTTCTGTACTGAACCTTATCATTCCTTTTTTTTTTTTTATTTCTTTATTTCTCAAAATTTTTCATAACAAAACAATAAGCAAGGAGCGACATCTTGATCACTGTAAAGAAAAGCACATGCACTTTATCATTGAAACAGTCAGCCAATGCACCATCAGTTCCATCACTTTCCCGCATCAGATTGTGAGTGAAAGCCATAAATCATACACTCTACCCAGTACTACCAACATTAGTCACTTCTATGCAAGCCCCTAGGAGCCGCAACACAATAACGACCCCAGCTCCTTGTACTGTGTTCACATTCAAACAAAGGCACTGTCGGGGGGGGGGAGGGGGCGAGGAATGAGGCAGAGGGGAAGGGGGGGGCTCAAGCCTCCGGTACATTGTGGGCAGGCGGGGAATGAGCACCTGTATTTTCAGCCCGCTCCGGCGCCGTGGCAGCAATATGTGTCACGTACAGTCCCCAGAAGTTTTTGGGACGGCTCCTGGGGGGTAACAATTCACTAAAATTCTCCGTCTGCGTGCAACAATAAAGCATGTCATGTGACCACTGTCTCATGGTGGGGGTAGGACCTCGGAGCCAATGGATCGCTACTCTACGCTTCGCCAGTAGTAAAGCCATATCTACCAATTTGCGCTGTGCTCTCGGTATCGCCTTGGAATAACCCAGTAATGCCAAAGCAGGGTCCGGGGAAAGCTCCGTGCCAGTGATTTTTGCTAATTCACTAAAAACCTGTTCCCAAAATGTGTATATTCTGGGGCAGCCCCAGGCTACGTGCAGGAAGTCGGCCCTTGGTTCCGTGCATCTGTCACAGGCAGGGGTGTCCCTCAACCCATACCTGTGTAATCTCTCTGGAGTGTAATACACCCTTTGGAGGTACTTAAAATGGACAAGTCTGTGTCTACCATTGAGCGATATTCGCCGCGTACTAGTACAACAATATGTCCACATGGCATCGTCTATCGGCTGTTGTAGATCGCGTTGCCATTCCAGCCGAGCCTTAGTGTACTGATTCGCCTTATGGGACATAGCCATCCTATACACCGTAGAAACTATCTTGCGCGGCGTCTGAGCCTTGATGACATAGGTCAATTCCGCAACTTCAGGAGGTTCTAGCAGATCGTTCCCCAGCAAGCCGCGCAATGCATGCCTGGTTCTGTGAAACTGAAAACGCTGTAGCACAGTAGGAGGGGTATCTTGCCGCCCTAGGTCCTCCCATCGCTTTACCACGCCATTGTGAAACAAGTCCCCTGCCGTCTGTATATTCAGGGAGTTCAACGCCTGCACTACCCCTCTGTCTCTGCAGGGTCGCAACCATCGGACCCAGTCCAGGGGCATAACCGGGGAGTACAACAGAGCACCTGCCCTCTGCTGCAGCAAAAAGTGCCAGGCATGCCGCGTAGCATTTATGGAATCCAATATACCTGTCCTACGATCGGCTTCCTCACTGAGCAATGCAGGTAGAGGGAGTGGCTCCGCCACTAGCGCCTCCAAGCGCAGGTGGGGGGCATCCGGAGGACCGTGAATCCAGTAATAAGCATGTGCGCACTGCGCAGCTCTGTAGTATAGATTAAGATCCGGGGCTCCTAGTCCCCCCAGGTGATACGGCAATGTGAGCGTTTACCATTTTATTCGTGCTTGTTTGCCCGCCCATGCTAATTTTATCAGCAAAGTCGTGACCCGGCTAAAAAACGAAATGGGCAGCACCATGGGGATATTCAGAAATAAAAACAAAAATCGCGGCAGAACCACCATTTTCATAATGGAGATTCGACCCAGGAGAGACAGTGGCAGTCTGATCCAGTTTTCCACATCGTCTTCCAGTCGACTGACCACCACCCCGTAATTCTCCTTAAAGACTATCTCCGAGTCAGGGTGTACTTTTATACCCAGGTATCGGATCGGGTCCGAGGACCACTGCAGAGGATATTCCAGATCGAATTGTTTAGTAGCAGGGGTGAGCGGGACAACCACCGACTTAGGCCAGTTAACTCTTAGTCCAGAGAGTGCGCCGAAGTGCACCACCTCGCGTAAAACCGGGGACAAATTATTTTCAGGATCACGTACATATAGCAATGTATCATCAGCGTAGGCGGAGAATATGAGCTCAAGCTTTGACAGCCTTAGGCCCCTGTGGCTATGATATTCGCGCAGTGCACACGCCAGTGGCTCCGCCGCTAGGGCGTATAGCAACGGGGATAGCGGGCATCCCTGCCTCGTCCCGCGGGTAATATTAAAAGGTTCCGTCACCAAGCTGCCTATTCGGATTCTGGCCAAAGGGTGATAATACAACACCGCAAGTAATTGTAAAAAAACCGGACCCAGACCCATCCGAGTCAGAACAAGCCGTAGGAAAAGCCACTCAACAGAATCGAAGGCCTTTTCCATGTCTAAAAAGACTGCAACTGGCGTGTTGTCCTGTCGAGTATGCTGTATGGCCCCGAATACCGTGTGCAAATTGTAAGTGAGATTCCGCTCTGGGATGAACCCCGCCTGCTCTGGGGCGACTAAAATCTGCGCGAGAGGGGCCAACCTGTTAGCAAGAATTTTGGCAAAGAGTTTGACGTCAACATTCAGCAGCGAGAGCGGCCGGTATGACCCACACTCTTCAGGCGGCTTCCCCTGTTTGGGTGTAGCCACAATCACAGCTTCTCTCATGGAGGGAGGCAGCGTGCCCGTCTGGCATATGTCATCAAAAAGTGCCGATAAATGGGGCAATAATATGCCAGTAAATATTCTATAAAAGGGCACAGTGAGGCCATCCATCCCGGGTGCACTACCGGATCGCATCCCCGTCAGGGCGAGAATAATCTCATCCTTTTCTATTGGTCGCATCAAAAATTCGCGGTCTGCGTTTGTAAGTGAGGGCATTTTGATATATGTGAGGTAGTCCTCAATTTCCTCCTCAGTCCCCGAAGAGCGCGCTGAGTATAAATCGGCATAATAGCTCCGGAAGCGCTCTGCAATGTCTGCCTCTTCGGTTAGAACCTCTCCGTCCTCCGAGGTAAGTTCCGCTACTTGAACCTTACTTCGGCGTCTCCGCAGCAGCTGTGCCAGGACCGCTCCCGGTCGTTCCCCCTCCCCGTACACTCACGCCGTGGCATATTTGCCCATATGTCTAAGCTCCGCGTCCGCTGCCTCTTGATATTCCCCTAGCAGGTCCTTCAGTTCAGTAGCCACTTCGTCATTGGATTGTAACAGTAGTCGCCGCTCCAACACCCCTAGTTTCATCTCAATAGCTGCCAAACGCCGTCGTATGTCCCGGAGGACACCTGAGTGTTTGGACATGACAATGCCTCGAATATACACCTTAAACGTTTCCCATATAATCTGAAAGCTTTCTACAGACCCCACATTTGTCTCGAAGAACGTCTCAATCGCTTCCGCAAGCTCAGCCTGAAAAACCGGGTCTAGCAGCGAGTATGGAGGAAAGCGCCAGGTGAACGGTGGAATGCCTTCCCTGGGGGTAGCGATCGCTATCACCAGGGGCGAGTGGTCAGACAGTGTGCGAGGGAGCACCTTGCACTCTCGGACTTCTGCGCAAAGAGGAGAGGATGCTAACCAGTAGTCTATCCTAGTATGGAGATTATAGTAGGCTGAGTAGTGCGTGTATCCCCCTTGCGTTGGAAATCTAGTGCGCCATACGTCCTGCAAATCCAGGCGCAATAGCGCGCGTTCCAGCGCCCCTGCGGCCGCCGTGAGTCGTCTCTCTGGGCCCCCCGATCTATCCACCCCCGGGTTCCTGACCACATTAAAATCCCCGCCCCAGAGGAACCAACTGCCAGAGTATTGAGCAACTACCGTCACTAGTTTGTCAAAAAAGTCAGGACAGTCAAAGTTGGGGCCATACAAATTCACTAGGACCAAATCATGGCCTTTCCCCTGGCATCTGGTTACAGTATACCTTCCGTCTCCGTCCGTGTCCAGAGGTGAGATAGTATATGATGATTTAGGATTAACCCAAGTAAGCACCCCTCTAGCATGTGTGGTGAAACCCGAGGCATGTATGTTGTCCTTCAAACCTCTGCTGCGCAATAGTGGACTGTCTGGGGGAAGGTGCGTTTCCTGCAACAGGACAATGTCTATATTATGATTTTGCAAATAGTTAAGTACCTTCCGAAGTTTCCTGTGATCATTTATGTTTAAATATTTTTATTGACATTTTAGTAATACCACAACAGCACAGAAATACAAAGGACACTTTGACCTGGAGCCCCTGATCCAGCTACGACCGAGCTATGATGGGAGTCTCCTCCGTAATACCAAATCTAATGCGAAAATCCATGGTCTCCGGGCAGAATATAACATCATCATGCCGGATTTCACCTCTGTGCAGTTGCCTTTATGCATTGTAGAAAAGGGAAGAGTAGCAAGGTCTAATAAAAAATTAAAAAAAAGGAAAAAAAAAATTAAAAAAAGGGAAAAGAAAGAAGAAATAACCTCCCTCCCCCCACCCTTCCCAGTGCCGGTAATCTCCCTAGCCCTGTCAACCAGTCCCCTTTCTCCACCCCGGCCTTCAGGCCCTACAATTCGGGCATTGGTGTCTGTACTTTCCATAAGCTAGACAAACGTAGTACACGTAGGTATTTAGGTTGGGTGAGTTCATTGAACTCGGCCGAGAGTAACGATATGAAGGGGCTCCATGTCTTCTGGAAGGAGTCTGTGGTGTTGTGTAAGGTGGATGAAATCCGTTCCATTCCCAGGATGAACCATAACCTGTGGAGCCAACCTGTGTGGGTGGGGTGCGTAGAGGTGCCCCAGTGTGCCAGTATGTTTTGCAGTGCTGCCCCTAACGCCATCCCCATCTGGCGACCACGCACACTTTTGAGCGGATACGTGATTGGGTTAGGCAGTCCCAAGATGACATAGACCGGGAGTCTCGGTATCTGTGTGTCAAAGAGCGCGTCTACCGCGTCCAGGATTCTAGACCAGTAGTCTGTTAATATAGGGCACTCCCATAGTATGTGTAGCAGCGTACCCTCATTATCACATCCCCTCCAGCAGGTAGGACTCCTCTGTGCATTACCCCTATGCAGGCGCGCAGGCGTGAGGTACCAGTAAGTCGCAATCTTCATGGCGGACTCTACACTGGCCACATTACGCGCTGTGTGTTTCGCTCTATAATAGATCCCTTCCCAGTCCTTTCGCGTGAGTTCCCCTCCCAACTCCCTCTCCCATCTTCTCTGGCTCGGCGTAGCCTGTGCTGATGGGCCTTGTCTAAGCATATTGTACATATCTGTGATTAACCCTTTATCTGAGGTTTTGGAGATTAGCCATTTCTCATATGTAGTTAACCGGCGTGACCCTAGCGTCTTGACCGCGCCTTGGAGCACCCAGTGTCTTAGTTGCAAATATCTCAACCTTTCGGTCTCGGGAATCCCATATTCGAGCTTCATTTGGGGGAACGGAATGATGCCAGCTAAATCGAATAAATGGCCCACTGAGCGGCAGGAAGTGTCCCTCCATGCCGGAAAGGCGGCATCGGGTATCCCGGGTGTAAACTCACTGTTGCCAAATAGAGGAGTCAACGGGGAGGGGAAGGTGGTAAGCTTCCTCCTCGTCGCTACTGCATCCCAGACTGACAGTACTGATTTGGTTATGGGTGATCTCATCAACCCCAACGGGCGTTGGGTTTTCTTCAAGAAGGGGACCTTCCACAGTGGGATCCGTGCGAGTGCCCTGTCTTGGAAGAGCCATCTCTTCTCGGACTCGGGCCGTGCCCACTCCACCAAGTATCTCAGCTGTGCCGCTCGGTAATAGTTAAGCAGGTCGGGTATCCCCAGCCCCCCTCTTCTGGCCGCATGTATCCCAGTGCCTTACTCATCCTTGGTCGTGCCCCCGCCCAGACGAATTGGTTGATATCCCGCTGTAGTGCCACAAGCGCTCCCGTCGGTGGCGGCGCAGGCAAAGTCTGAAATAGATAGAGGGCCTTTGGTAGAAGGGACATCTTAACCGCTGCGATCCTCCCTAATAGGGAAAGATGGTATTTACTCCATGTACCCAAGTCCTTTCTTGCCTGTCGGGCCAGCCTAGCGTAGTTCAGTTGGGTCGTTTGATGTACGGAGGCCGCTAAGTCCAATCCCAGATAGGGGATGGAGTCCATTAATGGGATCCCCTGTAGTCTTGCCTCGCCTCTGCCCCGTGGGTCGAGAGTAGGATTTAGATGTAGAATCATGGATTTACCCACATTCACTCGATAGCCCGAGACACGGCTAAAATCGGAGAGTTCGCCAAGGAAAGCGGGAAGCGAATCCGTCGGGTCTGTCAATGCCGCAATTACATCATCCGCATACAGACTAATGGGATGTGTCTCTCCCCGAATGGGATCCCCTTGATCTGTAAGTTTTCCCGCACCTTTTGCGCCAGGGGTTCGATGTAGAGAGCAAACAGCAGGGGAGACAGCGGGCATCCCTGCCGGGTGCCCCTTTGGATAGGGAATGCCCGTGAGGAGACCCCATTTACCCTTATCGTCGCAGTGGGGTCCTTGTAACAGCAGCCCACCCACCCCCTGAATCTTTCCCCTAGACCGACTTTGGATAGGGTTTGGCCTAAGAAGCCCCAGTCTACTCGGTCGAACGCTTTTTCAGCGTCTACTGTCAGTAGCAAGGCGTCCATGCCCGTTTGGTGGGCTTTGTCTATCAGGTGGAGTACCCTCTTCGTATTGTCTGCGCACTGGCGGGACTGGATAAATCCCGCTTGATCAGGTTCAATCAAGCTTAGCATGCTAGGGCCAAGGCGAGTGGCCAGAATCCCTGTGAAGATTTTAAAATCGACATTCAGTAGAGAAATGGGGCGATACGACCCGCATTGCTGTCTGTCTTTGCCGGGCTTAGGTAATACCACTATCGCCGCCGCCAGCATCGTGGCCGGTATAGGCGTCGTTTCCCCGAATGCGTTAAAAAGTCTTGTCAAGACCGGAGCTAATATATGGCAGAATTTCTTATAAAAAAGGGCTGGGAACCCGTCCGGGCCCGGGGACTTGAGCACTTTAAGGCGCGAGATTGCTGCGATTACCTCCTCCACACGGATGGGGGCGTCGAGCGTCGCTATCTGGTCGGGTGTAAGCACAGACATAGTGACTGATTGGAGGTAGTCAGTGACTTCGGACTCCGGGGCTGGCTCCGCCGCGTACAGCTTCTCATAAAACTCCACGAAAGTATTAGCTATTTCTTGGTCCCCCGTAACCTGGCTCTGCCCCGTTCCCTGCAGGGAGGAAACCTTCGACTTTTGCCTTTGAGCCCGCAGTCTGTTAGCCAGAAGACGTCCTGTGCGGTCGCCTCCAACATAGTAAGAATGTTTTAAGCGCACTGCGGCATATTCTGCTCTGTCTAAGTCTATACCAGCTAGTTGCGCCCTGGCTGCTTTAAGCTGTCTCCAGACTCTCGGTGCGCCCGTCCTGCTATGGACTCTCTCCAGTTCCTGTACCTGGGCTACTAGTGCGGATCACTGCTCCTTACGCTCTTTGTTCTCGGCTGCCGCAAGTGCAATAAGCTCCCCCCGTACCACTGTCTTCATTGCCTCCCATAGTGTAGTAATTTGGATGTCGGGCGTGTCATTGAGGGTGAAGTATTCCTGAATGCACTTGGCGAGTTGCTGGGTGACCATTTCCTTATGGAGCATAGCCTCCCTGAGTCTCCAGCAGCTCGCTTGACATGGTCCAGGTGGCAAAGTGAGTCGGGTTAGCACTGCGTCATGGTCTGAGAGGGCCATAGGTTCAATCTCTATTGCGGTCACTCTCTTTTGGACGTCCCCGGTGCCCAAGAAATAGTCAATGCGAGCGTAGGACCTGTGTGCGTGTGAGAAAAATGTATACTGATTCGAGCTGGGGTGAGCCTCCCTCCATAAGTCCAAGAAGCCCATTTCTGCGAGCCATGTCCTGCCCTCACTGGAGATTTCACCTTTATGCCAGTAGGAAGTCTGGGATCTATCTTTGCTAGCGTCCATGACCATGTTCAAGTCCCCCCCCTATAAGGGTCATGCGGTGCTGCAGGGTCATAACGTCGGACAATGCGGTCTTAAGGAAGCTCTCTTGCCCCGAGTTAGGAGCGTATAGGGAACCGACCACTATGGTCTGGGAGCCAAATTGGATTGTGTAAGCAAGCAGTCTCCCCTTTAATTCGGCTATCTTGTCCTTCACCACCCCCTTACATCTGTGGGAGATTAACAGGGCCACCCCCGCCTTCTTGTCCCCCGTGCATGAGAAGTATTGCTGCGGAAATGCCCGGGAGCGCATGCGGTGGCAGTCTTTGGTGAGCAGATGCGTCTCCTGGAGGAGGCATATGTCTGCCTCCGTGTTCTCTAGGAAGGAGAGCACTGCTCGCCGCTTAACAGGGTTGTTGAGGCCTTTAACATTCAGTGTAAGAACTTTCACTTCCCCTTTAGCCATGATAGTGTAGTAGACGCAGCGCTGTACCATCCATCCTGGCGAGGCGCGTCGCAGACCCAGCCCCAGCAACCCCCTCCCCCGCCATGGCCACGTGCACTAATGGAGGGCCTATGTCTAAGTCGTCTCCTGCCCTCGGGGCCCCGTTTGTGTATGGACTGAGATTTACCGGCACTCCCCCCCTTTCCCACCCGAACCCCAACAACAACAATAAACCATACAAAAGGAACTATAACAGATTGTCCGGGAATTGCAGGGTGTCTCCACATCTCCCTAGTGAAAAAGTTAGTGGGGTGCCTCTTGTGGCCAACGATTCGCCCCCGCCCGCCGCCCCCGGCAAGCTCTGAACCACTTATCTGCCCCTCCTGGTCACTCGTTCATCATTTCATTGTGTCGGGTCTGCGGCCAGCGAGTCCAGCACTCCCTTTCTTTCCTGTGCCCTTGTTTCTGGGTCAGGCTTAGACAGGGTCCCCCGCCTCCTCCTGTGGCGGCTTACCCGCTGCCAGCGTTCTCCCGGGTCTCTGCCCGCCTCGTCTTCCTGCTCGGACTCGTGCGGTGTATCTATACCGAGGATTTTGCAGGCCTCTTGTAGCGATCGAACTTGGTGTAGTTTGTCGTCCCACCTAAAGATGATACGAAATGGGTGGCCCCACGAGTAGTTGATTCCCTGATTGCGGAGGTGCGTTGTGACGGGCCGGAAGGCCCTCCGTTTTTGCAGCGTGATCGCCGCCAGATCCTGATAAAGGGCGATGTCATGGCCTCCATAGCGCAGAGGCTGCGACTCCCTGGCTTTCCTCATGATGTGCTCCTTCAGTTGGTAGTCCGGGAGGTAGGCCAGGATGTCGGGCGGAGGAGCAGGGGCCTTCTTTGGCAAGCCCACCCTGTGGGCCCTGTCGATTTTAATGGGGAAATCGGTTGATTCTTGCAGGATGTGGCGGAAAAGCCCCTGAAGATATTGCGTGATGTCCGAACCTTCCTCCCACCACGGAACGCCCTTCACCCGTATATTATTTCTTCGGGAGCGGTTTTCTAAGTCTTCAGAGTGGGCCTGGAGGTCTATTTGCTGGCCCTGGAGCCGTAGCACTTCCTGCTTTAAGTGTTCCATTTCTTCCTCCCGTGAGTCCTCTTTGTCTTCCATCGAGGCCACCCTTTCCCCTATTGCGTCCAAGTCCCGGCGTACCTCTTTGACCTCGGTGGAGAACTCTTGGCGGAGGGTCTGTATATCGTCTCGTAGGGTCGAGAACAGTTGAGTGAGGAAGGCGCGGGTTACCGGCTCCTCCGTATTCCCCGTCTCTTGCCCCCCTGTCGTGGGTGATGGTGCCCAGCTATCTCCTCCAGCCGGCCCTGCGATCTTGGCGAACATGTCCTTAACGTTCCTGTCCTTCTTACCCCTGGACGAGGACATGACCAGTTGATAACCAGTCTCTTTAGGTTGCAGCGTGCGGTGGCTGGCCAGGCCGCTATCCCGGGGCGTCTCTGCTCTCTCACGTCCGCAGCTGCGTTGTGTTGAGCCGCCCTTTCTTACGTTGAGCCTTGCCAACAAGGGTCCTCAATACTCCGGGCTCTCGAGCGGCCCTGTCCGCTACGTGATGGTGCGCCTGTCAATCCACCGGCAGCCCCAGGGGCGCCCCACCTCTCGTACCCCGTAGGGAGCCTGTCCTTCCTCGGCAGCGTTGGCCCCTGTCGCCGATGTGGCTCCGGGCCTGGTGGGAATCGTGTAGTGGCGTCTCTATTCACCGCGCCGGGTCCCCCACCCGGTCCTCTCTTCTCGCCTTCAGGGCGGGCCCTGGCACCAAGGTTCGCTCTGCCAGGCGTCAATCCCTTCTTCACTCCCGCCAATGGGCACCCTGCTCCCGGTACTTCTTCTGGACTGGCACCTCTTCCTCCGATGTCGGCCCAGCTCTCTGTCAGCGTGTCCCAGGCCTCCCGATCTTGCCCTCTGCTCCCTCTCCCACTTAGCTGCTGGTCGTGCTCCGTGGGGCCACTCTGCCTCTAAGGGCCGTTCCCTGTCTGCGGTGGCGGGTCAGGGTCGGCGGCGGTCCGCGAAGTCCTCCGGAGCCCTCTCTGACCCAGATCTTCTCTCCCTCCGTGCCCCGGGACTCTGGGTGTGGCTCCCTCTTACCGGTAGCGGCTTGCTAGTGCCCGTGGGGCACAGGAAACAGGCCCGGGCCCGTTCTTCCGGCGTGGCAGAGTGTGGGGGCCCCGATTGAGGAGTTGCTCCCCCGCTTGCTCACCTTGTAGGCTGGAAGGCCGCCCCCCGCGGCTCCCGCTTTCAGCAGTTCTGGGCTGAGCCTGGTCCTTGTTCCACTATTGCCGCCGCAGGCCGTGTAGCCAGCCTCGCTGCGGCTCGCCCCGGGCGTTCCTCCAGGTATGCTTGGGGTCCACCAGCCCACCGTGCACACCTCCGTTATGTGCCTCTGCTTGGGGCCGCGCTCTCCCCGGTGCAATCCCGCTGCAGCCTACGTACTTGTTGCTGGGGTCGCTCAGGAGGGGGCTCCTCTCTCCGCCCGGACTGCAGTACGGCCCACCAGCTCTAGTTCCCCGCGGTGCCCCAGGCCACCGCTCGCGTAGTCTACAAGCACCAGGCCTCCCCTCTGCGCCGCTTAGGTTGTTGCGGCCGCCATCTTGGCCCGCCGGGAGTCGTCGCCGTCCTCCGCACCACCGCTTTCCCGGAGCTTGAAACTCGCTGCCGGTCCACTCCCAGGGTTCGCGCTCTGCTTGCGCTCCGAGTCAGGGGTCCGGCACTCTGATTTACTGCCGGGAAGACCACGGGCGGCCGACGGGAGCGGGGAGACGAACGGGACACGTCTTACCCGCTCGCCATCCCGGCCACGCCCCCTCCTGTGATCATTTAGACCTCTGACGTTCCATGTTAGTGCTCTGAGCATGGGGACAGGTGCGTTCTTGTGGGTATTGTCAGGTGCCCCCATTACTGTCATATACACTCATCCCATAACCGGTGCTGCGCAATGGATAGCATTTGTTCACATTGTGCATGTGCTGTAAAGAATCTTCGCTCTGATAGGACTTCAACTTGCTTCTCAACCCCCAACCACCACCCTCCTACAGCAGACCTCCCCCAACATGGCCGCGCGTGTTACCCATACCCTCCCCATACCTCCCCCCCTCAAAAACAAAGAACAAACCCAGGTGTGTTTCACATGTGGGCAGAGGTTGCTCCTCAGGCAAGAAATATTTCCAAACTAGTCTTACAGCTCTCGCCGAACACCATCGTGCACATCTATTGCAACTGTAGGGTACATAATGATCCCTCCTTCCGCCACCCAACAATAATCATGTGTCAATAAACATCTGCCTCAAGCGAGGCCCCTCCTAACTACCAATGGCGCTTTACTATCATCCACCCATTGGGCGCTGAACAAACAGTACCTAGTGTATGCTCCGTTCCCATCCCCAAACCCATAGTCTCGTTACCGGTCGCTGTGCCCCCATCCTAGGTCTCAGGCAAGTCCATGGTGCGAGATAGTTTCCCCGGCCGCTGGTTTCATCGTGGCCAGATGCCGATACTGATTACTGTTGTCCCTCTCCCACCCACCCACCGGCCCTCCCCCCCCCCGCCCATCAGGTCACAGTGTCTGCCATGTCCCAGCACCAGAGACCATACTTATTGTTCCTGGCCACCATCTTCGATTCAGTCCTGCTCCGCTAGCTGTCCTCCTGTCGCCACATCCGGGAGTTGCCGCCCCGGACTGGGGCGCTGCTCTCTTGACCAGTCTTTTAGTGCCTTCTGCAGAGCCTTCGGGTCCGTGAATATGTGTGATCGGCCCTGTCGGTTGACCCGCAGCTTCGCTGGGTAAAGCATGGCGTAGTCCACTCCCAGTTCCCGCAGCTGTTTCTTCATTGGTGCAAACTGGCGGCGCACCTCCTGGACGCGGGCCGTGAAGTCCGGGAATAGTGAAAGCGTGGATCCCTCATATTCCAACGGTTGCTTCTCCCTTGCTAGCTTCAGTGCCACATCACGATCCTGATAGTTAAGTAGCTTCGCTATGAGGGGGCACCCCAGGGGCGGGCGAGGCCCCAAGGATCGATGCGCCCTTTCCACCACAAACATAGTCGAGAACGCATCTTCTCCCAACAGGGTCCGCAGGAGACGCTCCGTAAACTGCTCCATGTTCCCAGTTTGTGTGGTCTCCGGTAGACCCGTAATTCGAAGATTGCAGCGCCGAGAGCGTGTTTCAAGATCTTCGGTCTTGTCCTGCAGGACTCTGAGTACTTTGCCTAGTTGTTTGTGTTCCGAGTCTAGGGTGGTGTGAGCCTCCTCCACCTCCGTCAATCGCCGCTCGGACATATCCAGGCGCTCGGAATGTTTGTCTAGCCTCTCTGCCATGCGGTCCATTCTATACGATAATGCATCCATTTTCGCGCCAAGGGATGATATGCCGCCCTGTAGGCTTTTCTCCATGGCTACTAGCATGCTGCGTATGTCCGGGCACGAGTCATTTACCGTCTGCTCCTGCATTCCAGAGGCACCCTCCGCGGACCTATCGCTAGACTTGGACCGTTTCTGCTCAAACGTGAGCTTCGGTTGTGTCTTATCCACTCTGCCCATCGTGGCCCTGTGGCGGTCCCGCCACTGGTACTCCCGTCAGAGACAGGGGTTCAATATTCCGGGTGTTGAGGCAGCACTTCACTCGCCCCGCTTTCCTCAAATCAGCAGCGTAGTTAGCCCCTCAGACCAAGGACTATCCGGGAAAGTGTCCAGCTAGTATCTTTCACTCCCATAGGGTAAGGCCAGAGATCCACACCAGGCCCCAGAGCCATACAGCCACCCGCTTGCGCGGTCGTTCTTCTTCAGAGCGGGTCCCTCAGAGTCAAGGAAGGACTCCTCTGTCACCTGCGAGGTCAACACTCGACCCGTGTGCTAACATCAGCAGTTACAGGGATTGCGCCATGGACTCGGCCGCCACCAAAGACCCACTGTCCGAATACAATCTGCGCCCCGGTCTGCGTGACAGATTTAATACATCTATTCTGGGCCAACACCTCAGCCCTGCAGCGTAGATGATGCTCCGCGGCCCTTACTATTGGGCTCTGTGGCCAGTCGCCCTCTGCACGTGTAGCTCCACTCACTCAACTGCTCGCCAGGGCACTACCAGTGTTCCAGTGCAGGAGGTGCTTCTCTTATGGACAATATCCCTGTTGTATCTTAGGGTAGGCTCGCAGAGGGCACCGTGCCCAATCCCCAAACTCCCATCCGCCCAGTGCTATGGGAATGCAGGTTTGCCACCACAATTTTCAAGCGCCTCTCATGCCGGCACCAGGCAGCTGCGCTCTCTCTCCCTGCTGCTCGTGAGCTCTCGAAGGTTTCTCTCCGTCTGCGCAGACCCCGCATGGGATCACGGGGCTCCCCCTCTTCTTCGCTCAGGACCGGTATCGTCGCACTATGGGGGGGGGGAAGGGCACTCACCCCCCCGCCGTGCACACTCCGTCGTTATTGCGGTACCTCTTGCGGCGCGTCAGCGCTCCAGTGTGAGGGCCGCTCGCCGCCTTTCCGTCGTTGTCGCAGTTGTGCCCCGCCCGTAACAGGCACGCAAGTCCGGTGCTTCAGGCCTCGCCCGGCACGGCCCAGGACCCTAGCTGTTTACGGTCTTGCGCTCCGGCGCGGCAGGCAGGAACCCAGCAATACTCCTCCACTGGGTTGCGGAATTCGGAGGGCCGTGTTTGGCAGTCTGCCGAACGGTACAATTGCAGGATATTTGCTCGGATATTTGACGGTGTATCGGAGCGCTCGGCTCAAGTGGCCATCTTGGTCGCGAGCAAGCTCCGCCCCCCGAACCTTATCATTCCTGGGAGATGGTACTGAACTGGTATAAAGTCTTAGTGATAACCTTACACTGTCTCTAGTACCCAATAATCCCTTGTTACCCGAGTTCAGCTGCTAAAAAATTGAGCAAGTCTGCCACCCAATTTTAATAGGCTAACAATAGGTCTATTCTTACCTGATCCCCGGGAACGACGGTCTCCATGGTTTCCTCTCCCTCTGGTCTCTGTTTTTGTTGGTAAAATCCCCCTGCTTGGTATGAGGTCTGATATTGAATGGGCCTAAAACCTTGTGAAAATGAAGCTCTTGTGATGCCCTGACCATGGCTGGAGAACCGACCTCTTGTTTGCCCGACCCAACCAAAAACAAGTCTATCAAAGACTTTCTTGATCTCTGGTTGAGATTTTTGCAGAGAACTAAAAGCCCCCACATTCTTTGACATTGGTTTTATAAATTCATCCCCAAATAATAAACCATTTGCAGCTTGCCCTGCTTCATTATTTGCTAATTCCACCAACTTTGGGTCAATCTTGTCAGGAACGGCGAACGTTGCGCCTGCCTGGGACTACATGTCCCAGAAAGCCCTGCAAAGAGAAATGGGGAGGAGGAGGAGCTACGTCCTTAAATAGGACGCAAAACGCATGACGGCGTGCGTTATACTGGATGCGAGCCAGTTGCATTCAGACCAGGAGTTCGGAGAGCGGCAGAGACGCGGTTGCTTATGGACCGTGAGTTCTTTTGCGGTATTTTGGCAGCAAGGAGCTGCGACCTTAGGGAGCACTTTCCTGCCCGCGCACTGGAAAGCGGGAGAAGAGGCGTAGTGGAAGCCAAGAGAGTCTTTCACAGCACCGGAGACAGGGGGCTGAGGAAGGTCTTCCGTTCACATCACGAGACTGCTAGTAGGGGAGAACCCTTGTCGCTGCAATGACCCCCACCGCGCTCTGAGGTAAGAGTGGTATTCAGCGGACGGCAAGTAAGAAGGAAAGACACTGGATTCTGCCTTTTCCTTCAGTTGGGGACTCCCTATAAGTTTCGTTTTTTTTTATATCTCTTCTGTTTTTTTTCCTTCACACCACAAAGGGACAGGCTACGCCACCCTCGTATGCATGGCATCAGGAGTTTCAAGACTTGTTTATTTTTAGGGTTATCTAGAAAAAAGCTTCGACGTTGAAGCATTGACATAGGTTCTTTTCTGAACAAAAGAGGGAAAGGAGTTTGGGAAAAAACTCGTGACTTAACGAGTGCTTACCCCCTTGGGTAAATTGGACATCAAGACTGCTCAGTTGCTCAGTGTATGAATGAATACCGTAATGGGCGGTGCTGGTCTTTAGGGAGAAGACAACGAGTGTTTGGATACGTCAGGTACTGGAGGAACTAGTGAGACACATTGAGTGTAGTGTTGCATGCATATGTCTTTTTCATCTTACTGTTCTTTGTATTTGCAGATTCTACTCCCTGCTGTTCCCTACCTTTCCCTTCCCTCACTTGATCGCCCTATAACTCTGTGCAATAATTGTAGGAGTTGGGGATGTCAAAGGGTGGAACCCCTATAGCTCCGCACGAATCCTGAGGAGTACCCGTCCTTGGACAGGATCGTTACAGAATAACGCACCCACGATACCTGCTCCTCCCGGTTCGTGCGTCATATACGGGTTGATAATGGAGGAGGTTCTGGGGGCCCTGGCATTGGTTCAGCAGGAGTTGGCAGCCTCCAGAGCGGAGACTGCAGCACTGCGAGAAAGGGTGGAAAAACTCACTCGAAACCCATTCGAGATAGCTTCAGGGTCTTCCCAAATACACGTTACTGTTCCCCCCCCCATACCATTAGCCAGTCCTGAACGATATGCCGGTGATCCCCTTAAAATACAGGTGTTCTTAACCCAGATCATGATGCACTTCTCGTGCAAGCCTTCATCGTTTCCCAACCATCACTCCAGGGTAGCTTTTGCTATATCGTACTTGATAGGGGATGCCGCTAATTGGGCGGTTCCCCTGGTCCGGAGCAACGACCCTGTCCTGTCGGACTGGGATGCTTTCCGAGCGGCTTTGGAGGGGGTGTTCGATCGAAGAACCACTACCTTCAGCGCCGATAAAGAACTCCTGGAGCTACGCCAAGGGAGACGCGATCTGGTGTCCTACCTGACCACTTTTAACAGACTGGTAGCGGAGGCAGGATGGCCAGAGGAGAAAAGAATGTCCCTTTTCTACCAGGGTCTCTGTGACGAATTGAAAGACGTCATAGCCAGGATAGATCCACAGCCTCGATCTTGTACAGATCTCATCAGTCTTGCGTTAAGACTGGATGGGCGTATCGCTGATAGAAAGGGGGAAAAACCGGTGTCCCCGCTGGATAGGAGCTTCAGGAGAGACCAGCCAGGGAGTGAAACCTCCTCAGAACCTATGGAAGTCGGAGCCCTACGGGCACCACTCTCCAGGAGTGAGAGGGAAAGCAGACGTACACAGGGGTTATGTATGTACTGTGGAAAGAAAGGGCACTACGTACGGGAGTGCCCGGCTAGGCCCAAAACATCAGGGGGTACGTATAGAAACAGGAAGGCGGTAGCATCGACATCGGGCACCGACCATGGCGGTGTTTCTGCTGTTTCTTCAAGACCGGTGGTGGATAAGGAATGGAGGATACCTTCTTTGGCCACCACGCGGGTGAAGACTACAGAATCCCATATAGTGGTCCTGATGGGTCTAGAGTATAAACAACACCTCTTTCAGGTAAAGGCTATGTTAGACTCAGGGGCTACAGGGAACTTCATAGATAACGGTCTGGTTCAACATCTGGATATACATAGGCTGCCATTGGACATCCCTGAGGAGGTATTGGCCGTGGATGGCAAACCCCTTAAATCAGGACTCGTCACGGAGCAAACAGAGACAGTACAGCTATCGGTAGGAGTAGGAGGGGGACAGCACAGGGAGGACCTGGCCTTGAATATTATCGATGCCCCTCAGTATGAGGTGATACTCGGTATGCCATGGTTCACTCACCATAACCCCACTATAAACTGGAGAGACAAGACCGTGCAATTCTTGTCAGAAGAGTGCAGGGATCACATAACCCTCGAGCCTACCTCCGGTGCGATGTCTTTGGCGCACCCGTTTTTGGTGGCCACGGCCGCCGAGAAGGAGATGGTCCTGCCGAGCGAATATACCTCGTATGCGGATGTATTCAGCAAGACCCAGGCGGAGAACCTTCCGCCCCATAGGCGTTATGACTGCCAGGTAGACTTAGTAGAGGGAGCCATCATACCCGCTTGCAGAGTGTATGCCCTGTCAGAGCCCGAGACCCAACACCTAAGGAACTATCTGGATCAGTATCTGAAGATAGGATTCATCAGGCCCTCTCGTTCCCCGGCAGCTTCCCCTCTGTTCTTTATTGCTAAAGCAAGTGGTGAGTTGAGAGCCTGCTGCGACTATCGCATGCTAAATAAAAACACCATTCGTAATCGTTACCCACTACCCCTTATACCCGTCTTGTTGGATCAGGTGCGGGAGGCAAAGGTCTATACCAGACTAGATCTAAGAGGGGCGTACCATCTGGTGCGCATTAGAGAAGGGGACGAGTGGAAGACAGCCTTCAAAACCCGCTATGGCCTGTTCGAGTACACAGTGATGCCGTTCGGATTGTGTAACGCCCCTGCGGCGTTCCAGTACTTCCTGAATGACGTACTAAAAGAGTACGTGGATCATACAGTAGTCGTCTACATTGACGACATACTGATTTACTCGAAGTCTGTGAAAGAACACCAGGGACATGTCATACAGGTTCTGGAGGCCCTGAGGAAGCATCAATTATACTGCAAGTTAAGCAAGTGTGAGTTTGGGGTGCATGAGGTAGAGTTTTTGGGGGTTATGCTCCGTCCTGAGGGTTTGGGTATGGCTGAGAGGAAGGTACAGGCTGTACAGGAATGGCCGGTGCCAACTAACGTCAAAGGGGTGCAAAGCTTCCTAGGGTTTGCCAACTATTACCGCAGGTTTATTCAGGACTTCTCACAAAAGGCTATTCCAATCACCAGGCTCCTCAGAAAAGGAACACCCTTTGAATGGACACAGGAAGCCGCAGACGCCTTCAAATATCTGAAACACGCTTTTACCTCTGCGCCGGTTCTCAGACATCCCCAACTGGATGCTCCTTTTATCGTAGAAGCCGATGCTTCCGATGAGGCAATAGGTGCTATCCTCTCCCAAAGAGACAAACATACCGGACAGCTGCATCCGGTAGCTTATCTATCCAGGAAGCTTAACCCGGCAGAAAGAAATTACAACATAGCGGAGAAGGAATTGTTATCCATAAAAAGGGCCTTCCAGGAATGGCGTCCGTACCTGTGGGGAGCCCGGTATCCCATCACTGTATACTCCGACCATCGGAACCTCCAATACATTAAAACGGCTAGACATCTGACTCAAAGACAGATGAGGTGGATGCTCTTCTTTGAGGAGTATGACTTCATCATCACGTTCCGGCCGGGAGCGGAGAACCGCAAAGCAGACTCCTTGTCTCGTATGATATCCAACGGTGACCAGGCCGTCGTCCCTCCTGCCGCCATCATCGATCCCTCTAAGGTGATATGCGTTCTAAAGGCCGAACAATACCTAGATGAAGTACGGCGCTACAAGACCACCCAAGAGTGGGAGAAGTGGGCCGAAGCTATATCCACCCGAGCCATTAAGCATGGATTGCCTTTTCAGGACAGTAAGCTGTATCTACCTACCGTCCCGTTAAGGAAGAAGGCCTATACTTGGTGTCACGAATCACCGTTGGCTGGACACCCCGGCATTCAAAAAACTATCCTGTTGATACGAAGATATTTCTGGTGGGATTCGTTGGTCCACGATATCAAGGAATGGGTCTCAAGATGCGAGAGTTGTGCACGAGGAAAAGGGGCTACAACGAAAAAGAAAGGGAAACTGATACCCATGCCCACTCCTCACTTGCCATGGCAACATATCAGCTTGGACTTTATCACCGGTCTACCCATGGATCAGGGGTATTCTGCGCTTCTGGTGGTGGTGGACAGCCTTACCAAAATGGGTCATTTCGTTCCCTGCAAAAACCTGCCCACAGCCAGGCAAACCGCACAACTGGTGCTCCAGAACATCGTTAGGATACACGGAACCCCTAAGGTCATCGTGTCGGATAGGGGCCCGCAGTTCATAGCGAGTTTCTGGAGGATGTGGTGTCAAGTCTTGCAAGTGGAGTCTGCGGTGTCTACGAGCTTCCATCCCCAGACGGATGGGCAGACGGAGAGGCTCAATCAGACACTGAAAAAATACCTGAGGTGTTACGCCAATGAAGCACAGGAATCATGGGTTTCCATGTTATGGATGGCTGAGTTGGCTTACAACAATGCTTCTCATAGCTCTACGGGTGTCTCTCCGTTCGCAGCCAATTATGGATTCTGTGCCCGTATCTTGCCCATTGACTTGCCCGAAGAAGTAGCTAATCAGCCCTCTGTTCGTGATCATATCAAGGCCTTGCAGGAGGTACATAAGAAAGTGAGGAAACAGCTGTTGCAGGCGAAATTGACGTATAAAGGATGGGAAGATCGCCACCGGACCGATGGCCCTCAGTACGAAGTAGGGGACATGGTGTGGTTGTCCACGAAAAACATCCGGTTTAGAGTGCGCAGCGTGTTTCACCCTAAGTACATAGGCCCTTACCCGGTGGTAAAAAGGATCAATCCAGTGGCCTATCGGTTGAAATTGCCAGGCTACCTCCGGATTCACCCGGTCTTCCACTGCAGCCTTCTTAAGCCTGCAGTAGGGGCTAAACGAAAAGCACCTCCTCCCAAAGCCAAGAACGGTGGGCTGGAATACGAGGTAAAAGGCATTCTGGATTCCAAATACAGGAGAGGGAAGTTGTGGTTTCTGGTGTCATGGAAGGGCTACACCTCAGAAGACGATTCATGGGAACCCTGTACCAATGTACATGCCCCGGCTGCTGTCGTCGCCTTCTACCGCAAACATCCCGATAAACCTGGGTCTAGGAGGCGCCCGGCAGGGGGACCTACTGTCAGGAACGGCGAACGTTGCGCCTGCCTGGGACTACATGTCCCAGAAAGCCCTGCAAAGAGAAATGGGGAGGAGGAGGAGCTACGTCCTTAAATAGGACGCAAAACGCATGACGGCGTGCGTTATACTGGATGCGAGCCTGTTGCATTCAGACCAGGAGTTCGGAGAGCGGCAGAGACGCGGTTGCGTCCCTGCTTATGGACCGTGAGTTCTTTTGCGGTATTTTGGCAGCAAGGAGCTGCGAACTTAGGGAGCACTTTCCTGCCCGCGCACTGGAAAGCGGGAGAAGAGGCGTAGTGGAAGCCAAGAGAGTCTTTCACAGCACCGGAGACAGGGGGCTGAGGAAGGTCTTCCGTTCACATCACGAGACTGCTAGTAGGGGAGAACCCTTGTCGCTGCAATGACCCCCACCGCGCTCTGAGGTAAGAGTGGTATTCAGCGGACGGCAAGTAAGAAGGAAAGACACTGGATTCTGCCTTTTCCTTCAGTTGGGGACTCCCTATAAGTTTCGTTTTTTTTTATATCTCTTCTTTTTTTTTCCTTCACACCACAAAGGGACAGGCTACGCCACCCTCGTATGCATGGCATCAGGAGTTTCAAGACTTGTTTATTTTTAGGGTTATCTAGAAAAAAGCTTCGACGTTGAAGCATTGACATAGGTTCTTTTCTGAACAAAAGAGGGAAAGGAGTATGGGAAAAAACTCGTGACTTAACGAGTGCTTACCCCCTTGGGTAAATTGGACATCAAGACTGCTCAGTTGCTCAGTGTATGAATGAATACCGTAATGGGCGGTGCTGGTCTTTAGGGAGAAGACAACGAGTGTTTGGATACGTCAGGTACTGGAGGAACTAGTGAGACACATTGAGTGTAGTGTTGCATGCATATGTCTTTTTCATCTTACTGTTCTTTGTATTTGCAGATTCTACTCCCTGCTGTTCCCTACCTTTCCCTTCCCTCACTTGATCGCCCTATAACTCTGTGCAATAATTGTAGGAGTTGGGGATGTCAAAGGGTGGAACCCCTATAGCTCCGCACGAATCCTGAGGAGTACCCGTCCTTGGACAGGATCGTTACAAATCTTCAGTAAAATACTTATTCTACACTCCGCAGAGATAGCAGTATTTGCATTTCCTAACTGGAAAGAAAACCGCCCTCTGGACCCATTCTTTCAATTGCTCAACATGCAAAGTTTTCTTACCCCCATACCCATCCTCAGCCATATCGATTTTTTTTGTTAATGGACCTGAGAGGTGCAATAACCTATCCTGACACATTTTCAGTGCTTTCTCCAGTCTAGTTCCAGAATCACGCCCCCCTTTTCCAATAAATGCAAATATTTTAGCATCAAGATCCGGCGTCATCATTACCTTATTTGCCAGGTTCAGCCTCAGACATTCCGAACATAGAAGTAACCTGACATCTTTGGGAATCTGCTCTCTTAACCATGTTTGTACATACTCCACACGTGCTGCCGGGGACCTCTCTGGTGAAAGTGAATGCTTCAATTGCAAAGGGTCAAACATAAAGTCTCCTAACGGATCCATTAAAGACTCAGCTTCCCCGCTCCTTATGCTCTCTAAAGTATCTGATCTCTGTATATTCCCTTTGTTCTCATTATCTGAATCAAATTCAGAAGAACAGCTCAGTTCTACGTCCGCACGACCACAAGACTCATCAAAGAGAACTGTGTGTATATGGACATTTTTATACTTCATCTTAATTTTTCCTGGACCCTTTTGTTGACCCCCATGTGTGTCCTCAACACAACCATAGTTTGTGTGCTCACAAAACCCAACATCTGCCTCTGCAGATTTTCTTTTATTTGCTAGTGTCATGTTTTCCTCAATAGGTCTCCTTTTCCTGCTTACTTTATCACCTCTGTAGTCTTGTGACCCCTCACCAGCTCACCAAAATCCCTCCTCCTCAAGGGTCAAACCCCTGGCTTGAAACATATCCTCTAGTTTTTTCTCAATTTTTTCATTTAAATCTAAAGAACATTTTATCAGCATATTATTCATTTTATCCTCTAAAGAAGTTTCCATTTCTTTCTGAGCATTAGATTCATTCATTTCTACTTCTCCTACCACAAATCAAACAACAATATAGCCACAGGGATTTAAAACTACGAGTAAAATACCTAGTCAAAAACAGGCTAACTAGACAATATTCTTTACCTTATCCAAAAATACTCTGTGCTACCAGAAAATGCGACCTACAGTCTTCCACAGCTGTTCGTAATTACAAACAATTGACTGCCTTAACCGTTTTTCTCTTCCTAATCTGTCCAGCTTTTTTTTTGCCATGAATATCTATTATGATAGCCCAATTACCTAAAATGGTCGCCCATAAGTTAGCCCTTCGTTTATTTCAACTGGGCTCTCGATATGTTGAAATATAGTAATTTTCCTGAAAAAGTCCTTCAACCTAAGATGGCCGATTAAGTAACGCATAGGTCACTTGAGTAATCTTGGGCATATCCACCAATGCAGTGTAAGCTCAGAAAATGGAGCTCTTCTTTTATTTTTACAATGCGCTCACTGCAAACTAATCGATGCAATACACCTGCATTAATCCTCATGCTCCCCCGGGCACGTTCGTGCCGCTCAGAGCTCACAACCATATTAAGAAGAGGCCGCAAGGCCCCCAGTTGTGCTCGCACAGGCAGAAGTGCTCGAGCTCTCAACCGCTGCTTGGATTTCAAGCACGAAGGTCACAAGGTCCCCAGCTGGTTCGTGAGGCCTCTACCTACCACAATGTACACGCTAGATGAGCGCATGAGCCTCAATGGCCAACACAGCCTATTTCACTTTATCTGCAACAAAACGAACATATTATAAGGTAAACCACTCAAATCTGATACGTTTTTAAAACTGTAACATGAATTCTGATGGATATATCTACCTGTGGATTCCCCATCTTTTGAATATCCGAATGTGCCAGCATTCCACAGAAACTTTTCTTTACTGCTCTCCCACGTCAACCAGGACATCATAATGCAACAGCTCCGCACGTGACTACGCATGATGTTATCGGAGCCATAAGAAGCCCTCGTCAGCATGCTGACGTCAGTTATCTTTTTTCCGCACCTTCAACGCGTGCAGTTTTTCCTAGGCTCTCCAATAGTAGAGGAGTCTTGCAACATTTTTTCTAGGAAACTACAACGTTGTCGCATGGAGGGAATGCTGTCTCCGGGAAAGTCTGGTTTCAAGCAGTGCAGGGAATGTGAAGGTCAAATGTCCATCAGACATCCTCACGACGACTGTCTTTGGTGTCTCGAGTGTGACTACGACCCGAAGTTGTACTTGGATTGCCGGGCCATGGCGCCGAAGGTCTTGCGGGAGTGACCTTTCAAGCTCCTTGTGGCCCAGCAGTCAACACCGTCGAGCGCAACACCTTGGAGATCCCGTTCGAGGAAGAGAAGGTCGTGGGACTGCACCATGAGCCCCAAGTCCTCTTCTTCGCTCTCGAGGTCCTCGGGACACTCAGGGAAGAGGCATAAGAAGAAGTCCAAACAGACTTCAACTTCATCTTTTCTGACATCAGTGGACATCGACTCTGCCGCTGACGGAGCCCAGAGGTTCTATGTTGTTGCCTGTTCATTTTAAAGAAGTTTCAGGCATGGGTGAGGATTGGGAGGGGTCCCTGGACCCTATGAAACACCAGTTAGACGTTCCTTGTAAACAACTGGACTAGTATGAGGACCTTGGAGAAGACCGTGGACTGGATACGTCTCCAGATATTGGCATGCTCTCTCCACCTAGTGTGGCTACAGAGGTGGGGCATCTTACACCATGACGGTGAAGAGGGCAGCAGCGGTCCTTGACCTAGAGTTGTCCTTGGTGCAGGTCAAGACTAATCTCTTGACCGAAGTGCTTCAGCGCGGGGCATCCTCGTCCGAACCCCTTTTGCTCTTTAATGAAGCACTGACAGATGTCTTTCTAGGCACATGGTCCAAGCCTAGCACAGGGGCTCGTTTGAACAGGACAACAGGACGCCGCTATCGCCTACACTGGGCGATCCAAGTTTCCTCCGCCAACACCCCACCTCTAAGAGCTTGGTGGTTCAGGCTTTAAAGTCCCATGGAGCGTTCCCTTCCGCTCTTCTGGACAGGGAATCCAAGAGGGTGGAAGCACTTGGAAAGAAGTTATTTTCTTCCACCAGCCTGGCATTGGTGTCAGTGAACACCACATGCTTATCGGGCCATTTCTTGCCCACCCTTTGGGAAACAGCTGCGCAAGTACTGCCACAGGTCCCGGAGGAGGCCAGGGCTGTGCTCTCCCAGGCAGTAAAAGATGGGAGAGATGCAGCAAAGTTCACCATTAGGTGTGGCTTAGATACGACTGACTCGCTGGGTAAAGCGGTTTCGTTGACGGTGGCCTTACGGCACCACGTCTGGCTGTGAATAGATGGCTTCACGGGTGATGTCCAGGCTAACCTCATGGACATGCCCTTTGATGGGACTTGTCTTTTTGGTGAGAAAGCAGACTCGACTTTGGAGCGATTTAGGTAATCTTGTGCTATGGCCAGATCCTTGGACCTCTTGGTAACATCCCATGGCCAGTCTAACTTTCGCCCCTTTCATGGAAATGGAAGGGGTTATCAACTGCGTCAGCAATATCCTAGCCACCGTCCTGCGCAGACTCCTCAAGTTGTGCGAGGACATGGATGCGATTCATTCTGACCTCATGGGAATGGTAGCCAGAAGTTGTCTGCCACCCAGCCCCCGGCAGCAGCAGCCTCCAAGCATTCCTAGTTTGGTTTTGCAAGACCATGTTACTCCAGTTGGAGGGAGAATTCAACACGATCTCTTCTGCTGGAGGTCCATAACATCGGACAAATGGGTCTTGCAGATCGTTCAGGATGGTTATTCTGTTCCCTTTCTTTCTTTTCCTCCTCCTTTACTGCCAACTCAAGAACGGCTGGCAGAGTCTCATCTAGTATGTCTCCGAGAGGAAGTTGTGGCTCTCCTGGCCAAGGAGCTATATATAAGGTTCTGATTTCCGAAGTAGGTAGTGGTTGCTGTTCCCGCTACATTCTGATACCAAAAAAGAACAAAGGTCTTCATCCTATTTTACACCTTCGGACCGCCAATCTCTTCCTCAAAAAAGAGAAAGTCAAGATGTTCACGTTGGCTCAGATCTTGTCTGCCCTAGACCAAGGAGACTGGCTCATAGCGTTGGACTGGCAGAATGCGTATTTTCACATCCCCATCCTGCCTGTCCACGGGTGTTACCTGCGGTTCAAGGTAGGCCACGAGCACTTTCAATTCACTGTGCTTCCATTTGGCCTTGCCAGTGCCCCTTGGTTGTTCACCAAGGTGATGGTGGTGGTTGCAGCTCATCTGCACAGGTTAGGGGTGTCGGTCTTCCACTATCTGGACGATTGGCTGTTGAAGGCGTCCTCACCCCAGACTGTCGTCGACCACCTCCAGACTACGACGGACCTCCTGCATTAACTGGGGTTTCCCATAAACATGCCAAAGTCACACCTGACTCCTTCTCAGATGCTCCCTTTCATCAGAGCTGTTCTGGACACTGCAGTTTCTGGCTTATCCTCCCGAGCAGCGAGTCCAGGATATTCAGGCTATGATACAGATGTTTCAGCCTCTATCCTGGATTTTGGTGAGAATTACTCTGTGGCTGCTGGGACTCATGTCTTCCTGCATCCTGTTGGTAAGTCATGCCAAATGGCGTATGTGGGCTCTGTAGTGGGACCTGAAGTTCCAGTGGGCGCAGAATCAGGGGAATCTCTCCGGCATGGTCCTTATCTCGAAAGGAACTGCAAAAGACTTGAAGTGGTGGTTAAGGAACCACGATTGGGTCAGAAGCAGACCCCTCTCCCTTCCCCAACCAGATCCCACAGTAGTGACAGATGCATCACTCCTGGGATGGGGCAGCCATCTGGGAGAGATAGAGATTAGGGGACACTGATCTCCTGCAGAGTCGAGGCTCCAGATCAATTTGTTTGGAGCTTCAGGCAATCCGGCTAGCCTTGAGAGCATTTCTTCCCTCTGTCAAGGGGAAGTTAGTGCAAGTGTTCACGGACAACACCAACGCCATGTGGTACGGCAACAAGCAGGGCGGGTGGGGTCGTGGACCCTTTGTCAAGAGGCCCTGCATCTCTGGACATGGCTGGAACAGCAGGGTATAACCGTGGTGGTTCAACACCTGGCAGGTTCTCTGAACACCAGGGTGGACAAACTCAGCTGTTGATGCCTAGCGGATCACAAATGGTGTCTCCAGTCGGAGGTGGCGCAAGGTCTATTTCAGCATTGGGGAGAGCCTTGGTTAGATCTGTTAGCCTCCAAAGAGAATGCACAGTTTTGCACGCTGGCGTTTTTAAGGCGGCTATCGCTCGGTGCCACGTTTCATTGCGAGTGGAGCTCAGGCCTCCTGTACGACTTTCCGCCCATACCACTTCTGCCCACAGTTCTCAATAAGATCAAGAACAACTGGGCCCAAGTAATTCTTGTGGCTCTGGACTGGGCACGGAGCATCTGGTATCCTGAGCTTCTTCAAATGCTCATCGATCCTCCGATCAGACTGTCCCTTCGGGATGATCTTCTGTCGCAGCAGCAGGGGAGGGTCCTCCACCCGAACTTGTCAACTCTCCACCTCCTTGTGTGGAGATTGAGCGGTGACAGTTGATAGCTTTTGACCTTCCTCCCGAAGCATGTAATGTTATTTTGGGCGGGCAGGTGGGCCTCCACTAAGACGGCATACGCCTGGCGTTGGCAAAAATTTGTAATATATTGTACAGAAAGGTCTATTGACCCTCTTTCTGCTTCTCTATATTCTTCTTTTTATTCTTACCCTTGCCCAGCAGGGCTCTGCTTTGGGAACTCTCAAGGGTTATCTTTCTGCTCTGTCTGCTTTCATGCGGCTGCCGGACCAACCCTCCTTGTTCAAATCCCTTATTGTGAATAGGTTCTTAAAAGGGCTTGTACATATGTATCCTCCTACACACTTTATCATGCCACAGTGGGATCTCAATCCGGTTCTCACATATCTCATGTGTGCTTCCTTTGAGCCTTTGCACAATTGTCCCTCAGGCTGCTTACCATCAAGACGGCCTTTCTAGTGGTGATAACATCTGCCCGGAGCATGGATGAATTGCAGGCTTTGTCATGCAAGCCTCTCTATCTGATGACATTCTTCGATAAAGTGGTGCTTCGCACCCGTGCCTCATTCCTTCTAAAGGTGGTGACCCCATTCCATCTGGGTCAATCGGTCACTCTGCCCACCTTTTTTGCTTCCCTCTAATGAAGAGAAGCGTCTCCACCGTCTGGACCCAAAAAGAGCATTGTCATTCTACCTTGCACGAAAGAGTTCTGGGTGGACAACCAACTCTTTGTGGGTTATGTGGGAGCTAGAAAAGGTCAGGCAGTGCATAAACTAACCATTTTGCACTGGGTCGTTATCTGCATTAAAATCTGCTACGTCCTGGCTAGGAAACAGCCTCACGGGCCCATTCCACCAGGGGAAAAGCTACAACCACAGCGTTGGCTCGTGGTGTCCCAGTCCTGGATATCTGTCAGGCAGCAATGTGGTCATCTCTGCACACATTTGCCAAGCACTACTGCCAGGACAGTCAGGTCCGCAGGGATGGGTATTTCGCCTGTTCTGTCCGGCAGGACTTTTTAGTTTAGAAAATCTGGCTGCAGCGCTCCGCCATAGCTTCTATTTAAAGATAAAGAATCTGTAGCTAGAAGTCTCTGACAGGTCGAACAAGTTATTTACCTTTGATAATGCTTTACCTGATAATATCTAGCTGCAGATTCCTTACAGACCCATTCTTCAAAAGAGAGGAACCGGGAGCTGTTTAAGCAGGTCCTGCACACGTACTCCAAAACGTGAACTAAGTATACCCGACTGGTGTGCAGTTCCTAAGTGAATGTGAGAGTGTTCTGGTCTGTGAAAAAGTGCCCTCACACACCCTGAAGGATGTCATGCTTCATCATTGGGCCTGCTCCTCGTCGGGCCGGCGCTGCAATGCCCGACGGGCACCCGCGAAGGGGCTCTTTGGCGGAGATCTTTTTTTGATGAAGCCGTTAGGTGCGTGTGAGTGTGTGGAATAGGTAGTGAAGTGAGTGCAAAGTGGTGTCTAAAATAGGTTTAGGGCAACCCTATTGCCTAAATTTTATTCCTAGGGTTCACTAACCTAACCAAAAACAAGAATCCCTAACCGGATACAATGGTCCTAAAGGGCATGTGTGGTGTAGAAGGTCGACATGTTTCTTGCCTGTAGTAGCCCCTAACGGGTCTTGTGGCAATTCATCAGGACCAATAGTTTCAGAGAGAATATCTGAACTCTACCACTACTGAGGGGGCGCTAGAGGGCGCACGGCGAAATGGCTGCGCTGTAGTGCAGCTCCGCCGGCCGAAGACACTATCTATCAACAATCCTGCCATACCTGCCCGCATCTCTACTCGAAAAAGCACGGGATCGACGTCGCACACATCGGGGCACCACCACATGTGCCGAACTCTATGCCAGAGGCTCTAAATGAGTGAAAAATTTGAAGCTACAAGTTACGAGGCCGGAGGCATCAAGATGGCCATGGGGAACTGCTGAGAGTCGGAGTTCCGGGCGGGCTGGAGTGCGGTGTGCTGCATTGGGTGATCGGAGCAGCGGGCGACGTTGAAACCCTGCGTGCCGCTGCGGAGGCGATTGACTGCTGTGGGAGCGGAGACGTGCTCCCAACCTTTAGCGCACTGCAGACGGCGGCACTGGGAAGCGGGGTGCCTCTGCCCTGGACACCGTGGTGCCGTGGCGCCGGACCCGGCGTAGCCTGGAGTGCTCCCTTTCTTGCTACGGTAGGCCCCTAGAGCCGAGCGCCCGAGCGTGACTGTGGGGAAGGGAGAGGGGACCCCTCAGTCGGGACCAGGCGCAGAATTGACTCTGCTGTGATTGCCTACCACGGGCCTCTCGGGAGGCCGATAACTCAGGAAATACCGCTGGTGCCACGAGACCTGCCCCTGCTGAGAGGAACGCTTCATTGAGGAGCATAGTCTGCAAACACAGAAGCTGATCTGGACTGTCTAGGGTGGGTTGCCACCATCTACATCGGGGCTGAGTTGAGGCCTACTCCCGGGCCGGAAGCCTTTTTCAGTGCGTCACAACCTGCTTTCACGCTTTAGCTGGCGAGGAGCGGCCTGCACTCCTAAACTGACCACACTTGCGGCTGGAGCGTCTGCGGGGGACCCGCCTTGGCCTGTGTAACATCGAGCGACGCAGAAAGAGACTTTAAGTTTAAAAAATAGCCGGAGGTAAAATTACAGCTTGTATTACCCGACATTGGGGACACACTGCTTGCCGCCTGCCCTGACACTCGGGGTGGACATTACTCTACGTTTGCACGGCGGGGAGATAGAAATTGGACATAGCTGCTCTCAACAGGCCGATGCCCACGAATCAGTTCAGTGGCTGCTCTGTACCTGGACCGAGAGATGCGGTGAGTCATAACCGTCTTATTCGCGGCAGCGCTTTGACAGTGAAGCGACTCATTGCACATATGCGCATTTCACACATTGCAACAAGGGATCTGATTGTATCTCGGAGGTACTGTGGATCGAGCCCTGGCATCACGTCTGCGATACCAACTTCTGCATTGGCCATATCTTTACGATTGGAAGCTGCAACAGGCTTCCCTGGTGCCTCTCGCTACGCCGGATTTACTAACGCTGATGCAGAATATCATTGAAAAGACTGCCCTCCTGCCTGGCGCTGCGACCTTCTGCATTAAGCTAGCATCTTAGAGGCAAAGCGTGTATAACGGCTACCACCAGGAGACATCGTGATGCCCTTTTTTTGCAGCCAGACACACTGGGCGCGCACTACCACTACATTACGTCGGCTGCACTCCTTTACCACTCCACAGGCGTGCCATTGTGTAGCCTACTATACGGTATTCTACATCCAGCAAGCAAGTGGCTTGTTCCTTTTCTAGCTGTGCATGCTGAAGCGGACCTGCGCTGACATGGGCAGAACAGAACGTAGGCAACCCCGACTCACCTTTGAGCCCCGAAAAAGTAATAAATCACAACAACAGGCCGCCTCTGACTCAGAGATGGACGCCCCAACGGGCAGTCTCACTGGCCATCGAAAAAACTCTCCTCACTGTCCAAAACAGTCTGCAAGCTATCGACAGCAAGATAGATAATTTAAACTTGCGTATGGACCACATGTCTACAAAACTAGACAAACATGCACTTCGTCTAGGCGAGGCCGAAACGAGAATCTCTGACACGGAGGATGGACTACAACAAGTATCGGCTAGAACTCTTGACATGGAGAAAGTCATCACCATTATACAAGCAAAAAACGAGGATTTAGAAGCCCGCTCACGGCGAAACAACCTAAGAATTACGGGCCTACCAGAGTCCACCAACACTGGCCCCTTAGAATCATATATAGAGACCGTACCGCAAACCATCTTTGGGGCTGAAAACCTTTCGCCGGTTCTATTTGTAGAGCGTGCGCACCGATCCCTGGCTGTTCGACCTCCACCGGGGGCCCCACCGCGTCCAATAATTGCACGCTTGCTGAACTATAGGGACCGGGACACCATTTTGCGCCTTGCCAGGGAAAAGGGGTCCATCAATCATGAAGGCAACACTCTGGCCTTTTATCCGGACTTCACGGCGGCAGTCCAAGCTGCAAGAAAAGAGTTTCAACCAGCGAAACGAATCCTGATAGCCGAAAAAGTCCCTTATGCAATGCTCTACCCAGCGAGGCTACGCATTGAGTTGAATGGAAAAGCCAAAATCTTTGCCACTCCAAAGTCGGCGATGGACTACGCCAAGACTCTGAAGCGCAAACAGCGGCAGATGACGATCCAGATGATTCTTCACAAGGAACCGCAGACTGAACACTACCTGGGGTCTGATGCGGAAATGTTTTATTGAAAATCCTGCTGACCCTCCGGCACATGGCCCGGCGGCTGGTGCCATTCTCCTATTTTTTCCATTGCGGCGCTGATTCGAATTGAACTGTGATCACGAACACTACAAGATCAGATAAGATTTGTTTGTTATTATATCCCTCTCTTTATACTAGGCGTGTATCCTGTTACTCTTCCATATTATAATACACCAGTAGGAGGGCGGGTTTCGGTACGACTCCTATTGTTTTTCCCTAGTTCTTTGGCTGCCTCCCACTACGATCGCCCGATACGAGACGAAAGGTTAGCGGTCTAGCGGCATACCCCCAACCCCCTACTTAAATAGATGCCTGATCCGACGCGCAGCGGACGCGCGCAGCGGTCGCGCCGCTGGCGTGCCTAAGGCAAGCCCGTCTGCGCCCGTCCGCGCCTGGCCGTCACCTGGAGCCAGGACCCCTGCTGTATTTCTACAGATACTGTCAAACCCATAAGCCATCGTTGCACCTACACACGGGATGCACTACTAAAGATTAAGTTTAATTCCTGCGAACACTCGGCACACTCAATTACTTTGCTAGAAGGGCCTTTCTCTTGTAGATACTGTAAATTTCAGAGCTCCGCTCCCCAATACACTCTCTCTCACTGTGAGCTCCCCAACCAGATAAAGGGAGTAGGACCGTATAGGAGTAATCCACAAAGTGATGTACAGTCCCAAGTCATAAGCATTAGCTGGAACTGTTTTCTGGCTAATGTAAGATCCCTTCCCAAACACGCTGTAAATATTTGGGATCTCCTGACAGAAAACGATCCCCATATTGGGTTTCTTACTGAAACCTGGATTAAACCCTCTTCCAACCCCGCCATTGCAGTGGCCCTACCGGACGGTTATCGTATCCAAAAACTTGATAGGCCAGATAGGGCGGGGGGAGGCATATACATAAGGAATCTCTACCTATCACTATTCTAGATCAGATGTGTAAGGATACTTTAGAATGCCTAGTTGTTAGACTCGACCTGCACCCACAACTCAGCTGGAAAGGGGCTCTCGTTTATAGACCCCCTGGTCCTCTATTAGGCTTCACTAACTTACTAATGGAATTCATCTCCCCCCATGTTATCTCTACCCCTAACTTTTTACTCCTAGGGGATTTTAACATCCACAGTGAAAATGCTTCCAATCCTGATGCCACAGCTTGCCTAACAGATCTAGGCACACTTGATCTCTTGAAGATCAACAACGCACCTACCCATTCTGCAGGGCACACTCTGGACCTTATTTTAACTAATTCCTCTCATATCAGCTGTGGGGAAACTCGTCCTTTGACGTGGTCGGATCAGTCTATGGTGGATTTCCAACTTATGAGTCCCAGAATCCACCCTACTCTTAAATCTCACACCACGCATTGGTACAGACCATGGCATAAACTCACACCTGATCAATTCATAACCCCTTTTAATTCTTGGATAACCGATACAGCCACATATAGTGTAGAAGAACAGCTCACTCATTTTAATTCTATCGTTCAATCTACTGTAGATCACGTAGCACCACAGAAACTGCAGACCCACCCTCCCAAATTCTCCTCAACTAGTTGGTACTCCCCTAGCCTCCGGAAGGAAAAGAGCCAATGTAAAAAATTGGAACGGACATGGCGAAACTCACACAATGCACAGGACAAAGAGAGATTTAAAGCTGCACTGTCTTCCTATCATAAAAACATAAGGTCCGCACGGAAACGACATATTGTAAACCAACTAGAACAAGCTGGGAATGACTCTAGGATCCTCTATCAAATCTTGAAAACCTTCACTAACCCTAAGGCTTGCGATACCGCAGAAACTCCTCGCAGCTGCTATGTGATAATATAGCATCCTTTCTTACCCTGAAAATTGATACCATTTATCATAAAATTATCTCATCTATCACAACTCCTAACAACTTTCTCATAGAATGCCCTACTACCCCTATCTACACCACGCAGATGCACTCCTTTCCTTCGCTAACACCGGAAGAGGTCGAATCCCTTCTTACCAAAGTCAAATCTGGGTCCCCCTTAGATGTAATTCCCGCAAAAATCTCCTCCAGATTAGCGCAACAGCTAGCCACACCCATTTGCACCATTCTTAACAGCTCTTTGAGAGCTGGCAGACTCCCCAAGAATGGAAAGCAGCGCAAGTCGTCCCCATTCGCAAAAACCCCAAAATCCCCGCTTCTGAGCTGTCAAACTATCGCCCTATTTCTCTGCTCCCCCTTCAGAGTAAACTCCTTGAAAAACATATAAACAGGCACTTGTCTGACTTTGTAGAATCCTCGTATTGCCTGGACGTCTCCCAGTCTGGCTTCCGGGCCAAACACAGTACCGAGTCCGCCCTGATAGAGGTAACTGATAACATCAGAATGGCCCTGGATAAAGGTCAGGCAGCACTTTTAGTGCTGCTTGACCTATCTGCAGCGTTTGACACCATCTCTCACAAAATCCTTTTACAGAGACTCCAGGACATCGGGGTTCAAGGGGTTGCTCTGAAATGGCTGACAGACTTTCTCACAGATAGAACCCAGACAGTCACTCTGGGTACTTTTAGATCTAAGACCACCAAAGTTACCAAGGGAGTACCCCAGGGCTCCTGTTTGAGCCCTACTCTTTTTAACATCTAAGTTACTCCCTTGGCTAAACTAATGAGGACCCTGGGGTTTAGTCCCATCTCCTACGCAGACGACACCCAGCTCCTACTTACTTTTGATAAGTCCAACCCTAATATACAACTCACCTTTTCGGAGGGCATGAAAACCATCGCTGCCTGGATGAGAGCTAACTTCCTGCAACTTAATGCCGAAAAGTCGGAGGTCATGCTGTTTGGAGATGCAGCAATAAGCTGGTCTCCCAGCTGGTGGCCGGAGGAGCTGGGTTCTGCTCCGACTCCAAAAGGAGTGGTCAAGAACCTGGGAATTCGGATCGACCAGAATATTACATTTGAAGCACACGCCACTACCACCGCTGGCACTTGCTATCATACACTTAGCCTGCTTAGAAGAGTGTTCCCCATGTTACCATCCTCCACGAGGAAAACACTGATGCAAGCTCTTGTGTTAAGCCGTCTGGACTACTGCAATGCACTGTTAGTTTCTGCTAGCGACGCTTCCCTAAACAAGCTGCAGGTAGTCCAGAATACGGCAGCCCGACTGGTAGAAAATGCCCCCCCTAGAACAGCCTCTGCACCACTTTTTAAAAAACTTCATTGGCTCCCTGTGAGAAAGCGGGTGAAGTTTAAGATCTGCTGCACAGTCTTCAAAGCCCTAAATGGCCTGGGGCCTACCTACCTATCGGATAAACTGCGAAAATATATCCCTTCCCGGCCCCTTCGATCTGGTTCCAAGCTACTTCTCTGCACTCCAAGAATTAAAAAGGCTCGTTCGGGCGGCAAAGCTTTTACTTACCTCGCCCCGACCGTCTGGAACGAACTCCCCCGCGATCTACGTGATTGCCAGAGCTTTCCCCTGTTTAGGAAACTACTAAAAACCCATCTCTTCTAAGATTCACCTTTCTGACTGTAATCAGCGGCCTCAGCGCAGAGATACCCCTGACGGGGTGATTCAGGCGCTATATAAATTTATAAATATCAAATACCTGTACCCCAGCGTTCCCCCATGGGTATTCCCCACTAATGTTTTTATCAATATGTTTGCTATTTGGGTAATGGGTTGGGTGGATTGGGATGGCTTTGGCGAGTTGGGGATGCTAAAGTGGGTGGGGGGCGGTTTGAAGGGGGAGGGGGCGGGGGGGATTGTTACCATGGCGAAATGCACCACAGATATCGTAACATATACTACATCGGTGTTCTCAAATGTAATTGTGACATGTTGATTTTACTACCCGCACATATGTCGCGCGTAGACCATGTAGCGCTCACCTGTCTAACCTGGAATGTGAGGGGGTTAAACTCTCCTAAAAAGATCTGACAGATACTTACGTATTTTGACAGACATGAGGTACAAATCGCATTTCTTCAAGAAACACATCTAACTCTGCAAACTGAAACACGTATCGGGGCGCAATGGGCAGGTTATAGGTTGTCCTCCTACTCTGCATACGCAAGGGGTGTACTCACCCTCATCAAGAAAAGCCTCCCTTTTACTGAGATTCAAAACTGTACGGACGATGCAGGCCGCTACGCCATTACACATGGCAAACTAGCGGGGAAACCAGTCACTATAGTCAACGTATACGGACCTAACGTAGATGACCCAGAGTTCTTTGCAGGCATAATCTCAATATTACGATCATGGCCCGTGGCTACTATCATCTGGGGTGGCAACCTGAACACCCACCTCGATCCTACTAAAGACAAATCTAGTGGCATAGGGAGACACGCACCAAATGCAGCCAGAACAATCAATGACGGGCTACTCGAACTCAATGTGACAGATGTGTGGAGACTTCATAACACTGACAGACTGGAGGGTACTCACATTTCCACGGCCCACAGTAGTTGGTCGCGACTAGACTATTGGTTATTGAGTGAGAGTGCCGCGTCCTGGGTATCGGCGGTAGAGGGTTTGCCCAGAACTTTGTCCGATCACAATCCGGTTAAACTTCGGCTGCACATCCCAAGGGTCATTAACCGACCGTTTACATGACGTTTCCGCTCCGAAGCATTGTTAGACCCCCTATATACGCACACGATCCGAGAAGCCATCACACAATACTTTACAATAAATAAGGGATCAGTAGACAGTGCAGATACATTATGGGAGGCCTTTAAGGTCACGATAAGGGGCAAATGTATTAGTACCACGGCTGGGATCCTGAGGGACATTCGAGGTCAACTCACTAAGATTGAAATTACCCTGACACAGCTGGAGAGGGAATACGAACTTTCACCTAACACACGGATCCTCGCACAACTCAAAGAGACCCTAGTGGAATACAATGAGTTGGCTGAGGATGAGCTTCGCTATATATCCAAAAGACATGTGGCTCGTGCGTATGGGGAGGGGGGCCGGCCTGGACATCATCTAGTGGTAAAAATAAGGGCCCGCGAAGACAGACATACTATCACCAAGATCACGGATGCTACTGGCGGGGATCATTACACTATACAAGACATAACCACGCAATTTCAACAAACGTATACCAAACTCTACACATCACATGGCCCCACTGATGATCAGGAATTGGAGGTCTACCTATCAGATGTCGCCCTAGCGTGGCTATCTGATGGCCAGCGGGAATACCTGAGCCAACCTATTACCGCAGAAGACATCCGCGAAGCAATTACCACTCTTCCAAATAAAAAAGCTCCCGGCCCAGACTGCCTCACATGCGAATTTTACAAAGAATTCGCGGAGGAACTGACGCCCCATCTTCTTGAGATGTATGCAGAGGCTTTTGAGATGGGCAGATTGCCCCCCACGCTACGGGAGGCATTAATAATCACTTTACTTAAAAAGGATAAGCCACCTACTCGCTGTGACTCCTACAGGCCACTTTCACTTATAAATACAGATGCAAAGTTACTGGCTAAAATCCTTGCAACTCGACTCAAACCTCTGATGCTGAATTTGGTCCTCCCGGACCAGTCCGGCTTCATCCCAGAAAGATCTACTTCACACAACTTGCGAACGCTCTTTGCCATGTCTCATATACTCGATCCTACCTTCAAAGCAGCGGCGGTGATGCTTGACGCGGCTAAAGCCTTCGACTCTATAGAGTGGGGCTACTTATTTCATATTCTTAAACGGATGGGGTTCCCCTTCAGTTTTATTTCTTGGATTCGACTTCTATACACAGATCCCACCGCTCGTGTTCGGGTGGAAGGAAACACCTCAGACCCAATACACATTGGGAGAGGCACCAGACAGGGCTGTCCCCTCTCACCGCTTTTATTTGCGGTGGTGCTCGAGCCACTAGCCTGTATCATTCGGCAACGTCATGGGGCAGCTGCACTGCGGTTTGTTCATCGACCCGTGAGCATATCACTATATGCGGATGATATGCTGCTGTTCATAAGAGAACCCCATGTCTTTATGGAATCCATACTGAGGGAATACATTTGTTTTGGGCGGTTCTCTGGCCTTACGATAAATTGGTCTAAGTCAGTGGTTGTGCCACTGACGGATTCCACTTCTCACCACGAGTTGGAATTCCCACTGATATGGTCTTCGGACCCTGTGAAATACCTCGGAATATGGGTGCATCGAGACCCTGAAATCGTTATTCGCGAGAATTATGGAACGGCGGTCACGAAGTTAGAGCAACAAGTGGACAGATGGATAAGGCTGCCTTTGTCACTTGCTGACCGCATAGCTCTAATAAAAATGGTCATACTGCCCAAATTCCTTTATTTATTCAGTAATATTCCTATCACGCTGCCTATAATTTTTTTTTAAATGCTTCGATCGGCTCCGACACGTTTGATATGGGGCGGAAAACAGTCCCGAGTGAGCCTCTCGACATTAATACTAGACTATAATAAGGGTGGTTTTAGTGTACCGGATCTGTACCTCTTCTACCTCTGCGCGCAGGCACAATACGCCTACTACTGGTACACTACTCACAACTTCATCCCACATATAGCGGTAGAGGATGGTGATGCCCATCCCATCCCCTTGAGATCCATACTTACACACCAGTAGGGGTACCCCAAAGGCGGAAATTAATCCCATAGATGTTACGATAGCAGCTTGGCAGGCACTAGGCCGCTAAGCGGCGAAGCTACCACTGTATTCCCCTCTGTTGCCTCTTGCTCACCATGCGGCAGCTTCGGTCACACAGGAGTCGGGCGCTATGCACACACTTACGCTGGCTGGGATCGACAAAATGCAAGATATCTTCCCCAACGGTACTTTCCTCACAGTAGAGGATTTAAATTATATACAAAACAAAACGCCACTGTTTTTCTTCACTTTTTACAGACTGCGAAACGCAATGCAGGCACACTATCCCACGTTTCCATCAGAGCCCCCGACACTGCAGTCCCTGCATACACTACTAATCAGCCCCACGAGGCATAAACTAATCACCAAACTGTACAGGGCCGCTAGAGAGGAGAGGGTGTCACCACACAACAAGAGCCTGGAAAAATGGAATATGGACCTAACCCCGCAGATCACGCAGGAAGAATGGGAACACTGTTGCAAACTCACGTGCGCACTAACTTCTAACGGCAACCTGCGTATAATTCATTTTAAGTTCCTGCATCAGGTCTACCACACACCGCACAACCTATTTAAATATGGTCTTAGAGACAACGACACATGCAAACGTTGCGGACGACAAGGCGCTGACTTCTGGCACCTGGCCTGGGAATGCGAGAAAGTGGCGATATTCTAGACCACTATAACACGTCAGCTGCACTAAATGACGCACATTGAGGTGCAATGTTCACCACATATATGCCTACTGGGCCTCCTGCCATCCTTAAAGGGCCTTACAGGTAGGCTTGTGCGTGTCGCACTTTTACTGGCCAAACGACGAGTAGCAATGACCTGGGAGAGCAAATCTAGCCCCACTGCAGCCAAATGGCTCAAAGACTTGATTTATTGTCAAGAAAATTTGAAATTATATGCGGAAGAACTACCTACTACGTCCTGCCCTAAAGACATATGGGAACCTTTACTACAATACCTTCGATCTACTATACAAACATCTCCCTATGAGCCAGAGGCCCTAATGCGGTATAACATAATCACTGTATACATGACACGATAATGTATATGTTTACTGTAATGTCGGGACATATGCTGTTAATGTTTTCTTTTTATTCTTCTCGCTAGTATTGCACAGTATAGCCATGGGGTGTTGATGTTTTTTCTTTGTTGAGTCTCAGTATCTCACATATAGCGTCTATAATATCATCTGCTACTGTAATTGTGAAATGCTTAATGTTTAATAAAATGCTAATTTAAAAAAACAAAAATAAAAACTCTAACACTACCGCAATGCTGGTTCTAAAAGTAAGGAGATACAATAGTTACCAGCTTTGCAAGTGAATACCAGGTCCGATTCACCTAGTATTCTGTGACCTGAAAGAGAGAGTGATAATAAAAACAATTTTTAGATAATGTGTGACAGAAACACCCCGCAGCGCGTGGTTGCCAAGTGAACCCGGTGTCAGTGAGGCAGTAGTGAGGCATTCATTGACCATAAGGGGAACTCATTTTTTAATTCCTGTGTGGTGCCTCAATGTGTTTCAAGTAAAAATTGCCAGGAAAGTCCTGTGTGTTTTAGCGCCATTGGCGTAATGTTCTAAAATTATTGGCATGACTGTCGTGATTATTGCTGCAAATTATATTGTTATACACGTCCCTGAAAAAGGAGGAGCTCTTCTCCAATCAAAAGTTCATTATTGAGCCATACATAAAATACGAATGAGACGAACAAACACAAATTGTGAGTCACAATGGATGCAACAAAGTTATTGCGGCATATGTTCGAACTTGTCTGTGATCCAAAACGGGGGTAGCCACCTAACCCATAGTTCGAGTGACAAACAAGTACACACATATACATACACAATGCAGCAATTTGCGTGACTATGTATGCACATTTTCTCATATTAATTGCGGACAGTGGACGCTTATAGTAAAGGGGCGCATTCTCTGCAATGTCCGAAACAGAGTGCTGGTTGCCACTCACCCCATATGTAGTAGGTCGGCTGATGGGAGCTTTTGAACAGAGCACGTCGTTGCTTACGACCTGTGTGTGAATAAAAAGTATACGGAAGGCGGGCGATCAATCACAGAGAATTGCCGTGTCTTACCGGGAGCTGTGGCATGTTTTCAGCGGCGTGTTCAGGCCTTTCATACTCACGGAAGGCGGCGTGGCAACTAGCCGTGCTCCTACCCCGGCTCTGGTTCCCGTGAAAGGAAATGCCGGGGCAGGCTTTTGAGGGTTGCACGTTAACTTCATAGACAGCAGAGACGCTGTAACATTAACCCGGGCGGCCATCTTGGGAGAGAATTTTATTGACTCGAGGTTGGAAGTACTACACTCCCCTAGAGGAAGATCCTACGTGCGGTAGGATCTCAAAAATAAAGTCTACTATGACTGCGGCCTTATACCAGGGGTGGATCAGTAAACATGAGGCACCCTTCCTGATCAATGACAACCAGAGACTGCCCTACTTTTACACCCTTCCCAAGAAGGGGACACTACCACCACCGGGAAGGCCAATAGTGTCAGGCATAGGGTCTGTCTTGGAACCCCTCTCAAAGTTTTGTGACCATTTCTTAAAACCGTTGGTTAAGGAAACTCCCTCCTTCGTTCAAGATACAAGGGATGTTTTGAATCTAATTGAAACCAAGAACACCGAGGGCATCCAGTTGGATGCCATCTTGACCTTAGATGCAGAGGCCCTCTACACGAATATCCCCCAACAAGCGACACTAGAGGTTGGAGAGGAGATCCTGAGATCAACAAATTGGACAGCAACGACCCCCATAAGTTTTATTATGGAATGCGTTAACATAGCACTGACGGAAAACTTCTTTCAGTTTGAGGACCGTCTCTACCATCAAACACAAGGGACATCAATGGGCAGCACATTCGCCGCTAGTCTGGCATGTCTCTACATGTCAGACTTCGAGGCCAAGCATATACTGACAGACACCATCCCCTACAAAGACAACATCACTCTGTGGCGTGGTTACATTGACAATGTCCTTGTCTTTTGGAAGGGCGGTCTAGAAAATATCCAAGCCTTTGTTACTTGGGTCAATGGGCTGAACCCGTATTTAAAATTCACGGTTACCACTTCTGACCAGTTCCCTTCCTGGATTTAATGATTAGCCTCAAGCCAGACAAACTGGAGACAAGGACTTACAAGAAGCCCACAGACAGTCACAGCCCTCTACTGTACGTAGTTTCCATCCTAAAGCCCTTCAGGAGAACTTACCTTATGGGCAATTCCTCCAGATATGACGAAACTGTAGCAACCTGGGTGACTTCATCAACCAATCGTCTGAGTTCACTAACTATCTAGCCAGACGTGAATATCCATTGAGAAACATAAGAACAGCCTAGAAGAGAGCCCGGAATAATAACAGGGAGGCACTCCTGGAAGCACATCCTAAATCTGAGGAAAGAAATCTAACCTGTGTGACCACGTACACGCCAGAATCGAAAATGATCAGAAAGGTAATAAAAAAAACACTGGAGGATTCTCCAGATCAGCGAACATGCACACAGTCCACCCAGATTTGCATTTAAAAGAACAGAAAATCTGAAAGGCATGCTGATCAATACCAGACCCAAAAGGAGGGAGCCACAACAACAACAACAACTGTGGAACCTACCCCCCGTGGTTGGCCACTACCCATGTGGGCAATGCATAGTTTGCCCCCTAACTAGCGCAACGAAGACGGTATCTTTAACTAACACCTTCACATGGACGCTGACGAAACATACGAATTGCAACACACTCAACTGCGTCTACCTCATCACTTGCCCATGCCAGCTGAAATACGTGGGGATGACAACACGCCCTGTGAAAACAAGAATAAAGGAGCACAGAAGCAATATTGGGTGTAAAAAGACAAACACCAAAATGTGTGCCCACTTTACAGCAATGAACCATACTTTCAATGACCTACACTGGACTATTCTGGAATCCCACCCCCAAATACGTAAGGAAGCTCTATTCAGGAAGGAGCAAAACTGGGTCTTTAGACTTACAGGGCTGAATGACGATATCCCCTGGGGTGAGCTGAATCACTCGGTATAACAACATTTAGCCACTGACGCAATTTAATGAGAACATTGACGTCTTCAACTGATCACATCTCAACCATCACATAAGGGGGGACCGTGCCCCACAGCGACCCCGGAAATATCTTATGAAAATAACTCCCCTTCACATGTGGGCACCAGCGATAAAACGTCCCTTTATAATCATAGTTACCAGTGATGGCACCACGTAAGGGATAGGCTCTCTCTAGCCACAAGATGACCCCTTTGAAATAAACCTCTTGGGTCCTGGAGATACATCCTTTACCTCATGGATCCTAGGGGGCCCCGCCCACATAATATACACTGAGTATGGGGTTGTTTTTGCATCACAATAAGATGGCAACACACTTTATATACAAGACAACGCACTACCATATGTGCTTCCAACCTCTGTATACATGTGGTCACATTAACAATGCTCGAGTCAATAAAATTCTCTCCCAAGATTGCCGCCCGGGTTAACGTTACAGCGTCTCCGCTGTCTGTGACGTTAACGTGCAACCCTCAAAAGCCCACCCCGGCGTTTCCCTTCACGGGATCCAGAGCCGGGGTAGGAGCACGGCTAGTTGCCACGCTGCCTTCCGTGAGTATGAAAGGCCTGAACACGCCGCTGAAAACATGCCACAGCTCCCGGTAAGACATGGCAATTCTCTGATTGATCGCCTGCGTTCCGTATACTTTTTATTCACACACAGGTCGTAAGCAACGTCGTGCTCTGTTCGAAAGCTCCCGTCAGCACAGACCTACTACATATGGGGTGAGTGGCAACCAGCAGTCCGTTTCGGACATTGCAGAGAACGCGCCCCTTTACTATAAGCGTCCACTGCCCGCAATTATTATGAGAAAATGTGCACAGATAGTCACTCAAATTGCTGTATCGTGTATGTATATGTGTGTACTTGTTTGTCACACGAACTATGGGTTAGGTGGCTACCCCCATTTTGGATCACAGACAAGTTCGAACATATGCCGCAATAACCTTGTTGCATCCATTGTGACTCACAATTTGTGTTTGTTCTTCTCGTTCGTATTTTATGTATGGCTCAATAATGAACTTTTGATTGGAGAAGAGCTCCTTCCTTTTTCAGGGACGCATATAACAATATAATTTGCCGCAATAATCACGACGGGCTGAATAGGATTATTCAGTCATGCAAATAATTTTACAACATCACGCCAATGGCGCTAGAACACACAGGACTTTCCCGGCAATTTTTACTTGAAACACATTGAGTCACCACACAGGAGCTAAAAAATGAGTTCCCATTATGGTCAATGAATGTCTCACTACTGCCTCACTGACACCGAATTCACTTGGCAACCACGCGCTGCGAGGTGTTTCTGTAACACATTATCTAAAAGTAGTTTTTATTATCACTCTCTCTTTCAGGTCACAGAATACTAGGTGAATCGGACCTGGTATTCACTAGCAAAGCTGGTAACTATTGTATCTCCTTACTTTTAGAACCAGCATTGCGGTAGTGTTAGAGTTCAGATATTCTCTCAAACTATTGGTCCTGATGAATTGCCACGAGACCCGTTAGGGGCTACTACAGGCAAGAAACATGTCGACCTTCTACACCACACATGCTCTTTAGGACCATTGTATCCGGTTAGGGATTCTTGTTTTTAGTTAGGTTAGTGAACCCTAGGAATAAAATTTAGGCAATAGGGTTGCCCTAAACCTATTTTAGACACCTTTTGCACTCACTTCACTACCTATTCCACACACCCACACGCACCTAACGGCTTCATCAAAAAAAGATCTCCGCCAAAGAGCCCCTTCGCGGGTGCCCGTCGGGCATTGCAGCGCCAGCTCGACGAGGAGCAGGCCCAATGATGAAGCATGACATCCTTCAGGGTGAGAGAGGGGCGCTTCTAGCGTGGAAAAAGTGAAAAGGAACTGATGTCCGGGCACCTGGGTGGTGCCTATATAGGTGACCGCGACATCACAACCGACACCGGCAATGTCACACAGAGCCACCCGACTGCGTGCAGGGGTACTTCTCACGCAAAAGTTTCCCGATCCAGTCTGACGCCTGGGAAATACAAAGTAAGGAATCTGCAGCTAGATATTGTCTCTACCAGGTAATGCATTACCGAAGGTAAGAAACTTGTTCTTCAGTAAGGCGATAACTTCATCCGGTGCTCCTGCGGGCCCTATGGGTCCGCTTTCCTATTCATTTAGTTTTTCGGTGCAGTATCAGCAAGCTCCGCTCTTGCTGTTTATACAGATAGCTCAAGTTAACTGGCCTCCCCGGGCACCAAGAAGGGCATTGTCATCACCAATGGAAGAGGTTTGGCAAGAGTCTCCGGCACTGGTTGAACCTCTGCCGACTGGATCCGTACCAACGTCGCACCGCTCCACTCCTGTGCCACTGAAATCTTCTGAACAGGTGCCGAAGTCCCCGGCGCCGGTGACGACGTCGCTGATGTTGCCTTCATCGACACCGGTACTGAAACATAGATCCCGGAGAGAAGAGCAAAGGCTTCTTGAGGAGGAGCAGTATTTTTATGGAGAAAATTATGATGTGGAAGAAGGCGAAATCCTTTCTTTGGATCCAGAGTTTGAAGGCCAAGAGGTAGCAAGTGGTTACCCCTCCGGAATGGGAGTTGCTGTCCCCAAAAGGCATTCCACAGCCTGAAGCTACATCATATCATTCATGTGATAAGAAAGGCTGCAGAGATGCTGGAGTTTCCTCTGCCATCTACTGAACTCAGAAGTAATTTGTTGACATAGTTATTGCATTCTTCAACATCTTCGTCGGAGCCTTTGCTGCCTTTAATAAAGCGGTCACTGAGCGTATTCTTGAAATTAGGCAGAAACCTGTGTCATCGGCAGCAGTGTCTAGGTCCGTTGCAAGGAGGTATAAACCTGCTCCAGAGGACCCGTTGTTCTTGTCTACACATCCTACATCTGAAAGTTTGGTGGTACAAGCTTCCTGTTCTTCGTAGTTCTTTCCTGGGTCATTTCCAACGACTCCTGCTGATAGCGAATGCAAGAGAATGGGACAGTCTGCAAAGAAGGTGTTTTCTTCTGGTAGCATGGCCCTGAAGTCGACCAATGCAACCTGTTTGTTAGGACGATACATCCATGTGTTAATGGAATCAGCCAAGACAGTGGCCCCTTGTAGGAAAGTAGGATCTGCTTTCATGGTTACCCCCATTTTTTGCCTGATGTCAGTTTTGACAGTAGTTTGCTGGGATCCTGCTAATCAGGACCCCATCATCTGTGCTCTCTCCCCCAAAATGGCCTTGGTAAGTACTTTTGTACCTCCACAATTGGCTACTGGTGTACCCATATAAGTCCCTTATATAGTATATGGTACTAAGGTACCCAGGGCATAGGTACAGAATGTATTGTGCCACCCATGGGAGTCCACTTCAACTCTGACTACAGGCCTGCCATTGCAGCCTGTGTGCGTGAGTTGGTGCTTGCACCTCTCACGACATATATAATTTCCCTTATATCTGAGGTCACTACACTTAAAACCTGTGTCACCCCTATGGAAGGCCCTTCAGTCCTGAGGGCAGGGTGCTTGGTTATAAGTGTGAGGGTGCCCCTGCATGAGCAGGTCATCCCTTCAAACTCCGGAGTCGATTCTCCAGGTTGTGTAAGTACGGTCAGCCATTTCAAGATATATAGTGGACATCCGTCATTACGAGATGTCTAACTGTATAATGGCAGCACCTAGCCTGGTTATGTTTGGTATCAAACATGTTGGAATCATACCCTAACACCGATTCCGGTGTTGGAGGTATGATTTCATACAAACTGCGGGCCCCTTAAAGGAGCCCCCTGTACTCCTGATACCAACCTTTTAGGATCTACCAGCAAACTACTGCTGCTGCCGACCACAGACACAATTCTGCCCTCCTGCTGCTGAGCTGCGCTCAAGCAGAAGAAGGTAGAACAATAGGATTCCTGTCACAGGGCGGTGTGACCACCTCCTAGACAGGACTTAGTGTATTGGACTGGGGTGGGGGCGCTTGCCAGTGACACCAGACTGCTTTGGAGGGCACGTTTGTTGCCCTCCTGCATACTCTAGTTACAACCAATTCTGGGAGCCCTTGGCTCCCGCTCTGGCGCGAAACTGGACAAAGGACCCTTCTGTCCTGCCCCTCCTTTGGGAGGGACCCTGAGCCGTCCTAACCCCTAGGGTAAAAGGGCTTACCTGTGGGTGGGTCCTCAGATACATCGAGGGACAAGACTCAAGCCTGAAACCACATCACTCTTCGCCCGTCTGGACACTTGAACTTTGCTGGACTTCGCCTGGAACCGAGAATGAATCAAGGAAGACTCCTGCTGCTCCTGGTCTCGCTGTTCTGCAAGTCTTCTTCGTCGCCTGTCTGTGTCTGTTCTTCATTCAAGTTCTCCAGAAGACCTGTGGGCAGCAAGGACATCCGAAGAAATCTCCCTTGCAGTGAAAGAGTCACTCCCCTGCATCTGCAGGCACTGCAACAAAGCTGACCGGTCTGCTGCTCCTGTCGTCCTACGGACTTCCCGAGGCCCAGCAACACAGGTGGTGGTGCTGCAGCCCTTCAGAGGCCTTACCTGTCTTCTCTGCAATTTTGAGGCCAGTATTCCTCATCTGAGTCACTGGGACTAATCCCCTGTGCACTGATTCGACTTGCCGTTGCCAAGGCTTGTTGGCTCTGCACTCCAGAGATCTTCAGGCTACAAGAAGCTCCAGCTTCCTGCATCTCATCCCTTGAAGATCAGCGTGCTCCCTACATCCCTTGCATCGTGGGCCTCCATCTTTGGTGAGCTGCCTGAGGTCCTCTTGCGACTCCTGTGCCTTCGGCCTGTGGGTCCTCTCGAGGGTCTTCTTCTGCTTTGGTGGGCTCCCCTGTTTTCTTGGAGCCTGCTCTGAGTCTCCTTCACTTTGTGCATCCCTTGGACCTTGCTGATCCCATCGATTGCATCTTCTACGCCAGTTGCGGCTACCAAGGCTTGTTGGTGCTCTCACTGTACACAGACCACCTAGACACCGACATCTGACGTGAGAGAGCTTGTGAATGGCTCCTGGTCTTCCTCAGCATCGCTTGGTCCCCAGAGCTGCAGTGACAAGGTCCTCGTCAACTCTTCTGAGCTCCATGCCAAGGGTGGGAATGTGCTTCTGTGCCTCCTGGTCACCTCTGAGTAGCATATACTCTGTCCACTCTGCTTGCAGGTTCTCATCTTCAAGAATCCACCCTTGGATTCCACCAGACATCTTCACAAACTTCTCCAGAGGCCTTTTCTCCAAAGGTTTCCATTGTCGTCTATGTGAGGTTCCGACGTCACTTCACCCCTAAGCACCTGGCTTCCCTGGTGCAGGTAACCTGGTTCCTGGGACATCCACGGGTGGGGTGGCACTCCAACCTTCCATCCTGAAAAGGGTTACTTCAGGGTTCTCTGGGAAGGATCCTTCTTTAAAACTGTAACTGCGACTTCTCCATAGAGTTCCATTGGGCACGCTGCTGTGTTTCCACTCTTCACACAGCCTCCGTGGGGTTCTTGAGTATTTATCTTGGGTGGTTCCTTGCTCTCTCAGCTCCTCTGAGTCTTCTGGTCCAAGTCCCGTTCTTCCTTGCAGTTCGCATTCCACTTTCTTAGTATATGGTTTAGTCTCCCCCTGGAGACCAGCGTATATTTGTGCTACTTACGTGATTTCTTTTGAGCATTTTCATGTTTATTGTTGATGTCTCAGCGTAGGAGATATACCAACTTGTTATTGATAATGTTTTGTAATAAATAGACTTACTTTTATAAAACACTGTGTGGTTCTTTTTCACTTAATCTACACTGTCGATTAAATGTGGTAAAACAAGCTGCTTTACACTCCTTCAAGATGAGCCTGAAGGCTGCTCTCCACAGCTACCACTTTGAGAGCTTTCTATGGTTATCAAAGACCACTAAAATCACCATAAGGGTCGCCTACATTAGTGCAAGGTGCATCACTCCTGTGAGTGTGCACCATATACTAAGCCAGCCTCCTACATCCCTAAATTACATGACAAAGTTAAGGGACATTTTTCAGAATTACTGACCCATAGTCAAGCAGCTGCCTGCCAAGTCAATCAGTTGGGTCTAGATACAGCTGATTCGGTCGCTAGAGCAATGGCATCTTCAGTTGCCGCAAGAAGACGCGCATGGTTAAAGGGGTCTGGTTTCTCGCTGGATGTGCAGGCTTCCTTAATGGATTTGCCATTTGATGGTTAAAGGCTGTTTGGCGCAAAGGTGAATTTGGCGAGGAGAGATTCAAGGACAGTAAAGCAACAGCGAGATCTTTGGGCCTTCAGTTGCAGCCTAAAGATTATAGACAGTTTCATGGGCTCCAGGGGTTTGGCAGTAACTTTTTATTTCGAGGCAGAAGCAAATACCAGCAGCAGCAGACCTCCAATCACCTCTACAGGAGTTATAGGGGGGAGGGCAGAGGCAGACAACATGGAGCTGCCCATCAGCCTCCTTCCTCCTCTTCCTCCTTGGCCAATGTCACAGGAAAGCAGCCCTATTTTCGCTATCTTGACGCATGCTTGTCCAGAGAGAGGACGGTTGGCCTATTTTCTACCTTAATGGAGATACAATCCGACGGTTTCCGACGTCACTTCGCACCTATGCACCCAGCTTCCCTGATGTTCCTGCAATATCCACGGGTTGGGTCACTCTCCAACCTTCTGTCTTCCATTGGTTTTCTTCAGGGTCCACTGGGCAGAGTCCTTCTTCTTCAAAACTGCAGCCGCGACTATTGAGTACGCGGCTGTATTTCCACTCTGCACACAGCCTCAATGGGGTTCCTGGGTACTTACCTTGGGTGGTTCCTTGGGTTCCCAGCTCTTCTGAGTCTCCTGGTCCAAGTCCTGACTTTGGTCGCAGTTCACATTCCACTTTCTTAGTATATGGTTTGGTCTCCCCCTGGAGACCACTGTGTTATGTGCTTCCTTACCTGTTTACAATTGAAGTATTGTGTGTATTCGTGTTGGTATCTCGGGTAGGAGATATGCCAATGTGTTAGTGAGTGTGTATAATAAATAGAACTATTTTTATAAATACACTTTGTGGTTCTTTTTCATTTAACCTACACTACATGATTGAGCTGGTAAAACAAGCTGCTTAACACTCCTTCGGGACTAAGCCTGAAGGCTGCTCTCCACATCTACCTCTTAGAGAGCTTTCTATTATTGTCTAAAACCCCCTAAAATCACTATAAGGGTTGTCTGGATTAGTGCAAGGTGCTTCACTTAAATAAGTGTGCACCATATACTAACCAGCCTCCTACACGCAGTCAGTCAGTTCAAGTCTTAACAGACAATACTACTGTGATGTGGTACATAAACAAGCAGGGAGGAGTAGGGTCGTATCATCTCTACAGAGGCTCTACAACTCTTGTCCTGAGCTCAGGACCACCAGATTTGCATATTGGCAAATCACTTGGCCGGAGTTCTGAACATGTCTGCTGACCATCTCAGTTTGCATTTTTCAGCCGTTCACGAGTGGCGTCTCCATCCGGAAGTGATGCAACACATTTTCTGGCCATGGGGGACCTCTCAGATAGACCTATTTGCCACTCAAGAGAATGCACACTGCCCGTCATTCTGCAGCCTTCAGTATTCATTGCAGGGAGCTCTGGGGGACACTTTTCAATTGGACTTGTGTGCTCAGCTGTTTTACTCGCTTCCCCCCATACCCTTGATTCCTCAGGTTCTGAGGAAGATTCACTAAAACCAGGCACAAGTCATATTAATAGCCCCTTATTGGCCGTAGAGGGTGTGGTACACCAACCGTCTTCACCTTTCTCTGTGCCCTCCGCTCCGTCTCCCTCATAGGGCAGACCTCCTCTTGCAGTCGCAGGGACAGGTTCTACTCCCCCCACCTCCAGAGCATGCACCTACATGCCTGGAGATTGAACGGGGCACTACTAACCACAAGTGACGGAGGAGCGTGCTCCACCGTCACCGAAGGGTAAGAGAGGTATTTTAAGGAAGTGGATACACCCTCCCAATTCAACTATAACAACCGTAAGGTATCCAGAACCATCAAGCTCAAAGTAAATCTTACGTGGCGTACTCCGCTGGATGCGGAGAAGGAGGCAACTCCTTATTGTTAATTAACCCTCACACATCCTATTGGTGTCATGCTTCATCATCGGGTTCACCCTGGCTCCTAAAGGCCAGGGTCGGCTCGACCGTATTTCAGGGAGCGCTTAGGAGATGTAGGCCAGGGGGTGTAAAGATAAAAATCCTACTGCGTTCCCCAGGTATCCCTTTATTCGCGGGGACGTAGTGGATATTAAAATAATTATAAAACAAGGGTCTTTTCGGAGGTAATGGGCACGTATTTAGGGTCATAGGACCATTACCTCCGAAAAGACCCTTGTTTTATCATTATTTTAATATCCACTACGTCCCCGCGAATAAAGGGATACCTGGGGAACGCAGTAGGATTTTTATTTTTAGACCCCCTGGCCTACATCTCCTAAGCGCTCCCTGAAATACGGTCAAGCCCACCCTGGCCTTTAGGAGCCAGGGTGAACCCGATGATGAAGCATGACACCAATAGGGTGTGTGAGGGTTAATTAACAAAAAGGAGTTGCCTCCTTTTCCGCATCCAGCGGATTGAACAGGGCAATCTGAGTTCTTTTTCTCTTTCTGCTGATGTGGTGGATGTTATCCTATTGGCCAGAAGACACTCCACCAAGTCGGTTTATGCTGGCAGATGGGCGAAGTTTGTAAAGTGGTGTGAAGAAAATTCCATTGATCCTTTAAAAGCCTGTTGTCTGACACTTTGTGTTTTGCGCTTTCCCTTGTACAGTTGTAACAGTTAAGGGATATTTGTGTGCCCTTTCGGCATTCCTCTGTTTACCTGACCAATCTTCCCTTTTTAAGTCCCTTATAGTGTTGAGGTTTATTAAGGGACTTTCTAACAAGTTCCTTATCACTCCGTTCATCACGCCGTAGTAGGATCTTAATTTGGTTTTAACCTATCTTATGGGGACTCCGATTGAGCCCCTACATAGTTATCCTTTAAGGTTACTTGCTTTCAAAATGATTTTTCTGGTTGCCATAACGCCTGCTAGATGTGTTAGTGAATTGCAGGTATCAAGTTTGAAGCCCCATTTCCTAATTTCTATGCAGACAAGTTGGTATTGAGAACCAGGGCTGCTTTCCTGCCAAAGGTGGTTACTCCATTCCGCTTGGGCCAGTCTATCACCCTTCCTACTTTCTATCCTCCTCCGCATCCATCTAAAGAGGGGGCAAGGCTTCATCACTTAGGCCCTAAGAGGGCTGTGAGTTTTTAGTGGACAGAACTTGTGATCTCCGGCTGGATGATCAGCTGTTTGTTGGCTTTGTGGGCAAGATGAAGGGGAAAGCAGTGCATAAGAGGACATTGTCCAGATGGATCATCCTATGCATAAAGATCTGCTACGCCATGGCTAACAAAGATCCTCTTGAAGGTATTCAAGCTCATTCTACAAGAGCTAAGTCTTCTACTTCTACTTTAGCTAGAGGTGTCCCTGTAGGTGACATTTGTAAAGCGGCAACTTGGGCCTCCCTCCACACTTTTGCAAAGCTTTATTGCTTAGACTCCGAGGTGAGGAGGGGCGGTCACTTTGCCCGTTCTATTTTGCAGAATTTTTTGGTATAGGCAGACAGGCACCCACCTCCGAGTGCAGGACTGCTTGGGGATTCTATTCAAAAGGTGAAGAATCCACAGGTAGATGTATCCATCAGAAGAACAAGTTACTTACCTTCGGTAAAGCTTTATCTGGTGGATACAGTATCTACCTGTGGGTTCCTCACTGACCGACCTGCCTCCCCATTGCTTGTCTGCTTATGCCAAAAACAAAGCTGTTCATATACTATGTATTTTATTTATATTTACAAGTATATAAATATATATATATCTGTGTGTATGTATGTATGTCATTGATTTGAGATCTGCCAGATGCTTTTGCATGGGTACTGTTGGTTTCACCCGTTCGCCTCGAAGGCATGAAAAGAATGGGTGGAAACTGACGTCAGCACGCCCACAAAGGGGTTCTTATGGCTCCAATGACGTCACACGAAGTCGCGTGCAGAGCCGTGGTATTATGACGTCCTCATCGACGTGGGAGAGCTGTAAAGGAAAGGTTCTGTGGAATGCTGGCGCATTGGGATATTCAAAAGGTGAGGAATCCACAGGTAGATACTGTATCCACTAGAAAAAGCATTACAGAAGGTAAGTAACTTGTTCTTTACCTGCTTTGTGCAACCAAACATCTCGCTCTAATCCACCCAATATCTACAATAATATTCAAACTTCTTATTAATAATAACTATTAATACAACTTATTAAGGATTTTTTCCTCTATAAATCAATTCATAAACATGTTCACCAAACCGTCATTTTTTCAACAGAAACTTGCTCACATCACACAAGTACTTATCTGCATGGAGCAGCAGCAAAAAAGAAGGAAGATGGCTGGGGGTTCTAGCCTTTTATAATGTTGGAACCTTTGTAGTGTTCTAAGTTCTTTAAAGGGGCTGCTGAGAGTGGTGGCAATAAAGGAGATTGCAATAATGTTACCCCCGGTCTTGCCATAAAATCCTGGCACATACTGTGAGTTTCTACCTCATATGTATAGGTTTCCAAGCAGAGATTTTGTTTTCATAGGTCCAGCTCTGGGACTGATTTTAGAGTGTCCTTGACTTTTGCATATTCTTTCCAGACTGGTCAAGCCACAGTACTTGTCTTTAAGTGTCCCCAAGAAGGAGGGATCTGGCTGGAAGCTTCCTGATAGAAGAGCCCAAAAAACAAAGGCACAAAAGAGGGAGTGGCTACCTCTTAACCAATTGAGGATAGCAAATCTGGGGAACAGTGAATCAGGATGGGGAGCAAGGGCATTTAAAAGCGCCCCAAGAACGCTTTAGATGAGCCTGCAGTTCATGTTGTCTGGCAGGCTCCCTCCAACCTCTGTTTTATGTACCATTCATGCACAGAAGATCCAGAATGGGTTGCATCACTGAAGCACAGCACATATGCTTCACCATTATCATACTACACATACATAGGGTAAGCATACATTCAAATCCATGTCCCACAGGGATGGAGCAAATAATCCTATTGTAGGGGACTCCCAAACAATTTAAAACTGGAAATCTTCAAAGTCAACTACCTTTTCCACCAGGAGGGGAAAAGTGAGACCATCATTAGCCAACTTGATCCAAGGATAGAGATGCATAAAGCCCAACAGGTTGGAAGGGCCGGCATGAGGACAGTTTGATGGACTGGGCCTTCCAAAATGTCACAAGTTCATCACAGCCCAGCTGCAGAGGAGGAAACTAAGTGTCAAAAAGAGCAGCACCATCCCATCCAGATATTGAGAAGAGCTCCAGTGCACCATCCATAACCTCCGTTTCAGCCCATTTCTTCTACCCCAAGAGATAGAAGAGAGTAGCTGCTTACATGACCACTGCGAAAGTGCTTTAAGGACTACATAGGGGTTGTTAAGCACTGTATAAATGCCACAGTACAATACAGTGTTGAATGGCTATGGTGCCTTAGACCCCTGTGTGTGTACAACACAAAATGATGGTCTCCTATGTACCCAGTTGGTGATGCCCATCTCACCAATAGTCACTGAGGATTCTGCAGAATACCCACAGTCTCCCCCACTGACGTAAGGAAAGCCTTCACGGATCACCTCATAAATTCCGGTCACCCCTACTGAGCTGCACAGGGGAGGGAAAGAGTTTCTGATAGATTTTTTTCCTCAAAATCATTTAGGTGAGAGACAGACCAAAGTGTCATTTTTCTTTTCCCTAAAATACTTCTGATGGCTACTAACTGCCCTTTTGGGTTTCTCTGTATGGCGTGTTCTGATAATTCACTGGAACAGTTACAAAAAAAGCCACCCTTGCTTATTTGAGCTTTGCAAGAACTGCAGAGGAGGAACCCAGTGCGATCTCGGCCTCCTCTCAACTAATTTCAATAAATGTGTTTCCTGTAAGACAGTTATGCCCACGTTGATCTCCTGCGGTCTCTTCAAAATTGTTCATCTCGTCACTTAGGAAATCTGACCGGTGCTGGACTCATTGCACCTCAGTGTGATCGTGTGTGAGACTTTTGTTCTGGAAGGAGTGATTCCCTCTGCTTTAGTAATCTCACAGGGCCTGTCCTGCATTTGAACTCACAGATGAGGTGCCCCTTCCTGCACAAAAACAATCCTGCCTGCACTGGAGGCACCCATGCACCATGGTGCAAAGGTGCCTACGATGGCGCTAGGCAGCAAATTGTGCGCCAGCGCAGGCGGAAAGGACAGGAATGCACCGTGTTTCATAAATACAGTGCCTTCCTGCCCTTTCACATTGGCGAAGGGCAGCGCAGCAAGAAGACTTGCAGCGCTGCCCTATGCCAATTCCTTATAAATGAAGCCCAAAGTGTACACATTGAAAAAATTATGTTGAAAATAGTTCCAAATAATATCTAAAAACTTTAATTATTTAGAAAAAATATTTAATACATTTCTAACTGTTCCTATAAAAGCATAACAAATACTAATGCGTAAATAAACACGTTTAATAGTAATTTAGAAATGTGCATGCAATTCAAATATATCTTTTTATCACAATTTTCGGATCTTATAATGTAAATTACCTGCCGCAGTTTTTAAAATAATCATAATTATACAATTCTCAAAAATGACCCTACTGCAGTTTATTAATGTATTTAAAAGAAAGCCGTCCACAATTTAAAAAATGGAACCCTTAATAAATAGAGCAATATTAAATATAGGTGTAAACACATATTCAAGATTTATTTAACAAGGTTAAAAATAATTTTTCAAAATATCAAAAATGTATTACATTTTTTAATACATAAGATAAACATATATTTTATAATCCAAAGTACAACAGAAAAACAACCGAAACAAAATCAATTAAAGTAGTTAAATACGCATTATTCACGCACTATTTTCTTCATTGGCCCATAACCACTCACCACACATATCTTAAGAACCAGTTAATCCATACAAGCTTTTTTTTTTTAAATTAAAAAATCCTTTATTTTTGCAAAGTTAAAATCTTCCACCACATTTCGTTTGTGCTATCTTCGTGTATGTAAATGTTCATATGTTGATATTCAGTTGTACTATACTATTTAAATAATAGCCACATGGTGGTTATTATTATTATTATTATTATTATTTATTTAGTCGATCAATAACATGATCATTTACATCAACAAATATCACAAACCAATATAATAAAATTACATTGCAGCTTAAAAATAGATTTAAGAAACATGATATCACATCCCTTCAACAATTTTAAAAAAAGAAAAAAAAAAATTCATATATATTTAAAAGAGGAGAATTCCACATTACATTGAGTCTATATTATAAGAATTCCATAGTTCTAAACCCCAATAATCCATTGGTGGCCCCAAGACCAGGTTGCTTACATGATCATTTGTCTTTCTCAGAGTCATTTTTATCAATTTTAATCTCGTCCACCAAGCATGGAGCAAGTATCTCGAGATTGTGAATACGAGCCACCTTGTGGTATCGGACCTAAAGATGCGTAAAGCATCAGAGGAACGTGAAAAGGAGAGCAGACGGCAGGCAGGAATTACCCAAGTTTTCCTGAGATTTGCATAAGAGGGACAAAAGAAAACAAAATGTTCAAGAGTCTCAGTAAAAGAGTGACAAGTCGGGCACAGGGATGTTACAGGGGCATTGTCCCAGGTACTTTTCCTAAAATTTAGAGGGAGAACCCAGTACCTAAATTGGATGTAAAGTGCTCGTGCCTGCGGAGGTTCAATATCATCCATGAACATTTCAAAACCAAACCATCCCTTAACATTCATAAAACTAGAAGTTAAAGTGCCATGTGCATTAACATCAGTGCATTGTAGGTCCACGTACTCCCAGAATATTTTTTTAAGCACGGGAACCATTTTTTTCGTTATGGACCCTGGGTCCTCCCACATAAACCCCAACCCTAATTTGTTGAACCAATTCTTGACATTTTTTAACCAAGCAAGACGTCCTGGTTGTTTTTGTAGAATTAGTAGCTCTTCCAAGGCCTCCTTTACAGGGACCTGTGTACTACTGCTCCATAGTCTTACCCAGAACAAAAGTGCCTTAAGAATGGCGAAGTTATTGATGGGTTTAAGACCAAGGTCAAGTCTTAACGGCAGAAGGGGGGTGTTCACTGGTAGATTATGGATCGCCCTTAAAAATGTGTTTTCTGCAAGTTCTAAGTGTTTTAGGTTCTCCAACCCCCTTAGCTCTGCCCCATATAAGGTTGCTCCTAGCCCTTTTGCCCTATGTAGTTCCAATATTGGAGAAGACGGTCGAAAAGCAGACCCTCTGACCCTCCCAGCTATTGCACAGTCGACATGTTGAAGAGTTAAAACACTCTTCTATTTGGAGTGTCCAGGCTAAACTGTCGCTAATGCGGACTCCCAAATAGTCAAATACCTTAACCTGCTCCAGGACCTGGGTGCCCAACCTCAGTTTACCCTTATTGGATTTATATGGATTGAATGCCATATATTTCGTCTTGGAGCAGTTAATTTCCAAGCCCCTGTCCTTACAAGCTTTTGCGAATTTATTAAGGACATTCTGCATCCCCTTTGGTGTCTTGGATATAAGCAGCGTGTCGTCTGCGAGCAGCAGGGAGGACACAGGGCTACCAGCTAATTTCGGAGGGTCACCTCCACAGTTGGACAGCTCTCCTATAAGCCCATTTATGTACATGGTAAATAGGGTTGGGGCAAGAACACAGCCCTGTCGTACTCCCTTATGAACCTGAATGTCGTTTGATAGACTACCGTCTAGGTTCCACCTGACTTTGTCGTATGTATCTTGATGCAGGCGAATCAAGATTTTAAGTAGGTAGGTAGGGAGTCCTAAGTCTCGAAGGACAGTCCAAAGTTGAGTACGGTCTATGGAGTCAAAAGCTGTTTTAAGATCAGCAAACACAACATACAAATGACCCCTCCTGATAGTCACTTCTTTCCATATAAGCAGGAAAAATCTTAAAACCTGGTCTAGAGTACTTGTAAAAGCCCTGAAACCTGCATGCAAGTTTGATAGTATGTTATTCTCCTCAATCCAATCTTGGATCAGGGTTAAAATAATTTTGCTAAAAAGATTTTGGGAGACATCTATAAGGCTGATAGGCCTATAATTCGCAGGAGACCCCTTTTCTCCCTTTTTAAATATTGGGATTATTTCCGCACCTCTCCAGGTCGCAGGAATATCTCCACCTCGCATTAAAGACAGTTTGTAACAGTGGTCCCCATATTGTAGGCTCCGCTTTAAACGAATCTCCCTGGAGCTTGTCCAAACCCGGAGCTTTCCCATTCTGCAGGGAACTAATAGCATTAACAGTTTCCTTTATTGTGAAGCTAATTTCATCAGCTTTTGTTGGATCTGTACTATTCATCTGTGTGTCTAGATAAAAATCATCCAGTTTCCCTGAATAGAGGTGTGAGAAATACTCCTCCCAAACATGGGGCTGTATGTGGAAATCTATTTCCGGTTTCTGTTTGGGTGTCCCTTTCGACAGGAGGTGCCAAAATAATTGCCCGTCCTTCAGCTTTGATGCTTCTACAAGTGTGCACCAGTTTTCTGACTCCCAATCCCTTTTAGCCTTAGCCTGTGCCTTTTTATACAATTTCCTACTGTTTTTAATGTCTGACCGAGATTCTTTCTTAACTGCCACAGTTAATTAATCTCTGGCTTTCCTGCAGGCTTCATTGTACCACGGGGCAGTACTCCGTTGAATTAAGTTAAGATTGCACTGTTTATTAAAAAATGGTCTTAGGGTATGGGTTAATTGCTGGAAGGTGGCCATGATGTCATCATCACTGGCATCAAAATTGCTCACAGCAGGAAGGATCTGTGCTGCCTCAGCATAAATGTTTGGGAGGAGGTTACCATCAGCCAGTATCTGTGGCCATTTTACTCTTTTGTAGTTGTTGGTGGTAACAACAGGGACCACCAACTGCCGAGTTCGACCATGCAAAATTGCTAGACCAGACAGCTTCAATGCCAGAGCATTGTAGTCACTGTCCTCCCGATTTAATACAATCATGTCATTGACGTTTGGCCATAGATCAAGGTCAACCAGAATGTAATCGATCCTGCTCTTGACTTTCCCCCTCTTAAACATGGTGGAGTTATAGACCCATGAATGGGCTTTCACTGTGTTTGAAAATTAACTTCTTATTTGATAGGTTTGACAAGCTGTTGAATAAATAGTGGCGCAGCAAGGGTGCTCCGGGCCCTAAACCAAGTAACGAAAAATGCTCCTCTGATCCCGGTTAGGTTGTAAAAATACAGCTTTAATTGGGGTGCAGTGAATCTTTCACACCCCGGGGCCACGGGGTCTTTATCCCTACTGCACTAATGATAGCTATGCCCCGTATCTCTTCAGTCCCCCTTATCCTGGCATTATTACCTGAAAATGTCCAACGTCTTCCTCTGTTCCCTTTCCTTAGTATCACATTATCTTCCTCCTTGGACTCCCTTTTATGTCTCCACTGTATCCTTCCATGCACATTCTCCACTGAGGTTTCCTGGTTACATGGTATAGATTCCTTATCTATAGCTTCTCTTGTCCCTTTCACTCTCTTCTTTGCACTTTCCCCTATCCTTCCCCATTCTTCCTGTATCTCTACACCCTTCCTTGTATATCTGCACTCTCCACTCACTTCTGTTGTATTTCCGTGCATTCTAGCTTTAACTCTCCCCTATTTTCGCCTGTATTTTTTCACTTTCCTCTCTACTCTCCACTGATATCTCCATGCTGCACCCTTCCACTTGCTCTCTTTTCTTCTGCATCATTATGGTTCCTTTCTTTTATCTTCACCCTCTCCTACTTTTGCACATTCTCCCTTAGATCCATGGATCTATCTGTCTGCAGCTAGCTACATTACATCTATCCCTCTCCCCTGTGTCTCTACGCTTTGGAGTGACTCTTACCATTAGCCCTGCATCTGTGCATCCTTCTTTGCCTATCTCCACTTCCTTATCTTATTTTCCTCTGTATCTAGTTATTTTAAATTTTTTACCATGCGTCAACTCTCCACTGTACCTTTACTCTCTTATTCTCCTCTGGCCATTGTCTCCTTTATCTTTCTATTCTGCTATTCCTCCAGGCTCCCCATCTCCCTTTTGGGTCTCTGCTAACCAGTGCATATCTCTCTTCGAAACATGTTGTTTACAATCAGTGGGCTTCAGCCCACCCATAGGCTTACCATTTGTTTGCTCCAACATCGCTCTTGTATCCTTTGTTCCCGTTTGTCCATAGCATGCATATGTCATGCCTCTTCTTGTGTTTGGCCCTCCCCTAGAGCATGGATCAAGTACTTGTGTCCATCCACTGCTCCAGTTTTAGGAGCTACTTTTTTCTTTGTCTTTGAGCACTCCACCAAGTGCTAGTGTTTTCACTCGCTGCGTCTCCACCCACCCACCCCCATCCCTGTTGCTTCTTTTCCTCCGCAGATCATGTTATGTGTGACTTTCTTTATCCGGCTCCTCGCCCACCGCCCTTGCTTGTGTTTCTTTATTCCCCCACCCACACTCCATTTCTGGAAAGGAAACCGAAAACCTTGTTTCTTGTTTTAATGGCTGCCCCTGCAGATGCTCGTAATTTAAAGGACATCCAAGAATACACCACTATAGACAAACTGCTGCTGCAGTGGTCTAGCAGGAGGCATAGAATAACCATATTTCTGCCCCTCGTGTCGATGCTCATTAGAAATAAGCAAGTTACCAAAGAGAAGTGCTGCAGAAACGCCACTGGCTTGCTGAGAACAAACAGAGGAATCAGTGAGCTACATTTAATTACCATGTTTCCCTCTCCCCAGCAGAGCCTGCATTGAAACTTTAAATTGGTGATAAATCCAACCGCCTGAAGCAGGAGACAATTCAAGACTAGAGAGCAGGCAGGGGAGGCATCAACAGCTGCTGGATGGCATTCACACTGTTGTAGGCAATTTTAGAAGGTGAGTGAACAGAAAGGAGAAACAACATCATCTCGCCTCCCATGAAGGAGGCTCCCTCAGCACAGCAGTAGATATACTGTCTGCAGCAATCCAAGCCCCGGAGAGATCACTGGACAATATAGCCAATAGATGCATACTGAGCTCCGCACTAAGTTGGCTTGTGAATACAACAAGCATTCAACTCCACATAATTCAACACAATATCACACAATTAAATGCCATGCAATTCCACAACACACAAATCAACACCACCTAATACCACTACACACCACACATTTCAACATCTCATAATTCCATGCCACACAATTCAACTCCACATCATTCCACTCCATGCCAAATAATTATAATCCAATAAATTAAACTCTACATATTTCCATTCCGCTCCATGCCACATAATTCCACTTCACATAGTACTGCAACATAATTCCACCCCACTCCAAACCTCATAATTACACAATTCAACTCCAGATAATTCCACTCCAACCTACATAATTATACTTCACTCCACATAATTACACTCCACATATATCCACTCAGCTCCAAAACACATAATTTCACTCCACAAAATTAAACTCCGCACCATGCCATATAATTCCCCTCCACACATGCCACATAATTCCACACAACACCACACAATTGCACACCGCCGGAGTTATCATGGAAGCTGCCTGTGAGCTGTAACTGAAATGCAGTTCTGCTGTCCCCAACGTGCATCCTAAGAAGAAAGATAGCTGTGCAAGAGAGGTGTGCACAGAGGCCGTCTTGTCGACACACTGTACCAGGTATGGGGTTATGTCATTCCAACAGGACTGGCAAAAAGGTACTCCCGATATGCTCTCTTAAGCATAGAGGTTTTAGTGATAGATAGGAGTAACCTGGTAATATTATGAACAATTAACATGGTTGAATTATTTGTGTGTTTTTACTATTCTAATAATGCTTATAACAAAGATGTGTCTCATCTTTCTATTAATCACAGTTCATGTTTTATTTACAAAGATTAGAGCTTTTCAATAAACATTTGAAAATGCATTATCGTATCTTTTCTTTGTGACACTTTGGGCATACAAAAGTGAAAAACATAAGGGTTAGATCTGTTTCCACAAATTCCTTGGGAATCTGAGTGGTCATCTTCGAGGTCACCGACAACATTTATAACTCTGTAAATTAAGGTTTTAGATCTGGAATTGTGGGCTAGTCAAACAAACCATCATTAACTGATTATATGAGAAGACTCCGTCTCTATATTATGAAGTTTTGTTGATCTGAATACACAGTCTAAATTCATAGGAACCATACAGCACTACAAACTGCAAAAACAGTTAAGGGAAAAATCTAGGGTGCATCACGCAAAAGATGGTAATTTCCAGCAGGCACCAAGAAGTTAAAACATAAAACCTCAATTCCTCTAGGTCTCAGTCTGTGCTGACAAGGAATGCTCCATAACATAACAGATGTTGCTTAAAAGGCATCTGTGAGCTAGTGTCTGCTGAAGCCTATGCTCTTTTAGTTTTACTTGCAACCCAGAATAATGTGTGGAAGCCTTACAGACTGGAAACTCCACAGCCATTCCTGTGAGATATGTTTGTGATTTCTATCATGTATACAATTCTCTGAGTTTTTCTGATATCATTCAATTTTTTCAGCAAAACTACATTTAATGACACTACAGAGAGTAATTTTTTATATTATTTCTGTAATTGGCATCCAGTAAACCCCTTTACTTTTGCTTTTTACAATCTTATGTGTAGGAAAGGGCCCCTTTTTGCATGGTTAACCCCTAACCTTTTGCCTGATACCTGATGCACTTTGACTGAGTGTGCCCTGAGTCCCTGCCAATCAGGTTCCCAGGGCCTGTGTTCTTTCCCAAAACTGTACCATTGCTCCGACAATTGGCACACCTCTGGACCACATACAAGTCCCTTGTAAAAGGTACCAGTGGTACCAAGGGCCTTGTGACCAGAGAGGGTCCTTTAGGACTGCAGCATGTATTGCGCCACCCTCAAGGGCCCCACACCCAAACACATACACACTGCCATTGCAGGCAATGTGTTACGGTGTGACTAAATTAAAATAGTCGATGTGGCACATCAACCTGAGTGCCATGCCTACACACCACTGCCTGCGGCATAGGTAAGTCATCCCGAAGGCAGGATGCACTATACCACAGGTGAGGGCATAGCTGTACGAGCAGTATGCCCCTACAGTGTCTGAGTCCATTCTTGGACACTGTAAGTGCAGTAAAGCCATATTGAGTACATGGGCTGGGAGTTTGTCAACACGAGCTCCACAGCTCCATTATGGCTTTACTGAAGACTGAGACATTTGGTATCAAACTTCCCAGCAAAATAAACCCACACTGATGCTAGTATTGGATTTAATATAAAATGTACTCAGATGGCATATTAGAGATGCCCGCTGAAAAACAACCAATTTCTAGTGTATTTGCTGACCGGTCCCTGCCAGCCAGCCACCACCAGACAGGTTTCTGACCTCATGGGATGAGAGCCTTTGTGCTCTCAGAGGTCAGAAACAAAGCCTGCTCTGGGTGGAGGTGCTTCTTACCTCCCCCTTGCAGGAATGGCAACACTTGGCAGTGAGCCTCAAAGGCTCTCACGTTGTTTTTATGCTGATTTGGGCAGCTTCAACTAGTGGAGATGCCGGCCCCCCTGTCCCAGACCCACTTTTTAGTGGCAGGACAGGTGGGAAAATTAGTAAGCAGAGTAGGAATGTCCACGTTAGCTTGGCAAACCCCTAGAGTGGCCAGGAGCTGAGGTGAACCCCTCTCTTGAAAATTCTACATCTTGGTTTGGAGAATTAAGCCCATTAGGAACAGGGATGTGCCCCTCTCCCCAAAGGAAGGGTGCACCTGAAGGGTGTAGTCACCCAAGGGGACACTAGCCATTGGCTACTGCCCTCCAACCTGAGCAACGCCCTTAAATTTAGTTTTTAAGTGCTCCCCTGGTACTTGTTCCTCAGATTTGATGACCTACAAAGAAGAAGGACTGAAGAGCCGTGCAGCAGTGGAGAAGTAGACGACAACTGTGTTGGCCCCAGCCCTACCGGCCTGTCTCCCCCTCAAGTGACCCTGCTAAAAAAAATGGCGTGTCCCGCGGCCAGAATCTCTCCAGCAACTCCAGAGACCTGTGCTACCTTCAATAAAGACTCTGTTTCCCGTGGACACCAGATTTGTCCAAACAAGAACAACCCTCAACAGGGACTCCGGATCCAGGTGGATCTGCGACCCCTGCACCACTCTGCACCCGTCGCCCTCGGCCCGAGTCCAGGTGGCCCAACGATCCAGTGAAGTCTCCCCAGCGAGCCTGACCTGGGATCCAACATTGGACGACCTCTCCTGAACTTCCCCAAGACGCCTGCAGCCTCATCCTGAAGGGTCCCCTCGACCGCGACCTGATCCGGTGAGAGAAACACAACACCTAAAGACACCCCTGCACCAGCAGCCCTCAGGCTTTTGAGTGCCCAACAAACAGTGTCCCGGTATCCCCCCACTATCCAACTCACCTCTCCTGTCGTTGGATTTCTTCAGGCAGTCCTCTGGTCTGAGCCTGCAGCAGTTTTCTCCAACCGAGGAACTCCATTGATTACAATTGGGCACCCGACAACCCCTTTGGGCCCTGCACCTAGCCGCCCCTGTGCCGCTGGTGGTGCAGTCTTGGTGCTACCTGTTGGCCCCTACAGTGCTGACCTCAACCCCCAGGGCCTCTGTCCCTGAACAGCGGGAACTTACCTGCAACCGGTGCCTCTTTGAGGTGCCCCCAGCTCCCATGGGCTAACATTGGGCCCAGTGACCTTTGCACCCAGCCGCCCCAGTGCCACTGGTGGGGCAGTACTTACCTTGGTCTGACCCTTGCCCTGTGTTGGTCAAACCCTCCGAAGACTAAACTTGTAAGTTGAGTACATACCTGAATTTACTTACCCATCTTTCCTCCCATAAGATTGCATTGGGTTCTCTCTGTATTGCACTAAGTGTTGATTCTGAGGAAAGTACAAAGTATCAATTTGACCTTGAAAAGTATTTCATGCACATGTAAAGTATCTTTGATGCTATACAAAACATTTGCCAACAAACCAGTTTACAAACATTGGTATGGAGTTAGTCATTGAGTGTGTGTTCCTGCCTTGGATGAGTATGTACAACAAATGCATTCACACTACCTTTAATAAGCCTAACTGCCTAGCCCAGCTACCACTAAATTGAGAGTAAGGTATTATCTAGTGGAGAGGTGTGGTGCAGCGGCCAGGGCAGCTGACTTCGGAGCACAGGGTTCACGGTTCGATCCCCGGCTCCGGCGGCAGCTCAGCTCAGCACCGTGTGACTCTGGGCAATAGCTCACTTAATTTCCACTACGGCCCCCAGCGCCTTGAGACCTGTAAGGGTGAGTAGCTGCGCTATATTAAAACGGACTTACATATCTACTTTATCCTCTGCTATACCTTTGGGGACTCACTGGAATCTGTGCACACTGTATATTCTATATCAAAAAGAGATATAGATTAGATTAGCAATTTGTAGAGCGCCTGGTTACTCCAACGGAGTGTCCCTGTGCTAAGAATTCTTCCTCCTTATTAGAGAAAACTGCCCTGTCTGTTGCCTTAACACCAATTTGCCTGTGATGACCTGAAGAACCACGTTTTCAGTTTCCTACGGAACAACACTTCTGATGGCTGCATCCTTAGATCCAGCGGCAATTGGTTCCAATTTTTTGCTGCTAAGAAACCAAACGATCTGCCTCCCAACATTGTTCTTTGCACTTTCGGGACAATCAGCTTAGCAGTGCCCGCAGATCTAAGATTTCTAATAGGTCTGTAAAGGGTAAGTAGGGGAAAATAGATAACTAGGGCTTTTCTCATTTACAATTCTGTGACAGAAGCATAGGGCTTTGAAGATCACTCTGTCCTGCACCGGCAGCCAATGTAGTTCTGCGAGAGCCGCTCCCACCGAGGCTCGTCTAGGGATGTTCAGTAATAAACGGGCTGCGGCATTCTGTACTCTCTGCAGCATTCTCATTTTACCTTTGGTGACGCCTAAGTATAGGAAATTGCAGTAGTCCAGACGAGAGATAATCATCACCTGGATAATTATTTTTTTTGCTGCCAGAGGTAGCAAATCTAAGATTTTGCACAACATCCTCAGTAGACCAAAACACATACCTGCCAAGCCTGCTATATGTTCCTCAAACGATAGTGTGTTATCGAACCACACCCCTAAATTTTTGATCTTGGGTTTAGGAACAGGGGTTGGACCTAGTTCAGATGGCTACCAGACATGGGACCAGATAGAGGGTTGTTTGCCAACTACCATAATGTCAGTTTTACCTGCATTTAGTTCTAGACAGCTGAATTTCATCCAGTTGGCCATTTCAATCACACAAGCTCTGTGTTTAGGAGCAGCCTCTGCTTCATTCTGTTCTAGCATAATGATCAGCAGAGTGTCATCAGCATAAGACACTAGCTTCACCCCATGTTTTGCAACTATATCCGCTAAAGGGCGCATATTGACATTGAATAACGTCGGGCTTAGAGCTGAGCCCTGGAACCCCTTGTGGCAGAGATCAGGTCTCAGATTTGAAAGGCCGCTGAAAGACCTGGCAGGACCTATTTTGAAGATAATTACTGATCTCTCCAGCGTGCCTCCTCTGACCCCAATGTCCCACAGCTGTTCCAAAAGAAGGCCGTGGGATACCGTGTCAAAGGCCGCACTCAGGTCCAGCACGATCAAAGCTGCCGTCTTGCCTTTGTCAGCGGCCATCTTTAACAACTCAGAGGCCAAGAGTAGAGCAGATTCAGTATATCAAAGATCTGAAACCCGATTAAGTCTCATGAAGTACATGGTTTTCTTCAATACAGAGCTGGCTTCCTACATTGTGTCTTTTCTTTTTCACTGGCTTTATTGGTGCTCACTTTGATATGGTTCATCATGTGAAAAACTCCTAATCTAAGTGGGTGACTCCCCCTTGTTTAAATTAAAAATGATGTTATTTTAGCTTTCTCTCTTTTAAAGCTTTCTGTATTCCAATGTAAATTAATGGTGGAATTAAATTCCCCTGTTTTATTCTCTAAAATGCGCTTTTAGGTTTTCCTGAGTGACTACACATGTATAAAAGCTTTACATATGTGTTGAGAATCGGACCTGCATTTATTTTGGGTTCAGTATTGGTTACTCTGTTTCAAAAAGCACACATATACAATAACTGCTAGTGGTCGCATTCTAAGAGTGACATCTTCAACGAATCCTGATCTATTTATTTTTTTAGCCAAAAACCTTTAGCACCCTGTGATTTATAGGCCAAACTTACTATATAAAGAGTGAAATAGTAAAGTCCTGGAATGCACATGCTGACTAGAAAGCCAGGACTGAGCGTTTAAGTGATGTGGCACTTCACGTCTTTCCATGATTTTCTCTGCAGACTTTCTCCACAATATAGCCTTATAGCCAGCTGCCGAGGGCTATACTGGCTGTTAAAGGCCCTAAACACAAGTTATATATGAGGATGTGGGCCTTTAATAACAGATATAAATTAAAAAGAGCGAAACAGAAAGACATACAGAATGTTGGAGCAGAAGGCTTATACCAGCCATTATAAGTCCGGAGCCACTCCATTGTCTTCATTGGAACGCTCAACATTCCAGTGTACTAATATAGCCTTATAGACCACCGTAGCGGGCTATACCGGCTATTAAAGGCCCGCTCCAGCGTTTAAGGCCCGAGCCGAAGGCGAGGGACTTTAACAAGGGAGCAGGACTTTAATAGCCGGTATAGCCCAGCTATGAAGGGCTATAAGGCTATTAGAACATTCTGCCAGTAGAGGGCAGAATGTTCTAACAAATAAAACAAAGGCCTCTTGGAGTTCGAGGGGGTTTAAATCCCCTCGGGCTCCGAGAGGCCTTTGTTCAAACAACATTGAAATGTTGCTTTGCGGGCCTTTACCGGCCCGTAGAAGCACAGAGCACTCCATTGTCTTCAATGGAGTGCTCCACATTCCAATGTTCTAATATAGCCTTATAGCCAGCTGCTGAGGGCTACACTGGTTGTTAAAGGCCCTGAACACAAGTTATATATAATGAAGGGGAGGGCCTTTAACAACCAGCATATCCCGAGGCAGACGAGATATAAGACTATTAGAACATTCCTCCCACTAAGGGTAGAACGTTCTAAATTTAAAAGGGAGAAACATGAAGACAAACGTTGGAAAGTTGGAATTGAAGGTTCAAACCGGCTATTATTAGCCAGGAACTACTTCATTGTCTTCAATGGAGCTCTCAACATTGCAATGTTCTCATTGGTGATAAACCACCTTGCTAGGTTTACTATGGGTTAGAAAATTCTACTTGTACAGCTGGAACAACAGTGTTTGTGAACATAAGAGAGCCGGGTTCAGGCTTGTGTTTGCATTTTCCTTGCCTCTGGTAAATGTTTTCAGTTTCAGCGCTATTTTATTATTTCTTATCATTGTACAAAGTGGTAAAACTGCCCAATGTCACCTTATTTGAATGTCCTGGAAAAATGGGGTTTTGCCCTGATACTCCTACTGCATCCGGGCAAGGAATAAACTCTGAAAGCAAACAATGATGCAGAGGAACAAATACACATATATTTCTAAAGGGAAAAAACAAATTGATCCCTATCACTTTTTTCTTTTTCATACAACTCCAATACCAACTCCGAGAGTAGTAGTCAAAAATATATTTTATCTTTTTTTGTAGCAAAAAAGCACACAAGACATATACATAAATAAATACATACATATACATATAACAAATCCTTCCTACCCGTTCTTACTTCATGCAGATTCTAATAATAAACAAGGCATAATTCAAAAGGCAATCCGGAAAAGAAAGAGATAGTCCAATACACACTCGAGGGGATACATCAACCCTCCACTTAGTACAAGGAGCGTGTAGTCAAAATCTTTTGTATGTCAATCGTAATCTGTCGGACCACTCCATGGTGTGGGGTCGACGCGTTTCGGCCCATTCATTCGGGCCTCATCAGGACAGGGGGAGAAAAGAAATGGCAACGCGGTCCCCGCGACTTAACTGGCTTCAATAAGCCGATTTGTTATATGTATGTATGTATGTATGTATTTATGTATATTTCTTGTGTGCTTTTTTGAAACAAAAAAAGATTAAATATATTTTTGACTACTACTCTCGGAGTTGGTATTGGAGTTGTATGAAAAAGAAAAAAGTGTAGAGATCAAGGACTCAGTGATGGGGATCAATTTGTTTTTTCCCTTTAGAAATATATGTGTATTTGATCCACTGCATAATTGTTTACCTTATTTGAATGTGCATGCTTTTAATCACTGGAGTGAGGCTTACATGCTCACTCATTCAAAGTTCTGCTGTTGCATGCTTAACTCACTCCTGGGCCTACATTGGGTTGATGTGGAGTGCTACGCATCGCATGAGTGATGTATCTGCACTGGTTGTATGTGTACCTGTGAGTGGTGCAATACATGAAGGGTGCAGTGTGTGCATGTTAAATGCATATGCTTGATGTATGTATGCCTGTGAGCAGTAGAGTACATGGAGGATGCAGTACTGTGCAGTGCATGTATGCTGTATACATGCACTGGATGCATATATGCCTGTGGATGATACAATTCATGGAGGACCCTGGGTTATATTTTGGGAGACCCAAGCCTGCATGGTGAAACATGGAATGGAGGTAGATAGATCCCCCAGAAAAGATTTGTGGATTTCTGCATTCCTGTTAGCTGGGTGGGATACATATGGGGAGGGGTGGATGAGGCCTCCCCTGTACACTTCAGAGGGTACTCTTTGGTTCAGTGAGAGGCCACAAGGAAGGGGCCTGGGCACATCTTAGGAAGTAGATGGGGCTGATAAGAGAATCATTAAGAGTAGGGCTGTGAGCCCTGGGCTCAACCTTTGATGCACATATCACTGTGGCTGACATTTAGGAGTGAACACTACACACTCCTATGGCCTTTGCTGTGGGACTAACAGCTTCAGAGGCACTCGTGCTACGACAGACTGCTTTTCAAGAGGAAGTGGGAAAAGAGCAGTAGATACTTCAAAAGAAACAGCACATCAACATAAAATTTCAAAAACGCAGACCCTAAAACCATTTGGTGTCTGGAAATGGACTATAAGAAGGGGAGATTGATGGGGCTGGCCAAGATGTAGGCCTGATCGGATGCTTTTCTCAGGGCTCCGAGCGTGGCCCGATTAAATCCTGAACAATGCTACCCCCACCACTCTCCAAAGCCTAAAATTAGGTCGGCAATCTGCGGCAGAACAGAACTGGGTTTCAGAATGGCCTTAGACCCCAATCCCAGAGAGTGTACCCACGTGAGCGCTGAAGAAGAGCCCAGGCCACACCACCATGGAGGAGGCTAGCAGGAGACTGCATCCCGCACTAATATTGGTGCAGCAAGGGGTGCTCGGCGACACCCGTGAGGGCGCCACTTGCCATGCCGGGGAGGTACCTGTAGCCTGACTAGACAGTGAGGCGCAGAGCACCGTGGTCGGCAGCGAGGCTGGGACGTGGACTCGTCTCTAGTAAGGTGGTTATAGAAAAAATCCAACAGTATAAGTACAAGTTCTTCTTGTGTGTGTGTTATCTTGGGTTCTTACTAGCAGGAAGACACCAATAAGGTACTGGATCTCTGAAAGGTCTGACTGCAAGTCCCGAAATGGGTCTTCCTTATGGAATGACATGTGTGACTGGGTGTGGGAACCCTGTCAGTTTCTTCCACTCCCTAGGCCTTTTAAGGTGTATATTAGTGTGCAGAGCAATCGTCTATATCTGACTAAGAATCTTGCCATGCATCTCCCCAGTTGGACACGTCTGGTACCTGCATTCCTGATCATCTCACATGCTATAAAGTGGCATCTCCTTCACATCCCCACTTGACACCATTATAATTCCAGTAAGGCCTCACCAACCCCTGAGACTCACAATATGTGGTCTGCTCCATCATTTCCCTGCTGCACCGCCACCCCGCGTGTGAGCATTATCCATGCCATTCTGCCTCTCACTTTGCATATGCTTCTCATCCAAATACACTACCAATTCTCCACAATGCTCTTTGTTCCTCTTTGGATCATTTCGCCTATAGCCCCTTATTTAGCGCATTTCTCATCCTTTTTTCCTACAGCCATTAATCCAATACTTAAGACCACCAGTCCGTTCTGCGCCCCTTATGAACATTTCAGCTCCAAATAATCAAAATGTCACTCTTGCCTCTATAGAGTTCTCACCTGCCTGACTTTTCTGTCTTAATTATTTATTATTTTGGACTCAGATCCTTTATGCTACAAAAAAGCTATCATTCTGTCACTGCTGAGGAGACCTACTGTGCATCCCTCAACCCCTACCAACTACTGCATAGTTTCTCAACTAGACCATTTTCCAAGACTGAAGTCTTTTGTGTTCAACCAAAGTACATGTTCTCTCCTTGTATGAAATTTACTTAACTACCTGCAGTCCCGTGTTGAGCTCTCCACTTCACAGACAACGCCTACTAGTGTGTGTCAAATGCCTTACCTCTGTACATAACAACCACTTATCCTTTATGCTCCTTCTGCTGGACTTGGCTGTGGAAATCAGTACTGCCAATCACCCACTCCTACCTACAGCGACACATCATCAAAACAGTTCTCCTATCGCTCCAAGCCATGATTCTCAGTTTGCTGGTGCTTCTCTTACTCTCCATCGTGTACTGGGCCTACTACTCTCTATCAAGTCTCATTCCTCAGCCCCTCCCAGTTTCCCTGTATCTACCTTCCTTGGGTTATTTAAGGTCCTCATTCTGTTTTCCAGATTCTCTATTTACTGACGGCACTTAAGCATATTTCTCATAACATTTTCCTTTCTCCCCTTAAGTCCGTTCACATACTGATCTCTCCCAAAACAACCGTTTCATGTGCAGCTGTGAGAACCTGGGATTTGCCAAGTTTTGACATGATTGAACATGTTATTCCCAAACTTGCAGATTATGGTGAGAAAAGAGGTCCTCTGACCCCCACAAAAATTTTGCATCTGCGTGAACAAAGGTTGAGCAAGAAGAGAGTCAAGTAGCTGCCAGGCAGACTGCTCATCAAAGACATTAACAGCCATAGCACTGTATGCTGCCTTGGGTGCAGCAGTCACCATCCACGGCTGTGGTAGCCATCCAGTGGGTAGACGTCCAGAGCCACAGCACTGCATTATGCCTTGGGGGCAGCAGTCACCATCCTCGGCTGTGGTAGCCATCTAGTGGTTAGACGTCCAGAACCACAGCACTGCATTATGCCTTGGGGGCAGCAGTCACCATCCACGGCTGTGGTAGCCATCCAGTGGGTAGACGTCCAGAGCCACAGCACTGCATTATGCCTTGGGGGCAGCAGTCACCATCCACGGCTGTGGTAGCCATCTAGTGGTTAGACGTCCAGAACCACAGCACTGCATTATGCCTTGGGGGCAGCAGTCACCATCCACGGCTGTGGTAGCCATCCAGTGGGTAGACGTCCAGAACCACAGCACTGCATTATGCCTTGGGGGCAGCAGTCACCATCCACGGCTGTGGTATCCATCTGGTGGGTAGACGTCCAGAATCACAGCACTGCATTATGCCTTGGAGGCAGCAGTCACCATCCACGGCTGTGGTAGCCATCCAGTGGGTAGACGTCCAGAGCCACAGCACTGCATTATGCCTTGGGGGCAGCAGTCACCATCCACGGCTGTGGTATCCATCTAGTGGTTAGACGTCCAGAACAACAGCACTGCATTATGCCTTGGGGGCAGCAGTCACCATCCACGGCTGTGGTAGCCATCCAGTGGGTAGACGTCCAGAGCCACAGCACTGCATTATGCCTTGGGGGCAGCAGTCACCATCCACGGCTGTGGTAGCCATCTAGGGGTTAGACGTCCAGAACCACAGCACTGCATTATGCCTTGGGGGCAGCAGTCACCATCCACGGCTGTGGTAGCCATCCAGTGGGTAGACGTCCAGAACCACAGCACTGCATTATGCCTTGGGGGCAGCAGTCACCATCCACGGCTGTGGTATCCATCCAGTGGGTAGACGTCCAGAATCACAGCACTGCATTATCCCTTGGGAGCAGCAGTCACCACCTGTAGTTGTAAATGCTGCCCTGGGGTCATACGTCACCTGCCGTAGCACTGGTGCTGCCTTGGCTTCAACAGTCAATAGCCATCGCTGTGTGTGCTGCCACAAGAGTAGAGATTACCGGCCAGTGTAAAGGTGCTGCTTAGGCGCACTAGGAATGAGTCGTAGCAGTGTGTGATACTCTGTGGGCAGCAAACTCTAGCCATAGTGATGTGTTCTGCCTCGGGAGCTGCTGACACCAGCGATTACAGTCAATGGTGCCCTGGATTAGTAATAAACTTTGATACATTTGTGTGCGGCCTTGAGGCATCTGTATCCTTGGAAGTCTTTGCTGCCCTGGGGCAGTGTTCACGAACCATAACAGAGCATACTGCCTTGTGGGCAGCTGTCACAATCAGTGTTAGAGCAGCCTGCCCTGGGGGCAGTGTTCACCAGCAGCAGCAGGGCATGCTGCCTTGGGGCAACAGTCACTATTCACAGTAGCGCACTCTGCCTTGGGGCAGCTGCCACTATTCACAGTAGCGCACTCTGCCTTGGGGCAGCAGTCGCTATTCACAGTAGCGCACTCTGCCTTAGAGGCAGCAGTCACTATTCACAGTAGCGCACTCTGCCTTGGGGCAGCTGCCACTATTCACAGTAGCGCACTCTGCCTTGGGGCAGCTGCCACTATTCACAGTAGCGCACTCTGCCTTGGAGGCAGCAGTCACTATTCACAGTAGCGCACTCTGCCTTGGGGCAGCTGCCACTATTCACAGTAGCGCACTCTGCCTTGGGGCAGCAGTCACTATTCACAGTAGCGCACTCTGCCTTGGAGGCAGCTGTCACTATTCACAGTAGCGCACTCTGCCTTGGAGGCAGCTGTCACTATTCACAGTAGCGCACTCTGCCTTGGGGCAGCAGTCACTATTCACAGTAGCGCACTCTGCCTTGGAGGCAGCAGTCATTATTCAGAGTAGCGCACTCTGCCTTGGAGGCAGCTGTCACTATTCACAGTAGCGCACTCTGCCTTGGAGGCAGCAGTCACTATTCACAGTAGCGCACTCTGCCTTGGGGCAGCAGTCACTATTCACAGTAGCGCACTCTGCCTTGGGGCAGCAGTCACTATTCACAGTAGCGCACTCTGCCTTGGAGGCAGCAGTCACTATTCACAGTAGCGCACTCTGCCTTGGGGCAACAGTCACTATTCACAGTAGCGCACTCTGCCTTGGTGGCAGCAGTCACTATTCACAGTAGCGCACTCTGCCTTGGTGGCAGCAGTCACTATTCACAGTAGCGCACTCTGCCTTGGGGCAACAGTCACTATTCACAGTAGCGCACTCTGCCTTGGTGGCAGCAGTCACTATTCACAGTAGCGCACTCTGCCTTGGTGGCAGCAGTCACTATTCACAGTAGCGCACTCTGCCTTGGGGCAGCAGTCACTATTCACAGTAGCGCACTCTGCCTTGGGGCAGCAGTCACTATTCACAGTAGCGCACTCTGCCTTGATGGCAGCAGTCACTATTCACAGTAGCGCACTCTGCCTTGGTGGCAGCAGTCACTATTCACAGTAGCGCACTCTGCCTTGGGGCAGCAGTCACTATTCACAGTAGCGCACTCTGCCTTGGGGCAGCAGTCACTATTCACAGTAGCGCACTCTGCCTTGGAGGCAGCAGTCACTATTCACAGTAGCGCACTCTGCCTTGGGGCAACAGTCACTATTCACAGTAGCGCACTCTGCCTTGGTGGCAGCAGTCACTATTCACAGTAGCGCACTCTGCCTTGGAGGCAGCAGTCACTATTCACAGTAGCGCACTCTGACTTGGTGGCAGCAGTCACTATTCACAGTAGCGCACTCTGCCTTGGGGCAGCTGCCACTATTCACAGTAGCGCACTCTGCCTTGGGGCAGCAGTCACTATTCACATTAGCGCACTCTGCCTTGGAGGCAGCAGTCACTATTCACAGTAGCGCACTCTGCCTTGGAGGCAGCAGTCACTATTCACAGTAGCGCACTCTGCCTTGGGGCAGCTGCCAATATTCAGAGTAGCGCACTCTGCCTTGGAGGCAGCAGTCACTATTCACAGTAGCGCACTCTGCCTTGGGGCAGCTGCCACTATTCACAGTAGCGCACTCTGCCTTGGCGGCAGCAGTCACTATTCACAGTAGCGCACTCTGCCTTGGTGGCAGCAGGCACTATTCACAGTAGCGCACTCTGTTTTGGGGCAGCAGTCACTATTCACAGTAGCGCACTCTGCCTTGGAGGCAGCAGTCACTATTCACAGTAGCGCACTCTGCCTTGGGGCAGCTGCCACTATTCACAGTAGCGCACTCTGCCTTAGAGGCAGCAGTCACTATTCACAGTAGCGCACTCTGCCTTGGGGCAACAGTCACTATTCACAGTAGCGCACTCTGCCTTGGAGGCAGCAGTCACTATTCACAGTAGCGCACTCTGCCTTGGGGCAGCTGCCACTATTCACAGTAGCGCACTCTGCCTTGGCGGCAGCAGTCACTATTCACAGTAGCGCACTCTGCCTTGGTGGCAGCAGTCACTATTCACAGTAGCGCACTCTGCCTTGGGGCAGCAGTCACTATTCACAGTAGCGCACTCTGCCTTGGAGGCAGCAGTCACTATTCACAGTAGCGCACTCTGCCTTGGGGCAGCAGTCACTATTCACAGTAGCGCACTCTGCCTTGGAGGCAGCAGTCACTATTCACAGTAGCGCACTCTGCCTTGGGGCAACAGTCACTATTCACAGTAGCGCACTCTGCCTTGGAGGCAGCAGTCACTATTCACAGTAGCGCACTCTGCCTTGGGGCAGCTGCCACTATTCACAGTAGCGCACTCTGCCTTGGAGGCAGCAGTCACTATTCACAGTAGCGCACTCTGCCTTGGGGAAGCTGCCACTATTCACAGTAGCGCACTCTGCCTTGGGGCAGCAGTCACTATTCACAGTAGCGCACTCTGCCTTGGAGGCAGCAGTCACTATTCACAGTAGCGCACTCTGCCTTGGGGCAACAGTCACTATTCACAGTAGCGCACTCTGCTTTGGAGGCAGCAGTCACTATTCACAGTAGCGCACTCTGCCTTGGGGCAGCTGCCACTATTCACAGTAGCGCACTCTGCCTTGGAGGCAGCAGTCACTATTCACAGTAGCGCACTCTGCCTTGGAGGCAGCAGTCACTATTCACAGTAGCGCACTCTGCCTTGGAGGCAGCAGTCACTATTCACAGTAGCGCACTCTGCCTTGGAGGCAGCTGCCACTATTCACAGTAGCGCACTCTGCCTTGGTGGCAGCATTCACTATTCACAGTAGCGCACTCTGCCTTGGTGGCAGCAGTCACTATTCACAGTAGCGCACTCTGCCTTGGGGCAGCAGTCACTATTCACAGTAGCGCACTCTGCCTTGGGGCAGCAGTCACTATTCACAGTAGCGCACTCTGCCTTGGTGGCAGCAGTCACTATTCACAGTAGCGCACTCTGCCTTGGTGGCAGCAGTCACTATTCACAGTAGCGCACTCTGCCTTGGGGCAGCAGTCACTATTCACAGTAGCGCACTCTGCCTTGGAGGCAGCAGTCACTATTCACAGTAGCGCACTCTGCCTTGGGGCAGCAGTCACTATTCACAGTAGCGCACTCTGCCTTGGAGGCAGCAGTCACTATTCACAGTAGCGCACTCTGCCTTGGGGCAACAGTCACTATTCACAGTAGCGCACTCTGCCTTGGTGGCAGCAGTCACTATTCACAGTAGCACACTCTGCCTTGGTGGCAGCAGTCACTATTCACAGTAGCGCACTCTGCCTTGGTGGCATCAGTCACTATTCAGAGTAGCGCACTCTGCCTTGGGGCAGCTGCCACTATTCAGAGTAGCGCACTCTGCCTTGGGGCAGCAGTCACTATTCACAGTAGCGCACTCTGCCTTGGAGGCAGCAGTCACTATTCACAGTAGCGCACTCTGCCTTGGAGGCAGCAGTCACTATTCACAGTAGCGCACTCTGCCTTGGAGTCAGAGGTCACTATTCACAGTAGCGCACTCTGCCTTGGGGCAGCTGCCACTATTCACAGTAGCGCACTCTGCCTTGGAGGCAGCAGTCACTATTCACAGTAGCGCACTCTGCCTTGGAGGCAGCAGTCACTATTCACAGTAGCGCACTCTGCCTTGGGGCAACTGTCACTATTCACAGTAGCGCACTCTGCCTTGGTGGCAGCAGTCACTATTCACAGTAGCGCACTCTGCCTTGGGGCAGCAGTCACTATTCACAGTAGCGCACTCTGCCTTGGGGCAGCAGTCACTATTCACAGTAGCGCACTCTGCCTTGGGGCAGCAGTCACTATTCACAGTAGCGCACTCTGCCTTGGAGGCAGCAGTCACTATTCACAGTAGCGCACTCTGCCTTGGGGCAGCAGTCACTATTCACAGTAGCGCACTCTGCCTTGGAGGCAGCAGTCACTATTCACAGTAGCGCACTCTGCCTTGGGGCAGCAGTCACTATTCACAGTAGCGCACTCTGCCTTGGAGGCAGCAGTCACTATTCACAGTAGCGCACTCTGCCTTGGGGCAACAGTCACTATTCACAGTAGCGCACTCTGCCTTGGAGGCAGCAGTCACTATTCACAGTAGCGCACTCTGCCTTGGAGGCAGCAGTCACTATTCACAGTAGCGCACTCTGCCTTGGAGGCAGCAGTCACTATTCACAGTAGCGCACTCTGCCTTGGGGCATGTGAGAAGTTGGCCTGGTATATGCTGTTCACTAATTAAAGTGGACACCTTGCACCAGGGCAAATCGACTCTTATGGTAGATAGGTTTAAGACAACCTTTTAAAGAAAGCTATCCTAGTGGTAGCTGTGGAGAGCAGCCTTCAGGCTAAGTCTCGGAGGAATGTAAAGCAGCTTGTTTTACCATATAATCTCTTGAATCACCAAATGAAGAGACACCACACAGGTATATATATCAAATATATATGTATTTATTTCTAAATAACTCTCTACTAATCTCTTTATGAGATTAGAAGACAAACATATGCACAAATCAACGTTTCACAATAAGTTAAGCACAAAATATGGCTGGGGCCCTAGGGGCGTACCAGACCATATACTAAGTAAGAGACTTAGGGACAACGACTTGCAGGGAGACAAGGCCTAGGGCCTTCAGAAGTGCTGGGGCCTCACGAAACCACCCAAGGCAGGTAAGTAAAGGACCCACGGGGGACGCGTGCAGTGTAGATACACAGGCGCGGATCGCCGTTGACTTCAACGGGGCAAGTCGCGGTTGGAAATACAGAGTTTTAGGATACTTCTATAGAACCTACAAGCAAGTCACTTACAGGGTAAGTCGTTCTAGGGCCCACACCCACAGGAGCACCGTAGTGCTGGAGTTACCTCACCCAGGGTAGCCGGGTGCACAGGTGTCCTTTGGTGTCGGGTCGCGGCGTCGTTTTCAATGGCGAACAAAGAAGACTTGCTGCTTGCGGGAGCTGAAGAAGTGTCCGGTGGAATCCAAGCCTGGATTCTGAAGAAGGATGACCTGAAAGCAGAGGGGACAGTGTTCAAAGTCACTTGGCAGTGACTCGGGGCAAGGAAGATGGATGCCCACCGTCGTCGAGTGATTCAGGTCGGTTGCGGGTGCCTTGACTCTTCAGCCACGTGGTCCAGGAGGCGTCGATGACGACCAGGAGCTGGATTCGGTGTGTCCCTCGACGTCTGCAGCTGACTGCGGTGTCGGCAACTCGATCGGAGCCAACAAGCCTTGGCAGCCGCAAGTCTCGGGGAGATGAAGAAAGTCGATGACGCAGACCAGCAAGGTCTGTGGAACTCACCCAGCGAGGGTAAGTCAGGGCAGGCCTGGAGCAACCAGGAGAGCCCTTTGGTTTCTTTAAGAAGTCTTCTGGGGACCCACAAGCCAGCGGGCAAGGGATCGCAAAGACACCTCGGGCGGAATCACTCAACAGGGGCCCACGGTCACTCGGGACGGTGTAGGCCTCTGATCTTCGGAGAGATTCCTGCTGGAGGTCGGGACCACACGTGGTCCAAAGCACAGGTTCGTAGAACGTTGTGAAGGGGTTGCACTTGACAATAGTGCACGTTACCCAGGGGTCGCGGTTCCTCGTTACTCATGGGGTCCACTTGCCTCAGCTTCGCTGGGGACTCACGATGGCCTGGGAGAGGTCAGGAAATCTACTTCCTGGGCTGCAGGGACTTCGGACTCCGGCGGGAGCGGCGTAGTTTGCGACCGTCGTTGTCGTTTTTGGTGCCTGCCAAGCAGGGGAGTCACTCCTTGACTCCAAGGGAGATTCTTCTGTCTTCCAAAGGTAGTGGAACGTCGAAGGGCCAGGATTCTTCTGTAGAGCGTCGTCCAGGGGTTATCTGCTTTGCAATGGCAAGGTTCCCCCTCTTATACTAAAAAGAGGGGATGGACTAGCTCTATGACCCCACCTATGGTGTGGAAATAAAATCTATAATTATGCCCCTTCGCTGCCCTCTGCGCGATCTAATTATGCCCCTTTGCGCAATCCCCTTTGCGCGATTAATAATTGCCCACATTAAAAGCCGACACCATTTTGTTTTTAATTCACCCTTTGGTGTCCCAAGACCACGAGCACGACACCCCTGCACCTGGTTTTCCTCATTTTCACCATCTGTCTCTGTGGTTTCTGCCAAGTCCGGGAAACCAGTACATGAGTTCCTGCTCCCCCGCAGAGATGGTTCATGTTTCTGACTTGAAGCACGAGCACAAACCCCCAAATGAGGAAGCCTTCCCCTTCCAACTGTCAGACTATTTCACATCGCAAGTCCCCTCACGAAGCCTAAGACACGCCCCCATTTCTTCACACTCTGCTCCTCTTGCTGAATCTTTGTTCCTCTATCTGCCACGACCTGTTTGTTCCTCTATTTTGCCTCGTGACCAAGACTGTATAAATATTCTGCTGTTGAAAATAAACGCCCACTTAAAGAGAGGGACTTGAGAGATTGCTCCTGTGCCCGCTTGGTGCTGGAAGCGCTCCCTTTAACTCGAGTTATTGGTCTTCTCCTCCTTCATTTGAGCACCACGGACTCCTCGCTTTGCATTGACAAGAAATTATGATTTATTAAGCATAGAAATTCAGAAATGAGGTAATAAGTAAATTTAATTTACCACAGTAATTGGCGCCCGAACAGGGACCTTCCCTTTCCCCCACGCGCCGGCGATATTGGACCCGGTACTGTCCCCTCCTGACCGTTGACGGACTTCAAAAGTGCACAACGCGGGGAATTCCCGCTAACTCCCTCGAGGCGAAGAGGGGGACCGACTGCGGCCCAGCATCCACACGAGGCGGTGAGGAAATAGCGGAACGTCCTGAACCAAAGCCCAACCTGCGAAGCAGACGAGTCCGAGGTTCTGCAAATCCCACCTTGAAACTGCGCGCCGCGTTTTCCCAAAATCTTCAAGAGGCCTTCCAGTTACTTTTCGGTGAGTACTGCTGAAAAGTATAAAAACGAACCCACAGCTTTTGTGGGGGCGGTAAAGATACACGTTTTTGGTTTCTCACCTATCTTTGGTGAGGACTACTAAAACTAGTATAAAAGACGGACTCACTACCTTGTGGGCACGGTAAAGATACATGTTTTTTGTGGGTTTCTCACTTATTTTGTGAGGACTACTAAACTAGTATAAAAGACGGACTCACCTCTTTCGTGGGTACGGTAAAGATATTTGTTCTGTTTATGTTTTTCTCACTTCTAAAATCTTTGAAAGTCTTGCCATCATGCCTATTTTCTCGAAAATACGTAAGATGGCAACCAAAAGGAGTATTCTTGAGAAGGAAATTCCCTTCCTCCTCGGGATACTCCAGGACACTTCATGTATGCAAAACATGGTGTCGGTGCACTTATTTATTGTGATCTATGGGTAGAATATACTAAAGACCTAGAACTCAGATATAGATGGCCTGAAAATGGTAGTTTTGATACGGAGTGTATTATGAAATTAGAGGAACAGTTATGGAAGAAAAAGAGAGTCCGCCAGTCACAGAGTGACTCAGTAGAATTATGGAGAAAAGAAGCCCATAGGAGGCAACAGAAGGAATTGCATAAAGTTGAAAAGGGTAAGAGAATGTCAGAGCAGGCCAAGAAAGAACAGTTACAAGAAATAGGGAAAGAAGTAGTTAGTGAAAGGAATAAAAGGGAACAATCAGCCATTTCTACTGGTTTTTATCCTGTATTGCCATCTGCACCTGAAAACCTTAACATTGCATCAGCACAGCCTACAGCCCCACCACCAGAGGATACTTTTACTAATTTTCTCTTAGATACTCCACCACCCTATGAAGTTCCAGTCATTCAACACCCTCTGCCTCCGCCACCCCTTTCACAACATAACGCACCACCTCTCACTCCAGAAGGGGGTGCCGTAGGTCCAGACCCAGGTAAAACAATTCCCGACTGCCCCTATGACCCGACTCCGAGCAACACAGGGGAGGCGGGCCGAATAAGTAAAATACTTCATGACTCCTGGGAAGAAATAAGACATCTACCAGCAATTGACACGTTTCTTCAAGCGGCCTCTGAGTTTCTTCGTACTGGAGAGAACTCATGAGCCATTAACGCTATGACTACAAGAAGATCACACCCTGTAAAAATGCACATGTATAGGTTCCTCCTTTGCTGTTTCATAAAACACATACAAGCAGAGGAAAGAAATGTACCAGCTTCACTTTTTGACTTATTAGATTCCGCATCCGACCACACTAGTCTAGAACTTATAAATGATGCACTAGACAGGTTCACCCGTAATGTGACCCATATTCTGCAAAACTTGCAAACAAATGAAGAGAATAAGAAACTTGAGGAGGAAATTACTGAACCTACTGAAAAAGTCCTACCCGTTCGTTCTTCCGCCCCTAATTCACGAACACCCCCGCCTACATTCCTCCAAGGTCACTCTGAACGGTCATCTCCAGATGAGTTATTTGAAAATACATCCAATGCATTAGACTACTGGTTAGACCAGGAACCTCCGCTTACACCGGAGGAGGAGGAAATAGCCAGAACTGCGACCCTATGGGTCTCTCAATATAAGATATATGACAATGATCTCATAGCCCAGCTTTTTCTAGCATTACCACGCTCACATCAAAGATTAGCAAGTCTCTACATGGTACAACATCTCATCACACTCAATGACACTCATTTTAAACATGATCCAAGACTCGAAGATTTTCTGTCTGACTGCGCTGATAACATGTTCCTCCACAATAGTTCAGTTTTTCTTAACACATTTATAGATTTTAGACAGAAATACCAGAAAGTGACTGGATATAGATCTCCCCATAATACGTGTGGATCAACTAATAGACTTCCTCAAACACGCCAGTTCCCCATGAGAGAGGTCCACCCCAGAGCTGACACGAATGGCGCGCTACAACGCGTCTTCATTTATGTACCCTTGACAAAACTTGAGTTACTAAGGATGAAAGAGATGGTTCCCTCCCACTCAAAGGATCCTGCTGGATTCTTTAAGGAATTAGGAGATGTATTAATGATGGGAACATATACTCTTTCTGATATCACAGCAATTCTGAAATTATTGTTGCCATCAGGTATATATGACAAACTAAGAGAAAAAGATTGGGAAGTAGCAGGTGAACACATTAAATGGACTGAACTTCAGAATGACGAAAATACTAGAGTAGCAGGTCAAGGTATAGGAGACAAACTAAAAGCACTTCCTGGCACTATTTTAAAGGTGCTACCACAGTTACTAACAGTGAAAAAGGAGGACTGGGATGCCATTTCCTCCTGCAAACAGAAACATGGTGAAGACATAGGAGATTATTACACTAGACTTGAAAAGTGTTTTGCGGTAAATAGCGGCCTTACGCCAACAAGTGAAGCTTACCCGCATCTGTTTGTTTCCAAATTAGTAGATAACGCCTTGCCAGCCATTAAGGACAGAGTACTAAAAGTAGAAAGTACCTGGCAAGCACATACACCTCCACAGGTGTTACAAATGCTACAATATCACCAGAATCGCATTAGGGCTGAAGAAGAAAATGATAAGAAACGCATGAAAGACACAAAGATGAAAGCATTAGTAGCCCAAACTGCACCCCAGCGTCAACAGACACCAAGTAGCCAGACAAATATAAAAAGCACTTGTAATTATTGCAAAAGATGGGACACTTCGTTAAAGATTGCCCTGTCTTAAAGCACAATTTGGCTACTGGTAAGACCCAGCCACGCCCATATCAGCCAAAACAGAATGATTCCCTAGACAGTTCAACACCTTCAGTTCCACTGACAACACAAATGGCCCAAATGAATATTATAGACAGCGCCTACACTGAATATTACCCAGATTTCTCATGATGTTGCCCAGAGAGAGAAGATGACAAACTGCCCCTAATCCCCATTCCAGTAGATCAGACTGGTCCATTTATAGAGGTCCGACTTCTTGGGGAGGATAGGAAGTTTCTACTAGACACTGGGGCCAGTAAAACAACAATAAGCCATCAAGAGGTCCCAGAGGCTCCTCTCTCGGGTTCAAAAAGTATTTCTCTGGGTTTCTCGGGACAACCTGTGACAAACGTCACGTCAAAGCCACTGCCCTTGCAGGTTGGTCCCCTCATGACAACTACAGATCTTATATTGACAAAATCATGTCCAGAAAACTTGCTTGGTATAAAAACATTGAAAGAATTAGGAGCTGTCATTGTTTGCTCACCTACAGATGTCAGACTATTTCTGCGAGATTTCAAGGGCCACTACACAAGTAGAGAATTAGATGAGCGTTTGAAAGATTTGCCACACACCCTGTGGGCCACTGATTCCACCACAGTAGGATGTATGGAAATAACACCTCACAAGGTTACACTGAAAGAGGGAGCCCAACTACCACGCATAAGGCAATACAAAATTCCACCTCAGGCTGAACAAGCATTAATGTTAATTATTCAGGACCTAATACAGTCAGGTGTGATTAAGGAAACAACTTCTAACATTTGCAATTCCCCTGTTTTACCAGTTCATAAAAAAGTGGAACCAGGAACACCACCTGTCTACAGACTAGTGGTGGATTTGAGAGAGCTCAATAAATGTGTCGTTCCACAACACCCTGTGGTTCCAGACATCTCCACCCTACTCACAGCCATAGATGCGGAAGCAACGCATTTTTCAGTCATTGACTTGAAAAACGCATTCTTTAGCATACCTATTCACCCAGACAGTCAATACCTTTTTGGCTTCTCCTTACAAGGACGAAGTTTCCAATTCACAAGAGCTCCTCAAGGTTTCACAGAGAGTCCAAGCGTATATAGCCAAGCATTAAAAAGACAACTAGATACTGTTCAAATGCCCACGGATACAGCCATACTACAATATGTTGATGATATCCTCATTACGGCCAGATCTGACGCAGCATGTGCTGAAGCATCACTACTAGTACTAGAATTCCTAGCTGCAAATGGCCATAAAGTTTCCCCTGGTAAGCTCCAATTTTGTTTACAGCAAGTGGCATACTTAGGGCACTTGCTGTCAAAGGAGGGTAGGCAGCTTACACAGGAACGCATCCAACTCATACAACAAATACCACAACCAACAACACAGAAACAAGTTCGAGCCTTTGTTGGTCTCACCTCATATTGTAGACAGTGGATCCCACAATTTGCACTCATTTCCAAACCGTTAGTGCAGCTGACAACACTCGAAGCTGGCGCTACTCCACAATTACCCTGGACAGATGAACACACGCAAGCCTTTCAGTCTCTTAAAAAGCTATGTGTCAAGCCCCAGTGCTGGCAACACCTAATTACACCAAAGATTTTACATTATTTGTAACAGAAAACTCAGGTACAGCACTATCAGTTCTGACCCAACTTCAAGCAGATAAACATAAACCATGTGGTTATTTTTCAAGCACATTAGATCCAATAGCACAAGCATTGCCTGCATGTCTAAAATCAGTAGCAGCTACTGCACAAGCTATTAGACAAAGCGATTCTATTGTATTGGGACATCATCTGATAGTTCAGGTCCCACACGCTGTAGAACTTCTGTTAAACAGAACACAAACACAGCATCTGACAATAGCCAGACTCACCGGATATGAGATGACACTTTTTCAGCCACACATTGAGATTAGACGCTGCAACATTTTAAACCCAGCAACACTGTTGCCACTGACCTCTCCTACTGAAGAAATTCACGATTGTATTGACATAATTGATTTAGTAACCAAACCAAGACCAGATTTACAAGATACTCCCCTTGCTAAGGCAGAAATGACACTCTTTGTTGATGGTTCATGTATGAGACTCCCGACAGGAGAATTAGCAGCAGCCTATGCCGTCACAAATGGTACAGACACTTTAGAAGCACACAAGATAGAGATACTGTCGGCACAGGCAGCAGAACTCATAGCCCTAACACGAGCATGTCACTTAGCAAAAGGAAAGTCAGTTAACATCTACACTGATTCACAATATGCCTTTGGAGTTGTACACAACTTCGGTACATTATGGAAAGAGAGAGGATTTCTCACATCACATGGGTTCAGAATACAGCATGCTACACTCATCGCTGCCCTCTTAGAGGCCAGTCAGTTACCAGAGAAAATCGCAGTGCTAAAATGTAAAGCGCACACAAAAGGAACAGATGAAATATCAAAAGGAAATGATTCTGCAGACAGTGCAGCCAAGTTAGCAGCAAACACAGAATTAAGTATACCACACCGCCAATATACAATACGAGACCCCTTTTCTGACATCCAGGATGTCCAAAGTCACGCCACACCACAGGAACTGCTAGAATGGAAGGAAAAAGGAGGGGTCCTTACAGATCAAGGCTGGATGACACCTGAAAGAGCAGTATGGTTTCTACCGGATGCCATGGTACAAGTTATGGTAAACACCATACATGGACCAGCACATCTGGGAGAAAAAGCAATGTTAGACAGCATACAGAATATATGGCACAACAAACATTTGAGAGCTGCAGCCAAACAAAAAGTTAAAACGTGCATGATTTGTAATCAGTTCAACCCAGGAAAAGGCACAAAGGTGGAACAGGGAGGATTCCAACCCCTGACCATCCATTTGAAGTTCTCCAGATGGACTATATCCAGATGGAGAGATGTAGAGGTCACAAGTATGTGCTAGTTGTAGTGTGTGCTCTGACCAGATGGACAGAAGCCTATCCCGTCCCAGATTACACTGCAACGACAACTGCTAAACAATTAGTTAGAGAGTTTTTTCCGAGGTATGGGTTGCCCCGTGTCTTCTACTCAGATAACGGCCAACCTTTTTCCTCTGAACTCATGAAGCAAGTGTCTCTTCTGTTAGGGTACACTTGGAAGTTTCACTGTGTAAGACATCCTCATGCAGCAGGTCTAGTAGAAAGGCACAACCAAACTTTGAAGACAAAATTGGCCAAGATATGCACTGACAAAGGCGTGGACTGGATGGTAGCCTTACCGGTTGCCCTCTTCTACATGCGTATGGTAGCCCATTCCAGAATTGGCTTATCTCCATATGAAGTGGTCTTTGGCAGACCACCAAATATGTGGGGTACGCCAAGGCCTAAAAGAATAACTGATGTTGACAGTACTATGCTGACTGACTACCTGGCTTCCTTGATGTCTGCACTCCAATCTTGTCGTTCTCAGGTTGCTGCCACCTTCCCTGACAAAACCAACCCGGAAGAACACGCCATCCGACCCGGGGACTGGGTCCTCGTGAGGAACTTCGACCGGACCAGTCCCCTCCAGCCCAGGTGGAAGAAGCCAAGACTCGTACTACTAACAACACGGACAGCAGTGAAGGTCGAGGGCAGGAAGGGCTGGCTCCACGCAAGCCACTGCCGGAAACATTTTGGACAAAAAGACACTGTTGCTGATGGCCCTGCCAATCCCACTGACATTGTGACTGAACAATCTTTATTGCCTTTGGAACTAACCCCACAACAGGATTACAAATCAAAGTTAAGGTCTGCCATTCGGACTCTGGCTAATTAAGTCCATTGGGCGTCGGTCCAGTGGTGAAGCGGTTGGAGCATGGGAATGGATTTTAACACCTTGACTATGTGGGAGAAAAAAAAAAATGAACTCTAGAAAAAGACATAATGGTCCTATTATATGTTTGACAGTATTATTTTTCCTCATGGCAGTTATGACGTGTCTTGGTTGGATTCTCCACACTGTTTTTCCCCCAACACAACACACCTCTCATACACCCAACAGCACTCAGGAACACACCTATCACGACCTACCCCTCATGAACAAGCCCATAGACTAGCCTTGTGAAACAATACCTTCATACAGATGCTACACCACACTCAGCAAGCCAGTAATAGCACCAATTGTTGGATATGTGGCCGCATCCCACCTCATCAGAAAAAGGGAGGGATGCCTCTTTTTCTTTCCCATTCTCTTATAATGGAACTTGTGAAGCCTGGTTCGCCCTAATAACAGCTGACGCTACTACCCCCACCTCCTGCCCTGACGGAAATAATTCATGCAAGAATGGGTGGCCTTGGGGGATTTAAACAAGGTACTCAATACTGCCTGTTACCCTAATAAGGAGGGAGATCCTCAGGCGACCGGTACAGTCCTAGAAAGTGAAGAATACAAGCAAGGGAACATGACCATGTCCTACAAGATGTTAAATACCAAACCTAAAAGAATGCTGGTTCCCCTTCCATCTCGGTCTCACCAGTAAAAGGACACCTGTGCATCCAGAAAAATGGCTCTGTTCCATTAGGACACAGTGACTGTCATACCACTATAAGTTTTGAAGACAGAGGAAAGTCCTCATTTCTAGCATCTCGCCATACTTATTTCATCTGTGGCCAAACGGCCTATGTGCAGCTGCCCTTGAACTGGGGGGAACTTGCTATATAGCATTCCTGTTACCCCCTGTCTTTGTGGCCCCATCCACTTACCACAGAGACCTCCTAGTGCCCCATGTCAGACATAAAAGAACGATCGATACCTCCTTGGTTGACCAAACGGAAACCTCATGGGAACAGTATACAGATTTTAACAAAGGGTTCTTCTTCTTTGTTGGCCCTGTACAGAACAGCAAGCTTATACGCAGGTTGACAAGGACCTTAGAGGCTGTAGTAAACCAGACGGCATCTGACCTGGGGAGCTTAACCCAGGAGCAGTCTGCCATACGATTGGTTACTCTCCAAAATCGCCTTGTCCTTGACATCATCTTGGCTGACAGAGGCGGAGCCTGTAAAATTATAGGCTCTATCTGCTGTATATTTATTCCTGATAATTCCCCATCTGTATACACGGCCATAACAAAATTACACAAGATAGCCGTAAGTTTACATCAAGAACCTGGCACTTGGACGTGGTCTGACTGGTTCTGGAAGATAATATCGTCCTGGGGATGGCAACTGCTGTCAGCAGCAGGCATAATATTCCTGATAATAACTGGATGCTGCCTTTGCATCCAATGTGGTCCTGCCCTATGCGGTCTATGCGCTGCAAAATGCATTCCTAAACCACTTGTCCAGCAGAGAGAAAGGGAAAGAATCATGTTACAAGAATGTATAAATGATCTCATGCAAATTGAGATATAATGTAGGTACACTCTGGGGCAAGGAGGGAATGTGGAAATAAAATCTATAATTATGCCCCTTCGCTGCCCTATGCGCGATCTAATTATGCCCCTTTGCGCGATCCCCTTTGCGCGATTAATAATTGCCCACATTAAAAGCCGACACCATTTTGTTTTTAATTCACCCTTTGGTGTCCCAAGACCCCGAGCACGAGCACGACACCCCTGCACCTGGTTTTCCTCATTTTCACCATCTGTCTCTGTGGTTTCTGCCAAGTCCGGGAAACCAGTACATGAGTTCCTGCTCCCCCGCAGAGATGGTTCATGTTTCTGACATGAAGCACGAGCACAAACCCCCAAATGAGGAAGCCTTCCCCTTCCAACTGTCAGACTATTTCACATCGCAAGTCCCCTCACGAAGCCTAAGACACGCCCCCATTTCTTCACACTCTGCTCCTCTTGCTGAATCTTTGTTCCTCTATCTGCCACGACCTGTTTGTTCCTCTATTTTGCCTCGTGACCAAGACTGTATAAATATTCTGCTGTTGAAAATAAACGCCCACTTAAAGAGAGGGACTTGAGAGATTGCTCCTGTGCCCGCTTGGTGCTGGAAGCGCTCCCTTTAACTCGAGTTATTGGTCTTCTCCTCCTTCATTTGAGCACCACGGACTCCTCGCTTTGCATTGACAAGAAATTATGATTTATTAAGCATAGAAATTCAGAAATGAGGTAATAAGTAAATTTAATTTACCACAATGGGAGGGTCAAGGGAGGGGGTGGCTACACCCACTTCCCTTTGTCCAGTTTCGCGCCAGAGCAGGGGCAGGTAGCCCCTGAGCTGGTTTGAACTGGCATATGCACAGAGGAGCCTTCTGCTCCCCCAGTGCAGGACTTCAAAGCACTCTAAGAGTGCACCCACCCAGCCCCAATACACTAAACCCTGTCTGGAAGGTGGTTACACCTCCCTGTGACAGGATGCCTATTGTTGGGCTTCCTCCACTGCGAGTTTCGGTCATCAGCAGGAGGGCAGCCCAGTGTCTGTGACTGGTGGCATCCATTTTGTGATGCCAGGGCTCTTTAGGATTCTACCGCGTTTCCACAGCAGATACATGTCTTCTCCCTCTAGAAGGGTGGAATGCTACTCCCCGCCGCCAAGATTGGCGGGGGGTAGTATTCCAAGATGTTTGACACCAAACACGACATGTTTTGATGCAGCCATTCCAAAGTTAGCATTTACCGCGAGGATATAATGCACTTAAGAGTATATGGTTTAACCGCATCCACAAACAGCACCAGAGAATGGACTCTGAGAACTGCAGAGGGGCCCTGCTCATGCAGAGGCACCCCCTCACATAGAAGCCAAGCACCCTGCCCTCAGGATTGATAGGGCCTGCCTTAGGGGTGACTGATAGGTTTATATGTGTGTGCAGGAGAGATATAGGAAACCTATATCTCAGTGAGGGGTGCTAGCACCACCTCACCCAGGCTGCAGTAGCAGGCCTGTGGTGTCAGATTTAGACTGCTTCCCAGGGGTGGCATAACATATGCTGCAGCCCCTGGGAGGCCTGTGAAGTACCTATGCCCTTGGCACCTAAGGTACCATATACTAGGGACTCATAAGGCACCACAGTATCCAATCACTAGTGCACCTAGAGTGCACTCCATGTCGTTTAGAGAGAACAGAGAGGCTGGGGCCCTGATTGGCAGGGACCCAGCCAGACTATAGCCAGAAACCAGTGCTAACATCAGAAAAAAGTGGGGGCAACATAAGAGGCAGATCCTACTCTCCTACACAACCCCCCCAAATGCAGGGACACTAAACTAACCTTGACCAGTTGAGTCTTCGTGTTCAAAGTGGAAATACCTTGAGAGTCCATCTGCATTGGCATGTTGGGTCCCAGGCCTATGTTCCACTGTATAGTCCATCCCCTGTAGGGAAATGGACCACCTCAAAAGTTTTGGGTTTTCACCTTTCATCTGCTTTAGCCATAGGAGGGGCTTGTGGTCAGTCTGAACTATGAAGTGAGTGCCAAACAAGTATGGCCTCAGCTTCTTCAGGGCCCAAACCACAGCAAAGGCCTCCCTCTCTATAGCTGACCAACGTTTCTCTCTAGGGGTCAGCCTTCTGCTAATAAAAGCTACTGGCTGGTCTTGACCTTCATCATTCAGTTGAGACAGTACAGCTCCCACACCCAGCTCAGAAGCATCTGTTTGGACAATGAACTTTTTGGTGTAGTCTGGACTCTGTAAGATGGGGGCAGTGCACATGGCCTGCTTTAGGTCTTCAAATGCCTTTTGACAGCTAGCTGTCCACTGAACCTTTTTTGGCATTTTCTTAGAGGTAAGATCATTCAAGGGGGTCACTATAGATCCATATCCCTTGACAAACCTCCTATAGTACCCAGTCAGGTCTAAGAAGGCTCTCACCTGTGTCTGGGTGGTAGGAGCAACCCATTCCATTATGGTTTGGATTTTACTCTGTAAAGGCTGAACCTGGCCTCCACCTACAAGGTGGCCCAGGTACACAACCTGACTCTGCCCTATCTGGCACTTGGTGGCCTTGATAGTGAGGCCTGCTTTCTGCAGAGCCTCCAAAACATTCCTGAGGTGGACCAGGTGATCCTGCCAGGAGGAACTAAAGACAGCAATATCATCTAGATAAGCTGAGCAATAAGTTTCCAACCCTGCCAGAACTTTATTCACCAACCTCTGAAAAGTGGCAGGTGCATTTTTCAATCCAAAGGGCATCACCACAAAGTGGTAGTGACCCACCAGGGGTCGAAAATGCTGTTTTGGCTTTTGCATCCTCAGCTAATCTGATTTGCCAATAGCCAGCTGTGAGGTCAAATGTGCTTAGATACTTGGCTGAGGCCAAAGTATCAATCAGCTCATCTGCCCTTGGTATGGGATAGGCATCAGTCCTAGTGACTGCATTGAGGCCTCTGTAGTCTACACAAAACCTCATTTCTTTCTTACCACCCTGGGTATGAGGCTTGGGTACCAGGACTACTGGGCTAGCCCAAGGGCTATCTGAAGGCTCAATCACGCCTAACTCCAACATTTTCTGGACTTCAGTCCTGATACAGTCCCTGACATGGTCAGGTTGCCTGTAGATTTTATTCTTGACAGGCAGACTGTCTCCAGTGTCCACCTCATGGGTGCACCAGGAAGTCTGACTAGGGGTCAGGCTAAACATATGTCTAAACTGTTGCAGAACTTGTCTGCACTCAGTTTGCTGATGGTCAGTGAGGCTGCTTGCCAAAGCAACACCATCTACTGACCCATCATCAGGGTTCTGAGAGAGCAGGTCAGGGAGAGGGTCACTGTGAGAAGTTGGCCTGGTATATGCTGTTCACTAATTAAAGTGGACACCTTGCACCAGGGCAAATCGACTCTTATGGTAGATAGGTTTAAGACAACCTTTTAAAGAAAGCTATCCTAGTGGTAGCTGTGGAGAGCAGCCTTCAGGCTAAGTCTCGAAGGAATGTAAAGCAGCTTGTTTTACCATATAATCTCTTGAATCACCAAATGAAAAGACACCACACAGGTATATATATCAAATATATATGTATTTATTTCTAAATAACTCTCTACTAATCTCTTTATGAGATTAGAAGACAAACATATGCACAAATCAACGTTTCACAATAAGTTAAGCACAAAATATGGCTGGGGCCCTAGGGGCGTACCAGACCATATACTAAGTAAGAGACTTAGAAACAACGACTTGCAGGGAGACAAGGCCTAGGGCCTTCAGAAGTGCTGGGGCCTCACGAAACCACCCAAGGCAGGTAAGTAAAGGACCCACGGGGGACGCGTGCAGTGTGGATACACAGGCGCGAATCGCCGTTAACTTCAATGGGGCAAGTCGCGGTTGGAAATAAAGAGTTTTAGGATACTTCGGGAGAACCTACAAGCAAGGCACTTACAGGGTAAGTAGTTCTAGGGCCCACACCCACAGGAGCACCGTAGTGCTGGAGTTACCTCACCCAGGGAAGCCGGGTGCACAGGTGTCCTTTGGTGTCGGGTCGCGGCGTCGTTTTCAATGGCGACCAAAGAAGACTTGCTGCTTGCGGGAGCTGGAGAAGTGTCCGGTGGAATCCAAGCCTGGATTCTGGAGAAGGATGACCTGAAAGCAGAGGGGACAGTGTTCAAAGTCACTTGGCAGTGACCCGGGGCAAGGAAGATGGATGCCCACCGTCGTCGGTCGCTTCAGGTCGGTTGTGGGTGCCTTGACTCTTCAGCCACGTGGTCCAGGAGGTGTCGACGATGACCAGGAGCTGGATGCCGTGTGTCCCTCGACGTCTGCAGCTGACTGCGGTGTCGGCAACTCGATAGGAGCCAACAAGCCTTGGCAGCAGCAAGTCTCGGGGAGATGAAGAAAAGTCGATGGCGCAGACCAGCAAGGTCTGAGGGACTCACCCAGCGAGGGTAAGTCAGGGCAGGCCTGGAGCAACCAGGGGAGCCCTTTGGTTTCTTTAAGAAGTCTTCTGGGGACCCACAAGCCGGCGGGCAAGGGATCGCGAAGACACCTCGGGCGGAATCACTCAACAGGGGCCCACGGTCACTCGGGACGGTGTAGGCCTCTGATCTTCGGAGGGATTCCTGCTGGAGATCGGGACCACACGTGGTCCAAAGCACAAGTTCGTAGAACGTTGTGAAGGGGTTGCACTCGACAATAGTGCACGGTACCCAGGGGTCGCGGTTCCTCGTTACTCGTGGGGTCCACTTGCCTCAGCTTCGCTGGAGACTCACGATGGCCTGGGAGAGGTCAGGAAATCCACTTCTTGGGCTGCAGGGACTTCGGACTCCGGCGGGAGCGGCGTAGTTTGCGACCGTCGTTGTCGTTTTTGGTGCCTGCCAAGCAGGGGAGTCACTCCTTGACTCCAAGGGAGATTCTTCTGTCTTCCAAAGGTAGTGGAACGTCGAAGGGCCAGGATTCTTCTGTAGAGCGTCGTCCAGGGGTTATCTGCTTTGCAATGGCAAGGTTCCCCCTCTTATACTAAAAAGAGGGGATGGACTAGCTCTATGACCCCACCTATGGGAGGGTCAAGGGAGGGGTGGCTACACCCACTTCCCTTTGTCCAGTTTCGCGCCAGAGCAGGGGCAGGTAGCCCCTGAGCTGGTTTGAACTGGCATATGCACAGAGGAGCCTTCTGCTCCCCCAGTGCAGGACTTCAAAGCACTCTAAGAGTGCACCCACCCAGCCCCAATACACTAAACCCTGTCTGGAAGGTGGTTACACCTCCCTGTGATAGGATGCCTATTGTTGGGCTTCCTCCACTGCGAGTTTCGGTCATCAGCAGGAGGGCAGCCCAGTGTCTGTGACTGGTGGCATCCATTTTGTGATGCCAGGGCTCTTTAGGATTCTACCTCGTTTCCACAGCAGGTACATGTCTTATCCCTCTAGAAGGGTGGAATGCTACCCCCGCCGCCAAGATTGGCGGGGGGTAGTATTCCAAGATGTTTGACACCAAACACGACATGTTTTGATGCAGCCATTCCAAAGTTAGCATTTACCGCGAGGATATAATGCACTTAAGAGTATATGGTTTAACCGCATCCACAAACAGCACCAGAGAATAGACTCTGAGAGCTGCAGAGGGGCCCTGCTCAGGCAGAGGCACCCCCTCACATAGAAGCCACGCACCCTGCCCTCAGGATTGATAGGGCCTGCCTTAGGGGTGACTGATAGGTTTATATGTGTGTGCAGGAGAGATATAGGAAACCTATATCTCAGTGAGGGGTGCTAGCACCACCTCACCCAGGCTGCAGTAGCAGGCCTGTGGTGTCAGATTTAGACTGCTTCCCAGGGGTGGCATAACACATGCTGCAGCCCCTGGTAGGCCTGTGAAGTACCTATGCCCTTGGCACCTAAGGTACCATATACTAGGGACTCATAAGGCACCACAGTATCCAATCACTAGTGCACCTAGAGTGCACTCCATGTCGTTTAGAGAGAACAGAGAGGCTGGGGCCCTGATTGGCAGGGACCCAGCCAGACTATAGCCAGAAACCAGTGCCAACATCAGAAAAAAAGTGGGGGCAACATAAGAGGCAGATCCTACTCTCCTACACAACCCCCCCCCCAAACGTAGGGACACTAAACTAACCTTGACCTTTTGAGTCTTCGTGTTCAAAGTGGAAATACCTTGAGAGTCCATCTGCATTGGCATGTTGGGTCCCAGGCCTATGTTCCACTGTATAGTCCATCCCCTGTAGGGAAATGGACCACCTCAAAAGTTTTGGGTTTTCACCTTTCATCTGCTTTAGCCATAGGAGGGGCTTGTGGTCAGTCTGAACTATGAAGTGAGTACCAAACAAGTATGGCCTCAGCTTCTTCAGGGCCCATACCACAGCAAAGGCCTCCCTCTCTATAGCTGACCAACGTTTCTCTCTAGGGGTCAGCCTTCTGCTAATAAAAGCTACTGGCTGGTCTTGACCTTCATCATTCAGTTGAGACAGTACAGCTCCCACACCCAGCTCAGAAGCATCTGTTTGGACAATGAACTTTTTGGTGTAGTCTGGACTCTGTAAGATGGGGGCAGTGCACATGGCCTGCTTTAGGTCTTCAAATGCCTTTTGACAGCTAGCTGTCCACTGAACCTTTTTTGGCATTTTCTTAGAGGTAAGATCATTCAAGGGGGTCACTATAGATCCATATCCCTTGACAAACCTCCTATAGTACCCAGTCAGGCCTAAGAAGGCTCTCACCTGTGTCTGGGTGGTTGGAGCAACCCATTCCAGTATGGTTTGGATTTTGCTCTGCAAAGGCTGAACCTGGCCTCCACCTACAAGGTGGCCCAGGTACACAACCTGACTCTGCCCTATCTGGCACTTGGTGGCCTTGATAGTGAGGCCTGCTTTCTGCAGGGCCTCCAAAACATTTCTGAGGTGGACCAGGTGATCCTGCCAGAAGGAACTAAAGACAGCAATATCATCTAGATAAGCTGAGCAATAAGTTTCCATCCCTGCCAGAACTTTATTCACCAACCTCTGAAAAGTGGCAGGTGCATTTTTCAATCCAAAGGGCATCACCACAAAGTGGTAGTGCCCACCAGGGGTCGAAAATGCTGTTTTGGCTTTTGCATCATCAGCTAATCTGATTTGCCAGTAGCCAGCTGTTAGGTCAAATGTGCTTAGATACTTGGCTGAGGCCAAAGTATCAATCAGCTCATCTGCCCTTGGTATGGGATAGGCATCAGTCCTAGTGACTGCATTGAGGCCTCTGTAGTCTACACAAAACCTCATTTCTTTCTTACCACCCTGGGTATGAGGCTTGGGTACCAGGACTACTGGGCTAGCCCAAGGGCTATCTGAAGGCTCAATCACGCCTAACTCCAACATTTTCTGGACTTCAGTCCTGATACAGTCCCTGACATGGTCAGGTTGCCTGTAGATTTTATTCTTGACAGGCAGACTGTCCCCAGTGTCCACCTCATGGGTGCACCAGGTAGTCTGACTAGGGGTCAGGCTAAACATATGTCTAAACTGTTGCAGAACTTGTCTGCACTCAGTTTGCTGATGGTCAGTGAGGCTGCTTGCCAAAGCAACACCATCTACTGACCCATCATCAGGGTTCTGAGAGAGCAGGTCAGGGAGAGGGTCACTCTCCTCCTCCTGGTCCTCATCAGTTGCCATGAGCAAGCCCATGTCAGCCCTGTCAACATATGGCTTTAATCTGTTGACATGAAGCACCCTTAGGGGGCTCCTGGGAGTTCCAAGATTCACCAGATAGGTGACTTCTCCCTTCTGTTCAACTATTGTATGGGGGCCACTCCATTTGTCCTGGAGGGCGGCTGGGGCCACAGGCTCCAACACCCACACTTTCTGTCCTGGCTGGTATACAGTCAGCACAGCCTTTGGTCATGCCAAGCTTTTTGCAATTCTTGGCTGGCCTCCAGGTTTTTGGTTGCCTTTTTCATGTACTCTGCCATCCGGGAGCGGAGACCAAGTACATAGTCCATCACATCTTGTTTGGGGGGCTTGAGAGGTAACTCCCAGCCCTCTTTTACCAAACATAGTGGACCTCTCACAGGATGCCCAAACAGAAGCTCAAATGGGCTGTAGCCAACCCCTTCTGTGGAACCTCTCTGTATGCAAACAAAAGGCAAGGAAGAAGAAGGTCCCATTTCCGCCTAAGCTTCTCTGGGAGTCCCTTAATCATTCCTTTCAAGGTCTTGTTGAAGCGTTCAACTAAACCATTGCATTGTGGGTGATAGGGGGTGGTGAACTTATAAGTTACACCACACTCCTTCCACATTGCTTTCAGATATCCTGACATGAAGTTGGTACCTCTGTCAGAAATGACCTCCTTTGGAAAACCCACTCTGGAGAAAACTCCAATGAGGGCTCTTGCCACCACAGGTGCTGTGGTGGTCCTCAGGGGAATTGCCTCTGGGTACCTGGTGGCATGATCCACTACCACCAGGATAAATCTGTGCCCAGATGCAGTCTGAGGGTCAAGGGGACCAACTATGTCAATCCCTACCCTTTCAAAGGGTACCCCCACCACAGGTAGTGGTTTCAGGGGGGCCTTTGTTGTGCCACCTGCCTTACCACTGGCTTGGCAAGTGACACAGGAGCGACAAAACTCCTTTGTGTCCTCTGACATATGTGGCCAATGAAAATGTGGAACAAGCCTGTCCCAGGTCTTGTTTTGGCCCAAGTGTCCTGCCAAAGGGATATCATGTGCTAAGGTCAAGAGGAACCCCTAAACTTCTGAGGTATTACCAACCTCCTGGTGGCTCCAGGGGCTGGGTCTCTACCCTCAGAATATAGGAGTCCCTCATCCCAATAAACTTTATGGGACCCACTAGCACTCCCAGCAGCCTCAGCAGCAGCCTGCTGTCTGAGGGGTTCAAGAGAGGGGCAGCACTGTTGCTCCTTGCTCAGATCTTCCCTGGAAGGGCCCCCTGCCCCCAAGAACTCAACCTGGTCAGGTTCAAGTCCCTCTGGGGCAGTTCCTTCTTCAGGTTCTGCTTCACCTCCCTCTGGAAGTGAATCCTTGATCTGAGACAGAGGGGAAGGCACTGCCTTAACCCTACTGCTCCTCCTCTTGGGAAGCATCTGGTCCATTGTTCCAGGATCCAGAGCTGGTTCAGTGTCATGCATTCTTGCTTGTGACCTGGTCACAGCAAATACCTCTGCAGGGATGCCCAACATCTCAGCATGAGTCCATAACTCTACTTCAGACCAGGCTGAAGTCTCTAGATCATTGCCCAATAGACATTCTACAGGGAGGTCTGCACTGACTACAACCTTCTTGAGGCCAGTTACCCCTCCCCAGGAGAAATTCACAACTGCCAGACTATGGTTGGTCTGGACATTGCTTGCATTGGTCACCTGGTACATTTCACCCAGGATGATCTGTCCAGGGTCCACTAGGTCCTCTGCCACCATGGTGACACTAGCACCTGTGTCCCTAAATGCCAAAGCCTGTTTGCCATTTATCAAAGGCTGCTGTTTGTACTTGCCCAGATTACTGGGGCTTACTAGGAAGGACATATCAATGTTTCCCTCACAAATCAGCATTGCCTGAGTGGTCACTCTGACTAGGTCAGAATCCACTTCAGAACCCAGGGTCAACCCTACTACACCCTTATTCTGCGTACCACCTCCACCAGTAGCTGAGCTAGGGGGCACAGTTGCCTTAGGGGCAGGAGTGGTGGTGGTTTGGTCTTTGGACTTTGTACAATCAGAAGTCCAGTGCCCTTTCTGTTTACAGAATTTGCACCAGGGCTTCTTTTGGCCTTTTCCCTTGTTGGACTGTGACTCCGCACCAGATGCAGATTTTTGGGGCCCTTGTGAAGACTTCTGGTCTTTTGACTTATCCCCACCTTTCTCAGAGCCTTTAGGATCTTGCTTCTTAGTGTCACCCCCTTGGTTCTGGGTTTTCTGCCTCACCCTGGTTCTGACCCATTTGTCTGCCTTCTTTCCCAATTCTTGGGGAGAGGTCAGATCAGAGTCCACCAGGTACTGATGCAACAACTGGTTCTGGCAATTATTTAGGATCTGTTCTCTCATCATCAGATTATACAATCCCTTGAAATCAGTAACCCTACTGCCAACCAGCCAACCCTCTAGAGCCTTGGTTGCACAATCAACAAAGTCAGTCCAGTCCTGAGTCTGTGCCTTCTGGGTATCTCTGAACTTCAACCTGTACTGCTCAGTGGTTAAGCCAAACCCATCTATCAGTGCACTCTTCAGGACCTCATAATCATCAGCATCCTCCTCTCTAACAGTGAGGAGCTTGTCTCTTCCTTTATCTGAAAAGGAGAGCCACAAGATTGCTGCCCACTGCTTTTGGGGGACCTGCTGTACTCTACAGGCCCTCTCCATAGCAGTTATCCATTTGTGGATATCATCCCCACTCTGGTAGGGAGGAACAACCTTGCTCAGGTTCCTATGGTCAGGGACATATTCTCTGCCTCTAGGGACACTGTTGCTGCCACCAGGGGGTTCTAAACCCTCCCTTCTGGAAGCTCTCTGGATCTCCAGGGCTTCTCTATCCAGTGCCAACTGCTTGGTTCTGAGGGCCACTTTGGCTTCCTCATACTGGAGCAGTTTGCACCTTCTCTCAGAGGAGGTCTCTCTTAAGTTAAAGTATGAGCTCCTCTCCTGGACAAATTCTCTGCCAGAGTGATAAGAGTGCTCAGATTCCCTGGAAGGGGATCTGTGCCTCTCATCCACTCTGCCAGTTCTCTTAGGGAGAACTCCTCTGTCCTGTTCAGGATCCTTGAAGCCTGGCCCTTCAACCACAGAGTCTTGGTCATTCGGATTGTCCTCATCTGACCGAGATACTATGATTGACCCACCCACTGATTCAGACCCCTTAGCTCCTAGAGCCAATCTAAGGTCATCTGCTGTCAGCAGATCTATCAGGTGTAGTGTTGAGGGACTCTGTCCTGTCCTCAGGTGTCTGTCAACACACATGGCTCTCAAGTCAGAGAAAGCCATGTCCTTATACTGAGGCTGAGTGGATCCACTGGGTCCACCCCTTAAGGACATTCTAGTGTTGTGCAGTGTTGTACTACCTACACTAGTTTGTGGCCTACTGATCCTAGCTTGAGCTGTGGAAAGGGTGTGCTATCCCTTGGAACACAGCTCTAAGTTCAGTAGAACTTATTGATACTAAGCTTGACTTTATATGTACCTTGAGTACCTATAATGGTTTTCAGTTAGTAATTCAAATAGAGATTTTCTGGTAAAACAATGGCAAGCTGGAATCCCACACGCTGCCCACCAATGTGAGAAGTTGGCCTGGTATATGCTGTTCACTAATTAAAGTGGACACCTTGCACCAGGGCAAATCGACTCTTATGGTAGATAGGTTTAAGACAACCTTTTAAAGAAAGCTATCCTAGTGGTAGCTGTGGAGAGCAGCCTTCAGGCTAAGTCTCGGAGGAATGTAAAGCAGCTTGTTTTACCATATAATCTCTTGAATCACCAAATGAAAAGACACCACACAGGTATATATATCAAATATATATGTATTTATTTCTAAATAACTCTCTACTAATCTCTTTATGAGATTAGAAGACAAACATATGCACAAATCAACGTTTCACAATAAGTTAAGCACAAAATATGGCTGGGGCCCTAGGGGCGTACCAGACCATATACTAAGTAAGAGACTTAGAAACAACGACTTGCAGGGAGACAAGGCCTAGGGCCTTCAGAAGTGCTGGGGCCTCACGAAACCACCCAAGGCAGGTAAGTAAAGGACCCACGGGGGACGCGTGCAGTGTGGATACACAGGCGCGAATCGCCGTTAACTTCAATGGGGCAAGTCGCGGTTGGAAATAAAGAGTTTTAGGATACTTCGGGAGAACCTACAAGCAAGGCACTTACAGGGTAAGTAGTTCTAGGGCCCACACCCACAGGAGCACCGTAGTGCTGGAGTTACCTCACCCAGGGAAGCCGGGTGCACAGGTGTCCTTTGGTGTCGGGTCGCGGCGTCGTTTTCAATGGCGAACAAAGAAGACTTGCTGCTTGCGGGAGCTGAAGAAGTGTCCGGTGGAATCCAAGCCTGGATTCTGGAGAAGGATGACCTGAAAGCAGAGGGGACAGTGTTCAAAGTCACTTGGCAGTGACCCGGGGCAAGGAAGATGGATGCCCACCGTCGTCGGTCGCTTCAGGTCGGTTGCGGGTGCCTTGACTCTTCAGCCACGTGGTCCAGGAGGTGTCGACGATGACCAGGAGCTGGATTCGGTATGTCCCTCGACGTCTGCAGCTGACTGCGGTGTCGGAAACTCGATAGGAGCCAACAAGCCTTGGCAGCAGCAAGTCTCGGGGAGATGAAGAAAAGTCGATGGCGCAGATCAGCAAGGTCTGAGGGACTCACCCAGCAAGGGTAAGTCAGGGCAGGCCTGGAGCAACCAGGGGAGCCCTTTGGTTTCTTTAAGAAGTCTTCTGGGGACCCACAAGCCAGCGGGCAAGGGATCGCGAAGACACCTCGGGCGGAATCACTCAACAGGGGCCCACGGTCACTCGGGATGGTGTAGGCCTCTGATCTTCGGAGGGATTCCTGTTGGAGGTCGGGACCACACGTGGTCCAAAGCACAAGTTCGTAGAACGTTGTGAAGGGGTTGCACTCGACAATAGTGCACGGTACCCAGGGGTCGCGGTTCCTCGTTACTCGTGGGGTCCACTTGCCTCAGCTTCGTTGGGGACTCACGATGGCCTGGGAGAGGTCAGGAAATCCACTTCTTGGGCTGCAGGGACTTCGGACTCCGGCGGGAGCGGCGTAGTTTGCGACCGTCGTTGTCGTTTTTGGTGCCTGCCAAGCAGGGGAGTCACTCCTTGACTCCAAGGGAGATTCTTCTGTCTTCCAAAGGTAGTGGAACGTCGAAGGGCCAGGATTCTTCTGTAGAGCGTCGTCCAGGGGTTATCTGCTTTGCAATGGCAAGGTTCCCCCTCTTATACTAAAAAGAGGGGATGGACTAGCTCTATGACCCCACCTATGGGAGGGTCAAGGGAGGGGTGGCTACACCCACTTCCCTTTGTCCAGTTTCACGCCAGAGCAGGGGCAGGTAGCCCCTGAGCTGGTTTGAACTGGCATATGCACAGAGGAGCCTTCTGCTCCCCCAGTGCAGGACTTCAAAGCACTCTAAGAGTGCACCCACCCAGCCCCAATACACTAAACCCTGTCTGGAAGGTGGTTACACCTCCCTGTGACAGGATGCCTATTGTTGGGCTTCCTCCACTGCGAGTTTCGGTCATCAGCAGGAGGGCAGCCCAGTGTCTGTGACTGGTGGCATCCATTTTGTGATGCCAGGGCTCTTTAGGATCCCACCGCTGCCACCAATGTGAGAATTTGCCCTGGTGCAAGGTGTCCACTTTAATTAGTGAACAGCATATACCAGGCCAACTTCTCACAGTCACTCTCCTCCTCCTGGTCCTCATCAGTTGCCATGAGCAAGCCCATGTCAGCCCTGTCAACATATGGCTTTAATCTGTTGACATGAAGCACCCTTAGGGGGCTCCTGGGAGTTCCAAGATTCACCAGATAGGTGACTTCTCCCTTCTGTTCAACTATTGTATGGGGGCCACTCCATTTGTCCTGGAGGGCTGCTGGGGCCACAGGCTCCAACACCCACACTTTCTGTCCTGGCTGGTATACAGTCAGCACAGCCTTTGGTCATGCCAAGCTTTTTGCAATTCTTGGCTGGCCTCCAGGTTTTTGGTTGCCTTTTTCATGTACTCTGCCATCCGGGAGCGGAGACCAAGTACATAGTCCATCACATCTTGTTTGGGGGCTTGAGAGGTAACTCCCAGCCCTCTTTTACCAAACATAGTGGACCTCTCACAGGATGCCCAAACAGAAGCTCAAATGGGCTGTAGCCAACCCCCTTCTGTGGAACCTCTCTGTATGCAAACAAAAGGCAAGGAAGAAGAAGGTCCCATTTCCGCCTAAGCTTCTCTGGGAGTCCCTTAATCATTCCTTTCAAGGTCTTGTTGAAGCGTTCAACTAAACCATTGCATTGTGGGTGATAGGGGTGGTGAACTTATAAGTTACACCACACTCCTTCCACATTGCTTTCAGATATCCTGACATGAAGTTGGTACCTCTGTCAGAAATGACCTCCTTTGGGAAACCCACTCTGGAGAAAACTCCAATGAGGGCTCTTGCCACCACAGGTGCTGTGGTGGTCCTCAGGGAATTGCCTCTGGGTACCTGGTGGCATGATCCACTACCACCAGGATAAATCTGTGCCCAGATGCAGTCTGAGGGTCAAGGGGACCAACAATGTCAATCCCTACCCTCTCAAAGGGTACCCCCACCACCGGTAGTGGTATCAGGGGGGCCTTTGTTGTGCCACCTGCCTTACCACTGGCTTGGCAAGTGACACAGGAGCGACAAAACTCCTTTGTGTCCTCTGACATATGTGGCCAATGAAAATGTGGAACAAGCCTGTCCCAGGTCTTGTTTTGGCCCAAGTGTCCTGCCAAAGGGATATCATGTGCTAAGGTCAAGAGGAACCCCTAAACTTCTGAGGTAATACCAACCTCCTGGTGGCTCCAGGGGCTGGGTCTCTACCCTCAGAATATAGGAGTCCCTCATCCCAATAAACTTTATGGGACCCACTAGCACTCCCAGCAGCCTCAGCAGCAGCCTGCTGTCTGAGGGGTTCAAGAGAGGGGCAGCACTGTTGCTCCTTGCTCAGATCTTCCCTGGAAGGGCCCCCTGCCCCCAAGAACTCAACCTGGTCAGGTTCAAGTCCCTCTGGGGCAGTTCCTTCTTCAGGTTCTGCTTCACCTCCCTCTGGAAGTGAATCCTTGATCTGAGACAGAGGGAAGGCACTGCCTTAACCCTACTGCTCCTCCTCTTGGGAAGCATCTGGTCCATTGTTCCAGGATCCAGAGCTGGTTCAGTGTCATGCATTCTTGCTTGTGACCTGGTCACAGCAAATACCTCTGCAGGGATGCCCAACATCTCAGCATGAGTCCATAACTCTACTTCAGACCAGGCTGAAGTCTCTAGATCATTGCCCAATAGACATTCTACAGGGAGGTCTGCACTGACTACAACCTTCTTGAGGCCAGTTACCCCTCCCCAGGAGAAATTCACAACTGCCAGACTATGGTTGGTCTGGACATTGCTTGCATTGGTCACCTGGTACATTTCACCCAGGATGATCTGTCCAGGGTCCACTAGGTCCTCTGCCACCATGGTGACACTAGCACCTGTGTCCCTAAATGCCAAAGCCTGTTTGCCATTTATCAAAGGCTGCTGTTTGTACTTGCCCAGATTACTGGGGCTTACTAGGAAGGACATATCAATGTTTCCCTCACAAATCAGCATTGCCTGAGTGGTCACTCTGACTAGGTCAGAATCCACTTCAGAACCCAGGGTCAACCCTACTACACCCTTATTCTGCGTACCACCTCCACCAGTAGCTGAGCTAGGGGGCACAGTTGCCTTAGGGGCAGGAGTGGTGGTGGTTTGGTCTTTGGACTTGGTACAATCAGAAGTCCAGTGCCCTTTCTGTTTACAGAATTTGCACCAGGGCTTCTTTTGGCCTTTTCCCTTGTTGGACTGTGACTCCCCACCAGATGCAGATTTTTGGGGCCCTTGTGAAGACTTCTGGTCTTTTGACTTATCCCCACCTTTCTCAGAGCCTTTAGGATCTTGCTTCTTAGTGTCACCCCCTTGGTTCTGGGTTTTCTGCCTCACCCTGGTTCTGACCCATTTGTCTGCCTTCTTTCCCAATTCTTGGGGAGAGGTCAGATCAGAGTCCACCAGGTACTGATGCAACAACTGGTTCTGGCAATTATTTAGGATCTGTTCTCTCATCATCAGATTATACAATCCCTTGAAATCAGTAACCCTACTGCCAACCAGCCAACCCTCCAGAGCCTTGGATGCACAATCTACAAAGTCTGTCCAGTCCTGAGTCTGTGCCTTCTGGGTATCTCTGAACTTCAACTTGTACTCTTCAGTGGTTAAGCCAAACCCATCTATCAGTGCACTCTTCAGGACCTCATAATCATCAGCATCCTCCTCTCTAACAGTGAGGAGCTTGTCTCTTCCTTTATCTGAAAAGGAGAGCCACAAGATTGCTGCCCACTGCTTTTGGGGGACCTGCTGTACTCTACAGGCCCTCTCCATAGCAGTTATCCACTTGTGGATATCATCCCCACTCTGGTAGGGAGGAACAACCTTGCTCAGGTTCCTATGGTCAGGAATATATTCTCTGCCTCTAGGGACACTGTTGCTGCCACCAGGGGTTCTAACCCCTCTTTTCTAGAAGCTCTCTGGATCTCCAGGGCTTCCCTATCCAGGGCCAACTGCTTGGTTCTGAGGGCCACTCTGGCTTCCTCATACTGGAGCAGTTTGCACCTTCTCTCAGAGGAGGTCTCTCTTAAAGAAAAGTATGAGCTCCTCTGCTGGACAAATTCTCTGCCAGAGTGATAAGAGTGGTCAGATTCCCTGGAAGGGGATCTGTGCCTCTCCTCCTCTCTGTCAGTTCTCTTAGGGAGAATTCCTCTGTCCTTTTCAGGCCCCTTGAAGCCTGGCCCTTCAATCACAGAGTCTTGGTCATTCTGATTTTCATCATCTGACCCAGATACTATGACTGACCCACCCACTGATTCAGACCCTTTAGCTCCTAGAGCCAATCTAAGGTCATCTGCTGTCAGCAGATCTATCAGGTGTAGTGTTGAGGGACTCTGTCCTAGCCTCAGGTGTCTGTCAACACACATGGCTCTCACGTCAGAGAAAGCCATGTCCTTATACTGAGGCTGAGTGGATCCACTGGGTCCACCCCTTAAGGACATTCTAGTGTTGTGCAGTGTTGTACTACCTACACTAGTTTGTGGCCTACTGATCCTAGCTTGAGCTGTGGAAAGGGTGTGCTGTCCCTTGGCACACAGCTTTAAGTTCAGTAGAACTTATTGATACTAAGCTTGACTTTATATGTACCTTGAGTACCTATAATGGTTTTCAGTTAGTAATTCAAATAGAGATTTTCTGGTAAAACAATGGCAAGCTGGAATCCCACACGCTGCCCACCAATGTGAGAAGTTGGCCTGGTATATGCTGTTCACTAATTAAAGTGGACACCTTGCACCAGGGCAAATCGACTCTTATGGTAGATAGGTTTAAGACAACCTTTTAAAGAAAGCTATCCTAGTGGTAGCTGTGGAGAGCAGCCTTCAGGCTAAGTCTCGGAGGAATGTAAAGCAGCTTGTTTTACCATATAATCTCTTGAATCACCAAATGAAGAGACACCACACAGGTATATATATCAAATATATATGTATTTATTTCTAAATAACTCTCTACTAATCTCTTTATGAGATTAGAAGACAAACATATGCACAAATCAACGTTTCACAATAAGTTAAGCACAAAATATGGCTGGGGCCCTAGGGGCGTACCAGACCATATACTAAGTAAGAGACTTAGGGACAACGACTTGCAGGGAGACAAGGCCTAGGGCCTTCAGAAGTGCTGGGGCCTCACGAAACCACCCAAGGCAGGTAAGTAAAGGACCCACGGGGGACGCGTGCAGTGTAGATACACAGGCGCGGATCGCCGTTGACTTCAATGGGGCAAGTCGCGGTTGGAAATACAGAGTTTTAGGATACTTCTATAGAACCTACAAGCAAGTCACTTACAGGGTAAGTCGTTCTAGGGCCCACACCCACAGGAGCACCGTAGTGCTGGAGTTACCTCACCCAGGGAAGCCGGGTGCACAGGTGTCCTTTGGTGTCGGGTCGCGGCGTCGTTTTCAATGGCGAACAAAGAAGACTTGCTGCTTGCGGGAGCTGAAGAAGTGTCCGGTGGAATCCAAGCCTGGATTCTGAAGAAGGATGACCTGAAAGCAGAGCGGACAGTGTTCAAAGTCACTTGGCAGTGACTCGGGGCAAGGAAGATGGATGCCCACCGTCGTCGAGTGATTCAGGTCGGTTGCGGGTGCCTTGACTCTTCAGCCACGTGGTCCAGGAGGTGTCGACGACGACCAGGAGCTGGATTCTGTGTGTCCCTCGACGTCTGCAGCTGACTGCCGTGTCGGCAACTCGATCGGAGCCAACAAGCCTTGGCAGCCGCAAGTCTCGGGGAGATAAAGAAAAGTCGATGGCGCAGACCAGCAAGGTCTGTGGAACTCACCCAGCGAGGGTAAGTCAGGGCAGGCCTGGAGCAACGAGGGGAGCCCTTTGGTTTCTTTAAGAAGTCTTCTGCGGACCCACAAGCCAGCAGGCAAGGGATCGCGAAGACACCTCGGGCGGAATCACTCAACAGGGGCCCACGGTCACTCGGGACGGTGTAGGCCTCTGATCTTCGGAGGGATTCCTACTGGAGGTCGGAACCACACGTGGTCCAAAGCACAGGTTCGTAGAACGTTGTGAAGGGGTTGCACTCGACAATAGTGCACGGTACCTAGGGGTCGCGGTTCCTCGTTACTCGTGGAGTCCACTTGCCTCAGCTTCGCTGGGGACTCACGATGGCCTGGGAGAGGTCAGGAAATCCACTTCCTGGGCTGCAGGGACTTCGGACTCCGGCGGGAGCGGCGTAGTTTGCGACCGTCGTTGTCGTTTTTGGTGCCTGCCAAGCAGGGGAGTCACTCCTTGACTCCAAGGGAGATTCTTCTGTCTTCCAAAGGTAGTGGAACGTCGAAGGGCCAGGATTCTTCTGTAGAGCGTCGTCCAGGGGTTATCTGCTTTGCAATGGCAAGGTTCCCCCTCTTATACTAAAAAGAGGGGATGGACTAGCTCTATGACCCCACCTATGGGAGGGTCAAGGGAGGGGGTGGCTACACCCACTTCCCTTTGTCCAGTTTCGTGCCAGAGCAGGGGCAGGTAGCCCCTGAGCTGGTTTGAACTGGCATATGCACAGAGGAGCCTTCTGCTCCCCCAGTGCAGGACTTCAAAGCACTCTAAGAGTGCACCCACCCAGCCCCAATACACTAAACCCTGTCTGGAAGGTGGTTACACCTCCCTGTGACAGGATGCCTATTGTTGGGCTTCCTCCACTGCGAGTTTCGGTCATCAGCAGGAGGGCAGCCCAGTGTCTGTGACTGGTGGCATCCATTTTGTGATGCCAGGGCTCTTTAGGATTCTACCGCGTTTCCACAGCAGATACATGTCTTCTCCCTGTAGAAGGGTGGAATGCTACCCCCGCCGCCAAGATTGGCGGGGGGGTAGTATTCCAAGATGTTTGACACCAAACACGACATGTTTTGATGCAGCCATTCCAAAGTTAGCATTTACCGCGAGGATATAATGCACTTAAGAGTATATGGTTTAACCGCATCCACAAACAGCCCCAGAGAATAGACTCTGAGAGCTGCAGAGAGGCCCTGCTCAGGCAGAGGCACCCCCTCACATAGAAGCCAAGCACCCTGCCCTCAGGATTGATAGGGCCTGCCTTAGGGGTGACTGATAGGTTTATATGTGTGTGCAGGAGAGATATAGGAAACCTATATCTCAGTGAGGGGTGCTAGCACCACCTCACCCAGGCTGCAGTAGCAGGCCTGTGGTGTCAGATTTAGACTGCTTCCCAGGGGTGGCATAACATATGCTGCAGCCGCTGGGAGGCCTGTGAAGTACCTATGCCCTTGGCACCTAAGGTACCATATACTAGGGACTCATAAGGCACCACAGTATCCAATCACTAGTGCACCTAGAGTGCACTCCATGTCGTTTAGAGAGAACAGAGAGGCTGGGGCCCTGATTGGCAGGGACCCAGCCAGACTATAGCCAGAAACCAGTGCTAACATCAGAAAAAAAGTGGGGGCAACATAAGAGGCAGATCCTACTCTCCTACAGGGCAGCAGTCACTATTCACAGTAGCGCACTCTGCCTTGGAGGCAGCAGTCACTATTCACAGTAGCGCACTCTGCCTTGGGGCAACAGTCACTATTCACAGTAGCGCACTCTGCCTTGGTGGCAGCAGTCACTATTCACAGTAGCGCACTCTGCCTTGGTGGCAGCAGTCACTATTCACAGTAGCGCACTCTGCCTTGGGGCAACAGTCACTATTCACAGTAGCGCACTCTGCCTTGGTGGCAGCAGCCACTATTCACAGTAGCGCACTCTGCCTTGGTGGCAGCAGTCACTATTCACAGTAGCGCACTCTGCATTGGGGCAGCAGTCACTATTCACAGTAGCGCACTCTGCCTTGGGGCAGCAGTCACTATTCACAGTAGCGCACTCTGCCTTGATGGCAGCAGTCACTATTCACAGTAGCGCACTCTGCCTTGGTGGCAGCAGTCACTATTCACAGTAGCGCACTCTGGCTTGGGGCAGCAGTCACTATTCACAGTAGCGCACTCTGCCTTGGAGGCAGTGGTCACTATTCACAGTAGCGCACTCTGCCTTGGGGCAGCAGTCACTATTCACAGTAGCGCACTCTGCCTTGGAGGCAGCAGTCACTATTCACAGTAGCGCACTCTGCCTTGGGGCAACAGTCACTATTCACAGTAGCGCACTCTGCCTTGGTGGCAGCAGTCACTATTCACAGTAGCGCACTCTGCCTTGGAGGCAGCAGTCACTATTCACAGTAGCGCACTCTGACTTGGTGGCAGCAGTCACTATTCACAGTAGCGCACTCTGCCTTGGGGCAGCTGCCACTATTCACAGTAGCGCACTCTGCCTTGGGGCAACAGTCACTATTCACAGTAGCGATTGGAGGCAGCAGTCACTATTCACAGTAGCGCACTCTGCCTTGGAGGCAGCAGTCACTATTCACAGTAGCGCACTCTGCCTTGGGGCAGCTGCCACTATTCAGAGTAGCGCACTCTGCCTTGGAGGCAGCAGTCACTATTCACAGTAGCGCACTCTGCCTTGGGGCAGCTGCCACTATTCACAGTAGCGCACTCTGCCTTGGCGGCAGCAGTCACTATTCACAGTAGCGCACTCTGCCTTGGTGGCAGCAGTCACTATTCACAGTAGCGCACTCTGTTTTGGGGCAGCAGTCACTATTCACAGTAGAGCACTCTGCCTTGGAGGCAGCAGTCACTATTCACAGTAGCGCACTCTGCCTTGGGGCAGCAGTCACTATTCACAGTAGCGCACTCTGCCTTGGAGGCAGCAGTCACTATTCACAGTAGCGCACTCTGCCTTGGGGCAACAGTCACTATTCACAGTAGCGCACTCTGCCTTGGAGGCAGCAGTCACTATTCACAGTAGCGCACTCTGCCTTGGGGCAGCTGCCACTATTCACAGTAGCGCACTCTGCCTTGGGGCAACAGTCACTATTCACAGTAGCGCACTCTGCCTTGAGGCAGCAGACACTATTCACAGTAGCGCACTCTGCCTTGGGGCAGCAGTCACTATTCACAGTAGCGCACTCTGCCTTGGAGGCAGCAGTCACTATTCACAGTAGCGCACTCTGCCTTGGGGCAACAGTCACTATTCACAGTAGCGCACTCTGCCTTGGAGGCAGCAGTCACTATTCACAGTAGCGCACTCTGCCTTGGGGCAGCTGCCACTATTCACAGTAGTGCACTCTGCCTTGGAGGCAGCAGTCACTATTCACAGTAGCGCACTCTGCCTTGGGGCAGCTGCCACTATTCACAGTAGCGCACTCTGCCTTGGGGCAACAGTCACTATTCACAGTAGCGCACTCTGCCTTGGAGGCAGCAGTCACTATTCACAGTAGCGCACTCTGCCTTGGGGCAACAGTCACTATTCACAGTAGCGCACTCTGCCTTGGAGGCAGCAGTCACTATTCACAGTAGCGCACTCTGCCTTGGGGCAGCTCCCACTATTCACAGTAGCGCACTCTGCCTTGGAGGCAGCAGTCACTATTCACAGTAGCGCACTCTGCCTTGGAGGCAGCAGTCACTATTCACAGTAGCGCACTCTGCCTTGGAGGCAGCAGTCACTATTCACAGTAGCGCACTCTGCCTTGGAGGCAGCTGCCACTATTCACAGTAGCGCACTCTGCCTTGGTGGCAGCATTCACTATTCACAGTAGCGCACTCTGCCTTGGTGGCAGCAGTCACTATTCACAGTAGCGCACTCTGCCTCGGGGCAGCAGTCACTATTCACAGTAGCGCACTCTGCCTTGGAGGCAGCTGTCACTATTCACAGTAGCGCACTCTGCCTTGGAGGCAGCTGTCACTATTCACAGTAGCGCACTCTGCCTTGGGGCAGCAGTCACTATTCACAGTAGCGCACTCTGCCTTGGAGGCAGCAGTCATTATTCAGAGTAGCGCACTCTGCCTTGGAGGCAGCAGTCACTATTCACAGTAGCGCACTCTGCCTTGGAGGCAGCAGTCACTATTCACAGTAGCGCACTCTGCCTTGGGGCAACTGTCACTATTAACAGTAGCGCATTCTGCCTTGGAGGCAGCAGTCACTATTCACAGTAGCGCACTCTGCCTTGGGGCAGCAGTCACTATTCACAGTAGCGCACTCTGCCTTGGGGCAACAGGCACTATTCACAGTAGCGCACTCTGCCTTGGTGGCAGCAGTCACTATTCACAGTAGCGCACTCTGCCTTGGTGGCAGCAGTCACTATTCACAGTAGCGCACTCTGCCTTGGGGCAACAGTCACTATTCACAGTAGTGCACTCTGCCTTGGTGGCAGCAGTCACTATTCACAGTAGCGCACTCTGCCTTGGTGGCAGCAGTCACTATTCACAGTAGCGCACTCTGCCTTGGGGCAGCAGTCACTATTCACAGTAGCGCACTCTGCCTTGGGGCAGCAGTCACTATTCACAGTAGCGCACTCTGCCTTGGTGGCAGCAGTCACTATTCACAGTAGCGCACTCTGCCTTGGTGGCAGCAGTCACTATTCACAGTAGCGCACTCTGCCTTGGGGCAGCAGTCACTATTCACAGTAGCGCACTCTGCCTTGGAGGCAGCAGTCACTATTCACAGTAGCGCACTCTGCCTTGGGGCAGCAGTCACTATTCACAGTAGCGCACTCTGCCTTGGAGGCAGCAGTCACTATTCACAGTAGCGCACTCTGCCTTGGGGCAACAGTCACTATTCACAGTAGCGCACTCTGCCTTGGTGGCAGCAGTCACTATTCACAGTAGCACACTCTGCCTTGGTGGCAGCAGTCACTATTCACAGTAGCGCACTCTGCCTTGGTGGCAGCAGTCACTATTCACAGTAGCGCACTCTGCCTTGGGGCAGCTGCCACTATTCAGAGTAGCGCACTCTGCCTTGGGGCAGCAGTCACTATTCACAGTAGCGCACTCTGCCTTGGAGGCAGCAGTCACTATTCACAGTAGCGCACTCTGCCTTGGAGGCAGCAGTCACTATTCACAGTAGCGCACTCTGCCTTGGAGGCAGCAGTCAATATTCACAGTAGCGCACTCTGCCTTGGGGCAGCTGCCACTATTCACAGTAGCGCACTCTGCCTTGGAGGCAGCAGTCACTATTCACAGTAGCGCACTCTGCCTTGGAGGCAGCAGTCACTATTCACAGTAGCGCACTCTGCCTTGGGGCAGCAGTCACTATTCACCGTAGCGCACTCTGCCTTGGGGCAGCAGTCACTATTCACAGTAGCGCACTCTGCCTTGGAGGCAGCAGTCACTATTCACAGTAGCGCACTCTGCCTTGGGGCAACAGTCACTATTCACAGTAGCGCACTCTGCCTTGGAGGCAGCAGTCACTATTCACAGTAGCGCACTCTGCCTTGGGGCAGCTGCCACTATTCACAGTAGCGCACTCTGCCTTGGAGGCAGCAGTCACTATTCACAGTAGCGCACTCTGCCTTGGGGCAGCTGCCACTATTCACAGTAGCGCACTCTGCCTTGGGGCAGCTGCCACTATTCACAGTAGCGCACTCTGCCTTGGAGGCAGCAGTCACTATTCACAGTAGCACACTCTGCCTTGGGGCAACAGTCACTATTCACAGTAGCGCACTCTGCCTTGGTGGCAGCAGTCACTATTCACAGTAGCGCACTCTGCCTTGGAGGCAACAGTCACTATTCAGAGTAGCGCACTCTGCCTTGGAGGCAGCAGTCACTATTCACAGTAGCGCACTCTGCCTTGGAGGCAGCTGTCACTATTCACAGTAGCGCACTCTGCCTTGGGGCAGCTGCCACTATTCACAGTAGCGCACTCTGCCTTGGGGCAACAGTCACTATTCACAGTAGCGCACTCTGCCTTGGAGGCAGCAGTCACTATTCACAGTAGCGCACTCTGCCTTGGGGCAGCTGCTACTATTCACAGTAGCGCACTCTGCCTTGGAGGCAGCTGTCACTATTCACAGTAGCGCACTCTGCCTTGGAGGCAGCAGTCATTATTCAGAGTAGCGCACTCTGCCTTGGAGGCAGCAGTCACTATTCACAGGAGCGCACTCTGCCTTGGAGGCAGCAGTCACTATTCACAGTAGCGCACTCTGCCTGGGGCAACTGTCACTATTAACAGTAGCGCACTCTGCCTTGGAGGCAGCAGTCACTATTCACAGTAGCGCACTCTGCCTTGGGGCAACAGTCACAATTCACAGTAGCGCACTCTGCCTTGGAGGCAGCAGTCACTATTCACAGTAGCGCACTCTGCCTTGGGGCAGCTGCCACTATTCACAGTAGCGCACTCTGCCTTGGGGCAGCAGTCACTATTCACAGTAGCGCACTCTGCCTTGGAGGCAGCAGTCATTATTCAGAGTAGCGCACTCTGCCTTGGAGGCAGCAGTCACTATTCACAGTAGCGCACTCTGCCTTGGAGGCAGCTGTCACTATTCACAGTAGCGCACTCTGCCTTGGAGGCAGCAGTCACTATTCACAGTAGCGCACTCTGCCTTGGGGCAGCAGTCACTATTCACAGTAGCGCACTCTGCCTTGGGGCAGCAGTCACTATTCACAGTAGCGCACTCTGCCTTGGGGCAGCAGTCACTATTCACAGTAGCGCACTCTGCCTTGGAGGCAGCAGTCACTATTCACAGTAGCGCACTCTGCCTTGGGGCAGCAGTCACTATTCACAGTAGCGCCCTCTGGCTTGGGGCAGCAGTCACTATTCACAGTAGCGCACTCTGCCTTGGAGGCAGCAGTCACTATTCACAGTAGCGCACTCTGCCTTGGGGCAACAGTCACTATTCACAGTAGCGCACTCTGCCTTGGAGGCAGCAGTCACTATTCACAGTAGCGCACTCTGCCTTGGGGCAACAGTCACTATTCACAGTAGCGCACTCTGCCTTGGTGGCAGCAGTCACTATTCACAGTAGCACACTCTGCCTTGGTGGCAGCAGTCACTATTCACAGTAGCGCACTCTGCCTTGGTGGCAGCAGTCACTATTCACAGTAGCGCAGTCTGCCTTGGGGCAGCTGCCACTATTTACAGTAGCGCACTCTGCCTTGGGGCAGCAGTCACTATTCACAGTAGCGCACTCTGCCTTGGAGGCAGCAGTCACTATTCACAGTAGCGCACTCTGCCTTGGAGGCAGCAGTCACTATTCACAGTAGCGCACTCTGCCTTGGAGGCAGCAGTCACTATTCACAGTAGCGCACTCTGCCTTGGGGCAGCAGTCACTATTCACAGTAGCGCACTCTGCCTTGGAGGCAGCAGTCACTATTCACAGTAGCGCACTCTGCCTTGGGGCAACAGTCACTATTCACAGTAGCGCACTCTGCATTGGTGGCAGCAGTCACTATTCACAGTAGCACACTCTGCCTTGGTGGCAGCAGTCACTATTCACAGTAGCGCACTCTGCCTTGGTGGCAGCAGTCACTATTCACAGTAGCGCACTCTGCCTTGGGGCAGCTGCCACTATTCAGAGTAGCGCACTCTGCCTTGGGGCAGCAGTCACTATTCACAGTAGCGCACTCTGCCTTGGAGGCAGCAGTCACTATTCACAGTAGCGCACTCTGCCTTGGAGGCAGCAGTCACTATTCACAGTAGCGCACTGCCTTGGAGGCAGCAGTCACTATTCACAGTAGCGCACTCTGCCTTGGGGCAGCTGCCACTATTCACAGTAGCGCACTCTGCCTTGGAGGCAGCAGTCACTATTCACAGTAGCGCACTCTGCCTTGGAGGCAGCAGTCACTATTCACAGTAGCGCTGTGAGAAGTTGGCCTGGTATATGCTGTTCACTAATTAAAGTGGACACCTTGCACCAGGGCAAATCGACTCTTATGGTAGATAGGTTTAAGACAACCTTTTAAAGAAAGCTATCCTAGTGGTAGCTGTGGAGAGCAGCCTTCAGGCTAAGTCTCGGAGGAATGTAAAGCAGCTTGTTTTACCATATAATCTCTTGAATCACCAAATGAAAAGACACCACACAGGTATATATATCAAATATATATGTATTTATTTCTAAATAACTCTCTACTAATCTCTTTATGAGATTAGAAGACAAACATATGCACAAATCAATGTTTCACAATAAGTTAAGCACAAAATATGGCTGGGGCCCTAGGGGCGTACCAGACCATATACTAAGTAAGAGACTTAGAAACAACGACTTGCAGGGAGACAAGGCCTAGGGCCTTCAGAAGTGCAGGGGCCTCACGAAACCACCCAAGGCAGGTAAGTAAAGGACCCACGGGGGACGCGTGCAGTGTGGATACACAGGCGCGGATCGCCGTTAACTTCAATGGGGCAAGTCGCGGTTGGAAATAAAGAGTTTTAGGATACTTCGGGAGAACCTACAAGCAAGTCACTTACAGGGTAAGTAGTTCTAGGGCCCACACCCACAGGAGCACCGTAGTGCTGGAGTTACCTCACCCAGGGAAGCCGGGTGCACAGGTGTCCTTTGGTGTCGGGTCGCGGCGTCGTTTTCAATGGCGACCAAAGAAGACTTGCTGCTTGCGGGAGCTGAAGAAGTGTCCGGTGGAATCCAAGCCTGGATTCTGAAGAAGGATGACCTGAAAGCAGAGGGGACAGTGTTCAAAGTCACTTGGCAGTGACCCGGGGCAAGGAAGATGGATGCCCACCGTCGTCGGTCGCTTCAGGTCGGTTGCGGGTGCCTTGACTCTTCAGCCACGTGGTCCAGGAGGCGTCGACGACAACCAGGAGCTGGATTCGGTGGGTCCCTCGACGTCTGCAGCTGACTGCGGTGTCGGCAACTCGATCGGAGCCAACAAGCCTTGGCAGCCGCAAGTCTCGGGGAGATGAAGAAAAGTCGATGGCGCAGACCAGCAAGGTCTGAGGGACTCACCCAGCGAAGGTAAGTCAGGGCAGGCCTGGAGCAACCAGGGGAGCCCTTTGGTTTCTTTAGGACGTCTTCTGGGGACCCACAAGCCAGCGGGCAAGGGATCGCAAAGACACCTCGGGCGGAATCACTCAACAGGGGCCTACGGTCACTCGGGATAATGTAGGCCTCTGATCTTCAGAGGAATTCCTGCTGGAGGCCGGGACCACACGTGGTCCAAAGCACAAGTTCGTAGAACGTTGTGAAGGGGTTGCACTTGACAATAGTGCACGGTACCCAGGGGTCGCGGTTCCTCGTTACTCGTGGGGTCCACTTGCCTCAGCTTCGCTGGGGACTCACGATGGCCTGGGAGAGGTCAGGAAATCTACTTCTTGGGCTGCAGGGACTTCGGACTCCGGCGGGAGCGGCGTAGTTTGCGACCGTCGTTGTCGTTTTTGGTGCCTGCCAAGCAGGGGAGTCACTCCTTGACTCCAAGGAGATTCTTCTGTCTTCCAAAGGTAGTGGAACGTCGAAGGGCCAGGATTCTTCTGTAGAGCGTCGTCCAGGGGTTATCTGCTTTGCAATGGCAAGGTTCCCCTCTTATACTAAAAGAGGGGATGGACTAGCTCTATGACCCCACCTATGGGAGGGTCAAGGGAGCGGGTGGCTACACCCACTTCCCTTTGTCCAGTTTCGCGCCAGAGCAGGGGCAGGTAGCCCCTGAGCTGGTTTGAACTGGCATATGCACAGAGGAGCCTTCTGCTCCCCCAGTGCAGGACTTCAAAGCACTCTAAGAGTGCACCCACCCAGCCCCAATACACTAAACCCTGTCTGGGAGGTGGTTACACCTCCCTGTGACAGGATGCCTATTGTTGGGCTTCCTCCACTGTGAGTTTCGGTCATCAGCAGGAGGGCAGCCCAGTGTCTGTGACTGGTGGCATCCATTTTGTGATGCCAGGGCTCTTCAGGATTCTACCGCGTTTCCACAGCAGGTACATGTCTTATCCCTCTAGAAGGGTGGAATGCTACCCCCGCCGCCAGGATTGGCGGGGGGTAGTATTCCAAGATGTTTGACACCAAACACGACATGTTTTGATGCAGCCATTCCAAAGTTAGCATTTTACCGCGAGGATATAATGCACTTAAGAGTATATGGTTTAACCGCATCCACAAACAGCCCCAGAGAATAGACTCTGAGAGCTGCAGAGGGGCCCTGCTCAGGCAGAGGCACCCCCTCACATAGAAGCCAAGCACCCTGCCCTCAGGATTGATAGGGCCTGCCTTAGGGATGACTGATAGGTTTATATGTGTGTGCAGGAGAGATATAGGAAACCTATATCTCAGTGAGGGAGCTAGCACCACCTCACCCAGGCTGCAGTAGCAGGCCTGTGGTGTCAGATTTAGACTGCTTCCCAGGGGTGGCATAACACATGCTGCAGCCCCTGGTAGGCCTGTGAAGTACCTATGCCCTTGGCACCTAAGGTACCATATACTAGGGACTCATAAGGCACCACAGTATCCAATCACTAGTGCACCTAGAGTGCACTCCATGTCGTTTAGAGAGAGCAGATAGACTGGGGCCCTGAATAGCAGGGTCCCAGTCCAACTAAGTCATAAACCAGCAAAACACCAGGAAAAAGTGGGGGCAACCATATAGTCAGATTCCACCTTCCTACATAACCCCCCCAAACGAAAGGAGATAAGGCTAACCTTGACCAGTTGAGCCTTTATTGATTAAGTGGTCATATAAGGAAGCACCTGCACTAGCATGGTTGCCCCCTGTCTTATGGTCCACTAAGCAATCCCTCACCCTAAGGGTATGAGAGGGTCTCCACCATGGGGAATCACTACCTCTGGTGTGCTTTGGTAAAGTACAAGGCTGGTGGGGTGTCTGAGTAGGGAAGTGAGGCCCTAGGAAGGTTGGCCTCAGCTTCCTCAGATCACTGGTCACCATGTATGCCTGTCTTTCCATGACTGAGTTGCACTTTGCTCTAAGGGTCAACCTTTGACTGCCTACAGCTGGGGGTTGGGTCCCTTTGGATGGAACACTGGAGGGACATGGCATGTTTGGAACCTTTTGGTCCCAGGTTTGCCCTTGCCTAACAGAGTCCTTCTGGGGAGGTCCCTACATAAAGGTATGGGGGATCCCTCAGTGGGTTGAGGAATTTTCACCTGGCTAGGGCTACTAGACTGGGTGCCCCTAATCTGCTGATGGGGGTTCCTCTGGACAGGGGGCCCTGGGGGGTCCACTGACCTCCCTGACCTCTGCAGCCCTGGGCTGACTGAGGCAGGGTAGAGAGGGGCAGTTTACCTGCTCCAGACTGGGTACCACCTTGGAAGGGTCCTCTGCCATCAGGGGTGGGGCCAGGCCAGGCCTGACTACCTCTGTGGCAGTTCCTTCACTAGGGGAGGGTCAGTTCCCTGAGGAGGCTGACCCTTACCTACTGTCTGGAGGGAAGAAGACTTTTCTTCAACCCTTGTGCTCTCTTCTGGGGGAGAGTGGGCCATTCTTCCAGGCTCCATCTCTCCAAAATCTGGGGCTGGGGCTGTGGCCATCACAGCCCCACTAACCTTTACAGGGACACCCAACATCCTCAGATGGGTTTGGTGTTCAATTTCAGCCCAGGCTGAAATTTCCAGATCATTGCCCATCAGGCAATCTACAGGTAAGGTTGGGGACACTGCCACTCTTTTGGGCCTGTGACCCCCTCCCAGGTGAGATTGACTATGGCCATGGGGTGATCTGTTCTGACACCATCAATGTTGGTCACCTGGTATTTAAACTCAGGTAAAAGCTGGTGAGGGGGACTAGTTTCCCTGCCACCATGGTGACACTAGCCCCTGTGTCCCTAAATGCCACAGCTTTCTGACCATTAATTATTGGCTCCAGTCTGTACCTGCCCAATGCTGTGGGACCCACGGTAAAGGTGGCAAATCCTATACCACCATCAGAATCTGAGGAGTCTGTTGAGGGGGTCCTGTCTGAACTAGGGCCCACCTCTGTTCCTCTTGCAAAAGCACCTAACTTTTGGGTGCACTACTCCCAACTGGAGGATTACTACTGGTAGTACCAGGAGGGGTGGTAGTAGTTGTTGGAGGAACATTTTCTTTATTGCCAATCCTGGGACAACTGGGATCAGATTTCCAGTGCCCAGGCTTTTTACAGACATGGCAATAGGGTTTCTTTTCAGGAGAGGAAGGAGTTTGGGACCCACCCCCAGAAGAGGACTTTTGGGGCCCTGTAGTGGACTTATCCTTAGATTTATCCCCACCTTTCTCTTGGGACTTGGTAGAATCTTTCTTGTGGTCACCACCCTGATTCTTAGGCCTTACTCTGGTTCTGACCCATTTGTCTGCCTTCTTTCCCAATTCTTGGGGAGAGGTCAGATCAGAGTCCACCAGGTACTGGTGTAAAAGCTGGTTTTGACAATTATTAAGGATCTGTTCTCTCATCATTAGATTATAAAATCCTTTGAAATCAGTAACCCTACTGCCAACCAGCCAACCCTCCAGAGCCTTGGATGCACAATCTACAAAGTCTGTCCAGTCCTGAGTCTGTGCCTTCTGGGTGTCTCTGAACTTCAACCTGTACTGCTCAGTGGTTAAGCCAAACCCATCTATCAGTGCACTCTTCAGGACCTCATAATCATCAGCATCCTCCTCTCTAACAGTGAGGAGCTTGTCTCTTCCTTTATCTGAAAAGGAGAGCCACAAGATTGCTGCCCACTGCTTTTGGGGGACCTGCTGTACTCTACAGGCCCTCTCCATAGCAGTTATCCACTTGTGGATATCATCCCCACTCTGGTAGGGAGGAACAACCTTGCTCAGGTTCCTATGGTCAGGAATATATTCTCTGCCTCTAGGGACACTGTTGCTGCCACCAGGGGTTCTAACCCCTCTTTTCTAGAAGCTCTCTGGATCTCCAGGGCTTCCCTATCCAGTGCCAACTGCTTGGTTCTGAGGGCCACTCTGGCTTCCTCATACTGGAGCAGTTTGCACCTTCTCTCAGAGGAGGTCTCTCTTAAGGAAAAGTATGAGCTCCTCTGCTGGACAAATTCTCTGCCAGAGTGATAAGAGTGGTCAGATTCCCTGGAAGGGGATCTGTGCCTCTCCTCCTCTCTGTCAGTTCTCTTAGGGAGAATTCCTCTGTCCTTTTCAGGCCCCTTGGAGCCTGGCCCTTCAATCACAGAGTCTTGGTCATTCTGATTTTCATCACCTGACCCAGATACTATGACTGACCCACCCACTGATTCAAACCCTTTAGCTCCTAGAGCCAATCTAAGGTCATCTGCTGTCAGCAGATCTATCAGGTGTAGTGTTGAGGGACTCTGTCCTAGTCTCAGGTGTCTGTCAACACACATGGCTCTCAAGTCAGAGAAAGCCATGTCCTTATACTGAGGCTGAGTGGATCCACTGGGTCCACCCCTTAAGGACATTCTAGTGTTGTGCAGTGTTGTACTACCTACACTAGTTTGTGGCCTACTGATCCTAGCTTGAGCTGTGGAAAGGGTGTGCTATCCCTTGGCACACAGCTCTAAGTTCAGTAGAACTTATTGATACTAAGCTTGACTTTATATGTACCTTGAGTACCTATAATGGTTTTCAGTTAGTAATTCAAATAGAGATTTTCTGGTAAAACAATGGCAAGCTGGAATCCCACACGCTGCCTACCAATGTGAGAAGTTGGCCTGGTATATGCTGTTCACTAATTAAAGTGGACACCTTGCACCAGGGCAAATCGACTCTTATGGTAGATAGGTTTAAGACAACCTTTTAAAGAAAGCTATCCTAGTGGTAGCTGTGGAGAGCAGCCTTCAGGCTAAGTCTCGGAGGAATGTAAAGCAGCTTGTTTTACCATATAATCTCTTGAATCACCAAATGAAAAGACACCACACAGGTATATATATCAAATATATATGTATTTATTTCTAAATAACTCTCTACTAATCTCTTTATGAGATTAGAAGACAAACATATGCACAAATCAACGTTTCACAATAAGTTAAGCACAAAATATGGCTGGGGCCCTAGGGGCGTACCAGACCATATACTAAGTAAGAGACTTAGAAACAACGACTTGCAGGGAGACAAGGCCTAGGGCCTTCAGAAGTGCAGGGGCCTCACGAAACCACCCAAGGCAGGTAAGTAAAGGACCCACGGGGGACGCGTGCAGTGTGGATACACAGGCGCGGATCGCCGTTAACTTCAATGGGGCAAGTCGCGGTTGGAAATAAAGAGTTTTAGGATACTTCGGGAGAACCTACAAGCAAGTCACTTACAGGGTAAGTAGTTCTAGGGCCCACACCCACAGGAGCACCGTAGTGCTGGAGTTACCTCACCCAGGGAAGCCGGGTGCACAGGTGTCCTTTGGTGTCGGGTCGCGGCGTCGTTTTCAATGGCGACCAAAGAAGACTTGCTGCTTGCGGGAGCTGAAGAAGTGTCCGGTGGAATCCAAGCCTGGATTCTGAAGAAGGATGACCTGAAAGCAGAGGGGACAGTGTTCAAAGTCACTTGGCAGTGACCCGGGGCAAGGAAGATGGATGCCCACCGTCGTCGGTCGCTTCAGGTCGGTTGCGGGTGCCTTGACTCTTCAGCCACGTGGTCCAGGAGGCGTCGACGACGACCAGGAGCTGGATTCGGTGGGTCCCTCGACGTCTGCAGCTGACTGCGGTGTCGGCAACTCGATCGGAGCCAACAAGCCTTGGCAGCCGCAAGTCTCGGGGAGATGAAGAAAAGTCGATGGCGCAGACCAGCAAGGTCTGAGGAACTCACCCAGCGAGGGTAAGTCAGGGCAGGCCTGGAGCAACCAGGGGAGCCCTTTGGTTTCTTTAGGACGTCTTCTGGGGACCCACAAGCCAGCAAGCAAGGGATCGCAAAGACACCTCGGGCGGAATCACTCAACAGGGGCCCACGGTCACTCGGGACGGTGTAGGCCTCTGATCTTCGGAGGGATTCCTGCTGGAGGTCGGGACCACACGTGGTCCAAAGCACAAGATCGTAGAACGTTGTGAAGGGGTTGCACTCGACAATAGTGCACGGTACCCAGGGGTCGCGGTTCCTCGTTACTCGTGGGGTCCACTTGCCTCAGCTTCGCTGGGGACTCACGATGGCCTGGGAGAGGTCAGGAAATCTACTTCTTGGGCTGCAGGGACTTCGGACTCCGGCGGGAGCGGCGTAGTTTGCGACCGTCGTTGTCGTTTTTGGTGCCTGCCAAGCAGGGGAGTCACTCCTTGACTCCAAGGGAGATTCTTCTGTCTTCCAAAGGTAGTGGAACGTCGAAGGGCCAGGATTCTTCTGTAGAACGTCGTCCAGGGGTTATCTGCTTTGCAATGGCAAGGTTCCCCCTCTTATACTAAAAAGAGGGGATGGACTAGCTCTATGACCCCACCTATGGGAGGGTCAAGGGAGGGGGTGGCTACACCCACTTCCCTTTGTCCAGTTTCGCGCCAGAGCAGGGGCAGGTAGCCCCTGAGCTGGTTTGAACTGGCATATGCACAGAGGAGCCTTCTGCTCCCCCAGTGCAGGACTTCAAAGCACTCTAAGAGTGCACCCACCCAGCCCCAATACACTAAACCCTGTCTGGGAGGTGGTTACACCTCCCTGTGACAGGATGCCTATTGTTGGGCTTCCTCCACTGTGAGTTTCGGTCATCAGCAGGAGGGCAGCCCAGTGTCTGTGACTGGTGGCATCCATTTTGTGATGCCAGGGCTCTTCAGGATTCTACCGCGTTTCCACAGCAGGTACATGTCTTATCCCTCTAGAAGGGTGGAATGCTACCCCCGCCGCCAGGATTGGCGGGGGGTAGTATTCCAAGATGTTTGACACCAAACACGACATGTTTTGATGCAGCCATTCCAAAGTTAGCATTTTACCGCGAGGATATAATGCACTTAAGAGTATATGGTTTAACCGCATCCACAAACAGCCCCAGAGAATAGACTCTGAGAGCTGCAGAGGGGCCCTGCTCAGGCAGAGGCACCCCCTCACATAGAAGCCAAGCACCCTGCCCTCAGGATTGATAGGGCCTGCCTTAGGGGTGACTGATAGGTTTATATGTGTGTGCAGGAGAGATATAGGAAACCTATATCTCAGTGAGGGAGCTAGCACCACCTCACCCAGGCTGCAGTAGCAGGCCTGTGGTGTCAGATTTAGACTGCTTCCCAGGGGTGGCATAACACATGCTGCAGCCCCTGGTAGGCCTGTGAAGTACCTATGCCCTTGGCACCTAAGGTACCATATACTAGGGACTCATAAGGCACCACAGTATCCAATCACTAGTGCACCTAGAGTGCACTCCATGTCGTTTAGAGAGAGCAGATAGACTGGGGCCCTGAATAGCAGGGTCCCAGTCCAACTAAGTCATAAACCAGCAAAACACCAGGAAAAAGTGGGGGCAACCATATAGTCAGATTCCACCTTCCTACATAACCCCCCAAAAGAAAGGAGATAAGGCTAACCTTGACCAGTTGAGCCTTTATTGATTAAGTGGTCATATAAGGAAGCACCTGCACTAGCATGGTTGCCCCCTGTCTTATGGTCCACTAAGCAATCCCTCACCCTAAGGGTATGAGAGGGTCTCCACCATGGGGAATCACTACCTCTGGTGTGCTTTGGTAAAGTACAAGGCTGGTGGGGTGTCTGAGTAGGGAAGTGAGGCCCTAGGAAGGTTGGCCTCAGCTTCCTCAGATCACTGGTCACCATGTATGCCTGTCTTTCCATGACTGAGTTGCACTTTGCTCTAAGGGTCAACCTTTGACTGCCTACAGCTGGGGGTTGGGTCCCTTTGGATGGAACACTGGAGGGACATGGCATGTTTGGAACCTTTTGGTCCCAGGTTTGCCCTTGCCTAACTTAGTCCTTCTGGGGGAGGTCCCTACATAAAGGTATGGGGGATCCCTCAGTGGGTTGAGGAATTTTCACCTGGCTAGGGCTACTAGACTGGGTGCCCCTAATCTGCTGATGGGGGGTTCCTCTGGACAGGGGGCCCTGGGGGTCCACTGACCTCCCTGACCTCTGCAGCCCTGGGCTGACTGAGGCAGGGTAGAGAGGGGCAGTTTACCTGCTCCAGACTGGGTACCACCTTGGAAGGGTCCTCTGCCATCAGGGGTGGGGCCAGGCCAGGCCTGACTACCTCTGTGGCAGTTCCTTCACTAGGGGAGGGTCAGTTCCCTGAGGAGGCTGACCCTTACCTACTGTCTGGAGGAAGAAGACTTTTCTTCAACCCTTGTGCTCTCTTCTGGGGGAGAGTGGGCCATTCTTCCAGGCTCCATCTCTCCAAAATCTGGGGCTGGGGCTGTGGCCATCACAGCCCCACTAACCTTTACAGGGACACCCAACATCCTCAGATGGGTTTGGTGTTCAATTTCAGCCCAGGCTGAAATTTCCAGATCATTGCCCATCAGGCAATCTACAGGTAAGGTTGGGGACACTGCCACTCTTTTTGGGCCTGTGACCCCCTCCCAGGTGAGATTGACTATGGCCATGGGGTGATCTGTTCTGACACCATCAATGTTGGTCACCTGGTATTTAAACTCAGGTAAAAGCTGGTGAGGGGGGACTAGTTTCCATGCCACCATGGTGACACTAGCCCCTGTGTCCCTAAATGCCACAGCTTTCTGACCATTAATTATTGGCTCCAGTCTGTACCTGCCCAATGCTGTGGGACCCACGGTAAAGGTGGCAAATCCTATACCACCATCAGAATCTGAGGAGTCTGTTGAGGGGGTCCTGTCTGAACTAGGGCCCACCTCTGTTCCTCTTGCAAAAGCACCTAACTTTTTGGGTGCACTACTCCCAACTGGAGGATTACTACTGGTAGCACCAGGAGGGGTGGTAGTAGTTGTTAGAGGAACATTTTCTTTATTGCCAATCCTGGGACAACTGGGATCAGATTTCCAGTGCCCAGGCTTTTTACAGACATGGCAATAGGGTTTCTTTTCAGGAGAGGAAGGAGTTTGGGACCCACCCCCAGAAGAGGACTTTTGGGGCCCTGTAGTGGACTTATCCTTAGATTTATCCCCACCTTTCTCTTGGGACTTGGTAGAATCTTTCTTGTGGTCACCACCCTGATTCTTAGGCCTTACTCTGGTTCTGACCCATTTGTCTGCCTTCTTTCCCAATTCTTGGGGAGAGGTCAGATCAGAGTCCACCAGGTACTGGTGTAAAAGCTGGTTTTGACAATTATTAAGGATCTGTTCTCTCATCATTAGATTATAAAATCCTTTGAAATCAGTAACCCTACTGCCAACCAGCCAACCCTCCAGAGCCTTGGATGCACAATCTACAAAGTCTGTCCAGTCCTGAGTCTGTGCCTTCTGGGTGTCTCTGAACTTCAACCTGTACTGCTCAGTGGTTAAGCCAAACCCATCTATCAGTGCACTCTTCAGGACCTCATAATCATCAGCATCCTCCTCTCTAACAGTGAGGAGCTTGTCTCTTCCTTTATCTGAAAAGGAGAGCCACAAGATTGCTGCCCACTGCTTTTGGGGGACCTGCTGTACTCTACAGGCCCTCTCCATAGCAGTTATCCACTTGTGGATATCATCCCCACTCTGGTAGGGAGGAACAACCTTGCTCAGGTTCCTATGGTCAGGAATATATTCTCTGCCTCTAGGGACACTGTTGCTGCCACCAGGGGGTTCTAACCCCTCTTTTCTAGAAGCTCTCTGGATCTCCAGGGCTTCCCTATCCAGTGCCAACTGATTGGTTCTGAGGGCCACTCTGGCTTCCTCATACTGGAGCAGTTTGCACCTTCTCTCAGAGGAGATCTCTCTTAAGGAAAAGTATGAGCTCCTCTGCTGGACAAATTCTCTGCCAGAGTGATAAGAGTGGTCAGATTCCCTGGAAGGGGATCTGTGCCTCTCCTCCTCTCTGTCAGTTCTCTTAGGGAGAATTCCTCTGTCCTTTTCAGGCCCCTTGGAGCCTGGCCCTTCAATCACAGAATCTTGGTCATTCTGATTTTCATCACCTGACCCAGATACTATGACTGACCCACCCACTGATTCAAACCCTTTAGCTCCTAGAGCCAATCTAAGGTCATCTGCTGTCAGCAGATCTATCAGGTGTAGTGTTGAGGGACTCTGTCCTAGTCTCAGGTGTCTGTCAACACACATGGCTCTCAAGTCAGAGAAAGCCATGTCCTTATACTGAGGCTGAGTGGATCCACTGGGTCCACCCCTTAAGGACATTCTAGTGTTGTGCAGTGTTGTACTACCTACACTAGTTTGTGGCCTACTGATCCTAGCTTGAGCTGTGGAAAGGGTGTGCTATCCCTTGGCACACAGCTCTAAGTTCAGTAGAACTTATTGATACTAAGCTTGACTTTATATGTACCTTGAGTACCTATAATGGTTTTCAGTTAGTAATTCAAATAGAGATTTTCTGGTAAAACAATGGCAAGCTGGAATCCCACACGCTGCCTACCAATGTGAGAAGTTGGCCTGGTATATGCTGTTCACTAATTAAAGTGGACACCTTGCACCAGGGCAAATCGACTCTTATGGTAGATAGGTTTAAGACAACCTTTTAAAGAAAGCTATCCTAGTGGTAGCTGTGGAGAGCAGCCTTCAGGCTAAGTCTCGGAGGAATGTAAAGCAGCTTGTTTTACCATATAATCTCTTGAATCACCAAATGAAAAGACACCACACAGGTATATATATCAAATATATATGTATTTATTTCTAAATAACTCTCTACTAATCTCTTTATGAGATTAGAAGACAAACATATGCACAAATCAACGTTTCACAATAAGTTAAGCACAAAATATGGCTGGGGCCCTAGGGGCGTACCAGACCATATACTAAGTAAGAGACTTAGAAACAACGACTTGCAGGGAGACAAGGCCTAGGGCCTTCAGAAGTGCAGGGGCCTCACGAAACCACCCAAGGCAGGTAAGTAAAGGACCCACGGGGGACGCGTGCAGTGTGGATACACAGGCGCGGATCGCCGTTAACTTCAATGGGGCAAGTCGCGGTTGGAAATAAAGAGTTTTAGGATACTTCGGGAGAACCTACAAGCAAGTCACTTACAGGGTAAGTAGTTCTAGGGCCCACACCCACAGGAGCACCGTAGTGCTGGAGTTACCTCACCCAGGGAAGCCGGGTGCACAGGTGTCCTTTGGTGTCGGGTCGCGGCGTCGTTTTCAATGGCGACCAAAGAAGACTTGCTGCTTGCGGGAGCTGAAGAAGTGTCCGGTGGAATCCAAGCCTGGATTCTGAAGAAGGATGACCTGAAAGCAGAGGGGACAGTGTTCAAAGTCACTTGGCAGTGACCCGGGGCAAGGAAGATGGATGCCCACCGTCGTCGGTCGCTTCAGGTCGGTTGCGGGTGCCTTGACTCTTCAGCCACGTGGTCCAGGAGGCGTCGACGACGACCAGGAGCTGGATTCGGTGGGTGCCTCGACGTCTGCAGCTGACTGCGGTGTCGGCAACTCGATCGGAGCCAACAAGCCTTGGCAGCCGCAAGTCTCGGGGAGATGAAGAAAAGTCGATGGCGCAGAGCAGCAAGGTCTGAGGGACTCACCCAGTGAAGGGAAGTCAGGGCAGGCCTGGAGCAACCAGGGGAGCCCTTTGGTTTCTTTAGGAAGTCTTCTGGGGACCCACAAGCCAGCGGGCAAGGGATCACGAAGACACCTCAGGCAGAATCACTCAACAGGGGCCCACGGTCACTCGGGACGGTGTAGGCCTCTGATCTTCGGAGGGATTCCTGCTGGAGGTCGGGACCACACGTGGTCCAAAGCACAAGTTCGTAGAACGTTGTGAAGGGGTTGCACTCGACAATAGTGCACGGTACCCAGGGGTCGCGGTTCCTCATTACTCGTGGGGTCCATTTGCCTCAGCTTCGCTGGGGACTCACGATGGCCTGGGAGAGGTCAGGAAATCCACTTCTTGGGCTGCAGGGACTTCGGACTCCGGCGGGAGCGGCGTAGTTTGCGACCGTCGTTGTCGTTTTTGGTGCCTGCCAAGCAGGGGAGTCACTCCTTGACTCCAAGGGAGATTCTTCTGTCTTCCAAAGGTAGTGGAACGTCGAAGGGCCAGGATTCTTCTGTAGAGCGTCGTCCAGGGGTTATCTGCTTTGCAATGGCAAGGTTCCCCCTCTTATACTAAAAAGAGGGGATGGACTAGCTCTATGACCCCACCTATGGGAGGGTCAAGGGAGGGGGTGGCTACACCCACTTCCCTTTGTCCAGTTTCGCGCCAGAGAAGGGGCAGGTAGCCCCACTCTGCCTTGGGGCAACTGTCACTATTCACAGTAGCGCACTCTGCCTTGGGGCAACAGTCACTATTCACAGTAGCGCACTCTGCCTTGGTGGCAGCAGTCACTATTCACAGTAGCGCACTCTGCCTTGGGGCAGCAGTCACTATGCACAGTAGCGCACTCTGCCTTGGGGCAGCAGTCACTATTCACAGTAGCGCACTCTGCCTTGGGGCAGCAGTCACTATTCACAGTAGCGCACTCTGCCTTGGAGGCAGCAGTCACTATTCACAGTAGCGCACTCTGCCTTGGGGCAGCAGTCACTATTCACAGTAGCGCACTCTGCCTTGGAGGCAGCAGTCACTATTCACAGTAGCGCACTCTGCCTTGGGGCAGCAGTCACTATTCACAGTAGCGCACTCTGCCTTGGGGCAGCAGTCACTATTCACAGTAGCGCACTCTGCCTTGGGGCAACAGTCACTATTCACAGTATCGCACTCTGCCTTGGAGGCAGCAGTCACTATTCACAGTAGCGCACTCTGCCTTGGGGCAGAAGTCACTATTCACAGTAGCGCACTCTGCCTTGGAGGCAGCAGTCACTATTCACAGTAGCGCACTCTGCCTTGGGGCAGCAGTCACTATTCACAGTAGCGCACTTTGCCTTGGAGGCAGCAGTCACTATTCACAGTAGCGCACTCTGCCTTGGAGGCAGCAGTCACTATTCACAGTAGCGCACTCTGCCTTGGGGCAGCTGCCACTATTCACAGTAGCGCACTCTGCCTTGGAGGCAGCAGTCACTATTCACAGTAGCGCACTCTGCCTTGGTGGCAGCAGTCACTATTCACAGTAGCGCACTCTGCCTTGGGGCAGCAGTCACTATTCACAGTAGCGCACTCTGCCTTGGAGGCAGCAGTCACTATTCACAGTAGCGCACTCTGCCTTGGGGCAGCAGTCACTATTCACAGTAGCGCACTCTGCCTTGGAGGCAGCAGTCACTATTCACAGTAGCGCACTCTGCCTTGGGGCAGCTGCCACTATTCACAGTAGCGCACTCTGCCTTGGAGGCAGCAGTCACTATTCACAGTAGCGCACTCTGCCTTGGAGGCAGCAGTAACTATTCACAGTAGCGCACTCTGCCTTGGGGCAGCTGCCACTATTCACAGTAGCGCACTCTGCCTTGGAGGCAGCAGTCACTATTCACAGTAGCGCACTCTGCCTTGGGGCAGCTGCCACTATTCACAGTAGCGCACTCTGCCTTGGAGGCAGCAGTCACTATGCACAGTAGCGCACTCTGCCTTGGAGGCAGCAGTCACTATTCACAGTAGCGCACTCTGCCTTGGGGCAGCAGTCACTATTCACAGTAGCGCACTTTGCCTTGGAGGCAGCAGTCACTATTCACAGTAGCGCACTCTGCCTTGGGGCAACAGTCACTATTCACAGTAGCGCACTCTGCCTTGGAGGCAGCAGTCACTATTCACAGTAGCGCACTCTGCCTTGGAGGCAGCAGTCACTATTCACAGTAGCGCACTCTGCCTTGGGGCAGCTGCCACTATTCACAGTAGCGCACTCTGCCTTGTGCAGCTGCCACTATTCACAGTAGCGCACTCTGCCTTGGAGGCAGCAGTCACTATTCACAGTAGCGCACTCTGCCTTGGTGGCAGCAGTCACTATTCACAGTAGCGCACTCTGCCTTGGGGCAGCTGCCACTATTCACAGTAGCGCACTCTGCCTTGGAGGCAGCAGTCACTATGCACAGTAGCGCACTCTGCCTTGGAGGCAGCAGTCACTATTCACAGTAGCGCACTCTGCCTTGGGGCAGCAGTCACTATTCACAGTAGCGCACTCTGCCTTGGGGCAACAGTCACTATTCACAGTATCGCACTCTGCCTTGGAGGCAGCAGTCACTATTCACAGTAGCGCACTCTGCCTTGGAGGCAGCAGTGACTATTCACAGTAGCGCACTCTGCCTTGGGGCAGCTGCCACTATTCACAGTAGCGCACTCTGCCTTGTGCAGCTGCCACTATTCACAGTAGCGCACTCTGCCTTGGAGGCAGCAGTCACTATTCACAGTAGCGCACTCTGCCTTGGTGGCAGCAGTCACTATTCACAGTAGCGCACTCTGCCTTGGGGCAGCAGTCACTATTCACAGTAGCGCACTCTGCCTTGGAGGCAGCAGTCACTATTCACAGTAGCGCACTCTGGCTTGGGGCAGCAGTCACTATTCACAGTAGCGCACTCTGCCTTGGAGGCAGCAGTCACTATTCACAGTAGCGCACTCTGCCTTGGGGCAGCTGCCACTATTCACAGTAGCGCACTCTGCCTTGGAGGCAGCAGTCACTATTCACAGTAGCGCACTCTGCCTTGGAGGCAGCAGTCACTATTCACAGTAGCGCACTCTGCCTTGGGGCAGCAGTCACTATTCACAGTAGCGCACTTTGCCTTGGAGGCAGCAGTCACTATTCACAGTAGCGCACTCTGCCTTGGGGCAACAGTCACTATTCACAGTAGCGCACTCTGCCTTGGAGGCAGCAGTCACTATTCACAGTAGCGCACTCTGCCTTGGGGCAGCTGCCACTATTCACAGTAGCGCACTCTGCCTTGGGGCAACAGTCACTATTCACAGTAGCGCACTCTGCCTTGGAGGCAGCAGTCACTATTCACAGTAGCGCACTCTGCCTTGGGGCAGCTGCCACTATTCACAGTAGCGCACTCTGCCTTGGAGGCAGCTGTCACTATTCACAGTAGCGCACTCTGCCTTGGAGGCAGCAGTCACTATTCACAGTAGCGCACTCTGCCTTGGGGCAGCAGTCACTATTCACAGTAGCGCACTCTGCCTTGGGGCAGCAGTCACTATTCACAGTAGCGCACTTTGCCTTGGAGGCAGCAGTCACTATTCACAGTAGCGCACTCTGCCTTGGGGCAACAGTCACTATTCACAGTAGCGCACTCTGCCTTGGAGGCAGCAGTCACTATTCACAGTAGCGCACTCTGCCTTGGGGCAGCTGCCACTATTCACAGTAGCACACTCTGCCTTGGAGGCAGCAGTCACTATTCACAGTAGCGCACTCTGCCTTGGGGCAGCTGCCACTATTCACAGTAGCGCACTCTGCCTTGGGGCAGCTGCCACTATTCACAGTAGCGCACTCTGCCTTGGAGGCAGCAGTCACTATTCACAGTAGCGCACTCTGCCTTGGTGGCAGCAGTCACTATTCACAGGAGCGCACTCTGCCTTGGGGCAGCAGTCACTATTCACAGTAGCGCACTCTGCCTTGGAGGCAGCAGTCACTATTCACAGTAGCGCACTCTGGCTTGGGGCAGCAGTCACTATTCACAGTAGCGCACTCTGCCTTGGAGGCAGCAGTCACTATTCACAGTAGCGCACTCTGCCTTGGGGCAACAGTCACTATTCACAGTAGCGATTGGAGGCAGCAGTCACTATTCACAGTAGCGCACTCTGCCTTGGAGGCAGCAGTCACTATTCACAGTAGCGCACTCTGCCTTGGAGGCAGCAGTCACTATTCACAGTAGCGCACTCTGCCTTGGAGGCAGCTGTCACTATTCACAGTAGCGCACTCTGCCTTGGAGGCAGCAGTCACTATTCACAGTAGCGCACTTTGCCTTGGAGGCAGCAGTCACTATTCACAGTAGCGCACTCTGACTTGGGGCAACAGTCACTATTCACAGTAGCGCACTCTGCCTTGGAGGCAGCAGTCACTATTCACAGTAGCGCACTCTGCCTTGGGGCAGCTGCCACTATTCACAGTAGCGCACTCTGCCTTGGAGGCAGCAGTCACTATTCACAGTAGCGCACTCTGCCTTGGGGCAGCTGCCACTATTCACAGTAGCGCACTCTGCCTTGGGGCAGCTGCCACTATTCACAGTAGCGCACTCTGCCTTGGAGGCAGCAGTCACTATTCACAGTAGCGCACTCTGCCTTGGGGCAGCTGCCACTATTCACAGTAGCGCACTCTGCCTTGGAGGCAGCAGTCACTATTCACAGTAGCGCAATCTGCCTTGGGGCAGCTGCCACTATTCACAGTAGCGCACTCTGCCTTGGGGCAGCTGCCACTATTCACAGTAGCGCACTCTGCCTTGGAGGCAGCAGTCACTATTCACAGTAGCGCACTCTGCCTTGGTGGCAGCAGTCACTATTCACAGTAGCGCACTCTGCCTTGGGGCAGCAGTCACTATTCACAGTAGCGCACTCTGCCTTGGAGGCAGCAGTCACTATTCACAGTAGCGCACTCTGGCTTGGGGCAGCAGTCACTATTCACAGTAGCGCACTCTGCCTTGGAGGCAGCAGTCACTATTCACAGTAGCGCACTCTGCCTTGGGGCAACAGTCACTATTCACAGTAGCGCACTCTGCCTTGGAGGCAGCAGTCACTATTCACAGTAGCGCACTCTGCCTTGGAGGCAGCAGTCACTATTCACAGTAGCGCACTCTGCCTTGGAGGCAGCTGTCACTATTCACAGTAGCGCACTGTAGGAAGGTGGAATCTGACTATATGGTTGCCCCCACTTTTTTCCTGGTGTTTTGCTGGTTTATGAATTAGTTGGACTGGGACCCTGCTATTTAGGGCCCCAGTCTATCTGCTCTCTCTAAACGACATGGAGTGCACTCTAGGTGCACTAGTAATTGGATACTGTGGTGCCTTATGAGTCCCTAGTATATGGTACCTTAGGTACCAAGGGCATAGGTACTTCACAGGCCTACCAGGGGCTGCAGCATGTATTATGCCACCCCTGGGAAGCAGTCTAAATCTGACACCACAGGCCTGCTACTGCAGCCTGGGTGAGGTGGTGCTAGCACCCCTCACGGAGATATAGGTTTCCTATATCTCTCCTGCACACACATATAAACCTATCAGTCACCCCTAAGGCAGGCCCTATCAATCCTGAGGGCAGGGTGCTTGGCTTCTATGTGAGGGGGTGCCTCTGCCTGAGCAGGGCCCCTCTACAGCTCTCAGAGTCTATTCTCTGGTGCTGTTTGTGGATGCGGTTAAACCATATACTCTTAAGTGCATTATATCCTCGCGGTAAAATGCTAACTTTGGAATGGCTGCATCAAAACATGTCGTGTTTGGTGTCAAACATCTTGGAATACTACCCCCGCCAATCCTGGCGGCGGGGGTAGCATTCCACCCTTCTAGAGGGATAAGACATGTACCTGCTGTGGAAACGCGGTAGAATCCTAAAGAGCCCTGGCATCACAAAATGGATGCCACCAGTCACAGACACTGGGCTGCCCTCCTGCTGATGACCGAAACTCGCAGTGGAGGAAGCCCAACAATAGGCATCCTGTCACAGGGAGGTGTAACCACCTCCCAGACAGGGTTTAGTGTATTGGGGCTGGGTGGGTGCACTCTTAGAGTGCTTTGAAGTCCTGCACTGGGGGAGCAGAAGGCTCCTCTGTGCATATGCCAGTTCAAACCGGCTCAGGGGCTACCTGCCCCTGCTCTGGCGCGAAACTGGACAAAGGGAAGTGGGTGTAGCCACCCCCTCCCTTGACCCTCCCATAGGTGGGGTCATAGAGCTAGTCCATCCCCTCTTTTTAGTATAAGAAGGGGAACCCTTGAACTTGCGAGTTAGATAACCCCTGGACGACGCTCTACAGAAGAATCCTGGCCCTTCGATGTTCCACTACCTTTGGAAGACAGAAGAATCTCCCTTGGAGTCAAGGAGTGACTCCCCTGCTTGGCAGGCACCAAAAACGACAACGACGGTCGCAAACTACGCCGCTCCCGCCGGAGTCCGAAGTCCCTGCAGCCCAAGAAGTGGATTTCCTGACTTCTCCAAGGCCATCGTGAGTCCCCAGTGAAGCTGAGGCAAGTGGACCCCACGAGTGACGAGGAACCGCGACCCCTGGGTACCGTGTACTATTGTCGAGTGCAACCCCTTCACAACGTTCCACGAACTTGTGCTTTGGACCACGTCTGGTCATGACCTCCAGCAGGAAACCCTCCGAAGATCAGAAGCCTACACTGTCCCGAGTGACCGTGGGCCCCTGTTGAGTGATTCCGCCTGAGGTGTCTTCGCGATCCCTTGCCAGCCAGCTCGTGGGTCCCCAGAAGACTTCTTAAAGAAACCAAAGAGCTCCTCTGGTTGCTCCAGGCCTGCCCTGACTTACCCTTGCGGGGTGAGTCCCTCAGACCTTGCTGGTCTGTGCCATCGACTTTTCTTCATCTCCCCGAGACTTGCTGTTGCCAAGGCTTGTTGGCTCCAATCGAGTTGCCGACACCGCAGTAAGCTGCAGACTTTGTGGGACACACAGAATCCAGCTCCTGGTTGTCGTCGACACCTCCTGGACCTCGTGGCTGAAGAGTCAAGGCACCCGCAACCGACCTGAATCAACCGACGACGGTGGTCATCCATCTTCCTTGCCCCGAGTCACTGCCAAGTGACTTTGAACACTGTCCCCTCTGCTTTCAGGTCATCCTTCTTCAGAATCCAGGCTTGGATTCCACCGGACACTTCTTCAGCTCCCGCAAGCAGCAAGTCTTCTTTGTTCGCCATTGAAAACGACGCCGCGACCCGACACCAAAGGACACCTATGCACCCGGCTTCCCTGGGTGAGGTAACTCCAGCACTACGGTGCTCCTGTGGGTGTGGGCCCTAGAACTACTTACCCTGTAAGTGACTTGCTTGTAGGTTCTCCCGAAGTATCCTAGAACTCTTAATTTCCAACCGCGACTTGCCCCATTGAAGTTAACGGCGATCCGCGCCTGTGTATCCACACTGCACGCGTCCCCCGTGGGTCCTTTACTTACCTGCCTTGGGTGGTTTCGTGAGGCCCCAGCACTTCTGAAGGCCCTAGGCCTTGTCTCCCTGCAAGTCATTGTTGCTAAGTCCCTTTTTAGTATATGGTCTGAGTACGCCCCTAGGGCCCCAGCCATAATTTGTGCTTAACTTATTGTGAAACGTTGATTTGTGCATATGTTTGTCTTCTAATCTCATAAAGAGATTAGTAGAGAGTTATTTAGAAATAAATACATATATATTTGATATATATACCTGTGTGGTGTCTTTTCATTTGGTGATTCAAGAGATTATATGGTAAAACAAGCTGCTTTACATTCCTTCAAGACTTAGCCTGAAGGCTGCTCTCCACAGCTACCACTAGGATAGCTTTCTTTAAAAGGTTGTCTTAAACCTATCTACCATAAGAGTCGATTTGCCCTGGTGCAAGGTGTCCACTTTAATTAGTGAACAGCATATACCAGGCCAACTTCTCACATTGGGGGGCAGCGTGTGGGATTCCATCTTGCCATTGTTTTACCAGAAAATCTCTATTTGAATTACTAACTGAAAACCATTATAGGTACTCAAGGTACATATAAAGTCAAGCTTAGTATCAATAAGTTCTACTGAACTTAGAGCTGTGTGCCAAGGGATAGCACACCCTTTCCACAGCTCAAGCTAGGATCAGTAGGCCACAAACTAGTGTAGGTAGTACAACACTGCACAACACTAGAATGTCCTTAAAGGGTGGACCCAGTGGATCCACTCAGCCTCAGTATAAGGACATGGCTTTCTCTGACTTGAGAGCCATGTGTGTTGACAGACACCTGAGGCTAGGACAGAGTCCCTCAACACTACACCTGATAGATCTGCTGACAGCAGATGACCTTAGATTGGCTCTAGGAGCTAAAGGGTCTGAATCAGTGGGTGGGTCAGTCATAGTATCTGGGTCAGATGATGAAAATCAGAATGACCAAGACTCTGTGATTGAAGGGCCAGGCTTCAAGGGGCCTGAAAAGGACAGAGGAATTCTCCCTAAGAGAACTGACAGAGAGGAGGAGAGGCACAGATCCCCTTCCAGGGAATCTGACCACTCTTATCACTCTGGCAGATAATTTGTCCAGCAGAGGAGCTCCTACTTTTCCTTAAGAGAGACCTCCTCTGAGAGAAGGTGCAAACTGCTCCAGTATGAGGAAGCCAAAGTGGCCCTCAGAACCAAGCAGTTGGCACTGGATAGGGAAGCCCTGGAGATCCAGAGAGCTTCTAGAAGAGAGGGGTTAGAACCCCTGGTGGCAGCAACAGTGTCCCTAGAGGCAGAGAATATATTCCTGACCATAGGAACCTGAGCAAGGTTGTTCCTCCCTACCAGAGTGGGGATGATATCCACAAGTGGATAACTGCTATGGAGAGGGCCTGTAGAGTACAGCAGGTCCCCCAAAAGCAGTGGGCAGCAATCTTGTGGCTCTCCTTTTCAGATAAAGGAAGAGACAAGCTCCTCACTGTTAGAGAGGAGGATGCTGATGATTATGAGGTCCTGAAGAGTGCACTGATAGATGGGTTTGGCTTAACCACTGAGCAGTACAGGTTGAAGTTCAGAGATACCCAGAAGGCACAGACTCAGGACTGGACTGACTTTGTAGATTGTGCATCCAAGGCTCTGGAGGGTTGGCTGGTTGGCAGTAGGGTTACTGATTTCAAAGGATTTTATAATCTAATGATGAGAGAACAGATCCTTAATAATTGTCAAAACCAGCTTTTACACCAGTACCTGGTGGACTCTGATCTGACCTCTCCCCAAGAATTGGGAAAGAAGGCAGACAAATGGGTCAGAACCAGGGTAAGGCCTAAGAATCAGGGTGGTGACCACAAGAAAGATTCTACCAAGTCCGAAGAGAAAGGTGGGGATAAATCTAAGGATAAGTCCACTACAGGGCCCCAAAAGTCCTCTTCTGGGGGTGGGTCCCAAACTCCTTCCTCTCCTGAAAAGAAACCCTATTGCCATGTCTGTAAAAAGCCTGGGCACTGGAAATCTGATCCCAGTTGTCCCAGGATTGGCAATAAAGAAAATGTTCCTCCAACAACTACTACCACCGCTCCTGGTACTACCAGTAGTAATCCTCCAGTTGGGAGTAGTGCACCCAAAACGTTAGGTGCTTTTGCAAGAGGAACAGAGGTGGGCCCTAGTTTAGACAGGACCCCTCAACAGACTCCTCAGATTCTGATGGTGGTATAGGATTTGCCACCTTTACCATGGGTCCCACAGCATTGGGCAGGTACAGACTGGAGCCAATAATTAATGGTCAGAAAGCTGTGGCATTTAGGGACACAGGGGCTAGTGTCACCATGGTGGCAGGGAAACTAGTCCCCCTCACCAGCTTTTACCTGAGTTTAAATACCAGGTGACCAACATTGATGGTGTCAGAACAGATCACCCCATGGCCATAGTCAATCTCAGCTGGGAGGGGGTCACAGGCCCAAAAAGAGTGGCAGTGTCCCCAACCTTACCTGTAGATTGCCTGATGGGCAATGATCTGGAAATTTCAGCCTGGGCTGAAATTGAACACCAAACCCATCTGAGGATGTTGGGTGTCCCTGTAAAGGTTAGTGGGGCTGTGATGGCCACAGCCCCAGCCCAAGATTTTGGAGAGATGGAGCCTGGAAGAATGGCCCACTCTCCCCCAGAAGAGAGCACAAGGGTTGAAGAAAAGTCTTCTTCCCTCCAGACAGTAGGTAAGGGTCAGCCTCCTCAGGGAACTGACCCTACCCCTAGTGAAGGAACTGCCACAGAGGTAGTCAGGCCTGGCCTGGCCCCACCCCTGATGGCAGAGGACCCTTCCAAGGTGGTACCCAGTCTGGAGCAGGTAAACTGCCCCTCTCTACCCTGCCTCAGTCAGCCCAGGGCTGCAGAGGTCAGGAGGTCAGTGGACCCCCAGGGCCCCCTGTCCAGAGGAACCCCCCATCCGCAGATTAGGGGCACCCAGTCTAGTAGCCCTAGCCAGGTGAAAATTCCTCAACCCACTGAGGGATCCCCCATACCTTTATGTAGGGACCTCCCCCAGAAGGACTCTGTTAGGCAAGGGCAAACCTGGGACCAAAAGGTTCCAAACATGCCATGTCCCTCCAGTGTTCCATCCAAAGGGACCCAACCCCCAGCTGTAGGCAGTCAAAGGTTGACCCTTAGAGCAAAGTGCAACTCAGTCATGGAAAGACAGGCATACATGGTGACCAGTGATCTGAGGAAGCTGAGGCCAACCTTCCTAGGGCCTCACTTCCCTACTCAGACACCCCGCCAGCCTTGTACTTTACCAAAGCACACCAGAGGTAGTGATTCCCCATGGTGGAGACCCTCTCATACCCTTAGGGTGAGGGATTGCTTAGTGGATCATAAGACAGGGGGCAACCATGCTAGTGCAGGTGCTTCCTTATATGACCACTTAATCAATAAAGGCTCAACTGGTCAAGGTTAGCCTTATCTCCTTTCGTTTGGGGGGGGGGTTATGTAGGAAGGTGGAATCTGACTATATGGTTGCCCCCACTTTTTTCCTGGTGTTTTGCTGGTTTATGACTTAGTTGGACTGGGACCCTGCTATTTAGGGCCCCAGTCTATCTGCTCTCTCTAAACGACATGGAGTGCACTCTAGGTGCACTAGTAATTGGATACTGTGGTGCCTTATGAGTCCCTAGTATATGGTACCTTAGGTACCAAGGGCATAGGTACTTCACAGGCCTACCAGGGGCTGCAGCATGTATTATGCCACCCCTGGGAAGCAGTCTAAATCTGACACCACAGGCCTGCTACTGCAGCCTGGGTGAGGTGGTGCTAGCACCCCTCACGGAGATATAGGTTTCCTATATCTCTCCTGCACACACATATAAACCTATCAGTCACCCCTAAGGCAGGCCCTATCAATCCTGAGGGCAGGGTGCTTGGCTTCTATGTGAGGGGGTGCCTCTGCCTGAGCAGGGCCCCTCTACAGCTCTCAGAGTCTATTCTCTGGTGCTGTTTGTGGATGCGGTTAAACCATATACTCTTAAGTGCATTATATCCTCGCGGTAAAATGCTAACTTTGGAATGGCTGCATCAAAACATGTCGTGTTTGGTGTCAAACATCTTGGAATACTACTCCCCCGCCAATCCTGGCGGCGGGGGTAGCATTCCACCCTTCTAGAGGGATAAGACATGTACCTGCTGTGGAAACGCGGTAGAATCCTAAAGAGCCCTGGCATCACAAAATGGATGCCACCAGTCACAGACACTGGGCTGCCCTCCTGCTGATGACCGAAACTCGCAGTGGAGGAAGCCCAACAATAGGCATCCTGTCACAGGGAGGTGTAACCACCTCCCAGACAGGGTTTAGTGTATTGGGGCTGGGTGGGTGCACTCTTAGAGTGCTTTGAAGTCCTGCACTGGGGGAGCAGAAGGCTCCTCTGTGCATATGCCAGTTCAAACCGGCTCAGGGGCTACCTGCCCCTGCTCTGGCGCGAAACTGGACAAAGGGAAGTGGGTGTAGCCACCCCTCCCTTGACCCTCCCATAGGTGGGGTCATAGAGCTAGTCCATCCCCTCTTTTTAGTATAAGAAGGGGAACCCTTGAACTTGCGAGTTAGATAACCCCTGGACGACGCTCTACAGAAGAATCCTGGCCCTTCGATGTTCCACTACCTTTGGAAGACAGAAGAATCTCCCTTGGAGTCAAGGAGTGACTCCCCTGCTTGGCAGGCACCAAAAACGACAACGACGGTCGCAAACTACGCCGCTCCCGCCGGAGTCCGAAGTCCCTGCAGCCCAAGAAGTGGATTTCCTGACTTCTCCAAGGCCATCGTGAGTCCCCAGTGAAGCTGAGGCAAGTGGACCCCACGAGTGACGAGGAACCGCGACCCCTGGGTACCGTGTACTATTGTCGAGTGCAACCCCTTCACAACGTTCCACGAACTTGTGCTTTGGACCACGTCTGATCCCGACCTCCAGCAGGAAACCCTCCGAAGATCAGAAGCCTACACTGTCCCGAGTGACCGTGGGCCCCTGTTGAGTGATTCCGCCTGAGGTGTCTTCGCGATCCCTTGCCAGCCAGCTCGTGGGTCCCCAGAAGACTTCTTAAAGAAACCAAAGAGCTCCTCTGGTTGCTCCAGGCCTGCCCTGACTTACCCTTGCGGGGTGAGTCCCTCAGACCTTGCTGGTCTGTGCCATCGACTTTTCTTCATCTCCCCGAGACTTGCTGTTGCCAAGGCTTGTTGGCTCCAATCGAGTTGCCGACACCGCAGTAAGCTGCAAACTTTGTGGGACACACAGAATCCAGCTCCTGGTTGTCGTCGACGCCTCCTGGACCTCGTGGCTGAAGAGTCAAGGCACCCGCAACCGACCTGAATCAACCGACGACGGTGGGCATCCATCTTCCTTGCCCCGAGTGACTGCCAAGTGACTTTGAACACTGTCCCCTCTGCTTTCAGGTCATCCTTCTTCAGAATCCAGGCTTGGATTCCACCGGACACTTCTTCAGCTCCCGCAAGCAGCAAGTCTTCTTTGTTCGCCATTGAAAACGACGCCGCGACCCGACACCAAAGGACACCTATGCACCCGGCTTCCCTGGGTGCGGTAACTCCAGCACTACGGTGCTCCTGTGGGTGTGGGCCCTAGAACTACTTACCCTGTAAGTGACTTGCTTGTAGGTTCTCCCGAAGTATCATAGAACTCTTAATTTCCAACCGCGACTTGCCCCATTGAAGTTAACGGCGATCCGCGCCTGTGTATCCACACTGCACGCGTCCCCCGTGGGTCCTTTACTTACCTGCCTTGGGTGGTTTCGTGAGGCCCCAGCACTTCTGAAGGCCCTAGGCCTTGTCTCCCTGCAAGTCATTGTTGCTAAGTCCCTTTTTAGTATATGGTCTGGTACGCCCCTAGGGCCCCAGCCATAATTTGTGCTTAACTTATTGTGAAACGTTGATTTGTGCATATGTTTGTCTTCTAATCTCATAAAGAGATTAGTAGAGAGTTATTTAGAAATAAATACATATATATTTGATATATATACCTGTGTGGTGTCTTTTCATTTGGTGATTCAAGAGATTATATGGTAAAACAAGCTGCTTTACATTCCTTCAAGACTTAGCCTGAAGGCTGCTCTCCACAGCTACCACTAGGATAGCTTTCTTTAAAAGGTTGTCTTAAACCTATCTACCATAAGAGTCGATTTGCCCTGGTGCAAGGTGTCCACTTTAATTAGTGAACAGCATATACCAGGCCAACTTCTCACATTGGGGGCAGCGTGTGGGATTCCATCTTGCCATTGTTTTACCAGAAAATCTCTATTTGAATTACTAACTGAAAACCATTATAGGTACTCAAGGTACATATAAAGTCAAGCTTAGTATCAATAAGTTCTACTGAACTTAGAGCTGTGTGCCAAGGGATAGCACACCCTTTCCACAGCTCAAGCTAGGATCAGTAGGCCACAAACTAGTGTAGGTAGTACAACACTGCACAACACTAGAATGTCCTTAAAGGGTGGACCCAGTGGATCCACTCAGCCTCAGTATAAGGACATGGCTTTCTCTGACTTGAGAGCCATGTGTGTTGACAGACACCTGAGGCTAGGACAGAGTCCCTCAACACTACACCTGATAGATCTGCTGACAGCAGATGACCTTAGATTGGCTCTAGGAGCTAAAGGGTCTGAATCAGTGGGTGGGTCAGTCATAGTATCTGGGTCAGATGATGAAAATCAGAATGACCAAGACTCTGTGATTGAAGGGCCAGGCTTCAAGGGGCCTGAAAAGGACAGAGGAATTCTCCCTAAGAGAACTGACAGAGAGGAGGAGAGGCACAGATCCCCTTCCAGGGAATCTGACCACTCTTATCACTCTGGCAGAGAATTTGTCCAGCAGAGGAGCTCCTACTTTTCCTTAAGAGAGACCTCCTCTGAGAGAAGGTGCAAACTGCTCCAGTATGAGGAAGCCAAAGTGGCCCTCAGAACCAAGCAGTTGGCACTGGATAGGGAAGCCCTGGAGATCCAGAGAGCTTCTAGAAGAGAGGGGTTAGAACCCCCTGGTGGCAGCAACAGTGTCCCTAGAGGCAGAGAATATATTCCTGACCATAGGAACCTGAGCAAGGTTGTTCCTCCCTACCAGAGTGGGGATGATATCCACAAGTGGATAACTGCTATGGAGAGGGCCTGTAGAGTACAGCAGGTCCCCCAAAAGCAGTGGGCAGCAATCTTGTGGCTCTCCTTTTCAGATAAAGGAAGAGACAAGCTCCTCACTGTTAGAGAGGAGGATGCTGATGATTATGAGGTCCTGAAGAGTGCACTGATAGATGGGTTTGGCTTAACCACTGAGCAGTACAGGTTGAAGTTCAGAGATACCCAGAAGGCACAGACTCAGGACTGGACTGACTTTGTAGATTGTGCATCCAAGGCTCTGGAGGGTTGGCTGGTTGGCAGTAGGGTTACTGATTTCAAAGGATTTTATAATCTAATGATGAGAGAACAGATCCTTAATAATTGTCAAAACCAGCTTTTACACCAGTACCTGGTGGACTCTGATCTGACCTCTCCCCAAGAATTGGGAAAGAAGGCAGACAAATGGGTCAGAACCAGGGTAAGGCCTAAGAATCAGGGTGGTGACCACAAGAAAGATTCTACCAAGTCCGAAGAGAAAGGTGGGGATAAATCTAAGGATAAGTCCACTACAGGGCCCCAAAAGTCCTCTTCTGGGGGTGGGTCCCAAACTCCTTCCTCTCCTGAAAAGAAACCCTATTGCCATGTCTGTAAAAAGCCTGGGCACTGGAAATCTGATCCCAGTTGTCCCAGGATTGGCAACAAAGAAAATGTTCCTCCAACAACTACTACCACCCCTCCTGGTACTACCAGTAGTAATCCTCCAGTTGGGAGTAGTGCACCCAAAACGTTAGGTGCTTTTGCAAGAGGAACAGAGGTGGGCCCTAGTTTAGACAGGACCCCCTCAACAGACTCCTCAGATTCTGATGGTGGTATAGGATTTGCCACCTTTACCATGGGTCCCACAGCATTGGGCAGGTACAGACTGGAGCCAATAATTAATGGTCAGAAAGCTGTGGCATTTAGGGACACAGGGGCTAGTGTCACCATGGTGGCAGGGAAACTAGTCCCCCTCACCAGCTTTTACCTGAGTTTAAATACCAGGTGACCAACATTGATGGTGTCAGAACAGATCACCCCATGGCCATAGTCAATCTCAGCTGGGAGGGGGTCACAGGCCCAAAAGAGTGGCAGTGTCCCCAACCTTACCTGTAGATTGCCTGATGGGCAATGATCTGGAAATTTCAGCCTGGGCTGAAATTGAACACCAAACCCATCTGAGGATGTTGGGTGTCCCTGTAAAGGTTAGTGGGGCTGTGATGGCCACAGCCCCAGCCCAAGATTTTGGAGAGATGGAGCCTGGAAGAATGGCCCACTCTCCCCCAGAAGAGAGCACAAGGGTTGAAGAAAAGTCTTCTTCCCTCCAGACAGTAGGTAAGGGTCAGCCTCCTCAGGGAACTGACCCTACCCCTAGTGAAGGAACTGCCACAGAGGTAGTCAGGCCTGGCCTGGCCCCACCCCTGATGGCAGAGGACCCTTCCAAGGTGGTACCCAGTCTGGAGCAGGTAAACTGCCCCTCTCTACCCTGCCTCAGTCAGCCCAGGGCTGCAGAGGTCAGGGAGGTCAGTGGACCCCCAGGGCCCCCTGTCCAGAGGAACCCCCCATCCGCAGATTAGGGGCACCCAGTCTAGTAGCCCTAGCCAGGTGAAAATTCCTCAACCCACTGAGGGATCCCCCATACCTTTATGTAGGGACCTCCCCCAGAAGGACTCTGTTAGGCAAGGGCAAACCTGGGACCAAAAGGTTCCAAACATGCCATGTCCCTCCAGTGTTCCATCCAAAGGGACCCAACCCCCAGCTGTAGGCAGTCAAAGGTTGACCCTTAGAGCAAAGTGCAACTCAGTCATGGAAAGACAGGCATACATGGTGACCAGTGATCTGAGGAAGCTGAGGCCAACCTTCCTAGGGCCTCACTTCCCTACTCAGACACCCCGCCAGCCTTGTAATTTACCAAAGCACACCAGAGGTAGTGATTCCCCATGGTGGAGACCCTCTCATACCCTTAGGGTGAGGGATTGCTTAGTGGACCATAAGACAGGGGGCAACCATGCTAGTGCAGGTGCTTCCTTATATGACCACTTAATCAATAAAGGCTCAACTGGTCAAGGTTAGCCTTATCTCCTTTCGTTTGGGGGGTTATGTAGGAAGGTGGAATCTGACTATATGGTTGCCCCCACTTTTTTCCTGGTGTTTTGCTGGTTTATGACTTAGTTGGACTGGGACCCTGCTATTTAGGGCCCCAGTCTATCTGCTCTCTCTAAACGACATGGAGTGCACTCTAGGTGCACTAGTAATTGGATACTGTGGTGCCTTATGAGTCCCTAGTATATGGTACCTTAGGTACCAAGGGCATAGGTACTTCACAGGCCTACCAGGGGCTGCAGCATGTATTATGCCACCCCTGGGAAGCAGTCTAAATCTGACACCACAGGCCTGCTACTGCAGCCTGGGTGAGGTGGTGCTAGCACCCCTCACGGAGATATAGGTTTCCTATATCTCTCCTGCACACACATATAAACCTATCAGTCACCCCTAAGGCAGGCCCTATCAATCCTGAGGGCAGGGTGCTTGGCTTCTATGTGAGGGGGTGCCTCTGCCTGAGCAGGGCCCCTCTACAGCTCTCAGAGTCTAGTCTCTGGTGCTGTTTGTGGATGCGGTTAAACCATATACTTTTAAGTGCATTATATCCTCGCGGTAAAATGCTAACTTTGGAATGGCTGCATCAAAACATGTCGTGTTTGGTGTCAAACATCTTGGAATACTACCCCCCCCGCCAATCCTGGCGGCGGGGGTAGCATTCCACCCTTCTAGAGGGATAAGACATGTACCTGCTGTGGAAACGCGGTAGAATCCTAAAGAGCCCTGGCATCACAAAATGGATGCCACCAGTCACAGACACTGGGCTGCCCTCCTGCTGATGACCGAAACTCGCAGTGGAGGAAGCCCAACAATAGGCATCCTGTCACAGGGAGGTGTAACCACCTCCCAGACAGGGTTTAGTGTATTGGGGCTGGGTGGGTGCACTCTTAGAGTGCTTTGAAGTCCTGCACTGGGGGAGCAGAAGGCTCCTCTGTGCATATGCCAGTTCAAACCGGCTCAGTGGCTACCTGCCCCTGCTCTGGCGCGAAACTGGACAAAGGGAAGTGGGTGTAGCCACCCCCTCCCTTGACCCTCCCATAGGTGGGGTCATAGAGCTAGTCCATCCCCTCTTTTTAGTATAAGAAGGGGAACCCTTGAACTTGCTAATTAGATAACCCCTGGATGACGCTCTACAGAAGAATCCTGGCCCTTCGATGTTCCACTACCTTTGGAAGACAGAAGAATCTCCCTTGGAGTCAAGGAGTGACTCCCCTGCTTGGCAGGCACCAAAAACGACAACGACGGTCGCAAACTACGCCGCTCCCGCCGGAGTCCGAAGTCCCTGCAGCCCAAGAAATGGATTTCCTGACTTCTCCAAGGCCATCGTGAGTCCCCAGCGAAGCTGAGGCAAGTGGACCCCACGAGTGAAGAGGAACCACGACCCCTGGGTACCGTGCACTATTGTCGAGTGCAACCCCTTCACAACGTTCCACGAACTTGTGCTTTGGACCACGTCTGGTCCCGACCTCCAGCAGGAATCCCTCCGAAGATCAGAGGCCTACACCGTCCCGAGTGACCGTGGGCCCCTGTTGAGTGATTCCGCCTGAGGTGTCTTTGCGATCCCTTGCCAGCCGGCTCGTGGGTCTCCAGAAGACTTCTTAAAGAAACCAAAGGGCTCCTCTAGTTGCTCCAGGCCTGCCCTGACTTACCCTCGCTGGGTGAGTCCCTCAGACCTTGCTGGTCTGTGCCATCGACTTTTCTTCATCTCCCCGAGACTTGCTGTTGCCAAGGCTTGTTGGCTCCAATCGAGCTGCCGACACCGCAGTAAGCTGCAGAATTTGTGGGACACACAGAA